>CM060841.1:78887500-80087500 GCA_030762175.1 Metallyticus violacea
TACATACATACATACATACATACAAAACTACATGCATACATACAAATATACAAATTCTTAGAATTTTTAAATTTGACATTAAAAATGTATATACAAATACATAAAAATAAATGGAACCCTTACTCTTGAGCACCCCTTCCATTTACTTACACCCCCTCTCCCATTCTCCCTCTTCATTATGGCCATACTACTAGGTTTTTCATAGAAGGTGTGCTATTTGTCGTGATGTGTGGTCTATTGCGAGGTAGCAACTATGACCTAACCGATGTTATGGCGTTCCATTAGGTCACGGCGTTCTATTAATAACATCACAGACAAAAAATTGCTGATTTTCTTGTTGATTTTGACTAATGATTTAAGATTATTTTTAAGATATTATTATTATTATTATTTTAAAAATTAAAAATAAAGCAGGGCGCTCCCAAGTTGCAGAAATCGCACAGGTTGACGCATTGGTACACCCCTGCTTTATATCAAGAAACGAATCAAGCATTCCTGTGACTAACATATCGAACCGCTTGGGACTAGCATTCGGAAGTCCATCCGGTTTAAATCCCTTTGGGGACAACCATCCTTATCTTGAGTTGTTTCCCCTGGTCGCTTAGGGGAATGCTGGGGTGAATATTTCCTTTTCGTGAATTTCCCGTTCTTCCATTTCATATAACTTCACTCCTTTAATTCTGTTACAGCGGCAAAAGTGAATTGGGTTGGTGCGGTGTTACGGTGGTTTGCGCGTGGTAAAGGTTTCTGCGGCCCTTCTAAGAGGCTGGAACTCTTTTGCACGTGAAGGAATAGTATCTGGAAAAAACTCTGTGTAATTTTTTTAAGTATTCTTGTTGACTCATGCCGCACTTACATCATAAAATTTCGCACGAAAGCACTTTCGGGCTACCTCCATGGATAACGAGCACACGGTAATGAGCATTTTGTTGCAGTTGCAACAATAAATACTGCGCATTAACTTATGTTATGGTCACTAACCAAGATATGATCTTTCCAGTGCTGCCAACAGGTGACTTGTATCCCTCATAGTTCCTTCGCATCCTGAAAATTAAATAGCGACCCTCATATGCATGCTTTAGGACTTTGCAGCAAACATATGGTACTACAATACGCTGAATGGCTCAAGGTTTTTTGTATGGGTTCTGTTATATTTTGTTTGTTCACGCTTTTTTCAAATCTGTTTATTTACACTCTACAGCCTTTACTTTCTGTTGCCCACGTTTCTATTTCCATGTACGCGCACAATCAAGCAGTTTCCCTGTTTTAGTTGTGTTTCTTGCTAATTCCCTGCAGCACTTTTTACCAATTTCGTGTTTTTTGTACTTCCTGCTGGAATTTAATATCTCTTTCTTTCATTCCTTTTATATTTGGCTCTGAAAAGGACAAGGAAAATATTTTTTTAATACCTTGCCTTTGTTTTACTTTTTGCATTTATTTTTATTTTATGGTCTTTTTACTTACTTCTAGTTTTGCTATCACGGGGTAAAGCATTGTACTGCCATGACTGCGGGCGTGAGATCAATCCCTGTGCCGTATAGTGCCAGTTGCGCTGGGCAGTGTCGTTATATCGATATTTCTTATGCTCTTTCCATCTTTTCTCTCTATCTCAATCCTTTAGAAGTGTTTGGCGGGCTCAAGAGCTGGCAAGGCTGAATGCATTCCTCATTCCTTTCTATGTCCTGACCCGTTGGTGAAAATCTGCCTGGGAGCGGATCTGAAAATTAATAACCTCAGTATCATTAATGACAGTATGTGTTTCGTTAGGGAAAGTCACTCAGTAGCATGACTCACATTGATCACAGTCACATTTCAGAGAGTCCAAAATGTAATTAAATTCCATAAACGGTCAAATATTTATTTATCCGTAGGGTAAGTAACATAGTGTTTATTGTTGAAAATGTTTATTCTAAGTTGTATACTTTCATTAATTTTGGCGATTGTAAGTCATAATAATAAATATATTGGTTACATATTATGGGAATAGGAAGTGCCTATTTTCATTGTCTATCCTGTCGGTCCGGGTGGTGTAGTGGTAACTATACGTTCCTCCTAAACCCAAAATCGCGGGTTCAATCCCGGCCAGAATCAATGGATTTTTTCGGGCGTAAAATTTCTAAGTATGACTTCTTTCGGTCTCATCTTAAATACTACGTGACTCGAAACTTTCTGTTATTTCTCACTATTTTAGTGAATGTAAAGATGATACCACGGGCTCAGTTGATAAACATGGTTACATTTAAAAATGTTTTAAAATATCCATACAGTATAGCTTTGTCTGTTAGTGGTCATATATTTCATTTAATTAAGTAGACTATTAATTTTTGTGTTTAATCTCAATAATGATGATGATGATAATAATAATAATAATAATAATAATAATAATAATAATAATAATAATAATAAAGTTTCTCTTTTGTAATAGGTTGCAGGAATTCCAGTTTTGTTCCCCTAATACCACACAGTAATGTTGTAACTTATTTAATTTCATTAATTAATAAGGCCTAATTTTGATTTTATGTTCACTTCTATTTAAAGTTATTCAACTCGGTGAGGAATTCGCTTAGTTTACGCAGCTCCTGCGTGACAAGACTTTTTGTTCTTAGGGGCTAAGCTTTAACGCAAGATTGATTATTTAATTTTATGTTGGCTATAAGATGACTCTTGATAAATAAAATTCTGAAGGAAATTCAAAAATCTCGTATTTCAAAATTGGACGTTCTGAAACCAAAGGGTTTCGTTACTATCTGTAATGGGAACTAAAAACTTTAATAGTTTCTCTGAAGCAACGTTCATTCTACTTTTATGTCTTTGCTCGGTTTTCTGTCAGTGTACGTTTTGCTTATGCTTTTACATCTCCGAGACATGCTCAAGGAGCAGAAAGCTTTCGCTCTCGTTAGACGTTCTTTCTCTCTTTCCTCATGAGTTCATTCCTTCTGTCTTCCTTTTTCTTCATTTGGACGTTCGTTCTTTCCTTCAAAGGCTCGTTATTTTATTTGTTCTTTTGGGCTATATGCTGTTATTCTTTCTTTTTTTTTTATATTGGTTTTCGACCTTTCACTCTTTTTCGTTCTTATGCAGTAGCTCTTTCATTCGTTCTTTTATCTCTTTTGGGCATTTGTACTTTTATTTGAGTTTTAGTGCTTCCGTAACTTTGAACTTTTATATGATAATTACTCTGTTTTTATCATATTATTCTCTGTTTATTAATTTTCTCTACATTTTGGACACTTTTTTTATTAATTCTTTGTGTCTTTGTTCATACTGGGTGCTGTGAGTAGCATCACTTTAATTATAACCACCTTATATATCAGTAATTGCGTACGAATGAAGTTGCAGCACTTAGTCGCTTTATGCACAGTACGAGGTAGATTCCAAAAGTTTCCAGCCTGACTTACTACAAGAGAAAGAAAAACAAGCGCACCACTTTTAAACATAGAATTCCTATATGTCTGAACTTTTGCTGCAACGTGTTATTAAATGGCTTCTTTCACCACACTGTCATCATTAAATTTTCTTCCTTGTATGTCTTTCTTAAATTTTGAGAACATATAATAACCACTTTATTAGATCTGGGCTTCCGTAAATTCACAGCTGAACACAGTATCCTTTTCAGTCTGGGCAGTGTGTGCTGGTGCACTGTCCTGTTGAAGTCGAACACCATGGCTAAGCTCACCGCCTCTCTTTTCTTTAATGCTGCTCACAGTTTATATGGAAGACTGCAGTAATCGGCGTTAACACTGATGTAATCTTGTCTTCCTGTAACTCCAGAAGATTGTAGTCCAGATCGTTCTTTTGGATTGAACAAGTTCGACCAGGGTCTATAGATTTTGTCGGGCGTAAAAATCCTAAGTGTAGCTTCCTTCGGAAGAGGAGTAAAGCCACGTGTCCCGTTTCGTAGATTTACGGAGAAAAAGAACCTCTAAGCTGAAATAAGAGGCCTTTGAGCAAAAATTTATCGGCCATTTCACGCCCTGAATTGAATGGGACCTGAAATGTTAAAACGCGTCCGTAAATAAGCCAAATAACTAAATAAATAGCTTATACCACAACTAGTTTCAGAACTTCCTTCCTGTTTGTTTGTTTGATAGAAGATCAACAACCTTTCACAGCACTCCACTCGATTTTTTTCTTTTTTTTTTTTTTGAACTCCGGGAGAAACCGCGACACCAACATGCACATCATAAGCAGAATCCTTAGGACGGCTGTTTTTGATAGGCGTAACCTCGTAGCAATTTCTTTCAGCTTTAGCCTCCTGTCACTCACAACCACCCTTCAATAAAAGTGATGGATTACAGTATCAGCACCTTTACTAGTCAGCTCTCATGTGATGCATCTTCAGTGTTTTCTCCCCCTAATCTAAACTGTTTATCCCATTCTTTTACCGTATACTTCATCTAAACGGTATTTCATTTCTGCCCGAGTAAGTATTTCCGTTGTAAAACAAAACAATTGTAATCGTATAGCACTCCGTTTTACGTACATGGTCGTTGCGCAATTTTTTAATTACATCAAGCAAAAATAGGTTTTTTTTTTGTTTTTTTCTCCGCAAAAGGTTTTTCGGTTATTGTGCTGTAACTTAGTCTACTTGGAAGTTCTTTACTCATGTTCATAATTTTGATAATATTACTGCAAATAGTCCCTTGGATGTATATGGCTCAGCGTGTTTGCCAGTTTCAAAGACATGCTAGAAACAGTTTTTAGCAGGTTATTCAGAATCACCTCCTCAGCCTTTACCACTGTTTCCTCTGATGGAAAATGCCTCCCCACCAATACCTCTTCAATTTGGATACAAGCAAATAGTCACACGGGTTAAATCTGGATAATTGGGAGGGATTGATTTTAATCATTTTATTATAACATATAATACTAAATTCAAAAACATACAAGGGTACGTCCATAAGTTACGGGCCTAACTATTTTCTAGGTATTATAAAGACAAAACTATATATCACTTTTCAATATAGTTACCCTTTATTGCAATACACTTCTCACATCTTTGAATTAACATTTGAATCCCCCCCCCCCAAATAATCAGAAGTTTTGTCTGCAAAATGACATAAAATAATCCTTAACTTCTTTGTCACACTTAAATTTCCTTTCTCGAAGGTCCTTCTTGAGTTTTGAGAAAAGAAAATAGTTACTGGGAGCTAGATCTGGGTTGTAGGATGGATGGCCGATCTCCTTGAAGCCACATTCATAGCTTCCTTTGCAACAAGAGCTGTGTGCACAGGCGCGTTGTCGTGAAAAAGGCGCACACTCGGCTTTCTTCGCCTTTTCTCTGTGATGAAGCACGTAGTCTATGCAGTAGACCATCATAGTACTCTCCATTTACTGTGGAGTTCCTCTCCTTGAAGTCAATGAAGAGTATTCCTTCACAGTCCCTAAACATTTTGGCCATGATTTTCTTGGTTGACTGAGTGACCTTGGCCTTTAGAGGCGGTGCTTCGCCAGGTTTACGCCAATCCATCGATTCTCCTTTGGACAAGGGATCATAGTAGACGACCATAGTTTCATCTCCTGTAACAATGGCTTGCAGAACTTCTCTCTCGTTGTCACAGCAGAGCTCCCGAAAATGCCTGGCAACAGATGACTCGTTGCTGCTTTTGGACAGCGGAAAGAAGTCTAAGCTCCTCGCACTAACCTTATTCATGTTTAAATGTTCATCAATAATTCGAAGTTCTGTTGTTTTAGAAAGGCCCAACCTTGCTGCTTTTTGTGCAACTTTGAGCCGCCGGTCTTCCATAATTTCTCCTTCTACAAGAGCAATGTTTTCAGGAATGAAACCTCCAAGGGCCGACCTGCACGATCTTCGTTTTCAATCCTTTCTTGGCCCATTCGAACAGGTTTTTGGCCTTTTCTTTTACGGTAGAATATGACAGGGGTGCTTCCCCATATACACCGTCCAATCGCTGTTGAATTTCATTTGGAGTAAGTCCTTCTTTTGTGAAGAACTTAATAACAGCTCGAAACTCTATTTTGAACATGTCACAATCTTCTACGCATAGCCTTCTTTATGCAACTATATCTGAATAACTGAACACAATGGAGCAGAAGTTAAAGTTCTAATGAGTTATTTACTTAATAGATAAGGAATGACACCAGATAAGGATTTTGTGAAGGTGACAATCCTTATCGACGAGGCCAGAAACTTATGAACCTATCTTCGTATATGTCGCGTGATGTGCTGGTCTCATTAACAGCAAAATAAAGACACGGTATATTTTTGGGTCCACATTTTTGCTTTATATTTCATATGGAATTTGTGCATTTATTAAATTGTTCTTTTTTTCGGAGTTAATTCTTCCTTTTATATTTCTCCATATATTCTTTGTTCTCTCATTCATTCAGTCCTCTCGAAATTCATATGTTTTCATTCTTTGATATTGCCTTTTCAATGTTCATCAATATTTGTTCTTTTACCATTTCTATTTTTACGTGCTTTTTCCGTTCAATCTTTTGTTAATTTTATTTTCCCCCTCCCATACTTTACTTCCTTTCTGGTCCTCCTATTCATGTAACCGGAGCCCGAGGTGGAATCGGAAAATGATTTGGCAGGGTGACAATGCAGCACCTGCCGCGACACATGCACACACTCCATCAGTCAAAACGGATGAAGGCCTGGGAGAAAGAAAAACAAGTTAGGTGCGAGGAAAATTGCAGAGAAGCTGACAAGGCGGTATTAGTTTCGTTGCTCGTTTGTTTAGCTGGAGGCTCAGATGTCTCCGAAGGGAGTTGTGGGAAGGGTTGACACAGACGGCTTTTCTTTTTCATTAACTCTCATTGCTAAACAAACAGAAAGTCTTGAGTTGGCAGATATTTCGCAACATTCCGTAACCAAAAGTAGTATACTTATACACAGTACGTAATAAAATTCAGGTAGCCAAGAATATAGAGAAATTTCCATTCTTCATATCTATAGAAGAAAATCGTAACAGTTACCGTTTGATAACTAACCAATTTTGTTTACAGTCTGCTTTGAGTGTTGAAATTTAACATCATAAAATTGAAATACTTAAAGCTTGCCATTTACAAGGGAACTTTCACTTAGGAGCTTGATAAAACTTTCACAGATAAAAAACTTCATTTTTATTTTTTAGAAGTACTACATCTTTAATTGTTTTGGAATAAAAAAAATTAAAAAAAAGTAAAATCTGCAATACTCAGTCCCGGCACCCTGTTGCCCATACTGGACGTATATTTCCAAATTTTATAATTTATCAATGAGTTAACTTAGGAACTTCCACTGTTCCTAATGATTTTATAGATCATAACTTAAAATAAAACACTAAATTAATTAAGCAATCTACTACATTAAATAAATAAAATTACAATTACAATATACTGGAAACCAGCGAGATAACCAATAGCTGGAAGCCAGGGAACCGAACGGTCAACCATAACTATCTGAAAAAAATATAGTTCCTACTTGTTACTTTTCTAGGTTCCATCTTCTATTCACTATTCTTTAGTTTATTTTAAACCATTATTTCTCGTTGAGTTTTATGTATTCTCATTCTTATAACATTGATACGCTACCCTAGTCAGTTCACTTAATACATTGAAACTTTTACCCTATTCAATCACTTCAATAAAACATTCATCCACTAATTGATATTTGATACTATTTATTACATGTAACCCTTGTTCACTAAAGCTTACTCACTACTCTATTATATGTCTTATCTGATATTTCCATTACAATTATCACTCAACTTTGCTCACGCACTAATTACTTAACGCATTTACTATGACCATTTTCTTCTCCTCGAACCGCTCTAACACTATTTCATCCTTTCCTCGTGGTCCTTACCTCCCCTCAGGTCTTCATTATTTCTTCACCTTCTGCAGCATGTTGTTTATCATAGTGACCCTCACTTATATATGGTTGCTAATCATTTATCTCTTCTTTCTTCCTCACTTTCTCTCCGTCTTCTTTCTTCTTCTTCTTCTTCTTCTTCTTCTTCTTCTTCTTCTTTTCTCTCCTTTCCTTCTCCTTGCCTCCATCTTTTCTTTCTCTTTCTTCTTCTCAATCTAATACTCTGTTCTTTCAATTCGTTTAACCGTCATCTGTGATCATCTATCCTTTGTGTTCTTCTCGGTATCTTAACTAACACCTTTCGCTTCTATAATCTTCCCTCTCCATCCCAATCTCCCCCTCCATGGACATCACCCCCTTTTGGATATTTATATTCTTTTGGAATATTGTGTCTGAGAGATTGACCAGATAATGTCTCTTAATAAACCACTGTACGTTTAAGCGCCAAGGCTGGTCAAGGTCATTAAGGAGCGACTCATGAGCGGAAAGTCTTAGGATTCAATTCCTACCAGGACCCTCTTCCCTGACTGAGGTTTTCTTAGTTCTCATAAGTGGCAAATGCCGGGGAGATACCCTAAACTTATTCCTGGAAGGCTTCCTGAATCATTTCCCAATTTATAAATCAATCTCATGTATCATCGGTGTCCACCGCCTGTGATGCCTCAGTAGGGTGTTAAACATTTATTCTAAAAAAAAAAAAAGTACATTTGTGTTTTAAAATACATTATATTTATTACATTTTAAAGCTAAATTTGTCTTGAATTGTTCTTTGCTTTTCAGATCCATCACAAAAGCTACATCATATTATATAAAAGAAATTCAAAAGTATTTAAATACCTTTAAAATAATCTGTAATCATTTGCATTATCTCTGCGATGCAAAGAATGGAAAATAGTCACAGATCTGCGCTGCAGGCGGATGGGGCAAACCTCCTTATTCCTGCAAAAAAAAATTAATAGATCCCATGGAGCTTATTGTTTTCTAGCTTGCAGCAGTTTACGATGCACCGCACACCTTATACAGAGCATAGCCTTCTTTTGGCGGAGTAGTGGCTTCGGTTGTTTGAGTATATAAATGCATGGCGGCGTTTTCAGCAGCCTATCAAAAATGGAATCTTCTGCTGACGTGACAACAATGCAAAACAGGTTTCAGCTCGTGCCGCTCTCTGAGCAATACCAACTTCTGTGGAACCCAGCGACCGAGTTTGTATCTTTTTCGTAGTTAATGTATGAAGCCTTGTGATTTCTGTACTGTCGTTGCATTTGCTGAGCCACGTTCTCACAATTCCTATCCATTGTTGTAGTTCTTCTGTCCATGGATCATCCTCGAGGGTTTCTTTGCCTTGGAACTTCATGAACCATCTTTGCACCATCCATTTATTTACAACAAATGTATGGCTAATTTTCCGTGCCGCTGCAGTTATATTCATGCCCACTTTGATTTCATAAAGTATACAAGCTCGTATAAGCATCTTCGGGGTGTTCATTGATCGCTCTTCTCAGAATTCTGACTGACAATAGGAAAAAGTGAGCATACCAGATTAGCAGTCTAACTATGGGCAACAATTAAAGAGTGGAAATTTCAAACGTTCTAAGTGTCATTTTTAAATTTAATTGTTTTATTTCCAAATTACGTTCAATGTGCCCATATGTATATTCCTTTCGTGTTGTAAGTGCCCTATGTATGAATGAAATAGTTCAAATACTTGTTGACAGATAGCGCAGTTCCAAATGCCACGCTGTGCTGCTCTGGTGTTCTAAGTGCCATGCCATGATAATATTAGTTTCTAAGGGAAATATTTACAATACGGAAATATTTAGTAAGTGGTGATAACTTTCTGATTTGCGTTACAGGTTTCGTTATTATAGAGAAAAGAAAAAGGGCAAGTAAGGCCTTCATTTTCCAAAATTTACATAGGATTGTAGATTAAGCTAAAGCAATAAATCCTTTTCATGTAGTTCCAATGGAGTCAAGCGATTTCTTTGATTTTAAGAATGTTGCTGATTCACTGTTAACATTCAAGAAGTGTAACATGTCAAAATGTTTCAAGTATCTTGATCTCGTTCATCTTAAACAGTTATTAAAAGAACTTACTCGCCAATAGAAGCGGGGAGGGTTTTTTGAAGTTTTAAAGAGAGGAAAATCAGTGGTTGTTGTACAGCAATCTGTGCTTCATCTGAAGGATCAATCCCGTTTATTGGTGGAAAATAAGAAACACTTCATGTTACCATTCCTTCCTGAAGAGCACAGAGAGTTTTATGAGACATAAATTTCCACCCTTGTGTAAGACTGAAAAACTGAACTCTTCCTGTGAGGAGAAAATATAAAGATTGGTTTTTTTGTACATGACACATTTTTGTGCTTTTGTGTTTAATAACATTATAATGCATGTTTCTGCTAATAATTAATGTTATTTTTGTAATTCTTTTCCTCTAAAACCTCAGATAAAGAGTTAACAAAAGTTTGAATGGCACTTGTAACTGATTCTTCCACCATATGGCACGTAGAATATTTTTTATTGTTATTAATTTTTTCTCCCTGACCATTGTCTCTTTGGCAACGATTTGTTATACGAAATAATTTTTTAGGAAAAAAATCTTCATAATGCCTTTAGGTGTAATACCTAATGCAAACAGAGATGGGACGTTTTTTTATTTATCCTGTAAATTTTAGAAAATTGCACTTGGAACGGTTGACATTTTCACTCTTCAATTAATTGTCTCCTTAACTTTATTTGTCCTACATTTAATTGTTTCCAACGCTTGAAATGTAAACATCGCGAATAATCGACGAAACGTTTTTGTCAACTGTATTAAATATAAACAGTAGTTAGTAATTAGCAGTTAGTACCACATGTATCCTCAATAAAGCACTAGAAATGTTTTAAGATTAGATGAAAACTCTTACAAGAAATGCTCACTAGCGGTCTAAAATAGAACTATTCCGTGTATGGTCGTTAATACAGACACGCATGTACATTGCAACTACAAAACGACATTTATCCGCTGACAGCATATAAAAAATACAAAGAGAAAAGTACAATTGAAAAGCAAAAAGGAACTAACACAGCAATCAATTATATATAATGAAATAACCATAAAAGGGAAAGATTAAAGGTCCAGTGATCTAACAGTGAACAATTTTGTTCTGAAATGTTTTAATATTAAGAGAACTTCGAAAAATATGCTGCAGCAAAGCGAAAATTTAAAATATTTTATCCGCTTACCCTCCAATCAGCTTCGCACCCTATCCTGCACAGGTGCCGCACCACGTAAATAACTTTTGAAGCCTGTGGTTCAGTGACATGTCCGGTTTAACCGGAAGTAGCTCCAACTCTCTTGTTCTAAATGAAATACCGAATATATTTTTACTTTTTTTTTAGAATAAAGGCAATGACCTCCTAACAAGTAGGGAAAACTTTCTTTTTCCTAACATGGTGAGCTATTCCACGCCAGTTGTTCGTGTGCTGTTTAAGACACTCTGACTGATTTGTTCTTTGGTTACTCCATTTCTCTTTGCACTAGTTGCTTCTCGAGAGATTTCCTTTTTTCTATTCGTCTTGCTGCTCTTGACCAATCTAAACCTGCATGTTCCTTGAAGGGGTCTGTCCATTTTCTGTGTATGCTTTGAGTCCTTTTTCCTGTCCGGGGGTCCCACATTGATATCTTGTAGGTCCATCTATTGTCCTGCATTCTTGCGACGTGACCGCCCCATTGCCATTTTCTTCTAGTAGCTATTTGTGCGATGTCTGTTGTCTGAGATAACTGATTTATTAATACTATAGGTATTTTGTCCTTAAAAGCTATTCCCAGGATCTTGCGTTGCATTTTTCTTTGGCATATTTAAATTTTGTTATTGTGTTATTGACCAGTCTGGCACTCATATAGTAATACACAGGTTTCGAGCGTCTGGAAATTGATTTTCTTAGTGTATGGTCTAACAATATAAACTTAAGGACTCAAAATGCTATCCTGGTTAATGAGAACCTTCTTTGTACTTCTTTTTCCATTGATCGTGGAAGGAAATCTGTTGTCCTAGGTATGTATATTCGCTCACATATGTGAGAACTGTTTTATATATTTGTATTGGGGTTTCAGGTCCGTTCGATATTAACTTGTCTTCTGTTTGTTTAGTGACAACCCTGCATGTTTGCTATGCTCACATAATTGTTTCAGCATAGTGTGTAGTGCTTTCGGTGTTTTGGCGAATAAGACCACATCGTCGGCAAATCTTAGATTTTTTAGTCGACTGCCGTTTATATTGATTCCGAAATTATTATGCCAGTTCATTCTCCTGAATAGTTAACTATAATTAAAATTGGAATCCTTTTCATTTCGACCAACATCAGATAGAAGATGTTAGATTTAATCCCTTAAATAAGATGTTTCTGTATCAATAATCATGATTACATGGTTATAAACAAATGTTATTACTGACAGATTACAGTAAACAAAAGAGGCGATTTTTATTCTCTACACATTTTTGGGTTCTTGAAATACCAACAAAATATTTGTTCAGAAGTCTCTAGCGTGGGTATTTTTGTATGGTTCTTAATGAACAGTAATCGAAAGTGTAAATACATTTGGTTTAGTCCATTTAAAATAAGAGTTAAAATTACTTTCGATTTTACCTGAAGTATAAAAAAGTCTACAATATAATTTTTGAGTTTTCAGCACACGGCTATCTCCACACATCGAGTTTCACGCCACTGAACCACATGCTTCAAAAGTTATTTAGATGGCGCGAGACCTTGATCTAACCCTGAAAAGCCAATTTGCTTAGTTTGTTGTTACAGAGCAAGCTGTTAACTCCTAAGTCTCTAATTTTAATTCACTCCAAACTTTGAACATGTGAGAGCAGTTTTGTTCATATTTTGAGGTCATGTTTGCTTTGATATGTTGGCTGTTCTGCTGGCGCTCTATGTTATTCACCTGTCTATAATGGCAGTTTGTTTACGAACGAAGGGAGAACACTTTGTCGAAGTAAAGTAAATTTACAGTAGATAGGAACAGCTGTGTATAGCCAACGTAACTTTGATGACAGTGGATACACGAAACGCGAACTTAAAGGTGAGAACAATACAAATTTAATAGTAATCGACTGCTAAAGGACATTTGACCACTGGCAGCATATAGAAGATTCAGACAGAAACGTAGAATTAAAAATAAAAAAGAAAGGATTAACGTAACAATTACTAATATATGTACCCATTTGTTTAGCCCATGCATTATCTTATTCTGTCGCAAATTTTAATTATCCGACAAATCAAGAAAATTTGCTTGCTTTTTTTTAAAAAAAATGTTTAACGCCCGTTTTTACTATTGAGGCACCACAGGCGGTAGATACATGAGATGAAATGACAAAATTGGGAAAGAATTTTTTTTCAAGGAAGGAAACGTTCCAGGCCTAAGTTTAGGGGAACTCCCGGCATTTATGAGGACTGAAGAAAACCTGGAAAAAACCTCAGTCAGGAAGGACGGTCCGAGTGGGATTCGAACACCGGACCTCCCGCTCACCAGCCGTGCCTTAACGTGGCGGTCTTTTTTTTTTTTTTTAATGCTTTATTTATGGACGCTCTTTAACATCTCAGATCATCAGCGTCCCATTCAATTAAGGGCGTGAAACGGCCGACTAATTTTGCTCAGAGGCCTCTCTTTCAGGCTTGAGGTTCTTTATCGTGCCGTAAATGTACACACGGAACCCACGGCTTTACTTCCATTCCGAAGGAAGCCATACTTAGGATTTTTACGCCCCGAAAAAATCCATCGGTCCTGGCCGGGTTCGAACCCGCGATCTTTGGTTTAGGAGGCAATTATGGTAACCACTACACCACCAGGACCGCTCTTGCTTTCGGGTTATCTTTCTTCAATGTAGGCTTTTACTTCACACTTGGAATAATTTAGGAAATTATAATGCGGAGCTTAATCACAAGCAACGTTTTTTTCATGTAGGGTAATGATGAGGAAATCTAATAATTTTTTTGAAAAATTATTATAGAACGTAAAATTAAACATAATTATTGTTAGTTAAAAGCGTCTAATTTTGAGTGTGAGCGATAAATCGTCACAAACTATTACAATTTGTTCAGTGACTTAAATAAAATTCATAACGAGAAAAAACCTCCACCTGTGGCCCAAGTTGTTAAGTTATGGACTCTGAGCGGGAGGTCTGGAGTTCGATTATCACCAAGACCGTCTACCCCGACTGAAGTTGTTTTCTAAGTTTTTCTCGGTCTTCATAAATGACAAATGCCGGGGAGATACCCTAAAAGTATGCCCGGAACGTTTCTTTCCCTTTTAAAAAAATCCTTTTCTAGTTTATTATTTCATCTCATATATCACCAGGCCTGTGGTGCCTCAGCAGTAAAAACGGGCCCTAAACACTATTCAAAATGGCGGGGAATGATCCGAATCACCCTCTTATAGCTGTTAAATAGGATTGAAAAGAAAATTAATGAAACCTAAATAAATTTCATCAATTTGACAAAATATAGAAAGGGGACAAAGATGGAATAGAATTACTAATATGAAATATCAAGAAATTTGGCCTGTAGGTGCTGCACTCTGGTGGAGGTCAAACGAGATGGTAAACAGCGTGAAAATCATAGTGAGTTTTATATTTTCTAACAGTCAATGTTTGAGTTATTACGGTATAACATAGTGTTTATTAATTTTATTAAAGTTAATCGTACACCATGCTGTAGTACATATATCAGAATCATTGCCATATTTGTTTGTCTTTCACACGCGTTTTCACACGTTTTGAGGTTAGAATTTCGAAGGTTGCAGTGTCACTAATATGGAATACCGACCTCCAGGGACTAAACTCGACGCAAAAAGCAATAAAATAAGTAAGAGATATAAATATGCGCTTCTATAAAGCATCGCAAATATTAAAAGTGACAAAAAGATGCTGTTTAGGTTCGCAAATTAAAAAATATCAGAAGTGAGGTTACTCAACTAAAGCAGTGATATCTCCTGAAATGGAAGAATAATTAATGCAATGTGCTCTTACATTGGAGAACAACTTCTTTAGACTAACAAGAAGGAACAATGATGTTCTGATTAACAAAAGAACTTTTTTCACATCGTTTTTAAGTGAGAGGATGCGGCTGTGGTTTTTAATGAAGGGACATTGGGTAGTACATCTTTCAGATTTATAGGGAAAATGTGACCAAGCTCTTGTATTAAATGTATGAGCAGTAGACACATGCTGATTTTGATTAATTAAAATGAAAGACAAGAGTACATTTGTGTGTTTATTATAATTTTTTCCCTTCATGTTAGATTCACGTGAAAAAAAGTTTTGTTTCGTAGTTTTAATTAATAATTTTAACTGAGCAAAAATTTAACAGTATTTCATATTTGTATCCGGTTTTTCAATACATGGATATGCAGTTTCTTTAAAAAAGGAGTATTTTCTACATTTTTAGTCATAGATTCTATAAAATCCTGACATGGCTACACTTCATAAGCCTTTTCCTATTTACCTTAATAGTAGCAATCGAAAACAAATTGGTATTCCATATTTGTACCTCTTCTTCAATGACCAATTCTGGCCAAGACCAATGGATTTTTTTCGGGTGTAAAAAATTCTATGTAGAACTTACTTCGGAAGGGAAGTACAGCTGTGGATCCCGTGTCATACATTTACGGCATGTAAAGGAACCTCAAGCCTGAAAGAAGAGGCCTCTGAGCAAAACTGATCGGCCGTTTTACGTCTTGAATTGAATGGGAGGCTGATGACCTGAGATGTTAAAGAGCGTCCGTAAATAAAACAAGTCAACTCAAATTCTTCAATGAGTTTATCAAATGTTGCGGCTATTGCTGTAGCCAACATAGTTGTTTAACGAAAAACTGTTAACGGCAGAAGTTGCAGATTAGTTAATTAAAAGCTAAATTTAATGAAAATGTACTTGTTATTTTCAAAATAGCATGAAATTCTAATGTTTATCACTAAAATAAAAGGCAATTATGGAGAGCGCCACATTTATTAAGTTAAGTAAATCATATTTTTTTTCACGCTTTTTCCGTGTTGCCTGTTTCGACCGTTTCTGAATGACGGTCAAGCATTTTTAAGCATTACTATTATTACTTTTAATTTTTCTCATAAATTCCTACTTTGTGTTTAGCTGAGAAAGTATAACAACGTTTCTTGTATAAAGAGTTAGTTAAAGAGCAGGCGACCTTAGATTAATTTTATAATTACCGTAAATGACAAAAAATGTATACTCTGTTTTCTGCACTTTACAGTTGCTTTACCATATGATACCCATTACTCGATAATCAAGTAGGGAAAAAACAGAAGAATGCCTTAAAGAAATATGAGCGATATTCTACAAAATTACTATATAAAATAAAGCATTATCCAAGGGAAAATTTCGTCGGACCTACGGACCTAGTGATGTAGTGGTAACCATATTTGCCTTCTATACCCAAGATCGCGGGTTTAAACCCGGCCAGGATCGTTGAATTTTTTTTTTCGGGCGTAAAAATCTAAGTATGGGCTTCCTTCGGAAGGAAAGTAAAGCTGTGGGTCCCGTGTCGTACATTTACGGCACGCAAAAGAACCTCAAGCCTGAAAGAAGAGGCCTCTGAGCAAAATTTGTAGGCCGTTTCAGGCTCTGAATTGAATGGTACGCTGATGACCTGAGATGTTAAAGAGCTTCCATAAATAAAACAAAATAAAAAATAAATAAATAAAAGGGCAAATTTCACAGCACAAAAACACCTCAAATTTTTTATTTCCTGAATTCATTTTCTTGGCAACATTTTACTATATATGAACAGCTGACATTGCCTGAAATAATAATAATAATAATAATAATAATAATAATAGAATATATTTTAGTATCAGTATTATTCGGTGGATCATTTTTCATTGTTTTTAAAGTTTTCCAGAGTCGTTTTAATATTGCTTAACGCCCCTTTTTACCTACTACTGAGACACCAGAGGCGGTGGACATTAATGGTACATGAAATGAATTGATAAACTAAGAAAGGATTTTTTTTAAAGGAAGGAAGCATTCTATGCCTCAGTTTAGGGTACCTGCCCAGTATTTGCCCTTTATGAGTACAGAGGAAAATGTTCCAATGGTGAAAAAGTAAGAACTCGGAAGTTTTAGGGCCATTTGGCCAGAATTATTTAGAGGAATTCGAGTAAGTATCAAAATTCACATTATTTATTTAACCTGTGCAAGTGTGTAACCAGAAAATTAATCTTTAGCGTTAATACTAAATATTGCGGAATGTTTACATTCAGCAATATTTATTATTAGGATTTAAATGGCATATACATGACTGAAAGCAGTTTAATTTGTTAAATGACAGTGATACATGTTCTCGGTATTTATTCAATTATGCAATCCCATCATGTATATAGAGCCATCTGTAGGAGAATACAGGTAGTAATCGTCAATTCTGTGACATGCTCACTTAGAATTCGATCCCGCGAAATATTCAAGCCGTGCCTTCAGTATATACTAGCATCAAAACATTCTTAATTTTACTAATCATTATACCACTTTTCTTGAAAATATGTATAATAAAAAGTAAAAAATAAAGAAAAGGCTAAAACTGAAACATATGCATGGTTCGAATTTCTAGAAAATTCTTGGGCCAGAAAATCATATACAAATCTTTGTTTATATTCATAGAACTTAGCTATTTTCATTCTTTGATTTAAAAGCACAGAGCGACTAACTACAGTCCTCTAGAAGCGAAAATTTACGATGTTTGATCCGCTTCACCTCCCATTCTGCTTCATGCGCTTTAATATACAGTCAATTTTGCTTAGCTTTTTTACATACAGAACAGAACTTTTAGCTTATAGACTTCTAATCTAATTTTCCTCAATATTTGATTATGCGAGAAAAGTTTTGAGGTTATGTTTACGTTGATCTGTTAGCTGTTCCGCTGGCGCTCTGCGTTATTCACTTGTCTATAATGGCAGTTTGTTTACAAACGAAGAGACAACACTTTGTTGTTTTAAAGGAAAATATTCAGCTTTTTACAGTAGATGGGAACAGTTGTTTATATAACAAACGTATCTTTGGTGATAGTGAATATATGAAGCGTGGACTTAAAGGTGA
Source organism: Metallyticus violacea (assembly GCA_030762175.1). Taxonomy (NCBI): domain Eukaryota; kingdom Metazoa; phylum Arthropoda; class Insecta; order Mantodea; family Metallyticidae; genus Metallyticus; species Metallyticus violacea. The sequence goes on from CM060841.1 coordinate 78,905,410, forward strand.
GAACAATACAAGTTCTAATAATAAGTGAACATAACTGTCGCTAATGTGAATTAATAAGTGTTTTTGAAATATGTATGTTTCTCTATTGAAGCTGTTACACATTTTCATTGTGTACATATTGTAGGTAAAAAGCATGTAAATACGCAAGAGAGTTAATAATAATAGAACCATTAAACACTAAATTTACTTAATATAACAAATAAGCGGGATAGGGCATATTATGTAGCCGGCAAGAGAAACTTGGGTTTTTAACAGAATATCTATTATTGTTCATACGGGATAAAACAACAGTAGAGGTTGTAATTCCCCTAAATCCTCCTATATTAAAGATTCTTTCCACTTTTTAGAAAGTTTAAAGAAAGTCAAGTTGGGTGAGCTTGAAGATATCTTATTGCCCACAGAGTGGGTCCTGGTGGTGTAGTGGTAACCATACTTGCCTTCTGAACCCAAGATCGCGGGTTCAAACCCGGCCAGGATCGATGGATTTTTTCAGGCTTAAAAATACTAAGTATGACTTCCTTCGGAAGGGAAGGAAAGCTCGTGGGTCTCGTGTCGTACATTTACGGCATGTAAAAGAACCTCAAGCCTGAAAGAAGAGGCCTCTGAGCAAAATTTGTCTGCCGTTTCACCCCCTGATTTGAATGGGACGCCGATGACGTGAGATGTTAAAGAACGTCCGTAAATAAACCAAATCAACATCATTGGCCACAGTGGATGTTTCCTCCTTATACACAAATGTTCCACACGACGAAGGTCTAGAAACTATGATATGTTTTTTTAGACATGCAGTCACTGTCTACTTAGTTCATTTGCTAATTTGCACATCTTGTTCTCACCCATAACATGCTCACCTTTAAAAGTCAGAATTTTATTGTTTCATAAGCCACCACGTCTAAGTCTCAGGTCTTCACAAAATTTAAAAAGCATCTTCCGCAGGACACTCAATCCCACACAAGTTCCTCTGCCTGCACCGGGTTCTTATCCCTGTAACCGAATCAAGTGCAAAACTTGTACCTTAATAACACAAATACATCTTTCTTTAGTCCGACAGTTAAATCAGACGTTAAAATCTGTACATTCGCCAATGTGTCTCTGTATGCTCAAGTCCCGTTTTTTTATATTGAATTAACCTCTATTGCAGTATCACTTAGAATAAATAACCATAGACTCTCAGTTAAAACCGGCTCTCCTCTGCCGGTAGTCAACATGTCAACCTTCACCTTCTGCTTTTATAAATGTTTTTCCTTAGTCCTCATAGATGTCGTACCTCCATCTTTCCCCACTAGTACACTCAGAGATAGAGAGATGGCGGCCACAGTTGTACATTAGGCTCGCACCGCTCCAGACGTAAATCTTTCCCTCTAATTTTTTCTTCACTGGCAAACAGTTGTTTCAGCTTTGGCTATGTTGGATACCCTGCAAGCCCTCTGAGTAACTTTCATGGTATACAGTTGCCGAAGTGTCCGCTTGCCATAGTCTTCATAGTCTCGCGTTGCGAACAAGAGCTGGCAAAGCTGCTCTAAATATCGTGTTTTAGTAATATTTTACAGTGTTTTAGTGTTAATCTCATTTTAAGCGCCTCACTTTCTAAAGCATTTTCTAAAGACAATTGTTAGGTCTCCACGGAAGTTTTTCCCATTTCTATCAAAAGTATATTTATGATGAGACATTGTTAGAAACACAGCAAATGAAGCAATGTTTAATTCTCTGATAAACTGGGGCTGGGGAACGAATGACATGGCATAATTAACGCACAGATTTTTTATTTTTAAGGCTTTGACAAGGATATGAACCTGTGGAGAATGGGACAATTTGGATGGAGTTAGTTCGTTTAAGGTTCTAAACGTGAGGTAGGGTAGAAATTTATAAAAATCATTTAAAATTTTTTTTCGGGGGAACAGTGTGTAAAACCCGCTTTAACTACTAAAGCATTACAGGCTGTAGACATTCATGATACATGAGATTATTTGTTTTTTAAAGGAAAGGAAGCTTCCAGGCCTAAATTTTGGGGTACCTCCGCGCCATTTGCTATTTATGAAGATTGAGGAAAATCTGGCGGAAAAATCCCAGGGAGGACGATCTGGTGGAAATCGAACCCCAGACGTCCCGCTCACGAGTCCGAACCTTAATGACCCGGGCCACCCATGGCGGTCACTTACAGATGGATGAATTTATAAAGAACCGGGACATTCTTTCAAAATAGGTTTGATTTTATGAATAAATATTTGATTTTTTTTTTATTTACTGAAGTTGCATCTTGCTGAAAGTAAGGTCTTAGGCAAGACAAAATTTTTTTTGGTATTTGTGTTGAAGTGGCAAATATTTTGGCAGGAAACAAAAGAATTTGAATGTGCTACTGATGTTATGCTTGTGCCAAAGATGACATCTGTAGATGTGGAAAGATCTTTCTTACCTTCATACTTATACTTAGGGACAGAAATACAAAATTTTTATTGAAAAATTGAAAACAATATTTGTAGTTATTTATTGTAAGGCAAACTATTTGAAAAGAGTTACTCATGTTAAATAATCAGATCGCTATTTTTATTCCTAATTGTTTAAACAAGATCATATGTGCATATTAGATTCATCTTGAAAAGTTATTTTTATAGATTACTTGGGAAATGAAACAAGCTATAAACTGCATATGTTAAACAACGAGATGTGATTTTTCTGATGAAAACAGAATATTTTGTATTTGCCGCTTTTTAATGCACCAAATTCAAGTATGCATGTTCGCTGTATTAGTTTAAGTGATTTAATTTTAAAATTTACTACTTGAAAAGTGTGTTATTAATAATCGCGATTGTAAATCAGAAATTTAAAGACTTGCGTCCATAATAAAATTATTGTGAAAGTTATTTCGAAATATATTTGTAATGCCTATTTACAGTATTGCATATTTTCAATGTTTCTATTTTTCATTTATCGTTCTTTCGTCCAGTAGTCGCTTGTTCATTTTACATGCTTTTTTAATTGCTTTTTGTAGAGAAATTGTGTTTTTTCTTGGGTGATGTAGCTTTAAGATAATTTACAAATAATCTCCTTTTAGCACTGCATTGTAAAACACCGCCACGGGTGGCCGAGGTCGTGAGCGTGAGCGAGTCGTGAGCGGGAGATCTGCGTTCGAATCCCGCCAGGACCGTCTTTCAGTCCTCATAAATGGCAAATGCCGGGGAGGTACCCTAAACTTAGGCCTGGAACGATTCCTTCCATAAAAATAAATCCTTTCCCAATATATCATTTCATCTCATGTATCATCAGTGTCCATCGCCTGTGGTGCCTCTGTAGCAAAAACGGGCGTAAAACACTATTCATTCATTCATTATAAAACTTCCTGTGTCTTCTTGGAAGTTTTCCGGCGAACTCTCAATGAAAATTGGGCATCTTTTAGACCTACTAGTTTTTCTACAAGTTCTAGGTGCTGTTTAGCAGGAAAATAAATTATTCCCCGGAATGGGAAAATGTAAGCTTGCTGGAAAAAGTGTTTAGCATTTATTACCCCCAATTTTTTCAAAGTGCTCCCCTATAGTGTTTTAAATTCTTCGGAAAAAATCAAAATATTTTTCGCGGGTATGTGAAAACGCCAGCCTCTCTCGACAAAATGGGCAGATTCTCCTTCCAGAACGAGCATATACACTTTTTTTTTTTTTTACCCCAGGTTAACTTAATTTCATTTGATAGATTCAAGGAGACTTTCGTGTTACATTCTGCCTCCATTTCCTGCCTGCTGATATCCTCTAGCCTTGTTTTTAACCTTTTCCCACACGTTTTTATTATTTTCATTGCCTCGTTGCCATATTGAGACCGGACTAATTTACTGGGTCCACTTTCTACCTGTGCAACCCAAAATCTTGGTGTTATATTTTGTATCTGGGGTCTATAGCATTTAGCATGAAGTGTGGACTGGTCTCCCTGCATTGGTCTAAACCAGTATTTCACCGTCATTATTTTTCTATTAACCGTATCTTGATAGCAACCCACCTTTTTCATGATCCCACAGTTTGATGTTCTTTTGGAGATTCCGAGAAACCTTTTCCAAAATTTGACTTTACTTATATTATTTTTTATTATTATTTATTTCTCTTTCAAACTATGTATCATATTTAACATGTACGGACTACGACCCATGCATAATATATATTTGTAATTGTATATAAACTTTTATGACAATAAAGATACACCCACCAACACCGCCACTACTTCTACAACTAATAGTTCTTTCTTTCTCCGCCGTGGTGTTGGTAATGACGTCACGTACACAGGTGGAAGTTGCGTTATGAGGCGTCTGGAAGCGGAAGGCATGCTCTTTGCTACATTTGCGGAACAAAGTGTAATTTACCGTGACAGGGTGTATTGTGACAGCTTCTTTACAAGGAGAATATGAAATGTTCCACAGCGCTTGGCGGTTCGTATTATCTCCCAAGGCCACACGTATCTTGTGTTTGCTCTTATAGCATAATTCCCTCTCTCTTGTTCTCGTGATGCTCTCGCTATTCTTTTGTTTTTTTTTTTTTTTTTTTCCTTGCGGCTTTTCTTGCTCACATCTGCTGTGTCAAGATTCATGTTGCCATGGTTACCTTTTATTTCCCCCCCCCCTTTTTTTTTTCTTCTGTTATCACATTTCCTTTCTTAATTTGCATTTGACTATCCAAATAATATATTTCTATTTTGTCTTTTCCCCTCTTCAATATCTGCTATATTGTTCTTTTCTCAATACCTGTCCGTTTCTACGTAAAATGTTTAGTGAAACATAGAGAATTCATTTCAAAGAATTTTATGTATTCGCATAGCAAAAGAAGTGGAAGATTGAGCATTTATGCACATAGATTTAAAGATGAGTCGTGGAACACGAACTATTTTTAATATTGCGTGCAAATTTAATGATTAGCTATATAATTGATAAATGCAATGCCATAATTTTAAACACGAAAAATGTGTATAACATTACATCTGGTTTATGTAACATACATGATATTTTTCATTAATTTCGACATCTCGATCTACCTAGTACGAAAGAATGTTCGTTACTATTACGTTACGTAGAAGTTACGTTGAGTAATATTTGGCTAGAGTTCATGTTAAACTTTGAACATTAAGTGGCATTGCATTGAAATTGGAGTAAAATTGTTACAAAAGCTATCACTCTTATGTGCTACAAACTCATTCAAATGTAATGTTTAAAACTATTATTGAATTCCGAGGGAATGTGGCTATTGCGGTTGCATCTATGAAAAGATTTTTCAAAAATGTCTTCATCTACTTACTAGGCACCAACAATGATGTTGGTCCTGGTGGTGTAGTGAAAACCATACTTGCCTTCTAAACCCATGATGGGTTCAAACCCGGCGAGGACCGATGGATTTTTTCGGACTAAGATCATAAGTATGGCTTCCTTCGTAAGGGAAGTAAAGTCGTGGGTCCCGTGCGGTGCATTTACGTCACGTAAAAGAACCTCAAGTCTGAATAAAGATATCTCTGAGCCAAATTAGTTGGGCATTTCTCGCCATGAATTGAATGGGACGCTGATATGATCAGAGATGTTAAAGAGCGTCCGTAAATAAACAACAAAAAACCCAACAATGATGATTAAAATGGTGTGTGTGTGTGCGTGCGTTAGCGCTCTAGAGGCCGCAATTTTTTTTTTCTCAAAGAAACTCGGGTCAGGAATATAAAAAAGGAACAGAATTTAAAAAAAGATTCATACATTAGGTTAGTTTAAGTTTAGAAGAAAAAAAAACAATAGAACCAAAAAAAAAAAAAATAAAGAAATACCTATATTACTCCATAATAACACTTTCTATCTCGTTTATATATATATATATATATATATATATATATATTCTTCTTTTTGCACTACTCTAAATCGATTAAATGTAGCTTTTTCCTTTACTTCAGTTAGATTTAAAAAAATAGAACATAAAACTTTTTTACTTTATAATAGCAGCACTTCCTAACGAAGGTCGTTCGGGACTACAGCCTGCAGGTACCTCCTACTTGTAACGTCAAGTACCACAAAACAGTTTTCCATACAACCTTCAGTATTTCAGGCTAGAATGAAGAGTAAAGTGCAGCTCTCTGTTCTATACACTACAGGGAACTGGCAAAAAAAGGCAGCCGCGTTATTTTATAGCTGCACCTCATACAACTGAACCTAATTTTTAGTACTTTTTATTTTATTTATTTATTTTTGGCAGACAATGTATGCTCAAATTTAAATACGACGATAAGGAGATAGGAGTTATTGTTCACATCCAAAAGCTTGATGATGAGTCTAATCAAGCCGTAAGCACAGCTTAAGAGATAGCTTTGCCAGTGGTAGGGCACCAAAAGGATATGATACGTGCTGCACCAGTAACCGTCAAGACTATACATCCTTTTTTCTTTTCCAGGATGGGTACGAATGCCAGTGCTGTCCAGGCTACGTTGGGCCTCACTGTGAAGAACGCGACGGTTGCTACCCCAATCCCTGCCGCAACTCAGGGATTTGCGTGGACATCTCCCAAGGTCACGAAGGAAGCACTTTCCAATGTCTTTGCCCCTATGGTGAGTACAGAATTTTGTCATTTAGGTGTAAGCGGAAATGTATTCTTATTCCGTACGATAAATGTTTACAAAGTTGTAAATTGTAGATTATGCCATATCTTAAATATATTTTCAGTATAACTGGTGTCAAACAGCACACCCTAAGTTGTAATAAGGCAGTGATGGCTGTAATATTTTACAACGTAGTTATATTTATAGCTTGTACGTAAATCTGTTGGTTGATATCGAAGGTATTGACAGTCAACAAAAATGTTTCTGCAAGTCCTAGTTGATTCTGTACAGATTAAAAATGTCATAACAGGCAGTTAGCAGCTATAGTCAAGTTTTAGTTCCCACGATGTATCGTCAGATAAAGCACTCAATGATTAGAGCTAGAGAAGGATCTTTTGTACTTCAGTCTTGCTCAAGAGCTGGCTGTTTGCGCCAATGCCGCCAGGGGGAACGCTTCCGGTAGGAAAGGATTAGGTGAGGGAGACACAGTGCGGACAGGATCCACGGACGTAGACAGAATCATAACATTGTTTCTATATTTAATCCTCGACGCCGGCGGAGGGCACCCTCTTCTAAGACTTTATCTGCTTTCATACCAGACCCCAGGGTAGAAACATTTCCAAAGCGCAAGCCACCGTTATGCTGTGCTTAGGACGTTCGACTATTTAACAGAACCAACGTAATGAAATGATGTGAAATAGGAGAACAGAAAATGATAGATTTATTCCAGTGTTCGCTTAAGCGACCAGAGAAAACAGGATGGCCGTCCCAAAGGGATAAGAACCCGGAACCTCCTGAATGCGAGACCCAAACACCCCCCCCCCCTGGGTCGGGGCGCAGCTGTTCCCGGGTGTGTGTTGTTATTAGTTCTTATTTCGAGTATACATAAATTGCATTATGTTTCGTGCATTTACAACGACACAGCGTGTCTTTATGTACTATTCATATGTGTTAACTCAGTGGTGGAAAATCATAGGACCAATTTTTTTACATACAGTTGATTCTGTTACTGATGTTAATAGTATACTGATCGCTTTTTTTCAGAGAATTAACCGACAGGGAGCTTGATCATGCATTTTTAACAGGACTCTGCCACTGTTCACACTGCGAATAATTCCATGAGAGCAATTCACAATGTGCTTCCACAAGACAGAGTTATTAGTAGGGGTTTGTGCCCCCCTTTACCCCTCGATTTAACAGCCTGCGACTATTATCCCCGGGGTAAATTAAAATGTGGGTATAAAAGACAAAACAGCATATCGTACAAGAACTCAAAGATAATATTCGTCAAGAAATTGACCGGATTTCTTAAAATGAACAACAGTGAGTGATGTATAATTTTATAAAGAGATGCCAAAAATGCGTGGAGAATGAAGGCGGACAGTTTAAACATCTCATTAGAGAATATGGAAAGTCTTTTAAATTGGTTTGTTTTATTGTTTTACTCTCCCACTAATCACCGAGATCCGGTTATCCGGTTAACGAACGGCGCACTCGCTCATAGGCAAAACATTTCGGTGAAAAACAAAACGGATCGCATGTAACAACAATACTCTAACAGGTTTTGGCCTGCTCCAGCAACTAGGCCTAGGTAACCAGCCCAATTTGCTCCAGAGATGAAAAACTTGTTGAATTTTAGTTAGTTGAACAAGTGAAATGGACCACTGAAGAGATTTTGCGTGAGGATTGAAAGAATTTAACTATCGCAATGATATAAACAGAGCTGTGGCACAGTACTATAAATTGTTGACAGACGCATGGGTTTCCCATAATCATATTTATCAGTGCGAAGTAACACACAGTTAAGGATTAACCATCATTTGGTCAAAAGTTCGCTTGTTTTGAGCCTATAGAGACTTGCGGTTAATTACTGTTTGTATTTGATTGTCCCTCTCTCTGTGTATGCAGGGGGCTGCAACTAATGGAATTCAATTACGTACTGTTAGATTGGGTCCTAATACCGCATGTAATAATTATTCCTGAATATACGAACGCTGACCAATGAAATTGCTATCTTAATAGCATGCTTAAGAGCAGTCGTTAATTTAGAATAACACTCTCCTGTCACAATTTCTTCAGCAAATTAGAAGCCCAGTATTTCTATTTTTTCTCATAAGATAATAGTTAACTGTTTTCTTTCGGCATGCTTTCAATCACATGTTCTGTTAAAATGATTTAGACATGGAATCTATAAAACGTTGTTGTACAACGGGTTATCAAAAAATAAAGGGACTCTTTGTATTACTATAGTATTCCTTTATTGAAATCGAATTACTAATTTTCTAAGTAGTTTTCTCTTATTATTTCTTACTCGCATTGTCTGTCTGTCTGAAAAATAGGTACACAGAGTTTTTTTCAGTCATATCTAACAGGAGAGGCTAGAACTCGTCCCAACAGCCAAGGGTGGCCGAGGTCATTTAGGCGCGGACATGTGAGCGGGAGGTCTTGGGTTCGATTCCCGCTAGGATCATCCGCCTTGACTGAGGTTTTTTCCAGGCTTTCCCTAGTTCTCATAAATGGCAAATACCGGGGAGGTTTCTTAAGCTTAGGCCTGAAAAGTTTCCTTCCTTTAATTAAAAAAAAAACCTTTCCCAGTTATTTCATCTCATGTATCAACAATGTCCACCGCCTGTGATACATCAGCAGTAAAAACGGGCGTTAAACACGATTAAAAAAACTCGCCCTTTCCATTTGTTGTATTCTTGTTTACGGACGCTCTTTAATGTCTCAGGTCATCAGCTTTCCATTTAAATCGGGGCGTGTAATGTCCGATAACTTTTGCTCAGATGCCTCTTCATTCAGACTTGTAGTTCTTTTACGTGTCTTAAATCTACGACATGGAACTCGCAGCTTTACTTTCCTTCCGAAAAAAGACACACTTAGAATTTTTACACTCGAAAAAATCTATCGACTCTGGCCGGGATTGAACCGCAATTTTGTGTCTACGAGGCAAGTGTGGTTACCTCTATACCACCAGGACCGACCTATTCGTTGCGGAAGGACGATGTCCTGACATACTTTCTATTTACCAACATCTTCAATTGTTGCTGTGTTGTAGTGTCTGTTTTAGAAGACTCTTAGTTTATGAAGGAAAAAAAAAACATATAATTGTAAATTAGGCCTATAAAAGGAATAAGACATGACAAGCCTAATTTCAAAGGTCCTTCTGTTTATATCTTTATTTTTTAGCTTTATCTTCGTGTCATTTTCCTTTCTGTTTCTTTGAACTACATTTATTTTTAATTTTATTCCTAACCAAGGTAAGCAATATTTTCTTCGAAGGATGAAGTGCCGAGGTTTTAATTGTAATTTATTTTGGAAAATATTTGTTCACAAATATACCTGGAATAAAACACTTTTATTGGCTCAGATGCAAAAACTCTCTATCTGGGAAATTTATCACTGGGCAAGGACTTAAATAGATCCCAACCATAGCTTGCAGAACACAATAAGACCGAAGAATTCTACAAAATTAGTAGCTCGTGCGGTGCCTCATTTTATGAAAACCTGAAAGGATTGTTGAACAGTTTTATTTTGTGCTCCATTGGCTTTAGTGCAGCAATTGTTCTGTAAGAATCACACATCTTAAAAGAATTGCTCACATGTTAAGGCTTTTGTTACAACGTTAAGGATGTCATAAAGTGCGAGGATTGCTTACTTATGAATGCTGTTAATTTTTTTTAAACATACCTTTACTCATTGTCAAAAATCTTGACAATGTGTCTCAAACTATTCACCGTTGGATTCAATGCATCTGTCACAGAGTTACTGCCAGTCTTAAAAGACCTGCTGGAAACCAAAATGACCTCCGCAGTCTTCACCGCTGCTTCTTATTGTGAAAAATACCTCCATGAAGATGTTTCTGTAATATGGGGAAAAGGAAAAAGTCACACGGGGCTAAATCTGGGCTATAGGGAGGGCGAGAGTTCACTTCATTTGTTTTTTTTTTTTTTTTTTTTTTGTGAGATATTCAGCAACAACATTTGCGATATGCGCGCGTGCATTATCGTGGCACAGCATCCAGCTTGTTCCACTAAAAGCTTTTGCGTGTGATATAGTCTTGAAGAATTTCCAGGACATCTCTGTAGTATTGCCGAGTTACAGCTTTCCTAACAGAAGCCACCACTTAAGCTTTTTTTAGAGTTGATGTTTGCTCTCAGGATCGAGATGATATATTCAAGTTTTATCATCGTGATTACCTTTCTGTAACATCATATCAACTGTACGCGAACGTCCTTTGTTCGGAAATCATCAGTCTTGGAACCCACCGAGCACAAACACATCTCATGTGCAAGTTTTCAGTTACCAACTTTTGAGTAGCATTCAAAATGTTTATATTGTTAATGTTATTCGACGATTCTCTCTCACAAAATGAGAGCAGCGGTGTTAATGTTTTCTTGAAGCACAAGCTGTAGCCATGTTCGTTTGACATTGATTGCCTCTCATCTTTAAATATTTTAAATCATATAGGGAAGAACAAACTCTCCATAGGCCTCATATGAAGATTTGTGGAGACCTTAGCATAATATCCGAGCAGCATAATGTTCGTTACGCCTCACCTCAAGGCGGAACTGAATATGTCTCAACCTGCACACCTCTGGTGGAAACTGGAAGTGACAATAATGAAACTAGCTAGTACTACGTGTACATTACGCATTAAGTTAACAAAATAAAGTTACATTTTAGCCCGAGAAATTATGGCCATTAAAATATGGCAATTCTTTATTAATCAGCTCTCATAACTAATGGATAATAATGTGTCAATGATTATAGATGTTACGAAATTCTATCAAATTCAATGTCAGTGTCTTTGGAATATTATCAATGTCTTTCATTGAATATTTAATTTGATTTAATGCGGTTTTATTAAACTATTATTTTTTCTTTAATTTTTTTCCCTTTCTTTAAACCAAACAGCTTAGGTTTCAAATGTTCACACTTTGGTATTACGTTGAGGATATTATTATAATAACTGTTTGAAGTGACTGTTCTGTTCAACCAAATGCAATTTCATTGCCTGCAAATAAGTTCTCAATTATGTACTTAACAATAAAACGATTTGCATTTAAATTATGCATCGCTGTTCGCTGATAATGGTACCAGTATATACAATAAACAGAGCTGGTGATTCAATTATTCGTTTATTTAGTTCTCTTATAATTGTTGTTTTAGTATTAAAATAGATGCTTTGAGTAACTATTATTAAATGAAACGTTAGGCATCTGTTTGTATAGCATCCAATAAAACAGTCCGATGTAGCGTATCAAAGGGTCCCTCAGGGTGTATAAATCTGAACAATATTTAAATGTTTGTTCTCTGTATTGTTTGGTTCATTGTGAAATTAAATAAACCAAGAAGAGAGAGAGAGAGAGAAAAGGGGTCATGAAAGACTAAGGCCCCATTTAAAATGAAAATTAAACGTAAACATAATACCATAAGACGTAACACGCTAACTTACAATGAAAGACAGAAACGTACGTATTAGCCAATCATAAATAAGAACAAGCAAAGATCTGATTGAAAATGGCTGCTTCTGAGCAGACGACGTAGCGTTTATGCGTATGCAAAGTGCAGTAACTAATTTGCTTGTAGTAAAATAAGCAAGGATATCTATCTTATAATGAAATTAATCTTTTGTCCATTGACGCTCATATTCGTAATTAATTTATATATATATATATATATACATACATACATACATACACTAAAGCTAACCTCGAGTAAATTCTAGAAACCGGTGTAGCAATTTATATATATATATATATATATATATATATATATATATTTCATTTGATTTCGTGCTCTATGTATAGATAAAGTCTACCACAGAACTCTACAAACAGAACAGCTGTGTTCTGATTGGCTGATTTCTTAAGTTTAATTTAGATGAACGCAAAATCTTGGACCTTGCAAGTTTCTAAATTTACATCTAACTGTACGTTTATTTTAATGTTTACTGATTCATTGTGAATGGTTCCATTACAATACTTAGCATCTAGCTTTTACGTTTACGTTACGTTTAATTTTAATTGTGAATGGGGCCATACTGCGTTTGAATCCGTGTCGTTCTTACACCAATTTACTCTAATAGAGGGTCATTTGCAAAATTCTCGGAATGAAGCATAAAATGACGAATTAGCTATTAGAAAGTATTCCAATTTTTAACCATAATCTCCCTTGGCACTAATGCACAATTTTCAGCGATTCTTCAAAGCTTTCATCCCATCACGAAAGCCAAGATTGCACCAGGCCTGCAAAATACTCTTTAACTATTGATTTAGACTCTTCATCCATCGAAAATGTCTTACCATCAAGGAATTTTCTCAGTTAAGGGCACAGAAGGAAATACGATGGAGCAAAGTCAGGGGAATAAGGCGGACGTGTGAGCAAATCGTAACGTAATTCATTGATTTTCGCTATTGCAATGGCACTTCAGTGAGTTGGAACATTGTCTTGATGCAAGATGAGATTCTTTTTTGTTAAACTCGGCTTGTTCCCTCGTATTGTTGTCTTCGTTAGGTCCAAAAGGGTAGCAAAATACACTCCGGTGATAGATGTTCTAGTGTGACAATAATCAAATAGCAGTACAACCTTTCGCCATGAACTCCCGGCGATTTCATATATTTGTTCGTCTTTGGCGATGTTTCCATTGTTTAAACTGCTGTTATGTTTCAGGTGTGTAGGGGTGCATCCACGTTTCATCATTGATCACAAATCGACGGATCTATCTGAAAACGGGTCAAAATTTTCTGAAAGATTTCCACTTTGATTCGTTTTTGATCCTGAGTCTACAGTCGCGGCTGATAATTTTTCATGCGCAATGTTTTCCTCAAAATGGAAAATACACATTCCCCTGAAATGCTCACAGTTTTACCTTCAATCAGCGATCCTCCAGAATATGTAGTTTTCGCTCGTAATAGAATTTTGCGTCTTGACGGTTGTCACAGCCTGTACTTTGACTTTGCTTCATAAAACTGCATTGTTAGAAACACCTTCCTCAGCTAAACATTGTACCGAGAAATACATTTCGATTTATGAGATTTAGTTTGACATTGCAATGTTTCTAGATTTCATTTGTTTTCCTTGAGATCTTCCAATGTGTGAAGGCTACCCCACAAATAAAAAGCAGTGACTGTTTGATCTGGGGAGCAAGAGTACTAATCACTCTATCTTCAAACACTTCCCTAATGTTACACGGACTTCTCTGCTGTATGAGCAGTGGCGCAATCTTGTTGAAACCATCCACATGCTTTCTTTTCTTCCGTTAACTGATTAAAGATGGGACCAGAATGTCATTGTGGTACCGCTCTGCATGTATTGTCTGCTCGTGTTATATCAAGCCGATTATGCATCATGTGCTAATCATACACCAAACTCCAATTTCCCTATCATAACGACAGGTTTCTTGTATACAATTTTAATTTTCAGAACACCAATAGTGAGTGTTCACAAGACCATTTTCTGAAAAGGAAAGAAACCGCTGGCTATAACGCACACTTGCTACGGGATCACCTTTTCATAAACAATGGACACGTGTACACGTGTAAGGTTTGAGTTTTAACAAATTTGTTGCTGTATGAGCAGAAGACACTGAAATCCCAACTTATTGTGCTACTTTCGGTAATGATTTTATAGGCAAACGCTCAAGATTTACGCCGTTTCTTCTGTTAAAGCTGCGTGTTCTTTGCGTGTATTTCTTGTTTTGCTCTGAATCAGTAGGACCAAATTTATTCACAATAGTGCATTGCACTTCTGGAAGGGAACTTCTGAATAAATTCCTCTCGAACGCGACGAGCTGATATGTAACAAAATTTACACGCATTGCTCTGAAGTCTTCGCGAACTACTGCTCGGAAGTTCAGGACAGGCAGACAGGAACACGGCCTTGGCCGAGACGTAAAATCCCGTGCTAAGTATTCTGGAAGCCCAATAATTTAAAAACGAACTATCTAACCGTAATATTTGACTCAAGATTTAAATCTATTTTCACTATTACACATTTTTTATACAAGTACGTTAAGACCTAAGCTTTTTAAGTCACCGTATTGATAAACTGCTCGTTTATCAAACCGTGTTTATAATTTCTTTCGAATATACGAACCAGTTTTCTGCGATATAGACCCCTATAATTGTTGTGGCTATTGAAAGGCTTTAATGATACTCCATGCAATAAAGGCCCCTTTGGTTACATGAATGGCATTCTGTGTGGTTCACAATAACGGCATTCTAGCACTACGATGTGGAAAAAGGAAGCAAAACAGAAAACGTGCTGCGATTGTATGGTCACTCGCGGTAAATAGCAATGCCGCTAATCAAAAGGCTGCAGTACAAACATACCATGCTTCAACACATAGCAGTAAATGAACTGCTGTCAATATGCGGTCCATGCAAAACAAAGCTCTTCCTACTGTAGGTTATTTGTGTTCTCCATTATTAACCGCTTTGATTCCCACTATACAAATAACTAATAAGAAAACTAACTCCATACTCTATAGACAAGTAATTATAGGTTTCATACAAAACAGTTTTAAGTAATTGTGCATTTTTTTACTTCCCAAAAGTTGTTCATTGTAATAACAATGGTAATGGTAATAATTTTGTATATATTCCAATGATACCATTACAAGCGGACCATACGTGTTTTTATAATACTTGTACAATAATCCGTTATCATATAATACAACACATTAAACATTCCATATTAAATTATAACAGAAAAAATTTAACAGTAATGTTAAGTTATAAAGTTGAACTGTATAAGAACAGACTTTATAGCCCAAGTGGCAGCGGAAGAAGAAGAAATGAAATAAAAGATAACAGTAGCAGTGTCATATATATAGCTGTATTCACTTAATTTGTCCCCCCCCTCCTCTTTGCTCTGTTATCAGCTTTTTCAGATCTGAGCTTTCACACTTTCATCAGAAATTTCTCTCCCCTTCCATGCCTGCCAGCAGAACCCCAACAAGCCCACCTTCCTCTTTTCGATCCGGTAAATAACGGTGGTTATTTTCCCTGCATTCTTTCGATTGATTGATTTGATTCGTTTTATTTAAGGACGCTCTTTAACATCTCAGGTCATCAGCGTCGCATTCAAATCAGGGCGTGAAACGGCCGACAAATTTTGCTCTGAGGCCTCTCTTTCAGGCTTGAAGTTCTTTATCGTGTCGTAAATGTACGACACGGGGCCCACGGCTTTACTTCCCTTCCGAAGGAAACTATATATAGGATTTTTACGCCCGAAAAAATCCATCGGTCCTGGCCGGGTTTTGAACCCGCGACCTTGGGCTTAGAAAGCGAGTGTGGTTACCAATACACAACCAGGACCGACCTTGCATTCTTTCGTATCTTTACATTCTGTCAGTATATGCTTCCACGATTCCTCGTCACTACAGCCCGGAAATTGGGCGAAGTGCCTTTTCTATCTGGGTGGATATACTCGTATTTAAGAGCCAGATAGAAATGAACACGTTTTCACACAATCGGGGTTGGTAGGACCAGTTTTTATTTAGCCTTTTTTTTTTTTTTTGTCAATTCTGGCTTCTATTGCCTATTTTTTGAGGGTTGTTTCACTTTTCAGAGGTGCCTTTTATCCCTAATCTCCAGCTTTCACTACCTTGCCAACTTCCTCTTGCAAATTGTAGTTTTTCATAATTAATTTGATTCCTACTATCCATGACCTCGTTTTCTTCTTCCTGACGGTGATGACTCCAAAAGAATTCTGAACCACCGTTCGTCCTCCATTCTCCTAACGTGACCATACCGTTGTAGAGCCCGCTTCTGGATTCTTTCTATAGCTGGTTCCTCCATATCCATAACCTCCTCATTTCTTTTTCTTTGCAATCCAGACACCCTGGCTCCTCTTCGTATGCCATCCATCTCCACCGCCTGAAGTTTACATTTTTGGCGTTCAGTCAAAGCCCAACCTTCTGCTCTTCTCCACTAATGTATGAAGGATTCTTTTCTTTGTATCCTTGGATATAACTCTGTTCCAAATAACATTTAACATCTTAATCGCCCTTCTAGCCTGTAAGATTCTGTAGCCCATATCAGCTTCACAGCTCCCCAATGATAGACCCCAAGTGCTTACATTACTTCGTTATTCTGATGGTTCCCTGTGATAGAGTTACATCTTTTCAACCTCCTCCTACTATCAGCTATTCAGTTTTATTCATGTTTATTTGAAGTCCTGCAGCTTCAAGTGCTTCCATTAACTTTGCATCATCCCGTCTTTGAACAATTAGCACCTGTCATCCGCATATAAAAAGAAGTAAACGGTTCCATTTCCAAAGGCAACTCCCATATCTGCACATAAGCTATTCCACCTCTCCAATGTATGTTGAATATATAGGACTGGAGCTATGCTACAACCTTGTCTAAGGCCTTTAGTGGTTAGAAATACTGTTGATAACTTATTTCCTATCTTCACTTCTGCTTGACATTGTTGGTATAGTCGTCTAGTGAGTAAAATTAAAGGGGGTTCAATATAGTGTTTTCCATTGCTCCCCAAAGTTGATGGATGGGCACTATGCCTTCTCTAAATCTGCAAATATTAAATGATTTCTTGACCTTTAGAACGCAACTTTTCACTAATTTTTCTAGGGCTGAATGTATACGCGAGTGTCCGGCAGTAAAGCCGGCCTAATCTTCTGTTGTTTTTCTTACAATTGTATTCTCCCACTTAATAATACTATTGAATATACTACTCATTGAAGCTATAACATTAATTCCTTTATAGTTGTTAGGTTCCACTTTGTTTCCTTTTTATACATAGCGGAGATATACAATAGGTGTCCATCTTCAGGTATTTGTTCTCCGTCAATAATCTGATTAAATATTTTACATTAAGTCTTACTAACTGGAGGGGCTCATATTTCCATAATTCCTCCAGGTCCACTCGCCTTTGCATTCCTTGCTTTCCTCAATGCTATTCTCATTTCATCCTCTAAAATAGGCTCCACATGTACATTTATATTTTTTCCATTGCTCCATAGATACCATCTGAAGTTCTGGTGCAGAATTGCTATTTATCCTCATATTTCTTATAACTCTCCATGCTCCTGCAGATGTCCTATATTGCAATGAATGTTTTATTTCACCACATAATCTTTCCCATGACTCTTGCTTGCATTTTTAAATTATTTTCTTTACTATCCTCTTACATTTTCTCCATCTAAATAGAATTACTTTTTTCAGCAGTTGGTTCTAATGCTTCCACACTCATCCGCCCTATTCCTCTTCTACAGCTACCTAGCACCTCCGCTACCACTTCCGGAGTACATTGTTTTAAGAGTTCATATAACTCTTTAGCGTTCCAATCCTCATTAACTGCCCCCCAGTCTTGCATACTCCTTTGTTAATAATCTCACACTTTCTCCTTGCAACAAATGTACTCTATGTCTAGGGGTATCTATTGATGTGCCTGTATTTTTTCCTTCCTCACACTTCTTCAACTTAGCCTTAATTAGAAAAACACTTTTGAGACTACAGTGTGGTGATCATATTCACATTGCCTGTTTTAAGGTTTAAAATCTTCTTTTGCCTGTTTTGGATCATTATGATTGTTTACGCATTTTAAAAAGCACATAGAGAATTTCAATATGTCGAAGTGAAAAAAAGTTATAAAAATTAAATGGCATGTTCACCTCAGAAAAATATCTCTTAAGAGTCTTGTTATACATTTATTTCTTTCCAAACAGTCAAGAACTTTCTCCTCAGAGAAAGTCACATGGTATCAAATCACAGGATCTCGGTGGTCAGTTTTGATCACCGTTGCCAGAGAGATAAATGTTCTTCGCTGCAAATGGTTCATCGGCTTCAGCTCTTGTGTTAGTTCGATCTTAAAAGGATGCATATTCAGATCTTTTGTTAAAATTCGCTGCAAACTGCTTCTTGGGCTGGTTAATTGTTGAGAACGGCGGCGGGCTCGCTCTGTCTGACGAGGGCAACATTCTCTACCGATCAACGAGAACGTCCAGGTGACTTGATGTTCTCTGTCGATCCTGTATCTTCAAATTTCCTTATCAATCTCTACTCTGTTGACACGTTAGGCGATTTCCTATACCAAAAATTACACGAAGTCTTCGAATGGTCTCTGTAAACATTCACCGTACTTAAAATACACTTTCTAAATCTGGGCGCGTTGATCCTTCGTGTATCGCTCCATTTTAACTGATAACAATATACACAAATGACAATCATTAATTGCAATACAAGCAGCTCCGGCAACCTATCAAACCGATAGAGGTGCTCAGTATAAAGATAACGTTCATTATGGGACGCACTATGCTTTAAATGTACATATTCTCACCGCAGAAACATAGTATATCGTTTGAATAAAATCTCAGTGTGGTGCTTAATTTTAATTGATTACAATATTATGATTTAAATTTTATTCCTTAATTTTAATAACACATTCCTAACAATTATAAAGGTTATTAAGACAATCGGTGATCCCAGACACACTTCCGCCACTCCCCAGTGTTTTTCGGCCCACTGATTGAGACACGCTGTTCTAAGATATATTAACTTTAAAGTTATGAACGTGAATACATACATGTACCTTTTCCAAATGCACGCGTATCTCAATCAGGTTCCTTTCTTAAGAATCACATTCTATCTGTCAGTGTCCAATGATGTTTTTCCGCCACAGAAAAGCGATGAAACTGCTGGCTCAGGAAGTTAATTATTTAATGGCCTCTAGGGGAGGTCAGCAGCAAAGACAACAAAACCACGAGGGACTCTCAGTCAGCATCCCCCTGAAACCCTACTGGACCAATAAGGATGTTATCTTGAATAACATGATGAGATAGCTTGCATCCCCTGCCTCCTGTACCAGACTCTCTATCGACCGAAATTACCCTCAGAGCCGGAATCAAGAAATGAGGTTCGTGATAAGAAACTTTAGTGCCACAAGTGCTTAAGACGTGGCAGATGCTTATGGCTTCGTTTTGGGCTTAAAACCCCTCAGCGAATAAAACTTTATTTCTGTTTAAAGCAACTTTTAGTTGTTTTTAATGTGAAAGATTTCAGCGCATCAGCTCGGTACTTGCGTTGCAAGGTAGTTTCAAATAAATTGAGTTATGCCTTCAACTCTATCAATCTTAAAACGGCTGAAGTAAAATATTACCTATGATGTGACCAATACAACGCTTGTTACATGCTCAAAGCATCACTGATGAGAAGAATAAAAGTGACGTATAGGTTTGTGTAGGCAATCTCTCCAAGACTTTTGACACTGTTTCTCATCATATACTTATTGCTTTCAGAGTAAAAGTCTTGATTTTAGGAACTATGAAGGAATGTATCTATTGCGGTTCTACCATTGTGCATCTGTTATCGCTCTAGCGGTTGCAATTTTTTTTCCTCAACGAAACCCAGCATATAATCATAAACTAAAAAAGATTCATCGAGTTCATTAACCAGCAAAATTGCACCACTAGGGGTGGTAGTTGACCTAAAGCGAAAATTAAAAAAATAAATAAGTAAAAATCGCTCTAGCGACCACATTTTTTTCATCAAAACTCGGGTATATTTCCTTAAAATAAATTGATAAAATTAGTTTCCAAAAAATCAGGGCAGTTGGGCCATTAGGAGTGATGGTATACCTGAAAAAACAAGTGGAGGGTTAAAGCAAAATTTAAAAATCGCTCTAATGGCGGCAATTCAAAAATTTTAAAGAAAACTTGATATGCAGTTGAAATAAAATACGAAAATTAGTTTCTGAAAATCATTGAAAACGAATTATTAGGAGGTGAGGTTAACTTGAAACTCACAATTTAAAAATCGCCATAATGGCGTTAATATATGTCTTTTTTCACAAAGAAACTCCGATTATACCATTTAAATAAAATTAAAAAATAGCTCATGAAAATTAGGAATATTGGACCATTAGAAATAGGGGTATATTTGAAAACCGAAACTTAAAAGCACTCTTGCGTTTAATTTTACTCTTTATTATTTTAAAATAAAAGAACTAACGAATTCAGCATATAAACTGTATTTATATTGAACAAAAGTATAGTCGTGGAGATAGCAGCTGTGAAATATTAATCTGACATATGTGTGAAAATTATATTTCTGTAATTATCTTCAGAAAACTTTTGCGTTACATGATTTTAATACAATAATATTGAAACTATTCAAAGCTAATTACAATCGATTAAATTTCGATTATTCTTATTGTTAATACTTTGTGCATTGTAATTATTGTTAAATAGTAAATTTTTTGTTTTTCTTTGAAACATATAAACACCGTCTTCTTAAATATGCAATGTAATCGAAACTTTCTATTATTTTCTCTATTTTAGTGAATGTAAGGATAATTTCTAGGACTCGGTCATTAACATAGTTACATTATAAATACCCATATAGTATGACTTTATCTATCAGTGGTCATATATTTCATTTAATTAGTAGTTTATCATTAATTTTTGTTGTTTAATCTCATAAATAATAATTCTAAAAATGTGGTTTCTCTTTTTTGATACTTATTAATTGCAATAATTCCAATTTTGTTCCCCTAATAACCATAGTAATACCACAAATTCATTTCATTAACTAATAAGGTCATAGTTTGTATTTTACATTATTTTCTAAAGTTACTGTACTAGGTGCAGGATTCGCTTAGTTTACGCAGTTCCTACGTGAATGGTCTTTATCTCTTTGTGAGCCAAATTTGAACTCGTATTTGTATGCAGACGATTTAGCCATTACCTTATATTTGAAAATGTACTATAGCCAAATTATATATGAAGGCTTCTATTATTGGTGTAGTGCCACCAAATTAAGTATAAACTATGTAAAACATGGTCATTCAATTTTAATTTAATACTGGCACTGGAGTTTCTATGAAATTCTTATCTATTAACATTCATTCCGACCTTGGCTGACTGATCCATGTTAATTATATTTCTAAAAAAAATCACCAATGAACTTTTTTTATTTGTTTTATTTACGGACGTTCTTTAACATCTCAGGTCATCAGCATCCCATTCAATTTGCGGAATTCGAACCCGCGATCTTGGGTATAGGAGGCAAGTATGGTAACCACTACACCACCAGCACCGATGATTTTAACTGATGACAAACCTTTATTCAAGGTAATTATTAGAACAAACATGAAAGTGTAAAGGATTTGGTGGTTTAACAGAGTGATTTTGGGTTCACCTTATGGAGGTAGGTTCAACTCGTTTTCAGCGCACTTGTGCAGTCGAGCCCATGAACATTTGTCGTAATGTATTCTGCAGCATAGCGAGTTACCGACGGAGACAAATTCCAATTACAGGTCCAATGATCGAACCAGGATTCACAGAACTGTAGACAGCAGCTCTGCTTGCCAGCTCCACCATTCTAGCTCGAGTACTTAGGGAAATAATATTTACAGCTTAGTCTGTCGTTTGAATATTGTACTCCGTGTTATCATTATTTTTGCTAAAGTTCCTTGTGTATGTTCGCTTACACCTCTACTAAGCACTACTTTAATTTTAAGCACTGTAAAAGTTTAGTAATAGAGGGGCAATAGTGTAGAATCGTGCAACAACAGCATAAATAACAGGAAATAATTATTAGGGCTTCATTTTGGTATCCCATTTTGTTTTCGTAAATATCAAATCGCACGGTTGTATACAAGGGCTATTCAATAAAGAATGAGACCGCCACGGGTGGCCGAGGTCATTAGCGCGAGGTCTGAGGCTCTAATCTCGCCGGACCGTTTTACCTGACAGGTTTTTTTCAGATTTTCCTCCGTCCTCATAAATGGCAAATGCCGGGGAGGTACCCTAAACTTAGGCCTGGAACGTTTTCTTCCTTAAAAAAAATTCCTAATATATATATAATTTTATCTCATGTATCAGCAGTGTGGTGCCTCAGTAGTAAAAACAGGCGTTAAACACTATTCAAAAATAAATAAAATAATATAATATAAAAATAAAGAGTGACCATAGGACAAACGTTAACTTTACAATCTGTTGTGGCTTAACAACAGAGAATGTAGAGATGTCGTATATAAGCAACTTGAGGTAGGCACTGTATGGTGCACAATTAAACATAAGCAGTTTTATGGTGTTAAACATTTGGCATCAGATGCTGATAAGTCGTTTTAAAGGCAGGCCGGGTGAAAGAATGTCTCAGCTCCTTTTCAGCGTTTTCAAGATTTAGCGCCATAAACTTTTCTCAGATCTCGAACTATTCATGTGACAGTGCGACACTGATCATCTATTAACTGCCTTCTTGCATTATGTAACCTACCCTAGAGGAAGTTCTTTGCTTCCGCGGCGTAAAGCATAACGCAATAACTGACATTCCGCAAATTGCGGATTCTGTTCTTGGCATGGCGGGGATTTTATTCTTTTATTAAATACGAATGCTGCAATATGCTTAATAAAGAATTAAGAATGAAATTGAATTAATGCTTTCAAGTTTTATTCTCTTTCTAAACATTGAATGTATTATCAACATACTATGGCTAATAAGCTTACTACTAAAACTTAATTTACTGAACACGATTCTGATTGGTAAGCATAAAAACAACTACAAAGGTTGTAGTTATATGAATTGATGCGTTAACATTTAAGTGTATAAATTGAAACATCAGCTTAAAACATAGGCAACAGCTGTCATATTAGGCCAGTCAGAAAAAAAAAAGTGATGAACGAGAGTCGAACTCGAAAACAAATGACTGCCTCTTACTCGAAAGCTAATGTCATAACCATGGCACCAGAGTAATGTATTCAGAAAGCTCCCTTTTATCGCATGTTATGCTTTCGAGGGACATCTTCATTAGCCAGTGGTGTACTGGAGCTTTAGAGACTCAATAACCATAGCTTCGACATTTGAACAGACAGACAATATGTTTACTATCCCAAATTGCTTATATGAGACATCTCCACACTCTCTGAAATATTAAATGTGTAGTTCATTAACATCCTGTTTATATTTAGTTCTGGCTACAGCGAAATGGAGGTGTCGTGCGACCAACAAATTGTGCTTTCGAGGCAACAAACCTGCAGTAGGCCTCTAGTTTGTGCTTTAATGGAAGAAAACTTTAACACCGCTGCTGGCATTGTGAGAGAGGATCTTCAAGCAACATTAATTTCTGATAATTTACTGGGTGCCATTTACATGTTGGTAACTGGAAAGTTGCATATGAGACGTTTTGCTGGTTTCCCGAACAAAAGGGTCTGCCTAGTGGTAACCATACTTGCCTCGTAAACCGAAGTACGCGGGTTCAATCCCGGTCAGGGTTTATGGATTTTTTCGGGCGTAAAATCGTAAGTGTGGCTTCCTTCGTTTCGGAAGAAAGTAAAGCCGTGAATCCCATATTGTAGATTTACGGCACGTAAAAGAACCTCAAATCTGAAAGAAGAGACAAAATTTATCGGCCGTTTCACGCCCTAAATTGAATGGGATGCTAATGACCTGAGATGTTAAAAAGCGCCCATAAATTAACCAGATCAACAACTGAACAAAACGTTCACGTGCAAGTTTGCATGCAGTTGAAGATGATGTTATAGGAAGACGCGGAGTTTCTTTCAAAAGTAATCACTGTTGATTAAGCTTGGCTATTAATTTCTATGTGTGGTTATCAACACTAAAAATGCTGGGAGGGTTATGGTCATAAAATATTCGATGTTCAAAGAATGGTTTACCAGCATGTCGCACCTGCTTACACAACTGTAACTGTCAATGCTACAGAGACATCCTGATAACTCTGCAAGGTCGTATCACACACTTGAGAAAGGCTACATTTCCGAAAAACAAGCTGTGTGTTGCACCACGATAATGCAAAAATCAACCCGCTCATTGTGCACATTTAGCCTTCCCAGATTTTTTTTTTTTTTCGTGGAAGACATTTTCCATCATCAGAAGTAGTGGTGAAAGCTACGGGGGCGATTCTGAAGAACCTGACAAAAATCATTTTCAGAATGTCTTTGAAAACTGGCGGTAACCCTAGGGTAAGTAATTAAATCCAATGGGGAGTATTTTGAGAATGACCAACACAATTATAAGAATGAGCAAAGGCATAATGTCAAAAATATAATTCTTTATTGAACAGTTCTTGATAAAAATAGAAAATAAGGCGATTAAAAAGTTTAAAACTTTTTAATATTATGTGGTTTAGAAGAACTTGAAAATGCTTGTTCTCCGCTGTCTCCTTCAAAATTTGTGATAAATGCATAAGAAAAAGGATTGGTATTCTGACACTTTACTTCACTTAATTAAATCATTTAAGAATGTAGTAGGGAGCAGTCTGCAGCGAATGGTGTAAGAGCATACATTGTCAATATTGGAGGACAAGTCTGAAAGAAAAGATGAATAAGAGGGAATTAATTCACGGCAGGAAGAAATATAGCACGACAGAGGAAAAGAGAGAAGATTCTGCCAGCGTTGAGAGAGCCCAAAACCCAATTTTCCCTCCCCTTCAGCAATCGAGAGGTCGGTATTTCCCGTATCGATTTTACGTCCACTTGCCAAAAGATGTGCGTCCCCCTTCCCAAGAACCAAGATACAGCTTCGCACCGTGACAGTATATTGAATGTCACTCTGCAGGCTGACCAACTACGGCAACACTTACATAGAACTGAAGAGCTCTTTGTAAAACAAACCCAATGAGAGTTTGATCTTCCTCATTGATTTAGTGTAAGTCTCAATAACTTAGTACACTTAACACGTGGGAGGAGTACAGTAGATCCGCTCATATAAGCAGTTAAGTGACATAACGCTTATCACTCATACTACACATTAGTTCAATAATCCCTTAATATTTATAAGTAAATTCAATGTAATCCCTAATTTTATTAACATTCCTTAGCAAATGTCATGAAATTGTATTTATTTTATTTTAAAGTGTTTATTGGTTAATATGGTGACGCTGATTATGGATTAAAAGTGTTTTTTTTTTTCAATGACAAAATTTAGGATGTAACACTCCATTCTTAATGGTATATCCAGTAACATTAACAGACGCCAGATTTGGTTGACTACAAACAAGCATATGAATACACTACAAGTTATCCAAAGGAAAATAGACAAAGTGAATAAAAAGTAGATGCTGCTACCACTTTGGTATTTTTTAAGTTGTAACTTCTTTTGGTGTAAATAAAGGTAGCATCAGCTACACCTATAGGTGTAACTTTGTTTTTCCTCATCGGTAGTTGTTACGAGGGTAGGTGCATAAGTTTCCGGCCTCGTCGATAAGGATTATCACCCTCACAAAAGCCTTATCTGGTGTTGAACCTTATCTCTTATGTAAATAATTGTAGCTGTAACTTCTGCTCCGCTGTGTTCACTTGTTCACATATAGTTGCATAAAGAAGAAGGTAGGCTATGTGTAGAAGACTGTGACATGTTCAAAATGGAGAGTCGAACTGTTATTAAGTTCTTCACAAAAGAAGGACTGACTCCAAATGAAATTAAACAGCGATTGGACGGTGTATATTGGGAAGCATCCCCTCATATTCTACCATAAAAAGAATGAGTCAATTTTTTTTTCAAATAGGTCAAGAAAGCATTGAAGAACATTGAACCGTGAATAAGGTTAGTGCAAGATGGGTGCCTGGACTTCTTTCCTCAGTCCAAAAGCAGCAATGAGCCATCTGGTGTCAGGCATATTTAGAGCTCTGCTGTGGTAACGAGAGAGAAATTATGCTTCATTGTTACAAGAGATGATGATCCTCTACTATGATCCCTTGCCCAAAAGAGAATCAATGGATTGGCGTAAACCTGGCGAAGCACCGTCTCTAAAGGCGAAAGTCACTCAGTCAACCAAGATGATCATGGCCAAAATATTTAGGGACTGTGAAGGAATACTCTTCATTGACTTTAAGGAGATGGACACCAAATGGAGAGTACTATGCTGGCCTCCTGCACAGACTACGTGCTTCCATCAAAGAGAAAAATGGAGGAAAGCTGAATGGTGTTGTGAGCCTTCTTCACGACAACGCGCCTGTGCACACAGCTCTTGTTGCAAAGGAAGCTGTGAAGAAATGTGACTTCAAGGAGATCGATCATCCACCGTACAGCCCAGATCTAGCGCCCAGTGACTATTTCCTCTTCTCTAAATTCTAGACGGACCTTCAAGGAAAGAAATTTAAGTGTAACGAAGAAGTGATGGAAGCTGTTTATGCCCATTTTGCAGACAAGACCTTTTACTATTTTGGTGGAGGGGTTTGAAATGTTATCTCAAAGATGTGAGAAGTGTATAGCAATAAAGGATAACTATATTGAAAAGTTAAAATTAATTTTTGTGTTTATCATACCTAGAAAATGGCTAGGCGGGAAACTTATGGACCTATTCTCGTAACTTAACTTTTGATGTGAAGATGCAACTAGTTAGGTGTAGCTACTATTTCATTATTTTGGAGTCTAAGTGAGGGCACACTCCACTCCAGTTATGCCTGCCATCAGTTGATAACATTCGTCATGGTGATGTTCATGCATGTAAGGGAGAGAAAGAAGAGTAATATTAGGTGTAAGGAGCTGATGCGTTTTGAGACTGAAAGTATTGACATTTTTAACATCAAACTTTCTGCCAAATAGCAATGAAACTCGGGTAAAAGCATTAACCGCAAGAAATCTCATGGAAATGTTTTTATGTATGTTGCTGATCCTGGATATCAGAGTGGTGCGTCACAAGATTTTGGAGTGATCCGCTCCACCATATGTGAAACTATTATTATGTTTTGGATCCTATTTTCGAAAAAAAAAAAAAAAAACTCCTAAATGGATTCATTTCCCCATTAAAATGCATGAAATTAATCGTGCAAAAATAATGTGGCAAACTCACTTTAATATACCAACTGTTGTACGTGCATTTGATTGCACCCAGATAAAAATTAAAAATCCATCGATCTTCGGGACGAATATATTAATCGTAAGGCTTATGCCAGTATTTATGTTCAGGCGATGTGTAAGAAAAGTTTACGGGCGCCGGGTGGCCTGGTTCTGTTCATGATATGGAGGATGTTGTTTTTTTTTTTTTATTTATAAATAATGAGTAGTGTTTAACGCCCGTTTTAACTGCTGAGACACCACAGACGGATATGGAGGAGTGCTACACGAGATATACTATCTCATTATGACGGTGCCTTCTCTTTGCTTGGTGACTCCTCCCTGGCTGATCACACCACTCAAGTTCTAAACTTATGTATGGCGGGAGTGCGGAATCGCGTGAAGCAAGTAACTGTGTTTATCTCTTAAAATTAACAAATGCAAACCTCGGCTCTCAACCCAGAAGGGGACATGGCGGGAGTACGAATCGCGGAAACAGGTTGCAATGTAAGGAAGTTACTACTAGACCGTGGTTATATCTCCAATTTCTCTCTGGGTAGTTATAACTACTTAGTTTTAGCATTTGTGTATTCACTTTGATTTGACTTAGAGCTAATCACTACACCGTAGCCTACTGTGTAGTTGCCACGTTTTATTCACTTAACTCAAATGGAATGCGGGATATAAAGAAGACTTGACCTCACCCAAGGTCACTGACAGTGAAAACAGGGAGTATATTGATGACGATTTTTGTTCTAACAAAAAGGAAATCAACAAAGGTAAGATGGCAAACTAACTTGATAACAAGAAAAACATATCAACAAGTTAAGCTGCAAAAATTGCGCACAGCTGTCATGTGATGGTATGATATTCCATATCCAAGCCAAGCTGCGAGAAGATGATAAAAAAATTACATAAACATCAAACGTCCTTAGATTTTAATGACAAACAAATTCAGGGAAAGGAACATCAGGTAGTGGTACTGAAAAATGAATGAACTGAAGTAAAAGTAGCTGCATTGAGTATGAAAAATAAAAGGCTCAAACTATTGCGGAAGGAATTGCCGAAGTTCTTAATGAATACAATTAAATTGATTGTTGCTGATACAACCAGTACAAAAAGGGGTTGTTGTTGACTGCAAAAATGTTTACAGATAAGGATATCGATTTACCTCGATTTATCGACTACCAGCGTCATATTCTGGACAGGATGCTCCGTTTGGTGATGAATAAAGAAGTTGGTGAAAATGCCCATTCTCCAAATATTGAATACCTAATGGTGAATAGCGCTGAGGAATTGAAAGCACAGTTTGAGAACGGAACTTTAGATGTACTCGATGGAGAGATCTGCACATGTGTTTAGATATGCTTGAAGAAAATGGGCATTTGCCATTGATTAAGTTTCAGAAAAGTTCAAACATCAGCAACACAAGATGGAATTCAAAAAATGCTTGCTCTATTCACATTCATATTTATGTCGGTCATGATGCTGTAGTGGTAACCATACTTGCCTTCTACACCCAAGATCGCGGGTTCAAACCCTGCCAGAATCGATGGATTTTTTCGGGGCGTAAAAATACTAAATATGGCTTCCTTCTGAAGGGAAGTGAAGCCATGTCGTACATTTACGGCACGATAAAGAACCTCAAGCCTGAAAGAGAGGCCTCTGAGCAAAATTTATCGGCCGTTTCACGCCCTGAATTGAATGAGACGCTTAATGAGCTGAGATGTTAGAGAGCGTCCGTAAATAAAACAAATCAACAACATTCGTTCTTATACCTACAACAAGGGACGCTTTGAAGAATGTGTGCAGATTCATTTCATATGATTGGTCAGAGTAATCAGATGTACAACGCTGATGACTTCAGGAATATTAAGACCCTTACAAGATGCACTGCACTCTTTGCAGAACCACTGGAAGCAAGAATCCTTTGCATTAAATACACCAAGAAGTAAGCAATGCGCAGAACGTGCAATTAAAGTGATGTAGAAACTCTTACACTGTCTGTGGAAACAAAGACAAACTGCAGCTTTGAGACCAAAAAGCATTAATGTGCATCATTTCTATATAGTAATATCATTTTTAAGTGTTTTCTTCTTTGTATTGTATTCATATCATATGGTAATTTGTCCTGTGTATAAAAATCAAGAACTGAACTTTTGATTTGGCGATGACCTTTTTAAAAAAATATGTTGTAATTGTATGTCAATTCTTTATGTGGAGGCAAAATGGAATGGAATTATAGTACAGGAATATGAAGTTGTAATCCATTGACATCTCATGCTTTTTGTAATAAATGATTTATGTATAATAAATGCGCAAAGTTGCTCTATTCATTGAGAATAACTCTGTCAATATATTCTTTATATAATGTCCTAGTTTAAATACAGCAATTGAATCGGTGATTGGAAAAAGGAAGAACGTTCACCAAATTCAGAATTGATTATACTACATTTTATTTTCCTATTTATATTATTTAATTTGCTAAACTTTACAAGTCTTGTAATATGTAATGAAAATTTTCCAGTAAGTATTGTAAAGTTATTTTTAGTTTCCTTGAAACACGGTTGAATGGCATTCTTCCCTTTTCCAATAAGCAGTTAAATTGTATTTTGCTTTTTAAGACATTAATGAAAAGGCTTTTAAAGTAATGTTTTAATATTCAGATATTCATAATTTTAACCTTTTACCATCCATAGTCTTAACATTTTTTCCCTCCCTTATCTAATGTATGATCCTATAATTTGTGTGGTTTAAGAGAGACATTCTTCCACCAAAGAGAAAGTATGAATAAACATGCGGATATAAGCGAAAGAAGCGAATGCTAAAACTCAAGGGTACAAATGTAAAAGAAATTACGACAAAGTTGTTTGAATGTGTAGAGAAAGAAAAAGGAAACGCAGAGTAGAGGAGGGTGTGGTGGAATATTCATAGAGGAGTTACCGCAAATTTCTCCCCCGCGGTCTGAACCTCCCTTAAGCATAATCATCGCCATCCACAAACTTGTGTACCTACGGTGCCAGTTTACATAAATTACGTACGATTTCCTGACGACTACATTTCGGAAACTTTTACTACTGAAATCTTCTATTTAAAGATGTAATATTGTAAATGTAACAAAATTGAGACGCTCTGAAAGGGCTACTTAAAAAAAAAAAAAAACAGAAATTATTTCACGTTTGTTAATGCGCGTCGAAGAAAACTATTTTTATACAGTGTATATAATTAATTCATTATGTTATGTTAGAAACTTCAGTAGGGTGAATATTTTGAGAATCTCCGTTTAATGTAATATTTTTCTCTGTTGGATGTAGTAATTTAAATACACTAGCCGCACAAAAACTGGATCATTCACTTTTTTAAAATGTTATTGTACCCAATGTACACATTTATTTCTTAATTTATTAAAGTGTTAGTGTTTTAAACAACAATCCATAAAAATCAACATTATTTTCATATTTTGTGTGAATTTGTTTTTAAAATGTATGTATGTGGTGGTTATTGTCAAATGCAGTATATTTTCATCGTCGGTGAAATGTCACAACACACTGCAAAGTTTGCATAACTGAAAATATTTCAAAATTATCCAAATAACACTGAAAGCGTACATTCCTATCTTTTGCTCGAATCATTGCCTTTAGAGGACTAGGCATAAAGTTCACAAGTGCACGAATATCATTCTGAGAAATGACATTCCATTCTTTGAGAAAATGCGCCGTCGGACCTTGCAGGTTCTCGAGGTTATAACTCCAAATTCTCCAACCAACTATGGCTTACAGGGGTGGACTGCGTGCCTACCAGTCTAAAAGTGAACTGAAGATATTACATTTAAGACAATTTTGATATTGATATTAACAGCACAAAACTCAAAAGTTTTTACAAAAGAAGCATTATGTACAGTATGTACTTTCTAGAAAATACATACGTTTTACATTTTGTAAAAAAATTGAGGAAACACGACAGAGAATAAAATTTAAATAAAATCCACTTTTCCATGCAACTTTACTTAATTACCCTATTGCACAGCATGAAGGTAAATGTCAATCAAGCTCAAACAGGTAGCAAAAAGCCAGTTAGGATAAAAACCATCCTTTTGATGTTACAGCACTGTATACTTGCTAATGACCCGTTTAAAGCTTTAGAGATAAATGCCAATCAGTCTTTAATAAGTTAGCATAAATGCATAACAGAAAGAGAAATTGTCTTAGTTATAACCATAAGGGTTGTTCAGCTTTCAGGATTCAGACATGTCCAATATTGAGTATAAACTGGACATGTTAAAGTTAGACATTTGTCCAGCTCCAGAAAAAGATGCCCAGTATAATATGTTGCCTAACACAGTGTCCAAATACAGAAGAGTTTGCGTATTATATTTGGAAGATTGTAATAGAATAAAAAACCTGATCAAGAAAGTCATTAGTAGGCTGGAGGCATAAAAAGAAACCGTAACACAAAATATTGTATTTTTGTAAACAGCAAGTAAGCGAACCCTGTAGTAAGGTAAATTTCCATTTTATCAGACAATGAAATAAGTTAATAAGGACGCTGCAATACTATCAAGTTTTTGTAGCCCGAAATGAAGTGCTTGGTTTTTTATATGTGGAAACTAAATATACGTTCACAATCTCAAGTTTTAGGGGGTTGTGTTAAAGTAATTGAAGGCGCGCGTGTCATGTTCTGATGGTCTAGAGGTTCTTACATGTTTGGGTCCTGAAGCTTACACCTGTTGGATTTTATCGGCGAAGAATTGTTAGATATCGCGTCTCGTTATGGAGTTCTTGGTAATATTGCCTGGGGGAACGGGATCTCCTGGAACAATACGGGCATAATTCTATTTCCCAGCATTGATAATATTCAATTTCCAGCTCGAAAACAACATGATTGGCTGTTGCTCCTCCTGCTAGTGAAAATTAGTTAAGCTAATTGTTGGAGTTGCTTCTTCGTCATCCAGAACACCATGATATCCAACCTTTATCAACTCTTTCCCTCCCATGTCACCAACACGTTTAGAGGAAGCTACTGAATACTGAATGAAAGGAGGAAGGCAATGCTTTACACAGATGTGTGCTGATAGCCACGGGCATCGAACTAAAACTTTTCGTCAACTCGGCGAGGTGTAGGCTTCAATGTGGATAGGAAATACTATTGCAGAACTTCCGCCATAAGAAGTAATGAAATACGAAATGGGGGCACTGGGAAGCATACTTTTTATGATTTAGCATATTAGAATTCATTAAATGTAACTGCATTTTACATATTTTATAATATTCCTTTTTTTTCATATTTTGAACAGACGTACTACTTGTTCATATTTTTCAATCTTATTCTTTTAAAACTTATTTCCAATGATTATTATGAGTCTGCATTTAAGTTATGTAAATCTGACACCTTTCCTTTTATGCCCGGACAAGAGTTTAAACTTGGAAGCATACTGAAAGAAGAAAACCCTCTGGAGATGGCGAGGAAAGGGACTTTTCCAATATATGAATGAAATGCAATATATATATATATATATATATATATATATAATTTAATAATATATAACAAAATTTAATTTACAAGTTAAATTAAGTTTGCCTTTGAAATTGGGAGCTTGTATAAAGAGTGTAGTACAGAAATATAACATTCAAAACATTAAAACACATATATGTAACAAAGTGTTTTAATGCCACGCCTTAAGTACTATCATTCTCTAAATCATTGATAAATACTTAATAAGGCAATTACATTTTATAATCTCTGGTGTTAAAGCAATAAATAAAGAAGTTTAATGCCACCCTTGAGGTAACATATTCTATCAAATTACAAAATCACAAAAGAAAACTGTAATGTATGAGGGTTTGTCATTAAGTAAGTTACAAAAGTTAAAAATTTTGAAAAAATACTTTTATTTCTCAACATAATCTCCCTGTACATTGAGATACTTGTCTCATCATTTCACAAGCTCCTGACACCCAGCAGTGTCTTTCTTTGGGCGAACCAGGCGGTGATTTCCCTTTCTACAGCTTCGTCGTCGTGAAAGATGATGTTTAAGAGAGCCGAACAAATGGAAGTCGCTTGGATCAAGGTCGGGGCAATGTGGAGAATGTTCAAAGATTTCGCACTTGAAATTTCGCAGAGTTTCATTTGCCTTGTTTGCAGTACTCGTATGAGAACGCTTAGGTAAAGAGTCCTGGCCTTACGAAGTTTCATGAGGATATTACAGTAGAAGTCGACATTTACAGTGACTTTGGAGCTGGCATATGGTAAGCAGTATGCTTTCATGATCTTTGATCTTTCCAGAAGACTCTGAACGTCACTTTCCCGGCGGATAGTATCACATTAAACTTTTTTTTTTTTTTTTTTTTTTTTCCACAGGCGATGTAGGATGTTTCCAATGCATTGACTCACACGTTGTCTCGGGATGGCAATAGTGAATCGTTGACATATCGTGGGCTACATAAGGTAGCAAGTGAGATGCTGTGATGCCAGACCCATTCTTTGCATTTTGTATAGCAAGGTAAGCTTGTGCGGCACTCATTGTGCACAGATTTTGTGAAAACCTAACGTTTCATGCATTATGAACAACCAACAATAGCGCCGATAGTTACCTTTCTGTCTGCTCGGATTAAATCTTCAACTGGTTGTAAATTCGCCTCTGTGATAATCTCCTTTGGCCGGCCGACGCGGTGTTCGAGATATGTTCACAAACAACATATATATTAAATTAACTTCTCTTTTATTATGAACCAAAATACCATACAGAAATGAATATGAATGGAGACAGAACAGAAATTAAATTAATGTAACATCGTGAATTTAGTGCTGTGTAGATGTCAGGTTTTTAATAATAATTGTCATTATGGATTTACAGTATTTATCGAACTATGTTCATGTATGCTTTGCTCTTTTACCATGTAGGATTAAATCTTTCCTACTTGCTAAAATCGTATATTTGTACTTGCATGTATTGTTGGCCCAGAAGGCTAGAAGGCAATTCTGAAAACTTTAAATACTGGTATTAGTATAGCCTAAAAATGCATATAACTTGTTAAATTAAATTGTTATTTAGTTGGGTTATTTTAATACAGTACTTACTTATGTATGTATTCAATCTGCAATTGATTTCCATGGGTGGTCAAGGTCGTTAAGGCGCGAACTCGTGAGCAGAAAGTCTGGGATTCGATTACCGCCAGTTCCAACCTCCCTGACTGAGATTTTTTTCTAGATAAATGGCAAAGGTCCTTCCTTTCAAAAAAAAAAAAAAAAAAAAAAAAACTTTCCCAATATATCATTTCATCTCATGTACCATCAGTAACATCGCCTGCGATGCCTCAGTAAACGGGCGTTAAAACACTATAAAAATCTGCAATTGAGCTTACACAGTGGCAGTGGAGAAAATCTAAATTACAATATTTATGGGGCTTGGATTTAGTTATATGTGTCAACATAATCAAATACATTTCAATCGAATTCAATATATATCATCCTTATTATATATATATATATCATGATAATAAAATAAATATTATACATGTTAACCCGATTAAATACATTTCAACATAATTAATATATATCAACTATGTTAAATATATTTCAACCTAATTAAATACCTGTCAACATAATTAAAAGCATTTAAAGCCAAAACAAGCATATCAGCCTAATTAATATGTCAATCTAATAATTAAATATATTTCAACGTAATTATAAGCATGTCAACATAATTGTATACATATCAACGTAATTAAATACATGTCAGCATAAGTTGATATATTCCAACCTATTTAAATACATTTCAACCCAATCAAATACATGCCAACCTAATAAATATATGTCAAACTTTTTAAATAAAGTTCTCCCAATAAAATGTTTCAGTCTAATTAAATACATGTCAATCTAATTGAGTGCATATAAACATAATTAGGCACATATTAACATATTTATATATATATATCAACCTAATTCAAATATGTTAATATATTTCAATTTAATTATTTTAATTAAATTAATTTCATTAATTAAATTTAATTAAAATGAATTTAATTTAATTAAATTCATTTCAACGTAATAAACTAATTAACCTAAGTGTAAACATGCCTACGTAATAAAATGCATGGCACGCCTAATTAAAACATGTAAATATAATTATATATATATATATCGACCTAATTAAATATATGTAAATATAATTACGTTTCAATAATTAATTGCATCATCCTAATAAATTTAAATACATGTCAACTGCAAAAGCTAATCTATGAACTATAGCTTTTATCCAAGTTTATCTTACATTTTTTTAACTGTTAGAGGGCAGCTCTCCAAAGGCTGTTGCAGGTAATTTATTCCAATTATCGATTCTGTTTCAGAACGAAAAGTTCCTATGTCTGTTGTCTGCTCTCTGGTACCTTCCTTGAACTTTAAATTTGAAATTTCCCTTCGAGTAATATCAGAGTGTGTTAAGTTTAAGTCCCTCCCATGCTATAGAAATGTATTGTTTCGGGCTGCTACAGCAATGCTATGAATATTTCTTTTTCTCCGACACTGCGGTTGCAAGCATGCGACAATGTTGTTAAAATTACTGGGATGAAAGACAGTTGAACGCCTTGCCTTTGTTCATTGCGGATTACAATGTCTAATAACCGATCAGGTATGAAGAAAAGAAGACAAAAAACAATGTAATGTATTTATAAGTTTAAGAATAGAAAATAGAAACATTTAATAAATAGCTTTAAAACTCTAAATAATGCCTAAACGTTGATTTTTTCTTGGAATAATGCCCCAAAAGAGTTAAACCCTTACTTTTCCTCTCCTCCTTCTCCTCCTCCTCCTCCTCCTCCTCCTCCTCCTTCTCCTTCTCATTGGTGCTACAGGCCGTTGTGAGCGTTGGCGTGCCGCAGCAACTTCTGCAGTATTGTAAGGCGGCACCCCGTCACTCTCCTTTCCTTTCTCCCAAGATCGAAAGAACGCCACCTCTACATCAGGCAGTTCTCCAATGACTGAGATGTTTTTCAGGTTTTCCTCAGTCCTCCTAAATGCCGGGGAGGTACCCTAAACTTCGGCCTGGAACGCTATAGTTACTTAGAAGAAATCCTTTTCCCAATTTATCATTTCATCTCATGTATCATCAGTGCCCACCGCTTGTGGTGCCTCAGTAGTTAAAAAGGGCATTAAACACCATTAAAAAAATACAGGCCTAAAATACGCTAAATTTAGGGTAAAAACCATTGAAACGTTAACACTGCTTGAGTTCCTCACGATTTGTTACATCGGTAAGGGAACTTAAAACCACCAATCAGGTTAAAGCAAAAGAGCTGCTTTTAGAAATGTTTATGTAACTGATAACGGACCGTCACTAATGGACGTTCTCCTTTACGGACCTCCCCCCACAATGAAAATAACACACAATTTAATCAATGCATACTTCACTTCTATCCACCCTCTCGGGTAAAACAATGCCCTCATTACTTGTATCGTGAAGAAGTAAACAAAAAGAAATTGAGAGTTCAAATAAGCTAAGCTAAAACATACAAAGCTTAAGGTGAAATCATAGGCCCTATGTTACTAATGCGAAGTTATACATTTTTATGTACCTTATTCTCAAAGTGTTATAGATTACCTCATGAAACTTTTACTTTTTTGCATTACATTATAAGTTGTGAGCTCTAGTTTAGATATGTCGGTCCTGGTGGTGTACGAGGATCTACTTGCCTTCTAAACCCAAGATCACAGGTTCAAACTCGCCCAGGATCGATTGATGTTTTCGGGCGTAAAATCCTAAGTATGGCTTCCTTCGGAAGGGAAGTAAAGTAAAGCTGTGGGTCCCGTGGCACGAAAAAGAGCCTCAAGTCTGAAAGAAGAGACCTCAGAGCAAAATTTATCAGCCGTTTCACGCCCTGAATTGCATGGGACGCTGAT
This sequence comes from Metallyticus violacea, assembly GCA_030762175.1. Taxonomy (NCBI): domain Eukaryota; kingdom Metazoa; phylum Arthropoda; class Insecta; order Mantodea; family Metallyticidae; genus Metallyticus; species Metallyticus violacea. Next base: position 78,942,606 of record CM060841.1, read on the forward strand.
GACCTGAGACGTTAAAGAGCGTCCGTAAATAAAACAAATCAACAATCGTTTAGATACTGTATTTTATAAAAATAATAAGTTATTGTTTTTGTAATAAAACTCCTTTATATAAAAATAAAATTATGTAAATATTCATGTTCAAGGAAGTTCATACAAATGGCCTGTAACTAGAGCTGAGCAATGAATGTAATAATGTAGATCAGGTGCAAAATTTGATGCTTCTGTCTTCATTAGTTTATAAGTAAAGGTGCATGTGTTGTGAATGTTTCACTTACGTCTAAAATAGCATTAAAATTAATACAAAAATTTTTCGATTTATATTCTAATTCATTTCTTACACCTGAATCTTCAAATAAAGTAATATTACTACCACAGGAGACAGTTTCACTCAACACTAATTGATATATTCAAGTCAATCACTGTATTAATCTTTCCCTTGTTGACTTCAATATCTTTCATATTATTACATGTCTTTTTCTTCTAAGCGCTAAGTAACTGGTTTATCACTCACCGAATTACTATGTTCAGAAATAGGCCTTATTATTTTCACTATCACTACTTCCAAACTTTACTGGATAGGTTTTGTAATACCAGTTTCCCCCCCTTTTTTTAAAACTTTTTATAGGCCTTGGTGGACCTAGGCATGACATTAGATGTGTTTAGAAAAGAAAACTGTGATGTACAGCTTGTAAAACTGAAAATAAACACAAAACTTTCTACTTGTTTCAAAAACGAAACACCCAAGCAGTCATTACTGTTATTGACATTTGAAACAGTAATTTACGTACAAAATACATCAAATCACAGCCTTCTATAACAGAGAAATTTTCATTTTAACGCAATTGTGTGTGGTATTAAAAAAAGTAGTTTGACACATAAAACACATCACATCATTAAAACACTTACATTTTGAATATTTCAATAAATGATACACCAAATTATGCAGAAAAATCCAAATCATTATTTCAAACAAAATAACCAAAACTCGAATTTTCTTTCAAAATTTTATCTTTGATATCATCTTAAGCTATTTCTGTACATCAAAACAAGTGACATCCCAATCCCAAATTTTACACAACAGTAATCTAATCAATGCATGTACCACAGTATTGAACACGATATAAGAAATTAGGTTATATATGAATTATGCACAATAGAATGGATGAGGTAGATATACATTTTAGCTTGGGAATTACTAGCTATTGGGGTGGTGGTTGCGAATGTAGAATTTCCCAACAGAGCATGCTCGAATCTCCCAACCTCACAGTCTCATATATTTAGCATGTCGCCATTTCAAATTGCAATTTCGCAGCTATAGGATTCCCAAACGACCAGATCTGCTATTCCCATACGTTACAGTTTGTCAGGCCACACACCTGCGCTGAGTCCAATGAATATGCATTCGGTACCTTTAATTGAATACAGAATCTAATATAGCTATGCATTGAATTTTGCCTTTTCTCTTAATAATTGGGTCTCTAGCAACAGAGATATGCTTACTCTTTGTATACCATATATGAACCCCGTGACGTTCCTGCCATCTCTTTAGTAATATCTCTACCAATTTATAAATCAGTGCGATCAGTTGTGTTTTCCCCCGAAGTGTTTGGCTTATTGGCGAACACGCCGGCTCTCGATGATTATAGGGAGAATAAAACAATAAAAACAAACCAATTTATGATGTTCTTACCAAAGAATCAAACGAGATGTTGAAACTGCCCGCCTCCATTTTCCGCATATTTTTGGCTTCTCTTTAGGAAATTATTAGTTCGTTTTGAGAAATCCGGGCAATTTCCTGACGAATATTATTTTTGTGAGTTCTTGTACACAACCTTTTTTTTAATTTACCCCAGACATAATAATTGCAGTCTGTTAAATCAGGTGACTGAGGGGACTACATATCCTTACTAATAACTTATGGAGATACACTGTTAATTGCTCTCATGGAAGTTAAAATCTTCTGGGTTGTTTTGCCGCAGTGCAAAATTAATGTGCTATCATAGCCTTCACTAGCTACTGCACTATCTTCATACCAGCTGTTAAATTAGGGCAAAGGTTTGATAATGCAAAAGACCCGTGACTCAAAGGGAATTTATAAAATACCATGAGAGTGTAACAAAGTGTACATAGGTATGGCTGCAATATCGATTAAAACGTCACGGGTGGGCGAGGTCGTTAAGGCGCGGACTAGTGAGCGGGAGGTATAGGGTTCGATTCCCGCCAGGACTGTCCTTCCTGACTGAGGTTTTTTCCTGGGTTTCTTCAGTCCTCATAAATGACAAATTCCGGGGAGGTACCCTAAATTAGGCCTGGACGCTTCCTTCCTTAAAAAAAAACCCTTTCCCAATTTATCATTTCATTTCATGCATCATCAGTGTCCATCGTCTGTGGTACCTCAGTAGCAGAAACGGGCATTAAACACATTAAAAACAAAATCGATTATACGAGTATCAGTGATACCATTGCCTTAATCAGCCAGAACGATCTGCTGTAGCAGAACTTGCCTTACATGAATGCCATGACATATACTTTAATAAAACAGAGGTTGTTATAACAACACAAGGCTTTTTCAATATAGCAAGGAGGGAGGCAATGGAAATACAACAACAACCAAACAACTTTAACAGAGATGGCGTTTACCACTTAAGTAGCAGATGGAAACCATTTCCCAAAAACATACAATTATCCAACTGCCTCCTCCCTCTCGCCCCTTCCACTACACACGTAATAATGAGCGACCTTCTAAAACCAGACAAAGACGGACCAATACCGTCCTCTTTTAGCAGTCAATTGTTCATCGTACACTGACGATGCTAACCGCAGTAGTTGGTGAAAACTGTGGTAGCATATTAAACCGTGTACCACGGCAAAACAGTCCGCAAGATTTTAACTGTTTGATTATAACACCAGTCCTAAAAGCCTAAGTAGTATCTCTGATGGAATTATTCGCAGTGTGAGCAGTGGCAGAATCCTATAGAAAAAATGCATGGTCACGCTCTCTGTCGGTTAATTCTATGAAAAAAGGGGTATTCACATAAGTAACAGAATCAAACGTAAGCTCAAAAAAATGGCTATATCATTCTTTCACCACTGAGTTAACACAAATGAGCTGTGCTTATAGACACACTGTGTCGTTGTAAATACACGAGGCATAGTACTCTTTATGTATATTGTCGAATTGAGAAATGAACAACACAACAAATACCCGGGAACAGCTGCGCTACGACTGCGACAGTCAGCAATGTCAACAAGTAAACAAGCAGGTTTGCTACTCCTTCCAAGGCGAGAAAAACGAGTGGGGGCTCGCTTATAGGAAAAACCTTGCGGGGAAAGCATCACTATCACTGTAGATGCTCATCTAAAGGAAGATAATTTGGTCATATGTGTATATAGGCTCTTTTGTTTCATAAAGACATGTATGGATAGATCCAGACAATTACTGTATTCTTTGAATTGTAAAGGAATGGCTACATACATTTTCAAAATTATAACAGGTTGCTGTTTCCCTCCATTAGTATGCGAACCAAATTATTTATTAAATAAACCACCTTCAGCGAATTTCTTAATTTAATGGGAATTGTACCGCTATCATCTCATCTCTATACTAAGTTACATAACATAGGCAATATTAATTAATAACAAAATAAAATATATTTCATATATAATGTAATATTGTATATACAATAACATATTTATGTTATATACCCTTATATATAATATAATATTACATATGTATTGTTTTGTTTAATCATTTCACAAAATTTCAATAATACTTTTTACTAACGGTGTTTTTAGTACTTAATGTGCCTGTCTTGGCCTAAATTACCATTTTCACTCGTTTGTACGTAGACTCAGTGAGTTTCTTACATATTTCACTTATCTGCTTACTTGTGGTTCACGAAAGCACACTTTTATCACAGGACAATCGTCTTTTTTTGGTAGAGTAATCCATTTTCCTCATCCGTTTCTTGACAATTGCCCAAGATCCTCTATAGGGTTGAGATTCGGTGAATTTCTAGGCCAGACCAAACAATGAAAACTATTTTCACCATGAAGTCTTTAACATTCTTCGGGGCAAAGTCTTGATGAAAAAACACATTTTCAATGTTCAGCTCTTCTGCCAATCTCTTCAGTTCTGGGGCGACTCTTTTCTATAAAATTGGTATGTACTTGTCGCTGTTTATCATTCCTCAATAGGAATCAAAGATTTAGTGTCTGTGACTGCAAAACAGCCCCAAACATATACTTTTAAAATTTTGGGCCCAGTCGTCCTTTCCTTTGAGGTAAAATTGACCGAACTTCATTTTCCTTCTAATTAAATTATTAACGGCACCCAAACTTACATTGCATTCAGCTGATATCTGTCTTTCAGTTATGTTACTAAATTCAAGGAGGGTTATGACCTTACTTATCGTTTAGGTGTAACATCCGTTATGAATGACAATATACTTGTCAAACAAGTGTGATCCTACAACTAGAAACACAAGCAAAATGCTTAACTTCTTATACAACCAATAAAAGCAACGTACAATTGGAGGGAAACAAATATTAGCACTAAAATTTGCCTGCTTGTTCACATTAATTCGCACAAGACTGTATTTTACTTCTTTACACATTTTATGATTTTTATTTCAATTTCTTTATACATTTTGAAACGTCTACGACTTAGAAAGAAGATATATATTATATAGAAATATGGACTTTATTGTAATAAAAACATCCGGCTAATCCCTGCACCTTTTTCTCGTCAATATTTCGGCTATAATAAAAGAATGATATTCCTAAATTGACTTTTTAATACATGTAAAAGTAATTAAATGCTATCAGTAGTGTGCACAAGGCGGCTCTGCAATTAACTTGGCAGAGTAAACATTTGCACAACAGAGTGAAAATATTCTTTTACCAGGGGCAACAGCCTTCGCTTCCTTTATTCATGCCCGTTTAGATAATGGATAGTGCTGTTAGGTCCATTAAAATCCTATTTGCAGCGGAAAGGACGTACACATTTTTAATGAACAGGAAAAATTCGTTTAAATTTTATTTTCTCGTTTTGAAAGAAATGAGCACATATGCGCTTTGGGGCTAAATTTTCCTCTTGTTATTTTTATGAGTTTATCCAGCAATCGTATAGCCTCTTATTGCCTTAGGAGTCCGTAATCTAAAAAAGAAATATTTTCTAGTCTGAGCAAAGAGTAATTCAAACTACCCAAATTCAAATATGAGTACCAAGCTGTTGGTTCCAAAATAATACGTAAAAGCTATTGGCCTTTCACTGTAAACGTGGGTGAGTTGATACACTACTGGAAATATTTATTGCGTCACCTATAGATTTTTTATACTTACCTTTGATGCAGTTTTTGGTACTCCATCAATTGTGGGAAATTGATCAGAATATATGTAACATTTTATTTCAGCTAGCTGTAAGTGAAAGGTTCTAAGTATAAAAATGTCACGGAAAGCAGGAATTCTTGCTCCGAGGGTCCATTTTGGCAGACAATGGAGCACATTCTTTCTTTTGTTAATTGGGAGGAGGGTTAAGACGCACGCTGCTAAATAGCTGTGCTACCGTTAAGGACGTTGAACTATAACGTATGGTAGAAATTGAATTGAACGCTGGACGAATCGCCAAGTGGTTACGTTCAGAAAATCTGACTAGCCAATAACATGAGAGTTGCATGAAGTCACCGATAGCCTATGAGGATGTCTAAATTCATAGTGGCGGGAAAATAGAGCGGCCCTGTACCGCTTGGTCAAGTGAGCCTTATTGAGTGAGTATTTAAGGACGTGAAATCGTCCTTTTTTTGGGCATTCTGGGCTTTTCAAGATTCGAGTATTCAGCATTCGGAAGTCAGAGAACGCATTGGAACATCAATGTTTGAGCTTCACTTCTGCTCGGCGCGTCTTCCCTGCAGTCAGAAAACATATTTTAGTCAAAATTATAGCTCCGCGTGTCTGTCAAACGTCTCATTACTGCGGTCCGAACAGAAACGCTATGGTATGCACTCTTTGTTGAATAAACGACGTCAACTTGCAGATAACAAAGTGTTCTCTCTGGTCAACTCAATACCATTAGTTCCCCTCACTCAATCTGGCACTACCAGGTCTCAAAAACCAGCAAATCCCTGTAGAGAAGAGTTATTGAGTGGTGAGCTGTATCGCAAATAATCAACTTCTATCACCATTCTTCCCACCACCTTACTTAATATCAACAATGCGTTTACTATTTCAGTTCTGCTTTGCCTATGAGGAATTATGCCTAGATGTATGCAACAAAACTTCTAAAAAGTTTCATTATTGTGATACTACTGCCTTTATTGTTGGGTTGGCTGTAGTAGTCAGTGATGTATGTTTAATAACAGTTACACATAATGGGCAAACACATTTTAATTAGCTCCTCGCAAAAACAGTGTCGCATTAGCTTCTGAGGGCATTTGTACTCTACATATTGCATCAAAGATAGGATTAATCAGTTCACTGGGTCAAGATTATATGCTAAATACAATAAAACTGGGAATTTGGAATGAATTAAAGGAACATGACTTCAGTGGAGTTGGAAAAAGAGTGGGAAGGAGCTTTCAGAAATGGGTCTATCTGCTAGATGGCTATGGAAGAAGCCCCTTTTGACGTTAAAATAAAGAAGCATGGACTAGAATGAGTAAGGGACTGAAGAGATTGGAGTAAAGTTATGTTCTCAAGTGAATCAAAATTTAATGTCAGAGGAAACGATGGAAAATTATTTGTCCGTCATCGTAGCGGTGAAGAATTTCTGTCAGAATGTTTGGACTTAAAGCGAAAGTATGATGGTCTGGGGTTGTATTTACAGCAAAGGAGTGGATTCATTACACTTTGCTGAGGGAACAGTATGTGCAGATGCGTACATAATGATTTAAAGAACGTTTAATACCAACAATTGTGGAGCAGTTTGTATCACCAGAAAATTGCACTTTCCAGGATGATTCCGCATCATCTCGCAGGGCAAGAAAATGGAGTACCTTGCTTGAACACTACTAATTTAACAAACTAAACTACTAATTTATGGATTCATATAACATCCACACAATTCTAAAATAAATTACCATTTTATGTCACAGGTTAGATTTTTGTTTTGTTTTGTTTTTGTTTTGTTTTGAAGAACAATGGTAAAAGTTTCAAAATGATATCTTAATCAGATCCCTAAAAATGGAAAATTATGCAATATATATATAGTTTATCAATAATTGCATGCAAGATAATGTTTTAGAGAAAAACTAACTTTTTGAAGGAAACGCCAACTAAAGCCCTTCAATATTGTAAAATAATAAAGAATGCCATGAAAACAAACGATACCAATTAATGAAATACAACATTTTCTATCATTCAAGACAAGCCACGTCCTTCTTGAGCAAATAGTTCCAGAGATATAGACTGTTAACTAAACAAGAGGTCGCGAAATTTTAAAAAAAATTGCTTCTGCAGTGACATAATTCAAAATAGTTATGACCAAGGAACGTTATTAAAAATCATATTAAAATAAACATAAAATTGCAAATATTAAAATGGTACATAAAGCAAAAATATGATATTTTGTCCCTCTCCCTTATCCCTTTAAAACCTCTGTGCCCAATTCCTTGTTACGCATTCTTTTCTTGTGTTTTTGATCCGCTACAAGCATGGTTTTCGGTAACGCTGATCTGCAAATATGCCGAGAACTGTTAGGCATGGACATGAATACTAATAGCTGTCTGTTTGTCATTCGCTGCGCGCTCTGTGAACCCCGTGGCGAACTGCTCAATGCTTATACTAGATCTTGTAACCGAGCATTTCTTTATCTTTCTCTATTAATCCCCTTGTTTTGTTTTTATGTATGTACGTTCTTCCCTCGATTTACACAGCAGCTGCACCGGCTCGCTGAAGATCAGTAATTTAAGATACTATTAGTGACCAACAAACCGAAATAGAGATGCGCAGTTTTAAATGAAAAATACTTGAGATAATTCTATCATTAACGTACAAAATGTCGAGGCTGAAGTAATGTAATAGTTTTCCTATTAAACATGTGGTTATAAAACACCCATAGTTGCCCAAAACGAAGAATAACATTGAAAAGTGAACGGGCGGTTGCAAATTTCATCGTATTATATCATACCACTGCAATTTGTGTATCCTTAAAATAGTTAAGCCAACTCTAAAAAGTTAATCTAAGTCTAGGATGTAGATTTTATATCATTTTGATGAAATTGTCACACTCTTCATATTTACAAATTTTAATTCCGGTGTAGAGTTTGTTAGAGAATATCGTTTTACATTAAAATGCCATCTTATAGAAAAAATACATATTAATGACAACCTAAATTATTTACATCTTGAATATTTACAAAATGGTAACTCAAAGTATTTATATTTACCTTCGTATATTTAATTTAATTCAATGGAGAAAAATTAGTGCACTCATTTTTTTATTGTATGAAATCCTCCTCTGTAAAAAAAAGGGTATGGGTGATAAGACATCTTTTTAATGCTGACCTGAACTTATTTTTATTGTATGATTGAAGTTAATGAAAAAATATTGTACCACAAGACAGAAATATTATTATCACAAGAAAGATGAATAGTAATCACGGCTAATTTTTTTTTTTTGATTGATTTATTTACGGACGCTCTTTAACATCTCTGGTCATCAGCATCCCATTCTATTCAGGGCTTGAAACGGCCGACAAATTTTGCTCAGAGGCCTCTCTTTCAGGCTTGAGGTTCTTTTTCGTGCCGTAAATATACGACACGGGACCCACGGCTTTACTTCCCTTCCGAAGGAAGCCATACTTACGATTTTTACGCCCGAAAAATCCATCGGTCCTGGCTGGGTTCGAACCTGCGATCTTGGGTGTAGGAGGCAAGTACGGTAACCACTACACCACCAGGACCGACATCACGGCTAATGGAATTTAAATGTAATATATATATATATATATATATATATATATATATATATATATATATATAATGTACAATAGTTAGAAAGCAGAAAAGGATAAAACACTAAGAAAAAGTCACAGAGTTGTAATCGTCTATTTCGAACTTCTTGCCATAGAAGAACTCGAGCAGTTCGACATATAGCGAATACAACTCTGTGACTTTTTCATAGCGTTTTATACTTTTCTTCTTTACTAATTATTGTTAATTTAGTTACATTGTTAATAGTGTTACATTATTTTTCTTTTATATTATATATATATAAGTAAATTATCTCATATATCTGGAAAGCCTAACACATTCGATTTAACCATTAGTTTATATTTTCCTCGGAAAAGAAAGCGTAAAATAAAATGTTTGTGCATTTAGAAATGTCGAGGGGAGCGAGATTGAATAGCAACACAGTGGATTTATGGCATCTTGCCAGGCAAGGACCGTAAAATCCCCGGATGGAAATTTTCCAAAGACGAAGAAGAGGGGAACAGTTATCTTTTGTAATAGTTCGAACCCTATTCTCTTCCTCAAAGACATATAGACGTGACTTGCTGTATGTGTTGCGTAAATTTAGGTCAGAGAACTTTGGAGAAAGAGAAACGGCAGCCTTACAAGTGCTAAATAAGTGACCAATGGCAAGAGATGCCGCGAATCCAGAAATCAATGGGGAGGAAGAAATCGCTCCCATAATACTTAAAAGTTGTGACGACTAATGCTTATAGGTCCATGAGACGTTCAGACTGAACTTTTGATAAAACAGAGAGGCCCCGGCAATTCGAAGCAGTTCTAAAGTAATTGTCGCCAGAGCGGGCAGTTTGAGAAAGCCGTAGCAGTAGATGCATGTCAGGAAGTCCGTGACCTTTCTTCGATAGCGTACATGATAACATTGTCGTGCTTCAACCCGTTTCGTTGATTAAGTATGGGACATTAATCAGTCGAAGCACCCTCAGTGATTCAGGACGATTGAGAGTGTTGAAAGACACAGCTTACTTAACAGTGCATCCCAGTGGTTTCTTGGGCTAATAACATTTTATGTGAATGTGAAATAAAGTAGCTTTGAGTGATCAGCTTTAATGTGGGCGTTCTAACTGAACTAGTCCTTTTCCATCTCCCACCCGTGGAGAGCTGAGGCGACTCCCAAAACGCACAAGTCAATTACATCATAGCCAGGGCGGTGAAGGAATCTTTCTTTCGTCATCAACACCAGCAAGGAAGAAGGAAGAGTTTTGAGCACGAATTCATGACCAAAAACCTCGTACTTTACAAGACCTCTTCTGCATCCCCCTTACGCATCCTGAGATACCTAAATGAGCTATTAAAAATTCTTTCACTCCCATTCCCCAAAACTAAAACAAAAATACCATAGATTTCCTTGATAAGCAGAGTCGGTCCTGGTGATGTAGTGGTTACCATACTTGCCTCCTAAACCCAAGATCGCGGGTTCGAACCCGGCCAGGACCGATGGATTTTTTCGGGGCGTAAAAATCCTAAGTATGGCTTCCTTCAGAAGGGAAGTAAAGCCGTGAGTCCCGTGTCGTACATTTACGGCACGAAAAAGAACCTCAAGCCTGAAAGAAGAGGCCTCTGAGCAAAATTTGTCGGCCGTTTCACGCCCTGAGTTGAATGGGACGCTGATGACCTGAGTTGTTAAAGAGCGTCCATAAATAAATAAATCATTAAAAAAAATATTTGATAAGCAGCTTCCTTTATGACAATATCAATCACTTTCATGTTTAATTGGGGCTGATAATTAACACCTCCGTATTTTCCGCTTCAATCATTGTAGTTAAAACTTTTTGTAGTGCCTGCAACTTGTTACTTGATTTGTATAAGTCCTGCCTGCGTATGGTTTCTTTGCTGTTATATCTGCGTTTTTATGAATACTTCTAAATTCACTACTACAAATAAAACTACAATGTACTCGCAAGCTAATGATAAAATTTCAAATGTTTTGAATTGTGTGTTTACAATGTGTTGATTGTTTTATACCTCCATAATCTTTATTAATTTTTTGTATAAAAATATGTTTAGCGTTTACTGAATTTCCCCAGAATAAGTCATGTCATTAAGGAATGAAAATAAGCATAATATACTGTTTTAAGAATGCCTTTATTTATAAAATTAATTATTGATCTGATTGCAAAACACGTCGATCTCAGTTTGGGTAAGATGTAATCAATATGATCTTCCCATTTCATATTATGGTCAATAATAATACTAAGGTATTTTATGATTCGATGATTTTATTGCCTTCATATCGTATCTTAAGGCCTCTATAGTTTTTCTTTTTGTGTTAAATTTTTTTTCAAAGTTCATAAGAATTTTGTTATTGGCAAAACAGTTTATTTGGTGTACCGAAAATATCATTGGATAAATATGAGATGTGACTGATTGTATTCCTTAATGATAATACTAATATCATTTACATAAAAATGGATAAGTGTTTGTTTATTACTGAGGAAATATCATTAATATACAGTAAAAATAATAATAGACGCAAAATAGAACCTTAAGTAACATCTTGCTTTACTACTGACCATTCCGAGAATTTGTAATTACCTGTACAATGTATTATAATTTTTTTGCGTTCTGTTTGATAAGAGTATACTACAATCCATTGGTAACATTTGTCCATATACCACAATAGGATAATTTTCATAATCATAAGATTTACAGAGTTGATCAGAAGACATATGCTGGTCGGGAGCTATTTACTATCCACTCAATCCTACAAAAGTGATCTAATTTATTGCAGAATTCGTAGAAGGAAAGAAAAGTTACGTTTGAATGACTTTTGGCACTGTAAAGGAATACTCTTCATTGATTTCAAGGAGAGGAACACCACAGTAAATGGGGAGTACTATGCTGGCTACTGCACAGACTACGTGCTTCCATCAAAGAGAAAAAGCGAGGATGTCTGAGTGGTGGTGTGCACCTTCACGGCAAAGCGCCTGTGCACACGGCTCTTATTGCAAAGAAAGCTGTGAAGAAAGATCAAGGAGATCGACCTCCACCCTACAGTCCAGATTCAGCTTCCAGTGACTATTTCTTCTTCTCTAAACTCAAGAAATACCTTCCAGGATGGAAATTTAAGTGTGATGAAGAAGTGGTGGATGTTGTTTATGCCCATTTTCTAGACAAGACTTTTTGGAGGGGGGGGGTTGAAATGTTAATTCAAAGATGTGAGAAGTGCATTGCACTAAAGAGTAACTATATTGAAAATAATATATCTTTTTTGTTTTTATCATACCTAGAAAATGATAAGGTCGGAAACTTATGAACCTACCCTGTATTTAGCAGCCACAAATCATTTTCATTATATAACTATCATATGTGGAAGTGATTGCTTGAGCAACTCCGAGCAACATAAAACACTCTGTTTTCTGACGTAACTGTGTATCTAAAGGTAGTGATTACGTTTACGAAACTTTTTTTCTCTCTCTCTCTCTCTCTCATCTGGCTAAAAACAGAAATAGTGCCCAATCACAATATATTATCTTACGGCATGTAAAATGGAAAAAGGTGGGATAGAAGCTAAAAGCGGCACTGAAAATAGAAAAAAATTAAACAAAGTTTTCCCCTCACTCGACCCAAACTCTGTACGTGACAGCTGCCCCTCTAACATTCTGCGAAACCCCAAACTAGATCACAACTTTCGCCGCCAACACGGGAACCGCATTTTCATTCTGTTGCCACACAGAAGCACGCCTGCGCACAACAGCCGTGTCAAGTTTGGTTATCAAACATCAAACTCATGCTGAGAATAACTGTAACGTATGCATAGAATTCAGAACTACTGCTAGCACAGAACCGGTTGCCAACAAACACGAAGGCTGATTGAAAAATCTTTTTATAAAAATATTAAATACAAAAAACATTTCTCAACATAAACTCCTTTGTGCTTAATACATTTGCTCTAGGGATAAAAGTTTCAAATAGTGTAATAATACGGCAAGGCTGCATCCTGTCACCTCTACTTTTCAATTTGTTTGTAAATGAAAATGTAGGATGCAGAAACTGCTCTCGACATCCCCATACCAGCGAATGATCTGATATGGATATCCACAAGATTAGCAAAGAGTGCGGATTGACTCACTCTTGTATGATGTCCGGAGTTGAGTGCTCCGAGAAATCAACAAGGGTAATACTTTCTGCATCCCATAAAATTGCTGTGAGGAATTTCCCACTGAAGCCTTTGGTATGACTTATCTTTTTTCTGGAAACGGTCTGTATCATTGTTTATGATGGAGCACCCACACTTCATATCCTATCACAATGTTGTGAAAGAAGCATCTAGTTTGTTCTCATGACATAGTACTCCAGTCTCTGTTTGTTTGATTTGGTTTATTTATGGACACTATTTAACATCTCAGATCATCAGCATCCCATTCAAGTCAGGGCGTGAAACGGCCGACAAATTTTGCTCAGAGGCCTCTTCAATCAGGTTTGAGGTTCTTTATCGTGCCGTAAATATACGACACGAGACCCACGGCTTTACTTTCCTTCCGGAGGAAGCCATACTTAGGGTTTTTACGCCCGAAAAAATCCATCGATCCTTACCACTACACCACCAGGATCGACTACTCTAGTCGCTGTATTAGATAATTAAAGAGCATATTCTAAAAATAATTTCTGCATTTTTACAATTAAAACGTTAAATTATAGGGCATTGCTTTTCATTCATTGGTTAAATGAGATGTTCTGAAAGTGCCCACCTTCGTTGATAATTGAGAATCAGCAGTTCTATTTTGAATTTTCATTGTGTTCTGAAACGAAATCTTTTTACAACCTGTAGGCATTTTAACCCTTGTGTCTATTTTCTAAGCCAAACGCGACTTTTCATTCTTCTTTATAGAATAAGATCTTAGGCTGCTTCCAAATTGTGAGGTTGTATCTCTCCATGTTGTCAATAGACAGCCATCATTTCTTTTTCCTTGTTGATAGTAATTGAAACCTGCGGATGCCTATTGGATGGCATTCTTTCGATATGTTCGTGCCAATTTAATCTGAGATTTGGAATTCATTCTGTGAGGTTAAAAATATATAATTCATTTCTTATTATCAGATACTGGAAGTTAGGCAAAATGCTTTGTCTATGTGCGTGGATACATTTAAGAGTCAGATAGAAATGAACATGTTTCTGTATATTTGAAGTCGGCGCAGTCAGTTTTTATTTTGCCTTTTTGACTTCTGTTGCCCATTAACATTTTTTTTTTTTTTTTGCTAGCTCGGGATCGTTATAGATTTTTTTTTTGCGATGATTTGTACATTTTAAAAAGCACATAAAGAATTTCAATATATCGAATTAAAAAAGTTATAAAAATTAAATGCCGTGTTCACCTCACAAAAATATCTACTGGGAATCTTGTTATACATTTATTTCTTTTGAAGCAGTCAAAACTTTCTTCTCATCCCAATGACTTAAAGTCTTTAAATAGAAGAACCTTCATTAATGAAAGGAGCGCACTGTTACCTCGGGCATACGAATACCAGAAAATAGAAAGAATGAGGGAAATAGTTTTGCATAGTCCTAGTGAATGACCTTGTATCGATCTGTGCGAGACAATTCTAGGAAATTTGTGGTGGGGGTAGCTTCTCAGCTGCTTAAATGTGACAAACAATTGCTAGCGAGAAAGATGAGAGCGGAACAACTGCACAGTAAACCGTCCCTACAATATGTTCAGTACAGAGTAAGAGAGACACTAACCTGTTTGCCCTATAAACAGAATATGAACTCAACCAGAAATACTGTGCATATTTTGCTCATTCGCCAGGACTATTCAAAACTGCTTTACTTTGTCTTGATTAACATTTCCACGATGTCCTGAAAGATGAATGTTCTGTTGTAACTGGTATATGAATCCCTCCGAAATAACTTGTTTTAAATATACTCCAATCACTTCAGTGGAAGTAGAACGTTCTTTTTGCATATGAAAACTGTTCTCTCTGACAAGCGGCTGACTATGACAGTTGATACCTTGAAAAAACATGTTGTTGTTGCTTGTAACGAAGCATAAGTACTTTAATTATATGATAAAGAAATTATTAAGTATACTAAATACCTTTTTCATTAATAATGAGTTATATTACTCTGTTTTATCTCTATTAGAAGAGCATATCCTGCTACAAAAAAGCAAGAACTTCACTTCAGCTGTTGCTATCCTTTTTATACTTGAGCTGTTAGTTGTGCATATGTCAGCTTGAGTACTGCTATAGTTTTGCAAGTTAGTTGCGTAGATTTCAGCGCTTAATTTTTCAGGGTTTTTCTATATTCCACACATGTTACAGAATCTGTTTAGTGATATATTTGTGTCATTCTTTTGGCAGTAAGACATTTAATCCTAAGTATATAAGTTGTTTACTCTATGTAGTAAGTTTGTTATTAATCATTCTTTTACGTGTAAGTGTCTAGTCTCTTCGAAGATCATCCTTCAATATAGTCATTTTATATTTACTTGCTAGTTCATTTAATTTATTGGCCGCCATTTGCAATTCGTAATTTATGTTTCGAAAATTTATTTGGTCGTTTGCGAATAAAATAGTCTTCAAAACATCCAAGCTTATTTTGCAGAACACATTTTTTTTAATTGCTA
Organism: Metallyticus violacea; assembly: GCA_030762175.1. Classification (NCBI taxonomy): domain Eukaryota; kingdom Metazoa; phylum Arthropoda; class Insecta; order Mantodea; family Metallyticidae; genus Metallyticus; species Metallyticus violacea. Next base: position 78,958,142 of record CM060841.1, read on the forward strand.
AGTTAACCGATATATCTTCGCACCTCTCCTAATTAAGAAGTTTAAAAGCTAAAAAGTCATCACTTATCTTTGGTTTTGTTGTACTTTCCATTATTTTGTGCAAAATGAGCGTCTTCTTTTGTGGGTTTAGATGTTGTAATTTTTATTGTCTCATATGATCAGAGCATATGCGTTATTGTTTAAAATTTCAATTAATTACATCTTCTATTCATATGTATATATGAATAGCAGAAATAGAACAATCCATTATTTTATTTTGGTTATTTCTCTGTTACTGAAATGATTTTACGAATTTATTTGTTTCTCATTATTGGTGGAACTAATATGAATTCTATTCCACGGATATATCTTTCCCTCTCTTTTTCTGGCTTATTAAATATCATAGCGACATAATTGAGCCTTTTAGCAGCTCTGAATTTCAGTTTTCTTCAAGTCCTGGCCACTTGTTGTCTCCTTTATCTTCTTAAGGACCTATCTTGCATCTTCTATCGTCATCTCGACGCATTTCTTATCATTTTCTCTCCAAATACTTTTCTTTGTTACTGCAGCAGATTAATGTAGTGGATTAACTGCTGTGTCGATGTGCTTGGTAGTTTTCTTCTTTGAATTGTCATTCTGATATTTTTTTGTTTTCACTTCGCTTCAACTCATTTATAATATAATGGTGTGGACTACATATCCCGCTGATACCTGTTGCATTTCCACAAGTGATTTTCAACACCGGCCATTTTCCATAGAAAAAGCTTAGCTATTTGTTGCAGTGCAGACGTGTGTATATGGGAAAAATGACAAGTACTTGGTAAAGAAGGCTTATGAATGTAACAGAGATTCAAACAGGCATGAGGAACACTCAAGGGGACTCTTCACCATAATTTTTCAACCTTTTCCAAGTGGACCATGGATTTCAAAACTGACCATGTACATGCTTGCAAATGACTCACGCAGCGGACAATCAAATTTCGTCACAATATCACAAATCATCTGCAGGATTGCTGATTAAAGGTGTTCGAAATTGCTGAATCTGTAGTCATTTCAGGGAAACGCATATTTTACATAGGAGAGAAGAACTGTGCTGGAAAAAATTATCAAAATGCAAAGTTTGGCCATTTCCAGAGAAAATCCTCAGATATTATGCGTCTGTTTGTGGCCAGTGATGAAAAAAGATCTACTATACACACTTGGAAAAAAAAACAGTCTAAACAATGGAAGCCTCACGATTCTCCACCTCCAAAGACGCCAAGTGTGTGAGATAGGCCGGAAGATCATGGTGTCGGGATGCCAAGGGTGTACCGATAATTGATTATCTTCTCATTAGAACATCTATAACTGAAACTATTTTGCTAATATTTTGGACTTATTGAAGATAAAAATAGCTGATAAGAGAACCAATTTTATCAAAGAAGAAACTCATATTGCATCAAGACAATGCCCACCCTCATACGTATGTCGCTGCAATGGCGAAAATCAATAAATTGGGGTATGATTTGCTGCCACATCCGCCTTATTCACCTGACTTGGCTCCATCTGTTCTCTAAATTCAGAAAATTCCTTAGTGGAAAGGCATTTTCGTCCAATGAAGAGTTTAAAACATTATTTGTGCTGTATTTTGCAGACCTGAAAGAATGTGACTTTCACGATGGGATAAAGGCTTTGGAGCATCGATGGACAAATTGGATTAGTGACAAGGGAGACTATGTTAAAAAAAATTAAAATAATTTCAAAAACTAGGCCTACATTTTGTGCTTTTTAAATGATCCTTGTAAGATTTACGGTTTAACTCGGTATATTGCTGTATAATATTTCAACTTCGTACGAAAGGTAAATTAAAAGTGGAATTAAAACATTTCACAAACCGTCATGGAAGCAGAAGTAGAGAAAATAACAGAAAGGGGTTAGAGAAACACCTTCATTTGAAATTATAAGTTTCTTTTCGAGGAATAGTAAAGTCGGAATTTCGTGTCACAGTAGACGGAGAACTGGTGAAGCACTTTTTAAGTATTTATATCATATAACGTAGACTGACTTCATCATTCACAGAGTGCGATAAAAAGAATTTGAATTTTATGCCTTTCTCCTCTGGTGAGCACAAAAGTCTTTTGAGCATTAATATTTCATAGAGCGTTTCTCAGCCATAAATAAAATCCGTTGTAACTGCTGAAGGCCAGCGTTTAAAACAAGACTGGTATAATAAGGGCAGCAGTGAAACGCTTTCAAAAAGGTAGAGAAGGAATGCATAGCATTCAACATTCACTGTGCTAACGAAAAGCCTTCTCTTTTTCGTGTTAATTGCAAGGATGTATAAGAGAGAAGATTTTTCGTAGAACTGAAGTATAAGGCAGCGCTGCTGTACAAGTCCTGGTAGTGTAGTGGTAACCATACTTGCCTCGTAGACCCAAGATCGCTGGTTCAATTCCGAGCGGGGAAGTAAAGCCGCGGGTCCCGTGTTGTACATTTACGGCAAGTAAAAGAACCTCAAGCCTGAAAGAAGAGGCCTCTGAGCAAAATCTCTCGGCCGTTTCACCGCCCTGAATAGAATGGGACGCTGATGACCTGAGATGTTAAAGAGTGTCTGCTAATAAACCAACTGCTGCACACAATTTTAAAACTTATGATATCGGATCAGCGTATATGGAGTTAATATTATGCAAAAGTACTTTTTAATTTATAAGTTCTCTAATAAATTGCTAGATTGCGCTACTTCTCAACAGAATATCTTTTAATTTCCTATTATTTTTAATTCGTTTTCTGCATAAATGAAGAATGTATAAAACAGAACGTTTGCAATCGTGGTGAATCCAATGCCTCAGAGAGTTTGTGGGGCATTTTGCTTGGAACAGGTGAGAGGGGAATATGGGAGTATTCCTTCTTGTCCGTAAGAGGCATGTATATGCACCACCAGAAACGTCACGGACGTTCTCCGGAAGGTATGCCTCGAGTTTTATAAATATGATTGTTGTTGCTTTACACAGTTTGAATAAAATATTTAAATAAAACTGTCAGGTATTTATTGTTAAACAGCATATGGAAAAACTTGCAGCTATCTTATGAAAAGCGAATAATGCTTCTTTCATTTTGTGGTGCAGTTCGATAGTGGAGCGGCCATGTTTTACTTTGCGCAGGCGCATGTCGCTTAATCGTCACTACAGCTAAGACGATCGTTCTTGCCCGATGATCTTCATCGAGCTGTACCATCAGTTCACGAGAGTGAGTTTAGGTTTAAAATACGTCACACTTACCTCTACTGGAGAGGGGAGAGAGTGGCGTCATGCCGGCGGAAAGTTCTCGAAAATACGACTAGTCACCGAGAATCAACTCGTTCCACTTCTCGCTCGGTACTGAACAAAATGCGTCACTGCGCATGCTCAAACATTTCGACCAGAAACAGACATAAGGTCACGGCCAAGAACCATTGCTCCACCTATACTCTTATGTGGGGGTATTGTAAAGGAGCAATTTTGTGTAATAAAATTTTCTGCGCTGCATGCATCCCCATGAGATTTAGAATAAAAGTCTGTTACTTAATACTTTCCCTTATATTTTTGTTTAACAACCGTTTTTGTATATCTCAGTCTCCTGTACTTGTGAATTATTTATTTTCTTAGGACTAACACCTAGGTCATTGGAGTATAATAATCCTATTTCTAATCTAATTTACTCCCATACCCTCCCCTATTCAATTTATTAATCATTGACTATTCTTTATCACTTCTCCCTCACCTTCCCTAAATACGCTGTGATATCCACAAATTATCATCTTCTAAGGTTACATTTTTCCCTACATTTCATTCCATAATTCTTTTCATCATTATTACTCATTTCCCTCCAACTTTACAAATATAATTCCCTGTCATTTAATATCCTTTTCTCCTTTTACAGTTAAAATCTTCCTAATTAAAATTTCCCTGTGTAAATTTTCCTGTTTGTTATTCCAAAACTTTTCTCTCCATAACTTTATTTGTTTACAGTATAATAAACAATGAAAATATCCATTGTCTTCTCCATACATTAAGCAATTGCCTATCCCTTTATCATATCCTAATCCTTTTAAATTCATAACTGCAACTCTAGCCAATGCAAACCCTTCTCTACCTACTTATCACATAGGTCTATATATTTTTTCCTATCCCGTATTATTTTTATTTCCCAATAAAGTCTCAATGAACTCTTTTCACCTAAGTTACCAATTATTTCTTATCGCTCAATATTTTCCAATCTAAGATATTTATTTCTTTCCAAAATTCTCGTTTTGCTATTCCTTATTTATCCACACTTTTCCTAAAGCTATCTGTTGTAAAATTTCTTTATACTTTGAAATACCATGACTGTAAGATAATTTAGCTATTGTAAGTCCACAAGTAACTTAAAAGAAGGTTGAAAAAAGTAGGATTAGAAGTAAGAGAAGGAGGAACTAATATATGAAGATGGCACAGCAGATAAAAACTAAAGGAAAATTGCAAATTTGGCAGTTGAAGAAAAAACTTATGAAGGGGTATCACAATTTAAATATTTAGAGACAATTGTAAATAATAATAATAATAATAATAATAATAATAATAATATTTAAGTGAAAGTATAAAATAAAGAATTCAATGTGGAAATTCAGTATATTATCTAATATACAATTACTAAAAACTAGATTAATTAGCAAAGGAACAAAATGTAACATTTATAAAACACTAATAGTAATATTTGTTGCAGAAACATGACCCCTAAACAACATAGATGAGGAAACACTACGAATATTTGAAAGGAAAATGTTGAGAAGAATTTATGGACTAATTAAAGCTAAAGACAGTGAGATACAATTATGAATTGGTAGAATGAATAGACAAACAAGATATTGTGAGGTTCATAAATGCATAAAGATTAAGATGGCTAGGGCACAGAGAAGGAATAACTAAAGAGAGAAATGCAAAAGAATTCTAAAAAGAAGGAAAATACGGAAGGCCAAAAACAAGATGGTTAGATGATGACAGAAGATCCGAGGAAGATGGAAATTAGAGGATGGAAAAGTCAAGTGGAAGAGGATAATGCAGGGGACCAAAGGTCACATAGAGCTGTACAGCCAGAAGAGAAGAAGAAGAAGTAAGGTACGTTCTCCTTGAGTGACTATAACACAACACAAACACTTGCAGAAAAAAGTTTATGTTTTGTAAATTTACATAAAATTCCAAATATAAATACATTTGCTACGTACACGACATGTACTTTGGTTTCAAAAACCTCAAGAATCCCAGACCTGAAACAATCACTGCATTTCGTAATCGAGAGTTCACCTTCATAAAGACTCTCGCCAGAACAAAGGGCTCGATACGTTAACGATCTTGGGATAAACTGACGTTGCTCCTATTTCGGTAGAACGCTTTCCTAAACCTTATTAGATGCAGTTTGCTATGGAGAAGGCAGCTGGATACCCAAACAGACACAAGCTTTCAGCTAATTAAATGTTCCTGAGGCTGACCATCCCTTTCCGCTTGTTGATACAGTGGGACGAATCTTCAAAAGGATTCCGAACTACCAGCTCCACGTAAAAGCTTTATTCTCCTTTTAAATAACAGTTATCTCTGCCGTGCACTCTGTTTAATAAACCTAAGAGTTGTGGAAAGAGAGACATGGATAGAACTGATCAAAACGTCAGAGATGGTGATTAATTAATGCCATCATACTTTAACGTGGTATCTCAGTACTGGCAGCGAGCAAATACTACATGGGTTAGAATAAAACGTGGCTCTTTTTATAACTCTTGAATACACACGAAAGTGTTTACTTTCGAACCATTTTCCAGTGAATTCAAACGTTACTTTCTAGCGTTTTTGCTAGCGCTTCCTTTTTCCATATTTTACAATGTTCATTCTCTTTCTGTGTAGCTGGAGACCGACTCTGTTAGCAATACAATTAACGAAAGTTATTTTATAATTCTTATTTTATTTCTTTTGCTGTTGCTGTCCTGATGTTTTAGGCAATATCAGTTCTTTTACAATACAGCATAAGTGAAGTGTATTGGCGCTATTGCTTAGGTTACGTTTAGTTCAGTTAATTAATCAAAAACATTTGCATTTAGTATCAAGTTATCCTAAGCACAACATGCATTTAAATAACACTAGTCTGTGTCATTTTTGACGTCAACATTTTCCTTGCGTAATATACGAAAGCATATATAAATTAGTGGCAATGTGTGCATATATACGAGGATCGTTTGAAAAGTTCCTGGAAGGAAGCACAAAATGATGGCAGAGCTTTCTTAAATTGTTCTTATTTTTCAATGTAGACTTCCCTGACAATGATATAAATTGTCCGGCGATGCTCCAAAGTCATTTTCAGGTTCTCCAGGCCTTAACTGATGATTTAAGCTCTTCATCGGACGACCTACTAAGAAATTTTCTCAGTTTAGGGAACAGATGGAAGTCCGATGGAGTCAACTCGGGGGAACAAGGCGGATGCGGCAGCAATTCAATGATTTTCGCCATGGCAACGTGTGAGGGCGAGCATTGGCTTGATGCAAGATGAGAGCATTCTCTAATAAACTCTGCCTTTGCACGTGTATTTTTGTCTTCAATAAGTCCAAAAGGTTAGCAAAACACGCTCCTCCAATGGAAAGATAATCAACTAGCACCTCGACACCATGATCTTTCCGACAATTGCACACACCTGGTCTTCTTTGGCGGTGGAGAACCGCGATACTTCCATTGTTTAGACTGCTGTTTTGCTTCAGATGTGTAGCAGTGTACCCTTGTTTCATCGCTGGGATAAGTCGACAGCATTTCTCTGAAAACGGGCCAAACTTTGCTGGGAGATTTGCACTGTGATCATTTTTTCAAGCGTAATTTTCCCCTCAAAATGTGAAATAAGCCTTCTCCTGAATTGTCCAAAGCTTCAGCAATTTCGGACATCTTTAATCGGCGATTTTCCAGAACCACGTCGTGCACCTTACCGATAATTTCTGATGTCGTGTAGAATTTTGGTCGTTCGCTGCGTGGGTCATCTTCCAAGCATTCACGGACTCAGTGAGCCACTAGGAAAAGGTTGAAAATTATGGAGCAGAGACCCCTAGAGTGATTTTGCATGAAGTTCTCTTGCATCCATACCCATCTTTATCAAGTACGTAATAACTGCATGGTGTTCGATATTTGCCAATTTTGCACAGCAACAAATAACTATAGCTACTACGATTCTTGACCATTTCATATATGTATTGCACAACTGTTTCTAGGAATATGGCAGGTTTCCATAAAAAAAACTTGTTTGGAATTGCACAAATACCAGATCGAGTTGTTAATTTTTTGAATTAATTTCCTTGGCAGTATTTTACCACATAAGAGCCGCCTAACAGCCTGTAATAATAATAATAATAATAATAATAATAATAATAATAATAATAAAACAAGCATCACACGATTGGTTTTATTATAAAACTTCTTCTTTTTCTTTTCTTCTTCTTCTTCTTCTTCTTCTTCTTCTTCTTATTATTATTATTATTATTATTATTATTATTATTATTGTTGTTGTTGTTGTTATTCGGTGAGGCACTTTTCAGTATTTTTAAGATTTCCCAGTAGTAAAAAAGTATGAACTTGGATCTTTTTATATTATTCACGGGAGAAGGTAGTATTTATGTTTTTGTAGCAATGATAGAATCAAAGCGCAAATTTAAGAGAAAAAAACGCTCTAGCGGCTGCTATTTTGGTTAATTCTTAACGAAACTCGGTAAATTTCTGTTAAAAATTTATAAAAGTAGTTACGCAAAATCAGGATAATCAGGTCATTAGGAGTGGGGGTATATCTGAAAAACGAGTGAGGTGTTAAAGCGAAATTTAAATAATCGCTTTAGCGGCCGCAATTTCATTATTTTAAGGAAACTCGTTATATACTTGAAATAATAAAAGGAAAATAGCTACTGAAATTCAGTGAAATCAGACTATTAGGAGGAGGGTTGCCTAACACCCAAAATTTAAAAATCTGCAATGGCATTCATATGTGCTGTTTCTCAACAAAACTCGGTATATATCATATAAATAAAATAAGAAAAATAGTTTCTGAAAATCAGGAAAATCGGGTCACTAGGAGGGGGGGTTAACTAGAAATCCAAAATTTAAAAGTGGTTCTAGCAGAACCAATATTTGTTTTTTCGCAATAAAACTCGGCATATACCCTTTAAATCAAATACCAAAGGTGGTTTCTGAAAATCATTGTTATGTGATTGTTAGAAGTGAGGGTTTACTGAAAAACTAAGTGGCGGTTAAAACAAAATTTAAAAATCACTCTATAGTACCCATTTTTGGGGCATTTTTAAAGGAAACTCCGTATATGCCATTGAAATAAAATAAGAAAAAAGCTTTGAAACTGAGCCAATAAAAATGGAGGTTTATATGCAACTCAAAATTTAAAAATCGCTCTAGCGGCATCAATATTTATTTCTTCACAACAAAATTCGATATATACCACTTAAATAAAATAAGACAAATAGTTTCACAAAATTAGGGAAATTGGACCATTAGGAGTAAAGCTAAATTTGAAAACCGAAATTTAAAATTTGTTTTTGGGTTTAACTTTCTCTATATTGTTTTAAAATAAAATAACAAATTAATTCAGCATATAAACCGTATTTATAACGATGCATATGTATTATATTTAACAAAACTCTTCGTGAAGATATTAAATGTGAAATATTAATCTAAAATGTGGGTGAGAATTATATTTGTATGTAATAGCGCTCTGTAATAACTTTTTGTTACATATATTTACTACAATACCATTTCAATTAAATTTCAAAGCTGAAAATGGATGAACTTTTATTGTTTATTGTTGAATGTGTAATCTATACAGTACATTGTAATTTTTTATAATTACTAATATGTTTTTGTTTTATTGAAACATGTGAACGTCTTAAATGCACAATGTAACTCAAAACTTTCTGTTATTTCTTTATTTTAGTGAATGTACACATAATGCCAAGGATTCGGTTCATAAACATGCTTACATTTAAAAATATAGCTTTGTTTGTCAGTGGTCACATATTTCATAATCATTCTAAAAATGTTGCTTCTTTTATATGATACAGATAGCAAAAATTCTCATTTTTGTTTCCCTAATACTACACAGCAGTGCCATTAACTTATTTCATTAATTAATAAATACATAATTTGAATTATATAGTTTTTTTAAGCTACCTCTACTAGATGAGGAATTAGCTTTGTTTCCGCTGCTTCTGCGTATCGCCCTTTTTTAATGTATGAAACAACTTTTTGCTTTTATTTTCATCATATTCAAGAATTTTACTTTTCATAAAAAAAAGTTGGGTCAGTAAGTAAAGTGAAATATTGCTGTAGAAAATTACACTTTATACGAGCTGGGGTTGAAACATCACATATAAACACAGTTCCTCTATCTTTTACTTCTCGCGTTAATTACCTCGAGACAGTGGAGGTAGAAAACACGCCTAGAGGCAACTGGCATTCCTTCATTTCACAAATGTCACCTAAGCCATTCTTGCTCTTGGTTTCACTGGGGTAACTTTGTCCTCGAGGCGTTTTACTGCCTCAAATCAACCCAGTTTTTCAGAAGCAATTTGCATGAAAAACACACGCAACAGACGCGGTTATTAATCAGTTAAATGGGGCGGAATATGCTTTTGTGTAATTACGAAAATTATGTTAGCGTACAAAGTGATTATTTTCACAGGGAATTAAAACATGGAAATAAAATTATTTTGCGAAGCAAAAGATTGTATGTTATTAGGTCGGGCTAAGATGCAAAAATTTTCAAGAAATAAAAGAATAAAAGATACCTCAATTTCACTCTGGCTGAAACGAAAGCTGAAGATAAATTGAGTATGTAAATTCTCTATAACAGGACATTACATACTTTAGTTTAAAAAGTTCATTTATTCTAACAATTTTATATTTGCAAAGTATCGTTTAGCTCTTTTTATCGTGGTACGTGGTAGCAATTATTTCTTGTCTTTTACGGGGTGTCCCTAAAGTCCGGTAACACTTTTTTTTGACTTATTGCACAAAAACTAAAAAATATACAACTTTCGTATGTCCTATTAAAGAGGAACTCAAATGGTTTTGTTGCGATTTTACCGCCAATGCTCGTAGTTGCCCCAATTTGCGCTTTATAAAGATGGTGACTTCTGGCGAAGAACGCGCTTTCTGTGTGTTAGAATTCTATAAATGTAAGAGTGCAACAGAAGTTCGGGACTAAGTACTGTAAACAAGGATCACGCAAGAAGTCAAATTACGCCTGGCAAGACAAATTTGTGAGCACTGGTGTCCTAAGGAAAGAAGGGTGGTCCGACACTGAGTGGAGGAATTGTTGATGTTGTTAATTTGGTTTATTTACAGACGCTCTTTAACATTTCAGGTCATCAGCGTCCCATTCAATTCAGGGCATGAAACGGCCGATAAATTTTGCTCAGAGGCCTCTCTTTCAGACTTGAGGTTCTTTATCGTGCCGTAAATGTACGACACGGCTTTACGTCCCTTCCGAAGGAAGTCATAGAATTTTTACACCCGAAAAAAGCCATCGATCCTGGCCGGGTTTGAACCCGCGATCTTGGATTTAGGAGGCAAGTATGGTAACCATTACTAATATGAGCGTCATTCACTTAAAGCAACATTTTTTCTGCGCAATGTCATCGCGGAAACTTGGCGGCCCATTCTTCTTCACCGAAAACACTGTACCTGGATATGAAACAGCAATGGTTGTTGCCACAAATGCTAGAAGATTCCGACAATTTCCTGTTCTAGCAGGATGGGATCCTAACCATAATAACTTACATGCTTTTCTGAACAACGAACTACCTCAACGCTGGATCGGACGAGCAGGGAATAATGAAACTGGCCTGTTAGATCCCCGGACCTAACACCCAGTGACTTTTTCCTATGGAAATACGTCAAAGATGGTATGTATGTGCCACTAACTCAAGCGTAGAATTGAAGAAGTTGCTACCAATAATCTGAGGGTATGCTTCAAAGAATTTGACAAGAGTTGGATTACTCTTTAGATATTGTCCCATGTATTGCTGAAGAGTGTAGCAAATTAATATTTTTGGAAATTAAAATAATTTATTTTTATATTTCTTAACGTGATCGCCTTACGGGAGTTTAGTATGTTTAAAGGTATAGAGGTCAATCACTTCATAGGCTGCTTACACGGTTTTATAGTGACATTAACATGTGCCTAGTAAGAGCAAAATCATGCTGAACTTGGATCTGTCACGAGGTGTCGGAAAGGTTTACACACCTACACTACTTTCTCATAGGTCAATATGCTGATGACCTGAGCTGTTAAAGAGCGTCCATAAATAAACCAATCATAGGTTAATATAATTGAAATCTAAGGCGATGGCCCACCATACTTGGTATAGTTTGTGTCCCCCTAGGTAATCGTAAAACGATATAAGGGGAACCAGAGCCACGGCTCGGGGATTTTGCCTTTGTCTTTGGTCTGGGCTCGCTTTGGTATCCTGGAGGACGGACTGTCAACGTCGACGTACACCCTCAGCATTATTGCGACAGATTCCTGAATGGTAAGGCCTTGTCGAGGCTATCAGCTGTAATTATAATTCAGGACATGTCTCCTCTACAATAAATTGAGTCGGCATGGCACACACAAGTTTGTCTCTATCATCAACCTCCGAACCAGCTACCCCCCTAAGTCACAGCCTTAGCTCAGTTTCCATATTGAGTCATTGTGAAATCAAACATTAAAAGCAAAACCATTTCAGTTCCTCATACGAAAGCTGTACCATTTGTAGCTTTTCTGTAATAAATTCAGAAAAGTGTAACGGACTTAAGGGACGACTATGTCTATAGTTCTAGCGTGGTGTCTACTACTTGCGGCCACTTACCATTACCCCACCCCTCGCAAAAAATTAAACTTTAATATTCCTTGGAAATGTGTATGGTTTTGCTTCTTTATTTTTTTAATAGTGTTTTACGCCAGTTTTTAGTACTGAGGCACGGCCACTGATGATACATGAGATGAAATGATATATTAGGAAAGGATTTTTTTAAGGAAAGAAACGCTCCAGGCCTAAGTTTAGAGCAACTCCCCGGCATTTGCCATTTTTGAGGACTGATGAAAAACCTGGAAAAAGCTCAGTCAGGGAGGACGGTCCTGGCGGTATTCGAATCCAGACCTCCCGCTCACGAGTCCGCGACTTAACGACCTCGACCACCCGTGGCGGTATTTTTCTAAGGCAAGAAGGCAAGCAATCGAACTGTTCGAAATATTGCGATATTAAATCTGTGACTATCTAAGTGTTTTACCCTTTATCTGCTTATCTGATTATTGTTATTTTAGTTACATTGTTCACTATGTTGTTTTGTTTTTAATTTATATTATATATGTCAAAATTTTCATCGTCATTTGTCGTTCCCGGTGAGTAGGAGCGATGGAGATTTGAAAACAGTTTTCGAAACCTTTTCATCGGCACAACAACGATGGCATTCCTTCCGAATTCGCTAAAAAGCGTATTATGGATGTGTATAGAATGAAATTGTTAACACATGTAGAAGATACAACTAGACATACACGACAATATGTAGAGATAAGATATTAAATTCTGTTGGGAAGGAACAGTTTTTATTATGTGGGGTTTTTGAATTAGGAATATTAAAATGGAAATATATGGAGGATACAAACGAAGAATTTACTTTCATAAACAATAATGGGGGTAGTGTCATTGACTATGTTTTAATATCGGACGATTTAATTGAGAAAATAATACAAGGTTGCTAATCTTATACAGTCACACAATTGTCCAATAGAATTAGAGCTGGATATATGGGTAGAGGAGAACTAAACTTCTAAGACGCGTGGGACAACGGAGGTAAATAGGAGTATCAAGTGTTTTCGCTGGAAAACAGCGGAGGCCGCAAGTTCAGCAAAATGTGGACAGTAGTGCTGTTAAAACAATTACTGCACAACTGCAGATAACGGGGAAGAATGAGGAAATAAAAAGAAAATTAAAAATAATAAAGGAGGGTATAGCAAATTGTGTAGAGGGGAGAAGAGAAAGGCGATAAAAGCTCTAATACTTTTTCGAAGTGAGGATGGGAAACATATTCGAAAACGATACTTAGAAATGAGAAAACAATGTAAAGAAACATTGAAGGAAGAAAAGAGAAGTGACTGTAGCGAAAAAAAAAAAATTAGAATTTCAACACAAGAATGTATTATTGAGGAAATGTGACGAACTATTAAGGGCATGGAAGTTAACAGCTCGGAGAAATCTTCGGTTATACACTTTTCATGTGTCACAGTCCACTTTAGAGCACTCTCTTGTTTATCATTAAACAGTTCAAATAGACAAAGGCTGGGCGTGAGACGAGCTCATCTTCTTGTATCTGCGTATATCATAAACATCTTTACTTATAAATCAGAAACACAGGGAAGATCGTGGAGTCAGGGTGTCAAGTAACCACTATAATTATTCCCATCAGATCATTGCCTTTATTATCATTGTAAATCATTTAAGGTTCATTACCATATCAATGGTCGCTAAGGCGTCCTTCAAAGTGTTTGGTGTACGTTCTACACCTTCAAAGGTTCTTACTTGACTTTTTGAGAAACCGTTGAAACCCAAAGCAATCACATTCTGCGCATGCGCAGAGCTAGCCTTTCTCCACATTCAAACATGCCACCCTCACATAGAACAACGAACCTACAGCCCGTTCTATATGCCAACACTGACTCAATATCATCCCCCTGTATTAGCAATAATATTTAAGCCCTCTATACAACACGTTATATATAAGGCAATAGGGCAAAATAGGCGAGACCAGGGATGAAAAAAAAAACAGACTTCTTGTATTGTAGCAATTATATTTATTAAAAGGTCTATACCAGCACTCTGTATTAAATAATCATTGTTCATGTATTTCGTTATACTGAGTCTCAGTAGGTTTAGCAACAGAGCAATGCAACACTCGTTTAGTTTTGAATAAAGTTTAATGCTTTTGCGTAATCCTCATATCTTTTCACGGCGAGTTCGTCTTTCTCCAACAGCTTTTTTTTTTTTTTTTTTTTTTTTTTTTTTTTTTAATTTCTAGCCGGTGAAAACCTTTTGATACCTGAGAGCGTTTAATTCTCGCAGCCTTTATTTATCTGTACTTTAAAAAAATACTGAAACGTATGTCAGCTTGTGGAATTTAATATGCGTATCCCGAATTGGAGATGCGAGACACATGAGTTGACACAAAGGTGGGTAGCTGGGGCGATTTTGATTGTGCGGCGTAGCGTAATGTTTGCTTTTTTATGATGAATTGTGACACCGTGGCTCTCGTGTTCTAAATTTAGTACTGGAATAAGAGCACGGCAGATTATTTTACATCTGAACAGTGAAATACTTTCTGGGAGTTTGCAAATTACTCGATAAAGAAACATTTTGCATATAGTAGGACATACTAGACCATCTCCGTGGTCTAGTGCTAGGAGGCGGTCTAGTGATAGCGTTCACAACTACTAGTACGGAAGTGCTGGATTCGAATCCCGGCCAAGTCAAGCTATCTGGGTAAATATTTTTCGGAGTAGTTCCTTACACGTAAATGCCACATAACTTTAACGGGTGCTAAGTATTCCGAGCTCATTTGTGTTATTAATTTCATTTAATTCTTATCCTTGCAGACTTACATCTTTAGTGTTCATTTCACAATCTACAGACGTCGCGAGAAAACCAATGCAGTCAAAACGACAATTAAAAAAAAAATTAAATTAATCGTCTATAATGCACTGGTTAATAAGCAGTTTAATGAGAAATATAACTTAAAATAACAATTGACCTCACGTTTTTAAACTTTTATATTAAATATGACATACACATTTCTAAAATGCTACCATTTATGTCACTACAAAAGAGGAAAGCTACACTTTACACTTTCTGAAACAATTACAAAGTACACTTATGGGTAGGTCGATCGGTCGTGACGTCGAAGTTGCTTTATTATCGGTTTATCTCTCTCAGCTGATTTTATCACATGTTTTTTTGTTGAATTACTGACATTCAGAAATTTATTAATGTAATTTGTAGTAGTTAGAATATGTCCAAAATCAGAAGATTCGTGGAGTGACCCAAATTCTTTATGCTGAGGTGCTACATGAACGGAAACTGCTATTAGAAAAGGCACACATTGGAATAGCTCGAGGCTCTTTCCACCATACTTTAAATAATAGGCAAAGTTCTGCATAGTAGAACTACTGTTGAAAGATTGTTTTTTATTATATTAACATAATATACAGTAATTTAATTATTGCTATTAATAATTTTAAAGCTAAGTAATTATTATTGCGTACACTATTAATGTATCTTTTGAGACGAAATTGAAAACTGTGCAATATGACTGGTTAAGCTGTGATGGCTATCACACCTTCGCAACCGCAGTATAGCCAACATTACATAAACTAATGTAAACTGTCAAGTGCAACGTTTCGGCGGCGCGGATATAAAGCCATTTATCCTTACACCAAGAAAGATCTGAGTTTATTGGTGCGGTAGAGCTTTAGAGTTGCAGTTTCGAGTGACTTTCACAGATATACCTAGGTAAGAAGACGTTGAAGCGCAACGACATGGTAGCTCAGACGGTTAGAGCTTCATACTATAGTTATGAAGGTTGCGTTTTCAAATACTCACGAGCAGATGCTTTTTTATCTGCCGGAGTTTAAGGATATTTGCCACAATTACAATGATTTACTCGCTAACATAGTACCACGCACACAATCCACTATTAATTTATATTTACGAATTTTTTCCTGGTGGAATCAAAGGTTGTTTGCCAACATTACAGTGATTTGACCCCCTCAATTTATAATTACGAATAGGAGGTGAGCGTAGACCGTCAGGCCGTAGCGAGCCACACCAAACCACTGGATCCGCCGGTTTCTAGGATTTACCCAAAGTTAGCGTTAAGGTTTGAGTATGTGTATGAATTAATTGAGAGGAGATTCCCCACCGTTACAATATTTTACAATATGTGAATATATGAATTAATTCCGAATTCCAATAAGACAACACGTGGTAAAAAGTGAAAAGCTCACTTTTGTAATATAAAATCTGAGTCTGCTGGAGCTGTGTGCGCTATCTCCGCTGTCGCTCGGGACTACTGCAGCTCCAATCGCTCTACCAGACTCAGATCTTTCTTGGTGTAAGGGCAAGCTATACAGCCTGGCCTCGGGAAGGGCTGCATTATTGCGTCCTCACTGAAAGCTTCCTTCTGGTTTGTTTGGATGTGAAGTAATCTGTTTGGCTAGTCATAGTTCTTGTTCTTGTTTCGGCATAGAGTTTACCTCAGAGAGAATTAAATATTTAATTTAGTGGAACCTTATTGCAATGTTTGTATAATACCAATGTATAAATTCCTCTAACCTTGGGTGGAGGAACAAGTGTTTTGTTATGCATTCCTTGTATAGAGGCTGCCCTTTATGAGGGGAATATTTCTGGCTTTTATTATTCAAGTAATTCAGCCCTTTGTTGTAAGCTGATTTTTATGTTGTTTAGGCGGTAAACCGCATTGCTTTCAAGATTTTAATAAATATGATTATATAAAATTTGTTTGGTAATTTCTTAAAGGCACCCTGTCACTGCTTTACTGGTATTAACTAAAACTTCTAGGGTTGTGGGACACCTCCTAGTGCTGTCGTAGTTGTTGTTATATGCTACCCAATCTAATGGAGTAGTAACTAAGGAAGACGGCCACCCGAAAGCAATTGTTGAAATCCAGAAACGAACCAAAATGTTCTAGAAAGGGAGAGAAAACAATATAAAATGAATATCTCTTCTTTGCTGGGGTATAGTCCGTTAAATTCATCATTGTAGGTGGCGTGGCATGTTGGACGTAATAAAAATCGGTTCGCATGTACGGCTCACCCCATTAACGCCACGTTACTGATGTCAACAAAGGCGTTTATCATCTTGTTATATATCATTACGGGTTCACACAGGAGCTTTTTCTCCCCAGCACAAAGAGAGGGTTCATAGATTATATCTGGTGACATGTTAGAAAATGAGCGGTGTTAATGATGTACAGTGTTAATTGTGAGGGTTGGTGATTAGTTCTTGTTAACTTAGGGCTCCCAATTAAGCGCGACAGTACAGATGTCTGCGCCGGACAAGAAAGGGAATCCCTCCCCCCAGAGGTTTATCAGTGTTGCCACCTTTATAATATGTGACACGGGGTACGCACATTAATTTCGTGTTCCCATGGCAACGAGTCCGCTCCCCCTGTTGTGTATGTATGCCTCCTTTCTGGAGCCGTCAGCGCTCACTTTTTCATCAACGTTTTCTGCTATCTCGTGATTTCAAATGTCTCTAGATCTGCTTCTAATCAAGGATTAGAATTTTCCTGTGGGAGGGGCAAAATAGTATCTGGAACATTGAAGTGCCGTTTAATTGATTGTAAAGTAAGATCATGTTAAACAACGACACAAGTAGCCGAGGTCACTACGGAATAGACACATGAACGAGTGATCTGCGGTTCGAATCCCACCAGGATTCTCCCTTACTATGATTTTTTTCCTAATTTCCCTCGGTCCTCATTAATGGCAAATTAATCTCAGGGAGGTATCTAAAGTTTAGGCTCGGAACGCTTTCTTTCTGAAAAAAAATTCGTATACCAATTTATTTCGTCTCATGTATCATCAGTTTCCAGAGTCCCTGATATACTAAACGTGCACTATACACTTTTATACTCATGGAGTACAAGATCTAAAGCAAGTAAATTATCTTTAAAATTAGATAAACAAACATATATGTATTAAATTGAACTGGTCAACAAAATTGAAGTTTTTGTCTGTTACAAGGGAAACAACTCGTGATTTTAAGTGACTTTTTGTGCTCATTTCAAATCTTTTTACACAAATTTCCCCACTCAGGTTTATTGAGTAATCATATGAAAAACTTTCTCGTATGTACATATTATAATATCTTACCTAAAATTAGATTTTCTCATCTAAAATTTATTTGAATCAATGGAGTGACGTAAACCTGGCGAAGCACCGCCTCTAAAGGCCAAGGTCACTCAGTCAACCAATCTTTTTGGACTGTGAAGGAATATTCTTCATTGACTTCAAGGAGAGAAACCCCACAGTAAACGAGGAGTATTACGCGAGCCTACTGCACAGTCTGCGTGCTTACATCAAAGAGAAAAGACAAGGAGAGCTATGCACCTTCTTCACCACGATGCGTCTGTGCACACAGCTCTTGTTGCAAAGGAAGCTGTGAAGAAATGTGACTTTAAAGAGATCGATCATCCGTCCTACAGCTCAGATCTAGCTCCCAGTGACTATTTCCTCTTCTCAAAACTCAAGAATGGCCTTCGAGGAAGGAAATTTAAGTGTGACGAAGAAGTGACGGATGCTGTTTATGCCCATTTTGCAGAGAAGGCTTCTGGCTTTTTGGGGGAGGAAATAAAATGTTGATTCAAAGATGTGAGAAGTGTATTGCAATAAAGGGTAACCATATTGATAAGTGAAATATAGTTTTTTGTCTTTATCATACCTAGAAAATGGTTAGGCCGGAAACTTATGGACCTACCCTTCTATCACGATCATTGCTGTTGTACTTCAGTATATTTTTACCAAGATGTATTATGCTGAATTTTATAATTTCTATTTCTGGGTATTTTAATAATGTTTTAATAAACTGTATTTAAAGAATATTTCTGAGTTTATCATTGACACCGTTAGGAGCCTGGCTTTAAAAGCTTACACTCTTTACTCCAGTCAGCGTAATAGACTCATATGTTACCTTGGTGATTATAATCTAAGGCGCTTGGTCAGGATGACCTTAAATAGCACAATTATAGCGGGCTTGTTTCACAATTCCGTTCAATCAGCCAATAATCTACTGTGCCTTCTGGAATGCAGGTTAAGTTGCCCACACTCGGTTGGAAGACCATGCCCTTTCATCGTGCGTAAGCAAACCCACGTGTGTTGGCAAAGCAAGTAAGTGCCAGAGGTAGCATTTACATCCCCTTACGATCCATCAGCCCTCGGACTAACCAGATGCGCCAGAAGCAAAGGGAGATAAAGCCACATAGTGGCTAGGTGCTTCCCAATATCCGGCTCCAAAACAACAGGCAGGCCGCTGAAGACGAATGGCAAGTGACGGGTGTGGCAACAGCTTACTGGCGCGGCCACGTGGCAGTAGAAACGTCAATCACAAAGCAATTTCTCACCTGCTATAGTGGCTCTTGATAACTGCAGGAAAAAAAAATGGAAATAAGCGGTACTCTTTAGGGCTGTGACATAGTAATACGAGTGTGTGCGCTGTTTTCTAAAATAATCTACATAAAATGTTCCTTGGTCGATTTTCTAATCTCTCACGCACGTTCAGTATCCATCCCGTGGCCTTTATTCCTCCACAATGAACTCTCACCTTTCCATTTTTAAATCATTGACTTCTATGGCACTTGTTGCACTCCAAAACCGTTCGGAACTGTCATGTTGCAAGAAAAATCCTTGGACACTATAAACACACACGTGTCACGTTTATTGCCTTGGAATATTAAAGAAAAACATTTGTAGTTCAATTTTTAAAGTAAGTTATGCGTTAGTTGCTATTTTATAACTAAAATATCTGGTTATGTTTTGTATCACCTTGTAGTGTAACGTACGCACTAAAACTGCAATGGGCCGCTAGCTTTATCTGCTGCTGTTGAAAGTGTTGGTGAAAGACATTTGCAAGTCTAGATAGGTGAGGGCTGTAACACAACGGATTGAGATTATGGTCATGGTTATGAGAGTAGTTTCAGCAGCAGTGGGGGAGGGGCGAAAATTAGGTGTACAGGAACTCGATAAGCCTCATTATTACAGCACTGCACTCAATAACCCCTGTGGTACCAATATCACGCTTTGGACGCTACGAAACACATGCCTTATAATTTAACACCCGATTTTCGAAATTGCCTGCCCTTCGTTGTCCTCATACGTCATTAGAGCCTATAACGTCAGGTAACAAAAAGTGTTTATGTTTCTTTCTTAGTGTGTGTCGGATAAAACGAGCTTTTTGAACACGAATATATCATTGCTTTCTTCCCAACTTTTCTCTGTTTAATAGAGTGTTGAATAATTTTAAAGATTCCGCTTTTTCTGACAGCCAAAGTAGTTCAAAGCGATTAACAATAGATGGCAGATAAGTAAAATTTCAAGCTCATTGTTTAAAGTCAGAAGACTGTAATATATCGAAATTTAACAAATTATTGATATATTGAAAAAAGTGTCCTATATACTGCAGGAGATATAATTGGGCAAAATTAGAATAAAAATCCTTATAAGTACATGTCGGAAACCAATATTTGTTGATATATGCGCCAGTTTGTCTTCTGATACCCATCACTGATGATAGATGAAATGAAAATTGGGAAAGGAATTTTTAAAAGGACTTCCAGGCATAAAAGAGTCATTTTTGGAGTAAACCTAGCTACTCTCAGATTTAATTATTGCATTAGTTACACGCTCCTATAACGTGTGCACATTGCCGATGGCTGGCATTCACCAATTACTGTAAATGTCAGGTCTGGTAAACGGGAGGCCATGCTACTGGACTTCCTCAACCAATCCTTCGCCCATGAAACGTTAGGTTAGGTACTGTCGTACAAGGCGTAGAAAATGGTGTGGTACGTCGTGCATAAACCACATTCATTGTATTTCTACAAGGGTAACCTTCTCCAACATCACGGTGTAATTCATCACAAAGAAATCGGTGATACACAGCTCCTGTTAATCTGTTTGGTAAAGTGTATGGCCCAACGAGTCTGTTGTCTACAATTCCTACCCACACACTAATACTAATTGCTCGAGGATTTGCACCTGCCTATACATTTGTTTTATGGTAATTTATGAATCCGTAAGTAAAATGGAGGCTGTGAACAGCAGATCTTGAGCACACTGTCCTAGAAGTCATTGGCAGAGTTGTACATGGAGATCTGTTCCCTAAGAGCTTGCAAATGTTGAACATGATAAGGATAAACGAACTATTCACATAGAACTGCAGAGCGTGGTTGAGCAGCTTTAATTCTTCGCACACTTGTTCAAGGATCACTTCCTATACGCAACACCCGCTCTTCCATATCCAGCATGCAACTGCCCGAGGCCTACTGCGATCTTTTGTCCTGGCTGCGAATAAACAAAGTTTCAGATGGAATGCGGCGTTGTGGATGTCGTTCTGGGTACATGACATGGGCCTGTTGATTACTATCATTGACCAACCTATAGCAGAATACCATATGCGTCATTCTCCTCGTAAGACTGATTTTTTTTTTTTTTTTTTTTTTTTTTTTTTTACCATGCACGGAATCGCTAATCTTCTTCTTACACCTTTGTACTCCAAGCGCAACCTCAAAAGGGGCACCAGGAGACCTTTGTACCAGCACCCTGTCTCTGCACCGCATTCACAGCAATGAACTTCAACAGAAGACCGCCTGCACCACCGAAAAGCTGCCCAAAGCTCATTAGACTGATATTGGTTATCGGATATATAACTATAGGGACGTTTATTCTGTTTTGACCAATCCTACCTCCTGTAGCAATGTTGAACACTCCTTTTAAACAACTTGTATATCAATACTTGGGGAAAATGTCTTCCTGTTTTCTTGCGAATTTAGTTGAGTGTTCAGTGCTTATAAATAGGGTTGAATGTTGTCTTAAACGAAAAAGTGTCCAGAGGTTGTAAATTACCAGCAGACACATTTTGACTTGATAAATGCTGGGAAATAACAAAATATAGGATAGAGCATAATTTTGCGTGCTTCTGCCAAATGAACAAAAATGGGTGTTTCTGTAGCAATGTTAATGGTCTCTTTGAGATTCCTCATGGACCAGACCAGTGGCTTCTTTGTACGAGGGCTGTTCAATAATGAATAATAATGCATATTTTTTCTCATCATAATTTAAATGATCTCTCGTAGTTACGGATGTAATACACCTGTCCCAGGGTTTCTGCAAACCATTTATTAAAAGTCCTTCGCAATCGCCTCCGCAGTCTTCAGCCTTCTGATTATGGAAAATGTCTCCCATGAAGGGTTTTCCCCAATTTGGAGAAAAGGGAAAAAGTCATGCGGGAACTAAATCTGCTGTTTTCTTAATAATACAGGCAAACTTAATTAAATGTGATTACGTTTGAAAGACACTTCACATCTTTCTGTAACATACTTTTCAACTACTTGTAAATCTGCATGGAGTCAGCAGTCTTGGAAACAACACGTCTCATGTGCTATTTTTAAGTTTCCAACATGTGAGAGGTACCCAGTGAAATGTTCAGAATTTTTGAAAATGTTGTTAATGTTATTCGACGATCATCTCTACCGCCACGGGTGGCCGAGGTCGTTAAGGCGCGGACTCGTGGGCGGGAGGTCTGGGGTTCAAATCCTGCCAGGACCGTCCTCCCTGACTGAGGTTTTTTTCCCAGGTTTTCCTCGTTCCTCAGAACTTGCAAATGCCGAGGAGGTAAGTTTCCTTCCTTTACAAAAAAATCCTTTCCCAATATATCATTTCATCTCATGTAACATCAGTGTCACCGCCTGTGGTGCCTCAGTAATTAAACGATATTAAAAAAAACCATCATCTCTCACAATAACAGCAGCACAAACTCGAGCGTCTTGTTCACCCTCCTTCTAAATCCCCTCTTTAAACCTTCTTTGAGCTGTGCTGGAGGAATGAACAAATTCTTCCATAAGCCTCAGGCGAAGATTTGTTGATGTGAAAACAGAATTTCATAGCATCATATTGTTCGTCTCTTGTCACCTCTGTTTTGCTGTAGGCGGAACTGAACATGTCTCAACTTGCACTTCTTTTACATGCGGTAACTGTAAGTGACAATAATGAATCAAGTACCATGTGTACATTACAGATTAAGCTAACAAAATATTGTAAAGTTCAAGAAAACGTACCTGCAAACAATTAGGAGCATTCTTTTTTTGAACAGCCCTCGTTGAACAGATGGAGGAAAATGAAATGTTTCATAAGTGGAATATAAAACAGAAAGAGGAGGAAAATATTCACGTAAGAATATAATGGACATTGTGAATGGTAATGAGCAGGGATAACAAATATTATTTATTAACTTCCTGGATCAGCATTTCGCTGGTAACCACGAATCCTTTTTTAAAAATTTGTTCACATTTCCATCGATCCTACTTACTAGGAACCAAAAAGGGGGTGAAAAAATGTGTGTGTAAGTGTGAGTGTGTGTGTGAGCTCTAGTGGGCCTAATTTTTTTTCAACTCGGCGTATAAACATCAATTATCAAACGATTCATCGAGTTCTTTAACCAGCAAAATTTGATCATTGCGGATGGGGTTAACCTAAAACTAAAATTTTAAAATCGTCTAGCTGCCGCACTTATAAAATTTTTAAGGCAAGTCGAAATATGCCATTGAAATAAATTAATAAAAATAGTTTCTGAAAATCAGATGATTGAAAGTGGGGGTTTACTTATAATCCAAAATTTAAAAATTGCTCTATCGACTTTAATATTTCTTATTTCATAACAAAAATTAGTATATACAGCTTTAATAAGATAAGAAAAATATTTTCTGAAAATTAGGGAACTCGGACCATTAGGAGCAGAGGTATGCCTGAACCGAAATTTAAAAATTCTTTTAACTTTTAATTTTCTCTCAATTGTTTCAAAATAAAGGCACAAATTAACTGAAAATATAAACTATATTTATATTGATGTACAAGTTTTTATATTTCAAAATAACATGGTCGTGAGGAAAGCAACCTTTAGAAAACGCATGTATTACTTGCTTTTAATACAATAAATTTTAAATTAAAAGTCAAAGCTATGGAAATCGATTATATATTGTTGATTGTGTATATTTACTTAGTACATTACAGCTTTTAAATATTAACATGTTTTACAATGTAAAGATGATATCAAGATGATGTTCGTAAACACCGTTTTTTTTATTTGATTTATTTACGGACGCTCTTTAAAATCTGAGGTTATCAGCTTCCCATTCGAATCAGGGCGTGAAACTGCCGGCAAATTTTGCCCCGGGGCCCGTTTATTTCAGGCTTGAGTTCCTTTTTCTTGCCGTAATTTTACGAAACTGGACCCACGGCTTTACTTCCCTTCCGCAGGAAGCCATACTTAGCATTTTTACGCCCTAAAAAATCCATCGGTCCTGGCCGGGATTGAACACGTGATCTTTGTTTTAGGAAGAAAGTATGGTTACCGCTACACCACCAGGACCGACATCGTTAAATTAAAAAAATGTTTAAAAATACCCATACAGTATACCTTTATCTGTCGGTGGTTAAATACAGGTTATTTCAGAAATACTTTTACAAACTTTGGTGGCGGATTCCTCGCACCAAAAAAAGAAAAAAAATAATAAATAACCATATAAATATATGTCCGGTAATCCTTAGTTTTTGAGTTATTAATGAAAGTTTACCAAAATAAGAAAATAAACTTCCATATAAATATATGTCTTAAAATCCTTAATTTTTGAGTTGTTAATGAAAATTTGCTTCCACAAGGTACAATCTAACAACTTAAGTTGTAATCTAAAATAAAATTCAATTTTTAAAGTAATCCAATGATGTTATCGATACCAGCACTTGACGCCTTATATGACAAAACACTGTTCTCAAAATGCAGCAAGTGCACTATTGACGGTTAGCCATTACTGTGATTTGGTAATAACCCTTTTAAACATGCGATAGAAACAGTCAGTTTTACTCTGCCGTAAACTTTCATTAATAACTCAAAAACTAAGGATTTCCTGATGTATGTTTATATGGACTTTTTTCTTGTTCTGGTGTAAGAGAGCCGCCACCAAAGTTTGTAAAATAATTTTTGAAACACGCTGTATTTTATTTAATTAATACAGTACTATTTATTTGTGATTTAATCTCAAAAATAATAACAAGAATAAATCTAAAAAGGTAGTTTCTACTCTATAATATTTGAGATTTTTTTTGCATTTACTTTTGAAAATTAGAGAAATTTCACTATATACATTTTCAAGTGATTTTAAAGCGGGAAAAACAGACAAACCTGGTTAACTAATGTATTATAGTTCTGTTTTTCTTTCATTGTTTATCTTTAGAGTTTGTTATGCTAATTAACATAATGCTTTAATCAGTTAATAAGGGCATGATTTTGATTTAACTTTTTTTTTTTTTTTTTTTTTTTTTAAAGTTATTCTACTTGCTGTGGAATTCGCATGGTTTACACAGCTCCTGAGTGACGGTTTTTTTTAAATTGCGTTTATAATAATTAAAAATTTAATGCCTTAATCATTAAATATGTAATAGATATATCAAAATATTTTATAAAACTTCAAATTTTGATTGAATCATCAGATACATGGAATGTTATTAACGATTCCAGTAAAGTTAATGAATGATAGGAACAACCCCCATATTGCAGATGGTCGGTCCTGGTGGTGTAGTGGTAACCATACTTGCCTTCTAAACCCAAGATCGCGAGTTCAAACCCGGCCAGGATCGATGGATTTTTTCGGGCGTAAAAATCTTAAGTACGGCTTCCTTCGGAAGGGAAGTAAAGCCGTGGGTCCCGTGTTGTACATTTACGGCACGAAAAAGAACCTCAAGCCTGAAAGAAGAGGCCTCTGAGCAAAATTTGTCGGCCGTTTCACGCCCTGAGTTGAATGGGACGCTGATGACCTGCGCTGTTAAAGAGCGTCCTTAAATAAACAAATCAAAAAAAAAAATTGCAGATGACACGATCCGATTGCTGTAGGTTGAACCATTTCGTTGAAATCGGATAATAATGGTATTTATTACGAAATGTTTAGTATTGTGCATTCATTACATTTAATATACCCAGTCATGTTGAAATGTTGAAATATTTGTAAATGTTCAGATCGGAATCTCCCGCTTTTACTCCGGAGACAGAGGAGCAGGCACTGAGTAAAACCTTGTAGTGGCTATTCGCCTTTATGCTACACGAGTCTCTGATATTCATGTAGCATTTCTACAGCTTCTGTGGACTGTTCAAAAGCAACTCAGAAGAAGCTCAGCTTCTCGCATGGCTTACACCCGAGTCGTGCTTTTCATCTAACGGCTTCCTTGGAAGAGAGAAGAAAGCATCCCGTACAACTTTCTCCTTCGTGGAAGCGAGTGAGCCAATAGACAAACTCCATTTATAAAATCGACATAAAGATCCTCGCAACTCCTTCAAACTCCCCAGTGAGAAGCAAGAGAAGAACGGGGTTTGGGGGAAGCATGAATTAAGACCCAAAAGCAAATTTAACGAGAGAAAGTGACATTGATTCAAGAACTGAAATAAAGAGACATTGCTCCAGGAAATTATGTGGATAAAAAGCTTCTTCAAGAAAGTAATTAGATTCAGAACTGAAAACAGAAATAATTAAACTAAAGTCAGAAGACTTGATTAGCTTATGAAGCAGGACGATGTAAAAGTGGCAGCCTTAGAGATTTACACACACAAAGTAAATCAACTTGGAGATTAATTATTAAATTGGATGATTTTTAACTCCTTGAAGTACAGGGTAACGCAGGAACAGGCGTCTTTCTCGGTTTTAATAGGATGATATCATTTCGTATATAATTATTCCAGCTATAGCGCAAATAACAATTATAAAAGAAGCTTTGTTTATTATTACAAAGGAAAATATTAAATATTAGCGAAAAGGGAAAGGATAATTAGATTTCGAGACTGGAATGAATTACATTTTACTGCAGTAAGTCAATAGTGTGTGCTTTTCTTTTCTCTGTGATTTGTGGGGAGAGATTAAAACTTCCTTTCATGAATATAGTGAAATTTATTGCAGTTGAACAGGCTGACTATTGGAAGAAGTATTATACATGTGCATGTAGCAGCTTGTAAGTTTAAGGGAAGCTTTGTTAACTGTGCGTTCGTGTGTTACTCGATAAGTGTGAATTGTTGCCAATTGTTCTTCGTTAGTGATGCCATTTCATACATAAAAAATGAAATGAGTCTGGTGCTTGGTTCCCACCAGGACCGTCCTCCCTTACTGAGGTTTATTTTCAGGTTTTCCTCGTTCCTCATAAATGACAAATGCCGAAGAGGTACATAAACTTAGACCCGGAGCGTTTGCATCCTTAAAAAAATATCCTTTCCCAATTTATCATTTCATCTCATGTATATATGTCGGTCCTGGTGGTGCAGTGGTTACCATACTTGCCTCATACACCCAAAACGCGAGTTCGAACCCGGCCAGGATCGATGGATTTTTTTCGGGCGTAAAAATCCTAAATATGGCTAGGGAAGTAAAGCCGTGGGTCCCATGTCGTACATTTACGGCACGAAAAAGAACCTCGAGCCTGAAAGAAGAGACCTCTGACCAAATTTGTCGGCCGTTTCACGCCCCGAGTTGAATGGGACGCTGATGACCTGAGATGTTAAAGAGCGTCCATAAATAAATAAATAAAAAAAAATCTCATGTATCATCAGAGACCACTGTCTGTGGTGCCTCGGTAGTAAAAACGGGCGTTAAACAATATTAAAAAAAACATAAATATATCTTAAAGAAAGAATTTTGTGTACACTCTTTGATAAAAAAACAACAACGATCTCTTGAACGCAAATTTCTTTAAAGTTCTACTCGTTACAGCGCGCGATTCACAAAGTAATCGAAGAGTTCACTCCTACTTTATACTTTGTCATGTCGAAATGCTTCTTCCAACTTCCATTTATCGTAAAAGAAATGCGCAAGTATACATACATTATATGTGTTAATATTTCAGAGGTCTACTATATGAATTTTTAGTTCGGTTGACAAACATTATAAAGTAAATTAAAGGAGTGCTGTATGAAGGTTGCCTTGTTCCAGAACCAAACGCACCTAAAAGGCGCCTTGCCCCAAGTTCTTTCTGCTGCAGGGTTTCACAGTTTGCTGGTGAACAACAAACATGAACAGATAAGAGCGGGAACTACATATGTTCGTATGGCGAAAGTTGTACAAAGATAAACCAGAAAGCAAGGAGGAGGGGAAAGTGGGACTGTCCGCTAACAAAGAGACGTGTAAAGGAAGCACTAAAGCAAACAGCCGAGGAAGATAAAGTTACTAGCGCAAATAGGAGAAGAAAAAGTAACAGTGATAAAAGTTTATTTTCAAAAGTGCTATGTACCGCGGAAAGAAAAGGTGAAATAAACAAGTGAAAGTGATAAAAAAGTGATAAAGGAAAGAACTACAAAGACCGCCCTCTATAAAGATGGCGGTGTTAAACGAGAAGGAAAAAGTAAGAGCAGGCTGGGGTAAAAGTCACCAAAACTGAGACGATGTTTGAATGCAACAAGGCATTGCGAACACAGGATACAAGGAAGCATTTGGGAGTATAAGTACCAAATATTTCATTCACACGAAAGTACCCAGAAATTTGTTGGGTAATTTGAAAGTTAAACTGAGAGACAAGCCTTAATAAACTCGTCACATCCCAGCGAATTCCCAGAACGTGTTTTCACTTACGTCTAAACAGTAATACTGTGCCACAAGATACCAGATAATTCTCCAGCGTTGCCATTATTACTTTCGAACATCAAAGATTGAACAGATTCTTATATTATTATTGTATAATTAAGAATATGCAAGGGTGCCTTAATCTGTGGTGATATCTACTAATTTTGTGATTTTGAACTTTTTCCATATGTTAGTATTACTTATTTGACTCTACTGATTTGATTTATTTTATGGACGCTCTTTAACATCGCAGGTCATCACCGTCCCATTCAACTCAGGGCGTGAAACGGCCGACAAATTTTGCTCAGAGGCCTCTCTTTCAGGCTTGAGGTTCTTTTTCATGCCGTAAATGTACGACACGGGACCCACGGCTTTACTTTCCTTCCGAAGGAAGCCATACTAAGGATTTTTACGTCCGAAAAAATCCATCGGTCCTGGCCGGGTTCGAACCCGCGTTCTTGGGTGTAGGAGGCAAGTAAGGTAACCACTACACTACCAGGACGAACATTTGGCTCTACATGGTGGCAAAACATAATATATCTACGCCTAATATAAGAGAGTACATAATGATGGAAAATATTGAAATGTTTGTGAGTAGCACATCTAGAATTGCCAAAAAAAATATGCTCGCTGTGATGATGATGATGATGATGATGATGATGTTGGTGAATAGGGACAGGAATTTATTGTAAATGCCCATTTCTTCTCTGCTGTCAGAAAGTGTGCTCACTTGGTATGTTAGTTAACTCCTACATTTTCAACAATTTAAACAATATTTTATGTTGAATTTACTGCACATATTGCCTATTTTGTTAATAAGCACAATATTTCAGCAGTTTGCAAATTGTTGCATATTTTCTTGTTTTGCACTAATATTTTACAAATATATTATTATTTTATTTACTTTATCTTCATATTTGATTTACAAATATGATATTTTGGAATAATATGTGTCATCGAGTCATTCTTGAAACTTGGCAACACTGGTAGCTCACACATAACACAATTAACAGGTCACGTCACTTCGGTGAATCCCCTGGCTTAAAATCTGGTCATAGCCGTTCCCTCACGGTATGAAAGGGGGCTGTTAAGGAGTTCTGTGAATTGAGTCCAAGTGTGATGGTTACACTTATAAATAGTTAGGAATCTGGCCAATACCATTTGATCCAAATTATTCTTCATCAGTTAAAAATTTTCAAGATATATGGAGCACAATGTACAAACTAGCCTTTCTTATATATCTTCACATTTCTCTCATCTTCCTTCCGCTATTACTTCTTTTTGAAATCAACCTGTGCCTGTCGTTAATGCACTTCAAAACCACCGCCTCTAAATTAAATTCTGTACATTGCCAACATACATATTAAAGGGACTATTAGAACATATAATTCCTGCCCCTAACGATGAAATATGTTATGTGGACCACGCCAAAAAAGAGTGGGCAAAGAAACACAGATATATTGCTTCCCAGGATTTGACACAATTTTGCACACTGAAAAATTCAAATGAGATGGACCGAAAGGGTCAAAATCGTCCTTACTGACTGATATGTTGGTGACACATATAAAGGACACTTAAGGAGATCCAATTAACTGATTACAAATTAAATAGTTAAGGTACAAGGAGTTTGGAGACGTGGTGTTCAATCACAGTATTGAAGAAAATGTGCCATTCAGAATCTTCGACTTGAGACATAACAAAAGAAGGTGACTGTCAGCTGTCAACATTCCAGGAACATTCTGGACCTGCACCTATCAGCCAACAGAAGTAGAATTATTTGATATCACTCCTGTCCCTTAACAGTGCAGAATGTCATAGCTTCTACCAAGACCTACCAACAAGTGACACAGCTGTAGACTTTCTTCCGGATTCTGACACGTCTGATGATGAATTTTAATAACAAGAAAACAAATATTATTTTTCTGATTAATCTGTATGAGGATGTAGACACGTCAACTTCTCACGCTCTTTAATAGTGATAAAATTAAATACTTGTTTTCTCTGTATATTCATATTTCAAATAAATAAAACATTTTGTTATGTCGAAACTTGATTTGTCCATTTCTGAACTCTGACCTTTTGAGAGCAAGCTAACTTTAAAATGTTAAATTGTCACATTCCAATCTCCTCCTGATAAATTTTCTCGTTTTAAGGCAAAATCTTAACTCAATCAAGCGTGTAATGTATTAAATAATGACGTTCAAATTTCACCTCTTAAAAGCAGTAATTTTGGACACATCAGGTTTTTGCTTTTTAATACAGAATTAATAAATAAAGAGTAAATTACTATCATTTCCACAGCCGAGCTCTGTTAATACTAAACAGCACTGAAAAAGATTGCAGAGATGTGACAACGTTGTTTTACTAAGCTATCTCTGATTATCACATTCCTCATGCGTATCATATCAAGGACAGGGTGCCACGTCAGGAATATAAGGGAGAAGAATAGAAATCTTCATAGGGCACTCTATAGGAAGTAAGTTTCAGTTCTCTGTCTTTCTCATACACGTTTGGGAGACAAATTGTTGCATAGTGGAAAGAAGATGGTTTTGTTCTGTGTAAATAACTCAGGAGACGCTCAACGCTTTAAATTTAATTGTTACCAGCTACGCTACATATACGAGTATTAAGTCTTCTGTATTTGACGGGCGTTCTAAAAATTTATGACCTGACCAAGAAAATATAAAATTTAAGAGATTTCTTTTTCAACAGTCATCTTGTAATCAGAACATTTAGTCCAAAGACTTTCCAATTCTTTAATATCATAGGATTTGTCCAACTATGAAGAGGGGGGGAAAAGGCATCTGTTTCAGCTTTAACCTCATTATTTGAAGTGAATCTTCTTCCACCCAGCCATTTCTTGAGGTATGGGAACAAAAAGTAACAATTTGGAGCGAAATCTGGCGAATATGTTGAGTGTGTTGGAAGCGAAGGTCATGCAGGTTTTGTAGAAACAATTCCAGGTGTGTGTGAAGGTTTATTATTGTGATGGAAAAGAACGTTCTTTTTCGCAACGTGTGTACGTTTAGCCTGAATAGCATTCTTCTTTTGGTCCAGTAGAGAAGCGTAATACTCCCTGTTGATGGTTCTGCCGTTCTGGAGGTATCTATGAGCACCAAACTATGAGAATCCCAGAAAACCGTAGCCATGACTTTTCCTGCAGATGGAACCGCTTTTGCTTTCTTTTGTGCACTTTCACTTATTGTCATCCACTGTTTGAACTGTTTCTTTATCTCTGGAGTGTAATGATGAATCCTTGTTTCATCTACTGTTATGAAACGTGCGAGGAACTCATTGGAATTGTATTTAAATAAGTCTAAACACTCTTGCGAAACGTTCATTCGAATGTGTTTTTGGACCACTGTTAACAAACGCGGCACTCATCGAGCGGAAAACTTTCTCATTACCAAAACTTAGTGTAAAATGTATCGGGGTAAATGCCAGCCAACTGGCGTACCTTCAATCGGCGATGAATGAATAAGGTATTGTGAATTTTTGTCACAATCTCTATGGTGTTGGCAGTTTTGGGACGCCCTGAGTGCTTTTTATCTTGAATGGATGTACCAGCACGCTTAAACCAGGAGCCCACTTTTTAACTTCGAAAACGAAGGGGAAAAATCCTTTAAAGTGGAAGCTAATTGTATTTTTGTCGGAGTTAAACCCTTCAAGCGAAATACTTTAACACTTTTCGTATTTAAATTTTTATCCATTTTGCAGAAACTGATAACAGTATTTTGTTTACACGATCATCACAAAAAAGTGACTGTACTTATGCGTCTGAAACTTTACAGCCTGCCATGTAAAGGTTGATATTTCACAAATATCGTAGTAATTTGGCCATCTTCGCGAGATCTCAGAGTCAGGTCGAGAAATTTTAGAACACGCCTCGCATAGTAAGATGATCATTTAAAAATATGAATAAAGAAAAAGGGTAATAGTTATGAATTAAGGATCGGGGTATGGAATGTTATTAGCAAACACTACACAATGTATTAATTATTTTAGGTGTTGAAATGTCATCATACAGGCTTGCAATCGTTTCATTTGTTTGCACTTTTGAAAGAAAGTTTATAAGGCCATAAATTTAAGATTTAACGAGTTAATGGAGGCGGTAAAAAGTCATACTAGACAAAGTTCAGCGTTGAGAGCTTCCGCAAGCTTATGAATATATGAATCAAGTTTCTGGCAAATTAAAGTGACTATGTCGAAAAATATGATAAGACATGTGCAAAATACTTGATTGTGTAGTAATAAGCTGGGTGTTGGGAATACAACCTGCCGTGATTGGTTTACTCTGCTAAACAAGTGTCGGATCGAGACATAGTCTTCTCGATCAGTCCAGTCAATATCTGAGGAAGAGCCGGAAAAGAATTGAATTTCCAGTTTTGAATCTTCAGCTTAGTACTTATGTGTTAGCATCATCAATACTTTTATTTTCAATTATACATTTCTCTTCGGACACTTCAATTAATAGATTCTTTTCAAATGCACCAAAGAGCTTATCACATTTAGCACTCTTTTTGCCGTCGAATTAATTACTCAAATGAATTGAAGTGTTTACTGTCCATTTTTACTACTGAAGCACCACAGGCAGTGGACACAGCTCTGACACATGAAATGAAATGATAAATTGGGAAAGGAGTATTTTTTTTAAAGGAAGGAAGCGCTGTAAGTCTGAGTTTAGGGTACCTACCCGGCATTTGCCATTTATGAGGAATGAGGGAAGCCTGAAACAGCCTCTGTCAAGGAGGTCTGTCCGGATAGGAATCGAACTCCAGACTTTCCTCTTACGAGTTTGTGGCGGTTAATTTTTAAAGGAAGTATGCGTCCTATATTTAGGATATTTCTCCAACATTTTCCATTAATGAGGATTGAGAAAAACCTCAGTCAAGGAGGTCTGTCCGGATAGGAACCGAATCCAATACCTCCCGCTCGTGTTGTTTCTTAATGATTGCGGCCACCCGTGGCGGTAATGCAATTAAAGTATGACGTATGACGGACATTTCTCATTCAATAAAACCGAGCTGTACTAATTAATGCTGGTTTAAAGCTAAGTAAGAAAAGAATCGCACAAAAGGCGGCCAATGAAATTGAAGAAGGGCGCCTGAAATCCGCGGACATTGTCCGGTCCTTTTCAGAGAGTATAGGGGGAGGAGTGATGGACTATTGTATTCCAGAAACTTGACCACGCAAGACGGCCATTTTCACGGTCCTTTCTCCCCACCCATGTACCACAATTATTCTCTGTTTCTCCTCTCTGCTTAAGCTCTGTGCATTAGTGCTGTGGGTCAGAACACAAATGTAGCTGTTGGGAAGGGGGATGAGAGCGGAAGGGAGTAAGGACCCTTTAGTAATTAAAGCTGCATTTGCTGTTTGTAGCAAGCACCCAAAAACAACAGTAACAAAAATGAAATTGGAACTGTAAAAGAATACGTTCCTTTGTTTCTCTTTGTGTAACATTGTTTTAAAGAAAAACATGAGTTTTTCCCCTCCCTTCAGGAGTTCTGAATTGTTACCTCTAGGATTTAATAATCTAGAAATATGTAAAAGAAAAAAAAAACTTTATTTTATCTTCCGAAAACATAATACTTTGTGAGTTGAATATTTCACTACAAGCTACTGGAGAACAGGCAATTAGTAACGTAACACTTTTTTTCTCGGCTAGTATTCTCAGAAAAATGCAATATGTTATGTGCAATGTATCTAAACCATTGCGCACCCTCTCTTGGAAAAACATGAGAGAGTATCAATTAAAAACAAAAGGAATTAGATAGATATTAATGATGAAATAAAGGATAAAAATAAGAAAGAAATGGAGCAAGAAAGAAAGGATGAAAGAAAGACAGAAAGAGATAGAATGGATGAGATAGTAGGAAAGAAAGATAAAGGAAAAGAAAGAAAAATGAATGAGACATAAAGAAAGGAAAGCAGAGAGAAAGAAAACAGAAAAGTAAGAGACATTAAAAGAAAGAATAGATACAGAACGAAAGAAAGAAAGAAGATATGAACAAGAAAGATATATATGTATGTATGTATATATATGTGTGTATATATGTGTGTGAGTGTATATACATAAAATTGAAGAAAGGAAGAAGGGGAAAAAAGGACAGAAAGAGAAAGAAAATGGTGATAGAAGGAAAGAAAGGAAAAGAACACGAGAAAAAAAGGATGAAAAACAAAAAGAGAGATATAATTGAAGGAAAGAGAAACAGAAATGGAGAAGGAAATAAAGCAAGGAAAAAAGAAAGAAAGAAACGAAGAAAGAGAAGGAGTGAAGCAGGAAGGAAGAAAGGAAGGGGGGAGAGAGAATGAATGAATAATGTTTAACGCCCGTTTTTACTACAGAGGCACCACAGGCGATGGACACTGATGATACATGAAATGAAATGTTATATTAGGAAAGGATTTATTTTTATGGAAGGAATCGTTCCAGGCCTAAATTTAGGGTACCTCCCCGGCATTTGCCATTTGTGAGGACTGAAGAAAACCTGGAAAAAACCTTAGTCAGGAAAGACGGTCCTGGCGGAAATCGAAACTGAGACCTCACGCTCAAGAGTATGCGCCTTAACGACCTCGGCTACCCGTGGTGGTTTGTCACCTGATAACAGAGATAAGTAAAATATAGAACGTATAAATAGTGTACTAATGGTTATTAAAAGTGTTTTAATATTTAGTAATTTTAGAACAATTAAATTATTGTTCAAAGATCTGAAAGCTTATTTATTTTGTTAATTGTAGTAAGCCCGGACAACTCTTGAGTATGAATATAAAGCCTGTGTTTGTTGAGAGCTGGTCTGGAGCACATTTGTGGAATGAAAGACTCCAAACAAAGCAAGCGTTTCCACGACTCGTATCGGTCCCAAAATCCCCACGCAGTCTGGCTCTTCAGTTAATGGGCCCAATCTAACTTTACTTTCCGCATTTTCCTTAGGGAATTCTTCTTTTAGGAAGGAAAATGTGATGTATCTTAAGTATCGTTGTGTATCATTCGGGAGCGGGAAAGATAGCCGTATCCGAACAGCACTTGATCCTGCAAGTCTCCGGTATTTTGTAACACAACGAAAATGTGTGCTTAACTTCGTCAAACCTCTTACAGCTCCAACATTATCTCCTTTCCTCTTATTGCATCTTTTGTTTCCCTCGTTCCTAACTGAAGCTCTTACCTCTTTTCTATTCCCCCTCTTTCGCATGCCTTTGTCTTACCGAAGATCGCGGGTTCAATCCCGGCCAGGGTTGGTGGATTTTTTTTCGGTAAAAATTCTAAGTACAGCTTCCTTTGGAAGGGAAGCAATCCTGTCGTAGATTTACGGCATGTAAAACAACACCTCAGTACTAAGTTTAGAGGCCTTTGATCAAAATTTATCGGCCGTTTCACGCCCTGAATTGAATGGGAAGCTGATGATCTGAGATGTTAAAGAGCGTCCGTAAATAAACCAAATAAACAACTTTGATTTGCTTTCATTTTTCCCCCCTTTTATCAAATTCATATCCTTTATTTTTTCCTTATCAGCGTCTCATATTTCTTTCCTTTCTTCTGTCGTGAGTTATTCATAAAATTGATGTTGAAATTTACAATGTGCATTACATATTGTATCATATTCGGGTTAAAAAAAAAGAGGGACATCACAATTAAAGTCCTTATGACCGTAAATGAATTTTGTCTCCTTAAACCCGTAATTACAGACGTCATAACATGCAAACTTAGAATGTTATGGTCAGATGAGGAGAATAACGGTGAAGGAAACAAAAACGGGCTGCTTAATTGGATTTTATCGAATGTGAACATGTAGAGATTTTTTTTGATTCGTTTTATTTAAGGACGCTCTTTAATATCTCAGGTCATCAGCGTCCCATTCAACTCAGGGCGTGAAACGACCTACAAATTTTGCTGAGAGGCCTCTTCTTTCAGGCTTGAGGTTCTTTTTCGTGCCGCAAATGTACGACATAGGACCCACGGCTTTACTTCCCTTCCGAAGGAAGCCGTACTTAGGATTTTTACACCGGAAAAATATCCATCGACCCTGAGCGGAACTGAACCGGCGATCTTGGGTTTACGACGCATGTATGGTTACTACTACACCATCAGGGCCGACTTGTGATTTGTATAAATGTGCTGCTTTGATAAGTTTTGATCTCTGTATTTCTATACAGAACTTTTATTTCAAAATTTCCCTGTCTGAGTAACTTCCTTTTTAAAATTATCATAGTTGAAAAAAGAAAAAAAAAAAAAAACAATCAATTTAGATATTGAAGAAGAAGTTCACCAGGGTCACTCTGAATGATTTGAGAATGGACAACAAGGATTTGTGACAAGCCAGTGCAGGATTTCCTAGCTTTAGATTGAAGTTTAGGTAGCAAATTGTGTAAGTCTCTGTGGTGTGAGCACTTTGTGTATGTGTACGCAGGTGTTGCTGCGCCAGATGCTAAAATGTATTTTAAGCTCTACGATTTATTACAAATTTAAAGTTGGTGTAGGGGAGAGAGAATGCCTTGAAAAATTATACCGTGCATTTGACGGTCTTTGCCTTCCACAATCCACAGATGGTTTGCATATTTTAAGAGAGGAAAGTTCTCCCTCGAAGATGGAGGATGGCCCGCTGCAGCAACAAAGGATGAAAATATGACGAAAGCGCAGAGTACGTTACGAAAATCATCCCTGTACATGTTACAGATTGAATTGAATTGGCTAACCTGAGCTCATTTGTGTCATCATTAATTCATTTCATTCCATTCACAACTAAATATTTACACATACAGTATTCACGGCCAGTCTAAGATCAATGTAATCAAAGTGACAAGAGAGAAATAAATAAACACACACCTGCTGTTCGTTATTGTCGTATGAGCAGACACTCTTCAAACGTCAAGAACAGTCCTATGTAGCATTTACAATGAGGCAACTGTTAAATACGGGAAGCAGTTAGAGTATGTAGACGGAGCATGCGCATTGTAATTCACTCTAATTCTATACTGCGAATGTTGCACCCATGTTTTTTGTTATAAATATAGTGCAGTGGTGCTGCAGTTCCCTCTTCCCCTTCTCCTTTCTCTTCGTACACTTATAGTAGTGGTTACGTCATTTTAGCTGTCACTGTAACCCACTCTATGCGTCCATAAGTCCTTGAAGTGCCTGCCTGGGCAGATTTTGACCAACATTCCTTCGTTTTTTTCTTTTTTCTTCTTCTTCTTCTTCCTTTCAAGGAGGGTCGTTGCTGTCCTGTTCCGAGACTAATTGTATCCTTTCATCTTCTTCTTGGAAGACCTCAGGTTACGTTTTTGGTTGATAAACATATACTTGCCGTGGTAGTTATTTTTTGCTGCTATTCTGTCTACATGATGTTGTCAGTTTTTGCTGATATTTTTTATTTTCGTCAGTAATATTATTTATTTCTCTTTCTCTCTTATTTCACTACTTGTCTCTTGTCTTTTCCACTTATCTGAGAAATTTCATTTCAGTCGCTCCAATTTGCTTCCGATCCTGAACTCTTAGGATTCATATTTCGATACCATATAGGATATTTTCGCACTGCGTTGACGCGCAACTAATAAAGTTAAGCTGGCCACTAATTATTGCCGAGAGTTGGACTGTTAAGCTCATAGGTTAATTTTTTCCGTAGTATTAGCCAGACTTAACCTACTAGGGTAGGTCCATAAGTTACCGGCCTAACATTTTCTAGGTATGATAAAGACAAAAACTATATTTCACTTTTCAATATAGTTACCCCTTAAGGCAATAAACATCTCACCTCTTTGAATTAACATTTCAATCCCCCCCTCCCAGAAGTCTTGTCTGCAAAATGGGCATAAACAGCATCCATTATTTCTTTGTCACACTTAAAGTTCCTTCCTCGAAGGACTTCTTGAGTTTTGAGAAGAGGAAATAGTCACTGGGAGCTAGATCTGGGCTGTAGGGTGGATTGTCGATCTCCTTGAATCCACATTTCTTCACAGCTTCCTTTGCAACAACTCTGTGGCACAGAGGGGCGTTATCGTGAAGAAGGCGCACACCACCACTCAGCTTTCCTCGCCTTTTTGAAGGACTGTTGTTTTAGAATCACCCAACCTTGCTGCTATTTCTATAACATTCAGTCGTCGGTCTTTCATAATTTCTCCTCCCTCCCACACGAGCGATTTTTTTCAGGAGTGAGCACCTTCAAGGGCCGATCTGCACACTTTTCGTCTTCAATGGTTTCTCGACCCATTCGAAAAAGTTTGGCCCATTCTTTTACGGTAGAATATGAGGGGGATGCTTCCCCATATTACCGTCCAATCGCTGTTTATAATTTTATTTGGAGTAAGTCCTTCTTTTGTGAAGAACTTAGTAACAGCTCGACACTTCATTTTGAACATGTCACAATCACATGTGCACAATAACGCGCCTGTGCGCACAGCTCTTGTTGCAAAGGAAGCTGTGAAGATTTCTGATTATTTGGGGGTGGGGGAATAAAATGTTAATTCAAAACTATCAGAATTGTACAGCAATAAAGGTTAACTATGTTGAAAAGTGAAATATAGTTTTTGTCTTTATCGCACCAAGAAAACGGTTAGTCCGGAAACTTATGGACCTACGCTCGTATGTTCTGAAATAGTTTATAGTGTTGTCTGTCAATAAATTCAGAGGTAACTATCCTAGTACCATTTATACCTAAATGTTCTCACCGGATATTAAAGAGTTAAAGAAAGATTATGCGGACTCACTACAGCTTATTAAGTAATGCTTAAATTTAAGAATAACCGTTATTAACAATAAACAAAGAAAGGTAGAAAATGCCAGAGATGTATAAACTTTCAGATCTCAGGAAACCAAATAAGCTCATGATATTAAATTTGCATAACGGACAGTTTCTTGAAGTTTGTTATTCTTGTAAAGCCAGGAGGAAGGTTGCAAGAGGTTGGGGAAATAAAACAACTTGCAACAAGATTGTTTATGCATGCCTCCTTCCCTTCGCTTAACTTGACAGAGCACAGGCTCACTTATGTAATTTGCACTTCGTTAGAAGCAAAGCAGGGTTAATTACCTTAGCATTGTGGTTTTCGCTGGGACCTAAACTCGCTCTAACACACTTTTAACGTTTTATGAGAACAAGGTCACTGACGTCACATATAAGGCAGATGTAACCCCACCGCTGGCATCAAATTTTTACTATCCCGTTTCTGGATATGCACGTTATCGTCACATGCTGTACAGGTTGGAAGCTTATGGAAGAAAGTAGTAGTGGTGTTGATGCAGGTGTGTGTTATACGCTATTTTAGAGTTCATAAAAGGCGATTTCCACCAGGGCAACAAAGAAGAACTGACCATTTCTGGGAACATTTGCAGATTGGCCAAAGTAGGTAAAAATCAAAGCATTTGTTGGTTTGTACGCCCTCTGCTTGGTGCAAACAACACACAGCCACAGCCCTTGGGACCTATTATGCAACTATTAACGATCATTTCTTTTTATTACTACAGTATACACACATAGATGTTAAGAAGGTTCTATACAAATGTCAAATATTGGTGAGTTTTCCTTGGAGGGACCGCTCCAGTTGGCCGCAGTTGGGCGAACTCTGCAGTTCTCGTCTTTTTCCCAAGCTTCAGTCAGTCAGTGAGCCGGAGGGGGGTCAGTACGAGGTTAACTCTAGGAACATACGGACGTTCTTGTGTATTGTGTGACAGTGTATTAAGTATTCAGTAATTCAGTGTATTAATTGCGTTAATATGGCTAAATTCAGGTATTCTATGCCCAAAGAGTGTTTATGTATGATTCGTACGAGCGTAAAGAATGGGCTCGTGATGTAAGGAAATTGTTTCAAGAGAGATTTCCTGATATATTCGATTTCCAAGTCGAAGTTCGATTTACATATTTGTAAATAATTTCGTAAAACGGGAAGTATTCTTCATAAAAGGCATACAAAGTCACGCACAGTACCCATAGAAGAAACGTTAGATAACATTGGACATGTTCTGGAACATTCTCCTAAAAATTACTTCTACGTCTTTCCCAGCAAACGGGAATTTCCTATTCCTCCGTTCGAAAGTCTACAAAGCTACTGAAATTAACAACCCGTATAAAGACTGTAGTGTAATAACTTAAACCGGGTGACCCTGCATCCAAGAGTAGATTTTGTCGATAGAGTTTGAATATGACAGGGAAATTATCCTTATTTAATTTTCTATACGGCCGAATCTTTGTTTCATCTAAGTGAGTATGTTAATTTACAAAATAGCCCAAACTGGGGCTTCATGGAGAACCCCTACATGATCAAAAGATAAGAGAGCGGTGCCCGATTAACTGTGAGAAAATAATAGGTTCTATTTTTTTAAGAAACTATTAATAGTGGTAGATATGTATACAATATTTCGCAACCCTTTTTCCGTGAATTAATGGCACTTATAGCCTACGACCTCCTTGGTCCCCCGATTTAACGCCCTGCAACTTCTCTCTCTGAGGCGCATTAAAGGAAAAATTGCAAGACAAATTCACACATATTACAAGAACTGAAAAATGAAATTTCCTTTAGAAATTTCTTCCATTTCTCAGAGGGAACTGCAGAATAATAATGGTAATTTCATAAGTTGATCCAGAAATGTATGGAAAATGAAATGAGGCAATTCCAACATCTTTTTGCTTGATAATGTACCTTTTAAGTAATTAAGTGTTAGTAATAACATATGCAACATTTATATAACTGCAGACTTTCTGACTCCCGTTCACCACGGTATCAGCTTGAGCCAACCAACCGGCTGTTCGGAGCGTTCCCGCAAGGAAAAAATCACCATTATTTATAAGTATAGATAGACAATTTCTTCGCTAACAAAATATCCAATAAACGTAACGCAAGTTTGCATACATGACGTTAAAGGGAGGGAGCTAGAGTTTGTGGCGGCAATGCAAAAACCTGCAATTGGTTACATCGGAACGTCAGGCAGAGCTTAGGGCCAGTTAAAGCTAAAGCAACTTCACATCCATGGTAGAAAAATTTCCATCACTAATAATATGTTAAATTACGAAGGGGGTCCATTATATAAGTTTTCATATTATTTTATCTCTGAGAAAATCTGCAACAACTAAGCCTGTTGTTTGGATGTGTTATCACAGAAGTGGTTTCGTGTGCCTCGACAGCTGAACATAATGGAGTTGCAGTGCCGAAGCGTCCATTAAGACGTGTTAACTTAGCCGATCACCAATAATACCGCCGAAGGCTCATCCCGCTTTCTCAAACATAGTAATGGTACCTCAAGTATTTATAAGCAGAGGTGAAGTGATCTTTCATGGAGTTTCCATTACTGTATGGGTTAGCCTTGGTCCCAGCCTAGTTAATTATGTCTGCTCTCTTCAAGAATTGTAAGATCAACTGAAAAATTGGGATGTAAACATTATTAGTTTAAAATACATGTTTTCGCTATTTTTGTCTTCATTGTAACATAAAATATGCATTTTTTATTTTAAGATTAATAATATTGATTGCTGCTTATTATTTTTAAAATTAATTTTCTTAAACTCCCTTGTATTTTAGTTTGTGTGGGGACGCAAACCGCATGAATAAGAATAGCCTGACTCACCTTGCACCCACTTTCTAGATACATCTTCCGATACAACTACTTTGTTACGAATTAGAGTAGACTGATAACTCTTCATTCATAACTATTTTCCCTCTATTTGTTACCTGCAGCGGAACGAAGCGGCATCTTACTTGAATTGTAGAGAAAGGGGCGGTAAAATTCCAGTAAATCAGCAGGAATTTAGTTCAGAGTGACTGGTGTTGTGCACAGTAAAAGTACTGGAGAATTCAGTTACATAAGTGCAAACGAATTTAAGGGTAAGTTATGGAAAAAATGTTAGTATTAATTTTTACTTAATGTTGATAGTGTCATGGCATAATTTATAATAACATTATCGTGATATATTATTAAAGCCACTTTTCGCCACTGTTTAGAAGCCACAACGAGGCGTATTCGTTAGTGAATTGCGTTCCTTCTTACAGCAAAAATAAAGTTGGCAACTAAGATCAGAAAACATCTGGAAACCCTATATATAGAGTGTAACAAAAAGGCATGTTAAAACTTTGAGAAATCTTCTTCGCATATACTGGATAAAAAATACAATGTGAGCATGGATCCGGTTTTTTTTTTTTTTATTTTTATTTCCTTGATAGAGCCCTTTTTCTATACTTGTACAACGTAGCAGAACACTTAAAAAACAGATCTGTGGGAAACTGAAAATCATATGAAATGTTCAAAATTCAATCCATTGTTGCATGGACTCCCTGATGCGCTGATGTATCCCTGGAGTATCTCGTATTGTCTGGCAGCCTTGCAGAATACGAGCACGAAGACTCTGTACGCCTTCATCTAATCCATAGATATGAACATCTATCAACTCCACATTCGAATACCTCATTTTACTGTACCTGCAACGAGGTCCGTAAACACACAAAACTGACACTACGTGCTCGGGCTACGTCAAGTAATGAAGCGAGTAACATAACAAACGGACAACGTGGTACAACAACGGTGAACCTAGAATCTAAGAGTACTTACAACACCCACCTCATTTAACCAGAGGTAAAAGCGAATGTTTACCTACTGTACATATTAAGCAACTGTTCTGTTGTGCGTTTATTGCTACAGAACAGCTCTGCAGGCATTTTCACTTGCATATCACACCGTATAAGCGCAGTTGTAGACAAAGGAAATAAATTATTTCTGATTCCATTTTCATATAACATATTTGCACTTTGTATGCATGGAATGTTTCCCAAAGTTTTGGCATACATTTGTATTACATTCTGTATATGCTTAGCGTGCCAATAGTATACTTTTCCTCCCCTTCCAACTCTTCATGTATAATTTATTCTATTTTTCAAATATTTTGCTAACAACGTTGCAACATTTAATGAAAAGGTAAGCTTTGTGTTGGAAACAGCGCAGAAGATTAAACCCTTTTAGCTTAGACGATTACTCGACACATTATATTTTCACTTTTAATTTTGAATCATTATAATCTAAATTTGTAGCTAATGATAAATATCTTCTGGTGAATAGATTTTCATGCCTACAAAATTTGAGGTGGATTTAGCTTAACCTCGTAAGAAAAGTTCGGTTCTAAACTTCCGTTTAAAAAGATCGATAGTGAGACATGAAGCTCTATAAGCAAAAGCACATAGACATGACAAGAACATGAAATGTAAACTCTATGCCCCTAGGGCATCAACCTTCCTGTCCCTTACCCCAAGTTTGATTTCCCGTTGGGCTCCAAGAGAAGGCAGGAAACTTTCCCCAGGGGAAACGTTGCTACACATTCTGAAAATATATTGGTTCTGAGAGGAAATTCCTTCAGTGCAGCCACTTGAAACCTATTAAAGGAATTCTAGGGTGACATATCGTGAACTTATAACATCTCTATTCAAAATAACAGCATAACTTTTCTTATTTGTCTGTAATATTATCATTTTTTCTGCTCAATAATGTGAATTTACTTATTTATGTCATCAGAACCAATATATTTAATATTGAGGGATAAGGCGGCATACAATTGCGCAATGCGGAGAGATGATTTCGCTGGAAATACAATCGGGGCTAAAATCGGAAAGGGGGATGGAGCGGCACCCAATAATGGGACCAAACTCACTAGTTAGGGTCTCATGTAACTTATGCTAAGGGCATGGGGAATGATAGAGATCACTGACGAATATGAGCGGAGAAATTACCCTATTTGTGAGGAGGGGGAATCATGGACACATAGTCTGGCTGAATATAAAGGTACGGAAGAATGAAGGAAAAAGTAGCTACCACATTCCTTTACAGAGCAATA
This sequence comes from Metallyticus violacea, assembly GCA_030762175.1. Classification (NCBI taxonomy): domain Eukaryota; kingdom Metazoa; phylum Arthropoda; class Insecta; order Mantodea; family Metallyticidae; genus Metallyticus; species Metallyticus violacea. The sequence goes on from CM060841.1 coordinate 79,002,357, forward strand.
GAGAGAGATGGCCATGCTGGCTTTCTGGCAGGCAAGGAAGGACAGGAGAGGTAGGTAAATTTCGGACGAAAGTGGGAAAGCTCAGATCTGAAAATGCTGATAGCCGAGGGAAACATATTTACTGAATCCAGGCGTGTGTCATCCATAATGGAGTTTCTTTATATTCCGTATGCATTACTAGTAGTTTTAAAAATTATTCTTCTGATATTTCTTGTTTTATACTTATTTTTGTTTTTTGTTTATTCATAAAATGTATATGTTTTATATTTTATTGTGAAAATATAATGTAATGTCTTATTGTAAATCTAAGATACCTAGTGTATCATAAAAGCACGTACTTTGGCTTTCAAGGTAAAGTACAGGACAAAATTTAATAATCGAATTCCGAGTGCCTAGTGTTATCACTTTTGTCTAAACAGCAACACAGTCACGAGGTAACTGGTAATTCTCTATCGATGTCATGTTATCAAAGATTGAGCGGTAAATATGAATATCTCCTGATTTTCATATTATTAGAATATCTTATATTAATAATACCAATATCTTAGATTAATACAAAATCTGCTTAATAAATAATTATCTGCTTCTAATGATAGAAAGCCTTTTACGAAGATATTTCTTCAACTGGGGAAAAAGGAAAGGTGTCATGGAGCTAAATATGAACTATGGAGAGAGTAAAGGGACACAGTTCACGTTGATTTTTGTGAGATATTCAGCAACAGCATTTGCGATATTCGGCCGCTCATTATCGTGGTACCGCCACGGGTGGCCGAGGTCGTTAAGGCGCGAACTCGTGAGCGGGAGGTCTGGGGTTCGAATCCCATCAGGACCGTCCTCCCTGACAGGTTTTCCTCATAACTGGCAAATGCCGGGGAGGTACCCTAAACTTAGGCCTGGAACGTTTCCTTCCTTAAAAAAATCCTCTCCCAATGTATTATTTCATTTCTTGTATCATCAGTGTTCACCGCCTATGGTTCCTTAAAAAAATCCTTTCCCAATATATTATTTCATTTCATGTATCATCAGTGTTCACCGCCTGTGGTACCTCAGTAGTAAAAACGGGCGTTAAACACCATTTTAAAAAAAGTATTGTTGTGAGGAATTCAAGCTTATTGTGCGTAAATGTGGCTGGTAAACTATGTTGCTAAACAATTTCTTGAATGTGGAGAAATGAGATGAAATGACCATAACTTTCCCAGCAGAAAAAAAAAATGCTTTTATTTGGTGTTGGTGATGGTGTGGAGATTTCCACTCAGAGCTTTACTGTTTGATCTCTGGATCGAAATGAGATAACCAAGTTTCATCAGCAATGTTGAAGAAAGAAACTCCACATCTGTAACATCGTAAACTATAAACAAACAGTCTCTGAACCCACCGAGCACAAACATATCTCATATGCAACTTTTCAGTTACCAATGTGAGGATGGTACCCAGTGACATTTTCAAAGTTACTGAAAGTTACTCTCAATGGCAGCAGCGGTATTATAGAGCACAAACTGGTGCGCCGATTCATCTTCCTTTAAAATTGATTGCTCGCCTCTTTAAACATTTAAAAACCATCTTCTGGCTGTATTAAATGGAAAATCAAACTCTCCATAGGCTTCGGCTGATGATTTGTTAAGACGAAAGCACAATTTTAGAACAGCGTATTGTTCGCCGCTTGTCATCTCCATTTTGCTTTAGGTGGAACTGAGTAGAGGAGAGAAAAAAGTTAAGAATCTTTATTTCAATTGTTTTATAATTACACAAGAAAGGAAATACATGCAATCAGGTAACTAATAATTTAAAACATATTTAAATATTATTGCATTTAAAATTTTAGTTACCAGTAAACTTTTTAATTCCATATATTACATATATTAAGTACCTTTTTATCTACCTTTTCTAAATTGATATACTTGAACATTCGATATCTTTTGCTTACTATTGGTATGCTCGTATTTCTATATTTTTCTACAGTTACGGTATCGTACATTTTCACAATAGAAGGAATCACAGAAATTTTCATTTTCATTCAAATACTTCAAAACGGATCATACTAGTGTTGGTATAAGAACCTTCATAGAGAGTGAAACATTGATTCTCTAGAAATTAACAGCGAAAGTCATGGGGAGAGAAAGAGGGATCAGAAAGAGGGGTTAGAGACAAACTTTCCGAATACCATGAGGCGGAGTTGGCACTTGTATCGCTTCCGGTCAACAGTGGCAGGCAGATCCATTAAACTCCAGCCCTACAGATCCGACTCTACTCGACAGCACGGAACATAACGGAGCCTGCAGGGTATACTACCTGCATTACATTCAGCTAGCAACTTTGAATGCTAATATAAAACTACACTGCGTTTTGTGCCTGTTGCTAATGGAACGGTACTTTCTGGAAACATTTGCAACTCGCAGATATCTATGCTTATGTGAAACAGCGAAATAGAAGTTAATCTAATATTTCTACCTCATAATTAAAGAGGCGAAAAATGTGAAATGTGAAACCCACTACACTAAAAAGAATAACATTTAAATTAAAAGAATAATGTTAAAATTTTATACACTAATACATGTGTATCTATTAATTAAAACCATACAGTAAATTACAGTGACTATTTCACTTATTTGACGTCATCTTTAAATCGACTAATAAAACGAAACAAAAGTTTAATTTTGACCAATCACAGCCGGATATCGCAGAGAAATTATCGGGAAAATGAGCAAATATTTTATAACACGCGACGTCCTTGTGGTCAGTGTAGTCAACTCTATACCTTCACTATATAATACCCGAGCACGCATCACTGACCACTTTTCTGTGTTTTCAGTGTACTAACTGCTAACTTAATGTGTTCACTTAAGTTTTTGAACTCCATTATGACAGAGGATGAAACGTGGAATCCAGAATCAAAAGAACAATCAAAATAATGGATGCACACACACACTCTCCGAACAAACCTAAAAAGTTCAAACAACCTTTCAGCAACAGGAGGACCATGGCCACTGTTTTCTGGGATCTGAAAGGTGTGTGGCTAGTGGAGTTTATGGAGCCATGGACTATGATCAATGCACACGTTTACTGTCAGACATTATGTCGTCTGCGGTGTACTGTTGTTTTGATCCATGACAACGCAACTGCTGCGGTAACCCCCAACAGGTGCTTACTCCGTTTCATTGGAAAGGGTTCGATCACCCACATACAGCCCAGATATAGCGCCGAGTAAGTTTCATCTTTTTGGCAGCCAGAACTTCAAGACGCCGTGAAGACCTATCTCTATACCCCTTCTATGAAGAGGGTATTGGAAAGCTCGTCTATCGATATGACAAATGTGGAAAAGTAACTGTAACTGACTCCTGGCATTAAAACTATTTTGTGATTCACATTTGTCTTTTTGTTATGCCCCATCGGAGGCTGAAAAAAAAATAACTCTCGCATTCGTGATTTTAGAGTTAGAGACTTTTATGTACTGAAAAAAAGTTTTTCTACCCATACGATTAACGGGCGTATCAGCAGATTACTTCGAATTTAATGTTTACACTATATATTTTTTTTATATATTTGGATAATTTAGTTCACTGTATACCTCCGCATAAAATATATTTTCTAGATTTAATTCTGCAAATTCCCATGCGAGGTTGAACAGATATGCAACAAAAAAATGTAATTTCAAATCAAATGTGCGAACAACTGTGAGCTATGTATATATAAAAGCTAACCATAAACTAAAAACTAGCATGTCGTTCACTTTTTATGCAGTGTGAATGTAAAACATTGAAATCATTTCTAAATAAAGGCACAATATACACGCGCTTGGGAATGATTGCAACAACATACATTTCATGCTACAGGGGGTTACATATAAAATTACCCAATTTCTGTTTATGACAGCTATGAGCTTGCAACACCCTTCTGAATGTAAAGTATGTCTTCAGCCATCTCAAAGTCGGGTCTTTCAAACAGAATCTGAGCAATAGTGAGCAGTGTGCCGGTGGAGAAGGAGAACTCCGCCTAAGTGATCTACGAAAATAAGCGAAAAATATAAAATGTTGCGTTGTACGGTGCATTAGTTGTAAAATGCATATATGTCGTAATCAGGGTCAGTCGATCTATGCTTCGGTCTGGACTTATTGCTAATGCCAGAAAATGCTACATTGCAATTAAATGATCAGAACAGAACTACACAATGCACTTTGTAGCGGCTAGCTGTTAGTGACGTAACACAGAAATACACGATGCAAGTTTCTTCTTCCTCCGCCACTCCAACACAAGCAGGAGCGAGAAATTTTGCTCAGAGGCCCCTTCTTTCATGATTGAGGTTCTTTTTCGTGCCGTAAATCTACGACAGGGGCCCATGGATTTACTTCCCTTCCGAAGGAAGCTATACTTAGCATTTTACGCCGGAAAAATCCATCGATCCTGCCCGGGATTGAACCCACACTCTTGAATTGTCAGTCAACGAAGAAACGTCTTATTAAGACGAGAAATTCGGCTAACGTGATAACTTGCGCACGTTAAGTAATCTAAAATTAATTTTTCGATGGTGTCTACAATACTCAAACCTTCCTCCTGAATGTTGAGCGTAATTTTACTTTTTAACAAAGGAGGAGAATTCCATCCTCTTTAGAAGGCAAAACTCGGAAAGGGGTGACGTATTGGAACCTAGATATTTTGGGAAATATGATAAGAAACCGTTTAATAAGTCTTTTAACTGCGTCAGATTGATGAAAAATGAGCTTTCGACCTGAATTCTGTGACTTTCATCAGGAGCTCGTGAATTTCTGAACTTATATTGTGTGGTGTGTATAAATCACTCTCGTGTTTTATGACGGTCTTGTCTATGCATGCAGCTTCAAATGTTTGTTTAGTCGTAGAATACAAGCTGAAGGTCGTATATTGATCACATATACTTCATTCACAGAGAAATATATTTGTTTAATACATTCATGAAAGACTGCTTTCCTTCTGTTATTTATTGTAATTTACTTAGTACTGACTGAGATTGATGTTGTTACTGAATAGAAGCAAGAGAGGGAACGAAAAAAGGGGAAGGGAGAAAGCAGAAAATGTTGAGTGCCTTCTGTTGTAGTAGGCCAGAGAGACAAGGACGTAACTGTCTGACATTTCGTTGTTCCAGCCGTCGCTCAGTGCAATAAATGGATCATTTGCATTTACATGCTTGTTTGCAAATAGACGCGTCATTTGCAGTTGGAGGTTGCCGTATTTTCTGGAAATCATCAAGCTCAGGGTTCAGCTTTGAATTGCATCGGATTATCGGAAACAGAATGTTAACGACTTCTGCAGTATTTTGTTTTACATCACATTGCTATTCTTTTGAAACACCACGAGCACTGAGCTGCCGATGAAAAGGGTGCATTGTTTCTTCTTCTGTTGTCAGAGCGTGCTGCTGATCAGAGAATTTTGATTTTTTTATTTTGGTTTGTTTCGGTGTAATCTAAAGGAATACATACAATAGCAAATTCATTACCTATTGTTAATGCTCGGTTACACGTATGCAGAGGTGCAACAAAAGTTAACTCGGGAATTTTGAATGCCGACATACTCCAGACCCAGCATTCGAGTCGTTGTCAGTATATTTTAAGTATTGGTTAAGAATAATATGGGGGATTATGCACTTCTTCGAGCAGATTGTTTGAAAGAGTAAACAAGGAAAGGGCGGGCATCAAAAATAAGAAAAGACGTAGATAAAATTGGACTAGGCTATGTTTGATTAAGAGAAGAGAACCTTTACGCGCAATGGAAAGATAGTTAACAGACGTTTTCGAAATATAGAGAGGCAAAATACTGAGACTCAATGCGCAGAAAAAGTATCGCTTAACCTGAAGGTTCAAATACATCAGGTGTGGGGGAGGCGGGATTATCTATATATCTGGGAGAGAACAAAGAAGTGGTCTCGCCTTGGAAAGGAAATAAAATAATTTGTCCACTGAGCGGAGAAAGTGATACCTGGAGGCATATTCAGACAGAATGCAGAGAAACAGAACTTTTAAGAATTAAGCATTTACCACAACAATTTCTGAATTCCAGTAGAAGTTTGAACGCCTGCCTAGAAGTATTGGCGCATGATAGACACACACACACACACACACACACACACACACACACACACAAATCGAGAATATTTCCAGCGAAGATCGGACAGAGCAGGTTGGCTATAGAGAAGAGAGGGGAGTTGGGGAGGTGTGACAAAAGGGAAGGGGGTTCAGGGGTAGCAGTTGTATTCTTGTTTATATATATATATAAACATATTCATAGAAAATGTGTAATGTAACTATATCGCTTTCTATATATTAGGCGTGTATGTAAACTTTCATTAATAACTCGAAAACTAAGAATTTCCGGACATGTGTTTTATGGTCTTTTATTTTCTTGTTGTATTAACTTTCTTTAATAACTCAAAAATTAAGCATATCCGGCCATATGTTTATATGGACTGTTTTTTCTTGTTTTGCTGTGAGGAACCCGCTACCAAAGTTTGTAAAAGTATTTCGGAAACACCCTGTACATAAACACACAGATATACTTACATTGCACATTTTATTAATAATTTCGTATACAAATATACGCAGAACCCTTACCCTTGAGCTCCCCTTACCATATACTAAACCTCCTCCTCCTCCTCAACTCCTCTCTCTTCTCTATAGCCATTAACCTTTTTTGTCGAATCTTCACGCGAAATATTCCCGACTTGTGTGTGGATTCCTCATGCAATTACATTTTTAGATCGCCGTTCGAACTTCTGTTGCAATTCAGAAATTGTGATGAAACGCTAATTTCTTAAAAGCTCTGTTTCTCTCCATTCTACCAGAATATGGCTCCAGGTATCGCTTTTTCCGCACAGTGAGCAATTTTTTTCCCCGAAAGCATTAATAATTTTATTTAATTTTCAAACCATGCGAGACCATTTCTTTCTTCTCTCCCACAAATATTTACATAATCCCCCCTCCTCCACATCTGATCTATTTGAGCCTGCAGGGTAAGTGATACCTTTTCAGCGCAATATGTTGCAGTATTTTGCCTATCTATATCCCATAAAGGTCTGTTAACTATCTTCCAGCTATTGCGCGTAATGTTTCATCCTATTGACCAAAAACACCCCAGTCCAATTTTGTTAAGGCTTTCCTTATTTTTTATGCCCAACCCTTTCCCACCCTTCCTTTATTTGCTCCCTCAGACAAGCCGCTTGAAGAAGCGCTTGATCCCCCGTATTATTCTTAACCAGTACTTAATTGTTCTTAATTTTAAATTCAACTTTGTTAAAGATACCGAGTTCTTTAAGTAGCCTAAAATTTGCTGTGCTTCTCCCTATTTGAATATCAGTTTTAGAAACTGCGTTTATACCTGTTTAAGTTCCTCGGTGTGATTTCTTATTTAGTGATGAACAAGTTTTCACTTTTGCTCGATGTCACACTTGTAGCGGTGCATTTCATGCTGCTTTCAATTCGTAATACTGAGCGGATGGCTCAGATTGGCAAAAGATTAATATTTATAATCCTTTAATTTTTGCAGAAGATGTAATTTCTGGCAGTAGCTGTGTCGATATGCTGCAACAATTTATAGAACCATAGCAAAATTTTGAAGTAGCTGTAAGAACATAACTCAACCGTGCATTTCGTCACTATTTGTCTTTACATTGTGCATAATAATGTAACTTTAAAACAGTATTTACACTGTATAAGAGCAGCGGTTCTGAACCTTTGTCAGTAACGTACCATTATATTCAACGCAGGATTTTAGGTGTACCAGTAAGCAAATTTTACGAGGAAAATGTTAATTTTGTGATACAAGAGACAAAATAAGTATTTCTCTACACTTATAACAACACTAGTGATTTATTTAGTTGTTTCTTGTATGTAGTATTTAGAATTAGATATTTATTGAAGAAAAATTTTTCAATCTATTCCTATACAATTGATTGTTCTGTGAAATGTCTTAAAATTAATTTTGTTAAGGTTAAAACATAGTGAGTGAATATATAAGCAAATTACGACAAACATATGTTTCTGATAGTGGTACTCAAGTCAGATTTACTATCAGTAAAAGTTATTAACTTTACAAATTTAATTAATTTCTGACTCATACTTTTGTTTCAGTGTGCTTGTTTAGCTAAACACAGTTCTTTAATGTTTGGTTTCAACTGACTTAATTTCAGTCTTAAATCGGGATCACAATTCAACTTATTTTTGTACTTGTTTATATATTAGAGAAGAAAAGCTACATCCATAAAGCAAGCTGCCTTGTCCCCAATATTATTTTAACCATAACTTTAGCTGCTGATAATATTATTGACTCTCCGATCGTGTGAGGTTTTCCCACTCTTAGCTACTCTCAAACTGCGAGGTCATTTGTTTTTGCCTAGATGACAAATCTGATAGTTTTCTCTGAAAATATTCCAACGGTTTTGTTTTAAATCACCATGCTTGGTGTCAAAATGACGTTTCAAAAGGGAAGCTTTCATTGAATATTTGAAAGTGTTTTATGACAAACCACACTCGCCGATATTGGGATGATTTCCTCTCCATCTGCAATGCATGTGAAATTTCTATATATGCGACTTCTGGCCGAGTGGAATTATTTACCCCGCTTTCACTCATTTCTCCTTTTGAGCTTTTCGAGTATTCGTGATCTGGATTATTTCTTCTGAATCTGACACGAACTGCATGTAAATTTGACAATTTAACAAATAAAATCTCAACAACAATAATATAACTGCACTGCTTTCTCAAGAGTCTCGCAGCTAAACAAACAACAAAATGTATTGCATTGTTTTCTGAGTAAATATATTAGAGTTTCCTATAATTGTCGTAGAATTAAAATTAGACTTCGTATTATGTTTGTACAGTATCACAGAAAAAAATTTTATGTTAATGTAAAAGTCGTTGTTTCTGTTTAAGTATAGCAAAACTGTCAAATATTTGTTGTTAGTAAAACAAATGTTAATTTATCTCATTTCCTAAACTTTATACGTATCATCCGACAGTAGCTAACGTGTCACCAACGGTACGCGTACCATAGGTTGAGAATCCCCTTTCCTAGAGTCTTGAAGTGGATTCTGATACACTATATTACGTTATAAAACTCAAACGTTGAATGTTAAGCCTTGCGTGAAATGGGACAAATCCTTGCCATTATTGGTGACGGTTGCTATTGACTACAGCGAAGATGCTCTTCTCTGGAATCCGTTTGTCGTGGCGCTTAATTAATGCACACTCCGTCAACGCTTTCAGTTTATTTCATACCTCTCAAGTAACGATGATGGATTTGTAGTTCTCTGTGTATCGTTCAGAAATGTTCTATGAAAAGGTTTTTGTTCACATTTCGCTATTATTTTATACTTTGTATGTGATTCTTAAATACTAATGGCTTAGGGATATGTATTATCACTATCTAGACCGCAGAGGTATAACAATTAGCAGGAAATAATGAATGCTGTAAAGTTTTTCGGTATACGCATGCATAATATGAGAGAGACAGACAGTAAAACCCCATCATGAACTTTATTCTGCATCATTAAACAATGATATTGGATAAAATGGACGTGATTAACATTCATTTTCATTCCATTCAAGCAGAATATTAATTTTCTCCCTGTTTAATTAATGAAAACTCAGAAACGGCGTTATAAAATCCAAATGCTATATAAAACACGTGCAAAAGAATACAATATGTGACATTTTTATTAAATCTTACAAATTTCAATAAAAGTTCCATGTATTAAAAGAAATATTTTGTGAGTTGTTATCACTACGGAAATACATCACAAATTTTTACAGCAAATTTGACGAGCACTTATCCATTTGTTGCTTTATATAAAGAGGAAAAGGTGGTAATATAGCACCCACTTTTGTATCTGACTCTTTAAAGCATTCTTTGGCCACTTGTATATGGTGAAATAAAATAAATAACAATAAAAACAATGAAAGTTATATCTATTTTCGTTGACTTTGAAATTTAATTTATATTATTATTGTTATTATTATTATTATTGTTGTTGTTGTTATTGTGGTGGTGGCGGCGGCGGCGGCGGCGGCGGCGGCGGTGGTACTGGTGGTGGTAAAAACATGTAAAGCATACGTTTTCTGAAGGTTATTACAGAGCGCTATTACATACAAATATAATTCTCACACACATATTAGATAAATATTTCACACTTTCTGGTCACGACGATGCTTTTATTAAATATAAAATATATGCGTTATTATAAATACTTTTATATGCTAAATTAATTTATTTTATTTTAAAAATATAGAGAAAATTAATCCCAAGAGCGCTTTTTAATTTCGGTGTTCAAATACCCCTGCTTCTAATGATCCAATTTCCATAATTTTCGGAAAATATTTTCTTATTTTATTTAAATGGTATACCTATACCGAATTTTGTTATGAAGAAACAAAGATTGGTGCCTCTAGACCGATTTTTTTTTAAATTTTGGATTTCGGGTAAACCCCCGCCTTCTAATAATTTGATTTCAGTGATTTTCAAAAATTATTATTTCTAATTACAAAGTCGTATTCCAAGTTTTGTTGAGAAAAAAACAAATATTGCAATCACTAGAGCGAGTTTTTAACTTTCGCTTTAACCCCAATTTTTAAATTTCGGTTCTCAGTTATAACTTCACTCCTAATGGCCCGATTTCTACAGTTTTCAAAAACTACTTTTATCATTTTATGTTAAAGAAATTTGCCCATTTTCGTTGAGAACAAAAAAAAATCGTATGCTAGAGTGATTTTTCAATATTTTAAAAAAAAAATTCGCTTTAGGTTCATAAAAAAAATTTAACCGCTAGAGCGTTACAATTTAAAAAAAATATAAAACCTATAATATGCATATGCATATATTGTAGGTGCCTAGTAGGTACGGTCGATGCAGATTTGGGCAGATTATTAAAAAATATTTCAATGGGTACAATCGCAATAGCTTACATTCCTTCGGAATTAACAAAAAATCGCTCAAAAATAAAAGAAATAGATTTTTCACGGGTATTACCGCAAATGCTTCATTCATTCAGAATTCGCTAAAATAAACCTTACCCAGAAATATGACCTGAACGAGATTCGAACCCAAGACCTTTGGATTGGTGGTGGCAAACGCTACCACTAGACCGTGGATTTTATTCTGGTACAATATAATTTAATATTTATTTTCTAAAACTCATGTTACTAATCGGGTTATTTTCTATTTAAAGAAATAATTGAGGAAAGCTATGGAATAATAATAATAATAATAATAATAATAATAATAGTGAGGTGCTAGTTCTAATTAAATTCCACTTAAGTGGAAAACTGGAAATATTTAGCTCCAATAACGCTACAGCTGTGCATTGATAATAGTGAAAATTTGCTTTTTGTGTGCCTTCGTACTTCATCTTGTTGACAAGTTAACAACTTCGTTACCAAGGCTACGGCCGTGTTTTCGACACATTTCACCGCTTTTGAAAAGATTCATATTCTTGACACCGTTAACTACGCTCTTATAAACGTCGCCTCGCCTTCATTTCCGTTGTAAAATAGTGATTTAGTGAAGCGTGCATTAATAACACGATAAATAAAGCAGGAAGGCCTTAAAAAAATGAATGAAGTACGTGAAAACGCGAGATAGGAGAGGGGGATTATTTCACGTCATTAAGGTTGATTAATTGCAACTTAGTCCCTGCGTCACTTAGGTCGCTGCTAGAGTGGCATTTGTAGCAAAATGCACCGTTCGGTCGATTGCGAGAATGTCCTCGTATGAAACGGCCCTTAACTTCTGTTGTGTTAAATAAACAGGGACGTAATAAGTAGAAATGTGTTCGATACCATAAATAAAGCTGCATTGTGGTTAACATTAAAAATGGGCAATTAATATGTTCATAGAACTATTACAAAAGATATATACAGAAAACCTGTTTGTGTTAAGTTTTCAGGTAATAAAGTTACGGATTATATGCAGAGTAAAACATGAATAAGACAACGTAGAAAATTAAGTGCAGTATTATTCAATCTTATATTGATGACATTTTGGACGAGATTCAAAGGGAAAAGATACATCAGTCTTTAACTAATAATTTAGAAATACCAGGGTTGCTTTTGCAGTTTAGTAATTTAATCGGTATCTAGTGCAGGATTGAGAAGGACAAGTAAATACTTTTTATAATGAATGGGGATTGAAAATAAATTAATAGAAATTGTGCTTTTTAAAATAGATTATAATTTGAGAAAAAATAAGAAATGGCATGTAAATAGAGAGAAATATAGGTGATAAGGAAATTTAATTACCCAGGAACAAGATTATGTTTTAATAGAAATTGCGATGGACAAAAAAAATGGAAATAGCTAAAGGAAAAAAACTATGAGCTTTATATGAGTATATTTAAAAAATTCCAGATATAAGAGTGAATTTGCTTGAAAGAAAATGCACAATCATAGTAGAAGCAGAAATATTTTATGAAGCGGAAATATGGGTTATGTAACGTAAATATGTTGATAAAATAAATATGACTTTTTGTAAACAAGTTTTGGGTCTACCCAATATAGACATTCCACCAAGATACAAATAATTACAGGAATTACGAAATACATTGAAAGGGAATGATATTATCAAAGAACGTTTCTGTATTCAAGAGAAATGTAAGAATCGTGTTATATATTAGATGCAGGAAGTTTTGCAACAGATAGGTATGGGAAATTCGTGGACAAAAGGGATTATCAAAACATAAGATTTGTGACACGTGTCTGGCAAATACCCTAAACTGTGGTCTGAAATATTTCTTTCCTTAAAAGAAAACCCTTTCCGAATTTATCATTTCATCTCATGTATCATCAGAGTTCATCGCCTTTGATACTTCATCAGTAAGAACGGGCGTTAAAATAAAATCACTCGACGCAGTTCGTTTTGAAAATTCCGGACGGACATAATCTTTGAGTTCTTGTATGGTATGCGGGTTCGTCTTGTACAAGACATTTTAAATTTACACCAGAGATAATAATAGCAGCCTGTTGAATCGGAGGACCGACGGGGCACAAATCTCTGCTAATAACTCTGTCTTGTGGAAACACATTGTGAATTGTTCTCATGGAATTATTTGCAGTGTGAGCAGTGGCCGAGTCCTGTTGAAAAAATGCAACACGCTCCCTGTCGGTTAATTCTGTGAAAAAAGCGGTTAGTATGATATTAACTCAAGTAACAGCATCAACTGTATACTAAAAAAAATTGGTTCTATGATTATTTCACCACTGAGTTAACACATAAAGACACGCTGTGGGTTGTAAACACACGAGGCATAATACACTTTATGTATAGTTTCGAATTAAAAATCGAACAACTCAACACACTCCGGAAGCAGCTGCATTACGACTACGACAATCAGCAAGGTTAACAAGTAGCTTGCTTGCTATTCCCTCCACGGCGCGACAGATTAATCCACCTGATTAATCCACCTGATCCGCCTGATTGTTAGGTTTCAGATTCTATAAAATCCCAGAAGAGCTCAGACTAAGCAATTGGGCCGAGTCCAAGACTATCCTACACAGTAATGAAAATTATCTCGAAGACCCTTTTCACTTCTTCCTTACAGTTGCTTGGAAAATCACTACTATGCCTACGCAATGCAGGGTGAGATTTCGACCATATTATTGGTGATCGACTATTATGTCACAGACAGCGCTATAGGGATACAGTTTGTCAGTAAAAATTAACTGATAAATGGCCGTACAGCCTTAATGAACGTTTCACTCCTGGAAGTAGCTCATGGCTATAAAAGAGATACACACAGAAGTCAAGCCAGCTGGGGGTAAGTGTGCTGGTGCTGATATTTTATCTGAAGGTTAAATAAAATGAAATATTTATTATTTCCATGTCATTAAGCTCTTTCTTCTACAGGCCACAAAAATAATTTTGAGTCTTCATTTACGGAACCAATTTTATCTGAAACATTGGCCATACTTTTAAATTTGAATCGCTGCAAAACGGAAACAGTTCAAAATTGCCGTGATGCTGCATACCTAAGGTCCCTTTGTGCTCTGAAATGCAAATCAGAGATAATGTCAACGTGAAATCTGATGTGAGCATGATGCAACAAACGGATTGATCAAAGCCGGACCCTCACCACAGCAAACAAACCAAAACACGATGTTCATCTAGCGAGCTTGAAAACAATGGAACGTCGCAGTTGTGGTAGCCTTGTCATCAGAGGCGTTCTTATGTAAACTTTCCCTTTATGCACAATACTAATTTGTTGATCCTCATTTTTTTCCCAGCTCGCTATATGCCAGAATGCGTATTGAATCTCTCTACCAGACATAGCTGTTTGTCATCTGACAGTTACAAACATGAACCTGTATTTCAAAATAGAACTTTTAGCAAACGCTACTCAGGAGTCAAAGAATTCATATACAAATGGTCAAAATGTTACATCCTTTGCAAACCTAACTGCTCAATAAAGAATAGTCATACTTTTTTAACAATATACCTTTACTCGTCCTAATAATTTTTACGATCTTTTTCAAAGTAGTCCCAGCTGGATAGAGTCCACCTGTTCCAGTGTTTCTGCCTGTCTTCAAATACACGCTGGAAATAATTTTTTAACGAGTACTTCAGAATCGCCTCCGAACTTCATCATTGCTTCTGATGATGAACAATGCCTCTCACGAAGCTGCCTTTTCAATTTGGTGAACCACCACGTGTGGCCGAGGTCGTTAAGGCGCGGACTCGTGAGCGGGAGGTCTAGGGTTCGAATCTCACCAGGACCGTCCTCCCTGACTGAGGTTTTCTTCCAGGTTTTCCTCAGTCCTCATAAATGGCAAATGCCGGAAGGTACCCTAAATTTATGCCTGGAACGTTTCCTTCCTTAGAAAATCCTTTCCCAGTATATCATTTCATCTCATGTATCATCAATGTCACCGCCTGAGGTGCCTCAGTAGTAAAAACGGGCGTCAAACACTAATAAAAAATGGTGAAAAAGGAAAAGTCACACGGAGCTAAATCTGGACGGCAGGGAGGGTGAAAAAGCACACTTCACACTGACTTTTGTGAATAGTTATTTAACATTTTCAATGTGCGGCCGTGCATTATCGGGGTGTAGTACCCAGCTTGTTGCATTGGTTAGAGACTTGCAGGGTTTTCCAGACATCTCTGTAGTTTTCCCCATTTACAGTAGTATATACAGGTACAACATTCTGGTAAACCATTCCTTGAATATTGAAAAACGAATTACCGTAACTTTCTTTCCCAGCACTTTTTTTGTTTTGTGACCACCTAACAGTGTTGTTTGTTTTCAGGATCGGAATGTTGTAGGCAAATGTTATCATTAATGATTAGTAAAAGAAACCCCGCATCTTCCTGTAACATCATCTTCAACTTCTTTCAATCTTCGTGGGAATGTCCTTCTGTTTGAAAATCAGCGGTCTTGGAACAGACCGGGCATAAACACGTCTCACATGCAACATTTAAGTTATGAACTTGTGGGTAGCACCCAGTGAAATTTTTTTTTTTTTTTTTTTTTTTTTTTTAAATTTCTGAAAGAGTTGTTAATGTTATTTGAAGATGCTCTCTGTGACAACAGAGGTGTTAATATTTTATTCCGTTAGGGCTCAAACTGGAGAACCAAGTCTTCCTTTGAAATTGATGCCTCCCTCTTTAAACATTTTAAACCATTTTCGAGTTGCCCAACAGGAAAGAACAACCTTTCCATGGCCTCTTGTTACATTACATAGGCTTCAGCTGAAGATTTGTGAAGACGAAAACAGAATTTCAGGATGGTACATTGTTCGTCGATGGTCACCTTCATTTTGTTGTAGACGGACATAAACAGATTCAACTTGTAGTAAAGTGCACACCTCTCACAGCGGGAACCGGAAGTGACAACAATTAAACTAGTACCATGTGCACATTACGAACTTAGTTAATGAAATATTGTTTGTTAAGTTAAATTTTATCACACGAATATATGACTAAAACAATATAACCATACTTCATTGAGCAGTCGTTAATGGAGATACGAACTGCCGCGGAAAGACTTTTAGATATTTCCTGAATGCGGATATGGGCAAAACTACGCAGACTGCAGCTAATGAAGTAAACCCTTTACTTTAAACCCTAGGGCGTACGCCGCCCATAACTTAATTAATGAATGGGCAAGAACTAACACCTTCCCTTTGTAGCAAGCGTTATTAGTTTATTGTCTTTAGCTTTTATGAGTTCGTATTCGGGCACCCCTTTACCTAGAATTATTCGTACCAGTTTCGAATGGAGTTCTTGGAAATCTGTCGCATTAACCACGCTGAATCTTCCTAATCGATTGGTTGCGTAAAACTTCAAGACACAGTACGCCTTATCTTCAATGGAAGGAATTTTTCTACAACAATGTTTCCCAAAAAGTCCCTTGGAAAGTTCCCGAAGTTTAAATGCGTTCACCAAAATGTTTCTCCAATGACGCGTTTTGAGTTTTTAATTTTAATATTATTACAATTTAATTTGAAATTTGGAATATATATATTCATTCATATTCAGAGTGAACCGGAACTCCACCGATAAACTTTCACAAGTTGTTCAGGGATG
Organism: Metallyticus violacea; assembly: GCA_030762175.1. NCBI lineage: Eukaryota > Metazoa > Arthropoda > Insecta > Mantodea > Metallyticidae > Metallyticus > Metallyticus violacea. Next base: position 79,018,890 of record CM060841.1, read on the forward strand.
TTTTCTGAGTATATTGATATAAGGAACCCATGGTCTCCGATGGCCCTTTACTGGGTAATTTCGTTGCTTTTGTTTTGTTTGATTCAACTAACTTTGTACCTGTTTACTCGGAATATGATTGTTTTCAAACAAAACACAACCTTTCACTGCTGTAGTAGTGCATGTTTTCAGCATGATGGGGCGCATAAATACAATCATCTTTGAACCATGTGATGGACAATATGCCAGGATTTTGTACAATCAATCCGTGTTGTGTTATGCCTTATGCATGAGGGAGGACTTTTTCAGCAAAGTTAATACTCTCCCAAAAATGCTTTACATTTGAGACAAATAATCATTCTTTTTTAAATAAATAAATAAGAAAAGAAATGTGTTAGTTCTATATAACTCACTCTGTATTTAATTTTATTGCAAGTGCCATGAAAATCTCTTCAGAAATTCGTGAAATTGTTTTAAACTTTTGAATCATTCTGTATATTTCCTCACACACAAGTGAACTGCTTTACTGCAATAAGAAATTGAATAATGTCTCAGCAAGTGAATCAAGAACAAGATAAATGAAAAGGAGGAGGGGTTTAATTACAATGATACCATTATACTTTTATTAACCATTAAATTTTTAACTTGCTAATGTGCGCATAATTTATAATAATCTAAGGCTGTTTCATTTAATAAATAATGTGGTATTAGATGTCAGACGCTCCATAATAATATTGTATACATATATATATATATATATGTGTATATTTAACAGTAATATATATATATTTAACTGTAAAATAAGTACAAATAAATTAAATAAAAGTAATTAACATTAGAAATGTCACGCACACATATTCACTCAATTTGTTTCCTGACCGCCACGGGTGGCCGAGGTCGTTAAGGCACCGACTCGTGAGCGGGAGGTCTGCGGTTCGAATCCCGCCAGGACCGTCCTCCCTGACTGGGGTTTTTTCCAGGTTTTCCTCAGTCTTCATAACTGGCAAATGCCGGGGAGGTACCTAAACTTAGGCCTGGAACGCTTCCTTCCTTAAAAAAAAATATATCCTTTCCCAATTTATCATTTCACCTCATGTATCATCAGTGTCCACCGCCTGTGGTGCCTCAGTAGTGAAAACGGGCGTTAAACGCTACTCAAAAAAAAAAAAAAACTGTTTTCTCTATCCCCATCTCCCGTTATCAGCTTTTTCAGAACATTCTTTGAAGAGTCGCAATAAATACTTTTCCCTCCATTCTTCAATAGTCAGTATCATTATTCATGACTCCCCCTACTCACAGATGGGACAAATTTTCAATTCATTTTCATCGATGACATCCTCTTCCATTTCCCTAGTCTGAGCCATGAGAGCCCCTGGCTAGTCAGTTTGGACACTGTTTTAATGTACTGCACCATTTCTCATTCAGAATTTAACCGCGATTGTACTTCCAACAAAATCATCTGCCTACATTGCGTAATTGTCTGCTGCCTATCCATATCCCCCAAGAGGTCCTTAGCCGTCCTCCATGTACTCTTTCTGTTCTCCTAACCCTCTGTTCAAATGGACTTCAGCCTTTCACAATGTGTATGTTCATATCGTATTACCTTCCAACGTTACTTTTCGAATTTATCTCATACATTAAGCATCGGAAAAAGAAAAGAAAAATTATGAAGCCCAATATGCTATACAAAACTTTTTTATGGAAACAAAAAGAAATTTCAACGTTTGTTTCGTAAAATCTGAGTTTTGGTTGAAAAAGTTATTATTAAATCCCCATGATATCTTAACGCTCGAACTACTTGTTATTTTCTAATACCGACATTTCTAGCCTTGGATTTTGAATTTCTTTACATTTTCTATTTTTCTTTTCCTATCCGTTTCACATGTCTAGAGCACGGCAAAGTTTTTAAAGAAATACTCGCCGTAATAGCTCCAGAGAATCGAAATAGCACCTTGCCTTATCTGCAAGCTCTTGAAGTTTGATAGAGCCATATCTCCGGTTTAGAGGCATTAAAGTGCCTAGCAGTGAAGCAGTTTTTGATGTGGTTTAACTGACCGAGCTTTCAGCAATTTTCCTCCCAGGCCCTAGTAAAGAAACGGCGTACACCTGCGTCCGAAATATTCCCTAGAGGCAAATAAAACGTAACAGCACTCAGTAATAACGCGATAACAGAGCTGACACAGCACTTCTCAACTGATTCCATAGGAGGATCGAAGCGTAGGTCGTTCTATTAAATTAGGACAGCAGGTGTGTGCGTCACAAATTTTATACATTTTTGCGACGAAAATCCCATCGCTCTGGAGCAAGCAGACATTATTTTCTAAGGGTTACGCATGAGCTATACGTATTTGCATATTATATTATAGATGGGGCACATTTTGGTATACAGTGCAGTTATTTGAGTTACGGGCCGCCAGAGCGCGGCTGCTTACTGGGGAAGCGCAGTCGGTAAAACCGAAAAAGCCCGTCACGCAACAGCTGCGTAAACTAAACGAATTCTTCACGAATTTGGATAACTTTTAATAAAAATGAATATAAAATCTAAACCGTGGCCTTATTAATGAAATGAAATAACCTATGGCATTAGGGGAACAAAATTAGAATTGTTGCAATCTATAGGTATTATGAAAGAGAAACAACAATTTTACAATTATGAGTATTATTATTGTTGTTGTTAAGATTAAACCACAAAAACTAATGCTATACTAATAATTGAATTAAATATGTTACATTGATAGACAAAGCTATACTTTGTGGATATTTTTAAACATTTTTAAATGTAACCATGTTTATGAATTGAGCCATTAATATCATCGTAACATTCACTAAAATAGAGAGAAACAACTGAAAACTTCATATTATCTTGTGTATTTGAAAAGATGTTCATATGTTCCTATAAAACAAAAACATGTTACTATTTAAAAACAATTACAATGTACTAAGCATATTCTTATTTTATGTAAATGGTATACGACGATTTTTGTGGAAAAAAACAATACTCTTGCCATTAGAACGATTTTTAAATATTGGATTTCAGGTAAACGCCCAATGGCCCCATTTCCCTGATTTCAGAAACTGTTTTATCTCGTTTTATTTAAACAGCATATACGGAATTTCGTTGCGAAAAAAGTAAATATTAATGCCACTAGAGTGATTTTTAAAAAGTTTGGTTTCAGGTATACCCCCCTTCCTAACAATCTGGTTTCACTGATTTTCAGAAATATTTTTCTTATTTTAATTAAATATACTGAATTTTCTTTTAAAATTGTAAAATTTCGGCCGCTAGAGCGATTTTAAAATTGTATTTTTAACTTCTCACTCTTTAAATTTTGGTTTTCAGGTATACACTACTCCTAATGACTCAATTTCCCTGATTTTCAGAAACTATTTTTATTAATTTATTTCAATGGGGTATACCAAGTCCCGTTGAGAAAGACAAAAGTTGAGGCCGTTAGAGCGATTATTTAAATGTCTGGTAACTCTAGCGCTTAATATTTTCAGTATGTCTGTGTAGTGATAACTGCAAAAATCAACAGGAGGTAGTTGTTAATGTTACAAATCACGCAGTAAGTGATAACATACATACTTGCCTTTTCTTTGACTTTACAATCTCCACATTAAATTTTTAATTAATTCTTTTTATGTAAATTTTAAAAGGAAGGAAGCTAAGTATATTTCATTTCTAAAATAAGGACTGCTCGAATACTTTTTTCACTCTCTTTTTAGTCGCAAAGGCTTCAATATTTTACCTTCAAGATGATGGTACCCTATTTTACCTTATTAAGGAATATTGTCACACCCTCCGGGTAGAATGAGAGGAACATAACTCAAATGTACAGCTAAATTTAACAAAGTCTTTATTGCCTAAAGCTAAAATAACATTCTAAGGTTTAAACACGGGCAGCTAACAACATGACACACTCATCTTACCTTTGGAAAATATGGCAGACGCAGCTTGGTACCTGATGCTCCTGGCTTGGGGCATCTCCATAACCGCAACCCTCCAATTCCTTATCCCGTCATCCACGAGTCGTGTAGAGAGAAGCAGCGAAGACGAGAGAGAGAGAGAGAGAGAGAGAGAGAGAGAGAGAGATCATCTATCTAGTGGCTTTATAAAAACATTCAATCCTCAGATGGGGGTCTACGAATTGTATCGTCATCCTTTCTACGCTTGCAGTTTACAGTTGCTACCTCTTGTGATGGACAGAGACGAAGAGCCTAGGTAGCAATGTCCTGTCTTTGCTTTTTCTACAGGGAAGCGTGGCATCATACAATGGCCGACCGCGGGAACCTGCTTCTCCTTTAGCTGATGGTTTGCAAAACTGCGGTTATCCACTATCTTAAAGAAATGGTAAATTACTGTCCCCACTAACAAAATCTTATTATTAAACATTCCAAATTATTTTCACGTCAATATAAGGCGATTTTTTAATCTGGATGGGCCTCTGCTTTCAGCAGTTCATTTCTTCGGATGATTTTGTTGATTTGTTGATTTGCTTTATTTACGGACGCTCTTTAACATCTCAGGTCATCAGCGTCCCATTCAACCCTGGGCGTGAAACGGCTGACAAATTTTGCTCAGAGTTTTTTCAGGCTTGAGGTTCTTTTTCGTGCCGTAAATGTACGACACGGGACCCACGGCTTTACTTCCCTTCCGAAGGAACCCATACTTAGGATTTTTACGCCCCGAAAAAATACATCGATCCTGGCCGGGTTTGAACCCGCGATCTTGGGTTTAGGAAGCAAGTATTCTTCAGATGAACAGACATTTGCCACAGAATGCGGTTTGGAAAAAAATCCTGATCGAAGTATCTGGAATTTTGTGGTTCAAGGACATTCTTTTAATTTTTGCAGGATACGCGGGCAAGACGTGTGAGGAAGAAACGGACCCATGTGCTTCATCACCATGCCAGAATGGAGCAACGTGTTTTCGCAACGGTACTCAATTTCGATGCGAGTGCGCTTCAGGATTCGGCGGACAGTTATGTCAGCACAACCTGGATGAGTGCGTTTCGTCACCCTGTGTACATGGCATTTGTGTCGACCAACAGGACGGCTACAGGTGTTTCTGTCAGCCAGGTAAGAACGCAATGTAATTGTTATATTTTGTTGATATGCTTAGCTAGAGTATTAGTCTGCAAAGTTTTCGGCGTAGATCAAAGGTTGTCGTGCAATACCGTTTACACTGGTATATCAGTCAAGCATTCATTTCAAATATCAAGTCATAGTTTCACAGCTTTCTAAAGCAGATTCTTGTGGTATACCAAAATTGAGTACAATTCAGTGATAAATGTCGTACCAGTCTTGAATATTTACAAAAAATGCAATAACAAAATAATTGATTGAACCAATACACACGAGTTAAACTGCGTGAAATTGCTAAAGCCATGGACATTTCACAAAAACGTGTATGTGATACGGAAACTGTTCAATAAAGAATGATCATAATTATTTATTGACAACATAAGTTTACTTATTCTCGTAATTTTTCGTAATGTTTCTCAAAGCAGTCCCCATTGGGTGCAATGCATCTGTTCCAGTGTTACTGCCAGTCTTCAAACCATTTTTAACACGTCTTTCAGAATCGCCTCTGCAGTCCACACCACTGCTTCTGGGATGGAAAATACCTCCCACGAAGGTGTTTCATCAATTTGAGTGAGGGAGAGAGACACACTTTACATTGACCGTCACCGCCACGGGTGGCCGAGGTCGTTAAGGCACGGACTCGTGAGCGGGAGGTCTGCGGTTCGAATCCCGCCAGGACCGTCCTCCCTGACTGGGGTTTTTTCCAGGTTTTCCTCAGTCTTCATAACTGGCAAATGCCGGGGCGGAACCTAAACTTAGGCCTGGAACGCTTTCTTCTTTAAAAAACAAATATCCTTTCCCAATTTATCACTTCATCTCATGTATCATTAGTGCCCACTGCTTGTGATGCCTCAGTAGTAAAGACGGGCGTTAAACACTATTTTAAAAAATAGATTTTGTGAGATATTCTGCACAAAATATTTGCAATGTGCTGCTTTGCATTATTGTGATACAGTTGCACTGAAATGTTTGCCTTTAGCGTGTGACATGAACTTTAAGAGTTTTTGGACACCTCTGTAGCTTGCCCAGTTACAGTTGGTGTGCTGGTAAACCATTCCCTGAATATCGAAAAAGGAAATGACCATAACTTTCCAAGCAGAAGCAACTACTTTTGGTTTTTATAACTGGAATTTTCACACAGAGCTTCGCTGTTTGCACTCCGGATGGAAATGTAGCCAAGTTTTTAATCAGCATCCTTTTGTTTGGTAATCAACAGTCGTGGAACCCACAGTGCACAAAAACGACTTATGTACAATTTTTCAATTATAAATGTGTTGGTGGCACTTGAGTGAAAATTTTAGCATTTTTGAAAGTGTTGTTAATCTTGACGAATCTCTCTCCCAATGACAGCAGCGAGGTTAATGTTTTCTTCAGTTAGAGCACAAACAGGAGCAAATTTGACATTGATTGCCTCCACTCTTTAAACTATCTCGAGCTATGCTATAGGTGGGGGAGGAACTCTCCATAGGCCTTCAATTTCATTGCATATGCTTCAGCTGAAGACTTGTTGAGAGGAAAGAAACTACAGATTATTCGTCACGTGTTATTTTTAACTTGCTATAGGCGGAAAAGAACAGTCGTAACTTGCACACCTCTCACAGATGGGAACCGGATTTGATAACAATGAAAGTAGCACTACTTTTACATTATGTATTAAGCTAACAGAATGTCGCAAAGTTAAATGTTAGCGAAAGAAATTATGCCCGTAAAAATAGTGTGATCATTCTTTATTGAAACCCCTTGATTTACATGAAGTTGTGCATAAGAAACATTTTTCAGCAAATTTGAGTGACGCGCTTGTTAAATAATAAAAGCATTCGTATGAAAATGTCGCAATACTGTTTGGAGGAGTTTAATAATCAGAGATTTTGAATCAACTTATAACTGTGGATGAGCAAAACCCACGTGCATCATATTTGCCAACAAACCGATAGAGGCGCTCAATTTAAAAATTGCTTTCATTATGGGACAACCTATAAAATGGCGTGTTTGTTTTAAACTACATTTATATTAAGTAGATAATTATTCACAATGGGAAGTTTTGAAATGAAAATCTGCACAATTTTTTCTAGGAAATACTAATTTGGTCGACTTTCAGGAAATTCATCAATGACAGGCGCAATACCTTCACGAAATTCTGTAAACTAAGTTAAACAGTCTTTTCTGATGGTGCTTCATTTCCAAAAGTTGAACGAAGCGATTATATGCACTGCTGTTGAGTTAGGCCTTTGTTAAAATCATAAAAAATCACGCAACGAAAACCTTTTCACGTGAAATTTCCATTTTTTTTTGGGGGGGGGAAGTTGCTTTGTACAACAAATGTCAATTGTTGGGAAAATAGTAATGACATATCTCAATAGCGCCACCTAGTGGTCGTTTGTAAAATTTTTAAATGTAACCCTCGTACTGAGTGAGTCATAGTAACCTAACGATTTTAACATACAAAATTAACAATAAAAGATGCATATAAATATTTTAATACTGTTATATTATAGTAAGTTATTGAATGTCATTTGTGGATGTACACACTTCTTAAGTAGCCCCCCTCACTTAAGATACATTGTTGCAAACTGTCACGTAGATTCTGGTTGCACCATGTGGTTTGGTGATTTCCTCCTGTGCATCCTCCTTGAATCCATTAATGTCCCTTGGTTTCCTAATGTATACTTTAGACATGAGGTAACTCCGAAAGAAGTAGTCACAAATTGTTAGATCTGGACAACGTACTAGGTACGGAATGTCCTCTCTGCTGGAAATCACATGGTTTGGAAATTTTTATTTAACCATTGTAGTGGACACGTTGGCAGTGTGGGCCGTAGCCCCATCTTGTTGAAATCAGATGTCGTTGAGATCGATGTAGCTCTGGAGTAAGAAAGCCCATTAGAAGTTACTGTGACATCTTTATCATTCTCTTCAAAAAATTAAATACACATGTTTCCCAAACTGACAGCGCCACGCCAGACATGTGGACTATGAGAGGCACATGTGCAGCTGCCGTGGATTTGAATCAGACCAATATCTAACATTTTATTTGTTCACTGCGTCGTTTAAATAAAAATGCGCTTCGTCATTCATTAACAGAGCCATGTCTTCAGTAAAGACGTTGAAAATGTTTTCGAGAGTGTCATTCGATTTGCTTTATCCGATCATTTAACTCTTGATGCAGAGTTCCTCTCACAGCGGTGCGTGATAAACGCAAGGCAGAGTCGTGTTTTCTGGTTGAGCGACTAGGATTCCTTGCGGTTGCCTGTCTGACTGTTTCGATGTTTTGTGGTGTTCTCACAGCGTGATTTCTTCTTGGTGGTCACAGAAGCAGTTCTGTATCCATAACTTCATAGTGTTCCTGCTAGGAACGACACCATGACGCAGAATATTAAAATGTCGATGAAATTAATTGTTGTGTGATGACAACTGAGTCACCATTACAAAAGCACGATGTTCAACATTCAGTATCTTCATTTTTACAACAATGGTAAACATTACACTTGCGTAAAATAACTGGCGTACTCACTTATGTCACATTTACCAACTTATTGTAAGTTAAACGTTGCCAGGTGCCCAAGACCCCATACGTACATGAGCCAGGTCTTCAGGTCTGTTGTGTTTTTTCATGTAAGATACGGCTGTTCAACGTTCGTGTGTACTTAGACACATGTGCATGATAACTAGGGGTACCTGATTACACTACTTCAACACTATTGCTACCTGCGATATCAAATAATAATAATAATAATAATAATAATAATAATAATAATAATAATAATAATAATAATAATAATCTAGAATTAAAAATATATGAAATTATATTCCTCGCTCAAAAAATGTTGCTCTGCATTAATTCTTTCGGGAATAGAGACGCTAGTATTATACAATAAACACACAGGTTTTTCCTTTGTTTCCAATAATGCAATACTCCACTTCCATTAACTGTTAAAGCTATAGTTTTTGCCATTTTAAGAAGAGTTTTGCTTAAAATATAACTGATTAATAACTGAATAATTTACAGTTTAAAATGTAATGAAAAACGCTTCAAACATGTTGAATGTACAATTTATCACAACACAAGACACTCAAAACGTATTTCCCAAGCTCACAAGTAATATTGAAAGCAAGGAACTTGGAACATTCCTATTGTAAATAGTTAATTCATTGTTTCCGGCACATCTTTTTGCAGTTAAAGTTATTTTGAGGGCAAATTGGGCGCCCCATTGTCAATTTGGTGAAACTTTGTCATAGTAGGCAGTTTATGGCACTGTAATAAAGTGAAACATTAGATAGCAACCTGTTTTGCAAAATGAAAATGCCGCTATAACAAATTTGCTGAGCTTGAGGATGGTGCTTTTAAAACGAAATTGCCGCCACGGGTGGCCGAGGTCGTTAAGGCACGGACTCGTGAGCGGTAGGTCTGCGGTTCGAATCCCGCCAGGACCGTCCTCCCTGACTGGGTTTTTTTCCAGGTTTTCCTCAGTCTTCATAACTGGCAAATGCCGGGGAGGTACCTAAACTTAGGCCTGGAACGCTTCCTTCCTTAAAAAAAAAATATCCTTTCCCAATTTATCATTTCATCTCATGTATCATCAGTGTCCACCGCCTGTGGTGCCTCAGTAGTGAAAACGGGCGTTAAACACTACTCAAAAAAAAAAAAAAAAAAAAAACCAAATTAAAATCTTTATTCAAATAATTTTAAAAATTGCCTTCAATTATTAATTACAATTTAATTTGGAAACTACTGCGAAGGGTGCCATAAAGGGCATCGCGGACGACAGGACTGGGTACGGCATGTCTGTTAACGGTGTGCATGTAAGTGCACCTGGAGAATTCAGTTCAACTCTCAAGCAACAGAGCGAACATAAGCCTGGCCTATGAGTATATGCAGCGCACTAAATGTACTTAGTGGTCTGATCTTCCACTAATCCTGCTATCTGAACTGTAAACAAGAACACGTCTTCAATATCACTGGCGGTAAGAGTAGGGAAAACCTCTCTGCAAGTCTCTCGTTCCTTAATACCTTGTTTTATGCTGCACCCGTCCCTTATGCATTTAAGTTAGGAAACAAATTAAGGAAGGTCGAGAAAGGTAGGGAGATAAATAGCACAAAACATGCGCTGTAACTAAAGAAACAAAGAAGCGCATAATGCTCATGATTTACTAACATATCCTACATCATTTTTATTTCCATGACAACATTATCATTTATTTTTATTTTGAAAAGAAAAATAGAATTCTCCTCCTCATAAATTCGCTGAGCTTTCTCAAAGTAATCCCTGTTGGATGCAATGCACTTTGCAAAGCCTCTGCCAGCCGTCAAAGACATATTGGAAACCATTTTTTTAAAATTCTGCAGCTTTCATCACAACGTCTGATGATGGAAAATGCCTCCCATGAAGGTGGGGTTTTTTTTTTCAATTCGGGGAAAAGGAAAAGCTACACATCACTAAATCTAGTGGAATGAGGCACATAGTTCACTTTGATTTTTGGGAGATATTCAGCAACAAAATTGGCAATGTGCGGCCGAGCATTATCGTGGTTACAGCATCCAGCTTTGGCACGGAAATGTGGCCTTTTGCAAGTGTGTGGTAAGGCCTTGCTGAGTTTTCAGGACATCTCTGTAGTATTGCTCAGTTACAGTTGTGTGTGTACGTACGAATGCTGATAAACCATCCTTGAATATCGAAAAATGAGATGACTATAACTTTCCCAGTGGAAGTTGCCATTTTGTTTGTTTTGTGTGTGTGTTTTTCGGAAGGGTTTTAGTTTCCTTCCCAAGGAAGCCGTACTTTTACAGCCAATAAATCCATAGATCCTGGCAGGGATCGAACCCGCGATCTTAGGTTTAGAAGATGTTGGATACTGAAACATTCTTTAATAATATCACTCTCTTCCAAAATGGTAATTCTATATATATATTTCATAATTATTGTAATACTTTTTATCTTGGTGGAATGCCTATCTAATTCTTCCTGCACTGCACCGATTTGTTTACAAAAACTTACATTTGTGAACCTAATAAATAACTCCTCAATTATCAATAATATGTCAATGAGACCATTTACTGAATCAGAGAAATCACCTCTTTTCCTCTGCATTTTTAGTATCTATGAAGGCATTTTTTCCTCTTTACATTTTATGTAGCATGTAGTCAAGGGAAGTTAAATATGCTGTAAACATTTCAAGGTCTTATAAAAATGCAGTAAGTTTTCTTTTGCCCGTGCACATATAAATTTATTCCATTGTCGTGCCTCCATTTTAGATTTGAATCATATGCCTAATTCACAGGAAGTAACGATTTCCAGCTTCTTGGTGATTCAATTGTTTGTTCGTTATTTGATACATTCTACGCGCTGATGAGCGTTTTCCTTCCATTTCTTGTTATAACAGGAAACTAGAAGTTTAAGTAACATGTTATAACAGCGATAACATCGTTCAAGTACTTCATTTTTCACGCGAGTTTATTGCTGCTTAAAAAGTCGATAGCGCTTCCTAAATTGACTTCCAGGGCGTATTAAAACGGCGTCTATGTGACTGCATCTCCAAGTTCTCCCATAAACGAGTGCTCTTAAATCATTACCCTCGTTTCTTTTGCGAAGTAGGTAGTAAATGAACAGTCATTTACATATTTTAGAATGATATAAATCTTTTCACACAAACTTCCTTTATTCTTTCTCCTTGTAATGTTTTATTTTTTAGAGTAGTACATTTAATACTTTTCTTTCTCATGTTATGCGAGTAGTTCAGAGATGTGTTTATTATATTTATAGAAATTACTGTGAGAGTTTTTAGTTCTGTAAAAGGAGTGTTATGGTTAATATGATTTAGAATTGCAAAACCATACACGTATTAATTAAATTGTATTAGGAAGGGAGAAGTACTAGAAGGAAGTACAATACGATAGGGGAGTTAGGCAAGAATGATGTAGATTGTTTATAGCTGATGTATTACAGGTTTTAAGGTTATCCTTCTAAATTGTTGAAAAATTGTAACCACTTTCGTTTATACCGAGAGTGCCAAAAATATATACACACACTTTCACAGTAGATATCTATTTAATATATTTCAAAGTTAGACCGAAAAACAACAGTAATGTGTAGTATGATGTTCTGTAAACAGATGTGACTCACATACATTATGATAGCGTTGCTACGTGACAGGTAAATCAACAATGAACAAATGAAACCAAAATTAGCGTATGATGTTCTGTAAACAGATGTAACTCACATTACGTTATGCTAGCGTTGCACGTAGCCAAGTGAACAACAATTTTGAAATGGTATTGGAAAACCGAGAATGTTGTTGAAGTTCAAAGGCAATGGAGACGTGTGTACAGAACAGAACCTCCAACACGAGTAACAATTGCGCGCATTTGAGACAAAATTTGAGACTTTGGTGCCGTATGCAGTGTTCACAAGGACAGATCTGGAAACCTCGCACAGCAACAAGCCCCGCGCACTGGATCCAAGGCACTATCCAAGACACTGGATAGGACAAAGAGGTCCGATTGATTTTCCACGGCGTTCTCCGGATCTAATTCCGTTGAACTTCATCCTATGAGGAACTCTTAAAGATGTTGTATATCGTAGAAAACCAGCTACACTGGCAGCACTTCGGGAAGAAATTGAAATAGCATGTGCTGAAATCGCCGAGGACACTTTCGCAAACGTTGCTCAATCAGTAGTTCAACGTACTCAGAAGTGTATCGACGTCGATTGTGGGCATTTTGAGCAACTGTTGCAACTGTAAAAGTCTAAGACGATTAGTGTTCATCATTTTCTGTTTGTGTGAATTTGGATTAGTATGTTTTTTCTTTGCTTGCAGTGTGTATACATTTTGACACCCTCTGCTTATATGCCTTCAATTAATAGTAAAGAAATACCAGGGCCCTGTTTCACATAAGTATGGTCTAATATATACAAGTGTATTAGTGCAGGTTCTTGTAAAGTATGGTCTTGTAACTTTATGTTCCACAAAAAAAAAAAAAAATGCTACACTGGTGAAGTATTAGTAAAAAATTACAGCGTCGGGTTGACGTTGAATTAGGTTATGTCCACTCTTTAGGTATTTTTAATCCATGGAGCGGATCATTCACATTTTTTGCAAAATTGGTCTTGTTTTTTTTTTCTCACACATAATAATAATTTAAATATTTTATTATATATTTATCGATATTCAAACCTAATAATCCACTTTGGGACGACAGGTCCCATAGGGCTACATCAATTTCAGCCGTCGAAAGATGACTTCCCGATTGCTATCGGTCATTTTATTAGTCCATTTGATCATTTATATTTATTTATTTATTTATGTTGTTTAAAAAGTACGTTCTCATAAGGAAGGAAAAAAACTGGGAAAATTATCTCAAAAGAAAGTATTTTAAAAGAGAATGAAAAGAAATTATTTTCGTGGCAAGTAGCAAGGACCTTAAAATACATTAACTAAGATGCTGATCTAAATGTGAATTTGAAACAGGAAACGCCACTATCAACCATAAGCCGTATTTTAAATGCACTTAACGTAACTTTATCAATGTATATAAATGTTTAATTATTCTTTCTTTATACATATTCCTACTTATTATCATACCTACCACAGTTAGGCCAACTGACTCTCAGAATCATTAAAAAGATAACGTCTGTTTTGTGTTAGTATTTGAAGTTACCAATGTTCCCATACTTGTAGAGAAATTTATACAAATTACCAGTGCCCCACTAATACTAAAACTTCTGTGGAACAGAACTACGAAAGTTCACTTGTACACTTGTAAGTATGGAGTTGTAAAGTACAAGTGTAGCAGAAATCTTTGTGGAACAGAATTTTTCTAATAACTACAAGTTACCAGTCCGTACACTTGTAATGTATTAGACCATACCTTTGTGAAACGGGGCGCTGGACTGCTATATCTATTATTTATAGGTGATTTCATCTCATTGGTAGGTTTAAGAAATGCAGTAAATGAAACTGCAAGGCAATGTAGAAAGTAAGACATTGAAATTAATTTTTATATAAATACTGTCTCATAACTAACGTCCGTTTTTAAGAGAACTTTTATTTGAAATGTGTTCATACAAAAAATTAAAATTAATATTCCACGACTCCAATGTTTTTGGAACTTCTTCCACGCAGGAAATGGGCCATGGATGGAAAGAGATGGTAATCTGAAGGCACCAGATCAAGGAAGGCTATATGTTAGGTGTGGTAGCAATTCGATCCCCCAATTCCTGGATTTTTTCCATGAACGGTATGGGGTCTCGCATTGACCAGCTACAAGAGAACTCTATTTCGATTAACTCTGTTCGATTTCTGTCTCAAAACTTCATGAATTAGTTCCAATTGTTGAAAATAAAGATATACATCGACTGCGTACCTGTTTGGAACAAACTCCGGTGAATCACGCCTTTAAAACACCAGCATACACATAACCAGAGCCCGGATACTTAAGTTTACTTTTCTTGGTTACAAGCAACAACAAGATGTTTCTTTAAGGTATCAACTGTCGTAGTCAGCCGCTTGTCAGAGAGAACATTTTTCATCATGGAAAAACATTGTACTTTCACTGAAGTGATTGGGGCATATTTAAAACAACAACAGAACATTCACTTTTCACAACATCATGGGAATATTGACCAAGACAAAATAAAGTTTTTTGAATAGTCCTGGCGAATGAACAAAAGATGTGTATTTGTTTTTGGTCGAGTTCATTTTCTGTTTATACGTTTATAGGGTAATCGGGCTAGTATCTCTCTTACTTCCGTACTGAAAACATCGTAGGGACGGTTTATTGCACAGTTGTACCGCCCTCTCTATCTCGCTTGCGATTGTTTGTTACATTTATGCAGCTGAGAAGGTATCCTCACCATAAATTTCCTAGAATTGTCTCGCGGATCATACAAGGTCATTCATCAGGACTATCCAAAACTACAGAATTCCCTCATACTTTCTATTTCCTGGTATTCGTATGCCCGACGTAACCGCCCGTTCCTTTCACTAATGAAAGTTCTGGTGTTTAAAGACCTAGAGAAAATGATTGATGCTGAGAAATCGATATGATCCTAATATAAGCAGAACTTGGTAAGAATGTCCTGCTTTCTTGTACTGTGTCACTGAGAGATATCGAGACACATCCAGGATAAACTACAACATTCTTTGTAGACAAAAATGAGTACAGACTTGTGCTGTTTTTGTCTCACAATCAGGGAAAGGTATTGCGTTATACAGTGTGATCATTTTCTAACGTACATTATTTGTCTTGAGCCTTGAGTAATGGTATGGACCTTCTGGGTGTGTTTTTTCAGTGATAAGGTGTATTTTCAGCTTAACGGTTACATCAGTAGTCAGAACAACACAATCCACACATCTTACACGAATCGCCGCTGCATTGGAGGGGGTTAATGTGCGGTTTCTCGACGAGGAATAATGGGCCCGATTTTTAACGAACCCCTTGACAGTAGGGCATGTAAGTATTTCTGTGTTGTCCATAATTGGAATTACAGTGTATAGTATCGTGATATGCACGATAAAAAGGTTGCACTGTATATTTTGTATAGTATATATATATATATATATATATATATATATATATGATTAAAAAAAGGAGAAAATGTTGATAGGATTCTGGAAAACAGAAGTAAACTGAAAGATGTGGATATACACAATGTGTGAGTAGTGATAGAAGAAAAAAGTTTCTTAGCTTTTATAAAGCTTTCGGAATTAATGTCGAAAAAGAGATGAAAATTAAAGAATGTGGCAAAGAGCAAAGCGAGGGTATTGAATGGTTCAGATTGGGAGTCTAGAGACTGAAAGTTACACGGGAAGAAGCGAGGAATTGGGGGATGAAGAAAGTACGCCATACATATTTCATTAGAATGAAAAGGCACAGAAATCCGGAAAAAGAAACTAATTAAAAATAAATCACTAATGGTTTCGAAAATATCATCAATTAACAAATGTCCCTATCAGCAATCTCAGATCAATATATTTAGGGTTAAAAAAAACGTGGATTTGATTTTGATGCGTATTTGTAGATAGGTATGCAAGAAAATTTTCAGTATGTGAAAATTATAGGTTATCTATTTATAATTGTACGAGGTGCTGTCCATAGGTTTCCGACATGATTATGTTCAGTAGGTAACAAAATAAAACCGTGTCGTTTTTCAATGAATCCTCCATTTATTTTGCCGAATTTCTTTTAATTAACATTTCCTTTCACCCAAAATGTTCGAAACTTTCAGCAAAATTCTTCAACACATTATCTTTCGTAAATATCGACACTCGAAGGCAAAATTTCAGCATTTAAAACAGGCAATAGTCGCTGATCGCAAGTTCTGACTGTACGGTGGATGATCCAGCTTCTGTAAGCTTCACACATTCACGGCAGCCTTGGCAACAATAGCCGCGCCTCTTTTCCTTGTGCAATTGTTGTAGTAGTTCAGCACAGTACTTCCTGGTCACCCTTGTGTTCCTTTCTTTAAAGTCTATCTTCAAAATTCTTCTGCACTTCCAAAAATTGTAACCATGATCTTCGTGGACTGTGTGACCTTGGTCTTCCTAGTGGCGATTCACCCTTCTACGCCATTCCATTGATCTCACTACAAGAAGTCGGTCCTGGTGGTGTAGTGGTAACCAACCATACTTGCCTTCTAAACTCAAGATCGCGAGTACAAACCTGGCCAGGATCGATGGATTTTTTTCGGGCGTAAAAATCCAAGTATGGCTTCCTTCGGAAGGGAAGCAAAGTCGTGGGTCCCGTGTCGTACATTTACGGCACGAAAAAGAACCTCAAGCCTGAAAGAAGAGGCCTCTGAGCAAAATTTGTCGGCCGTTTCACGCCCTGATTTGAATGGGACGCTGATGACCTGAGATGTTAAAGAGCGTCCGTAAATAAAACAAGTCAAATAAAAAAATTAATCATTACAAGAAAATTATAATAGAGAACCCAGTTTCGTCCTCTCTGAAAAGGATTCCGATGCTGATCTCTCGTTACCTCTGAAGGGTTCAAAAACTTCTGACAACATTCCACGCTCATTTGCATTTGAACTGCTGAAAGAATTCGGGTCAACCATCTTATACTTACCTTATGTATAGAAAAATGTTGATGAAGGATTCGAAGCATAGTTGTTTTATAAACCCACAATCTTGCAGCTTTCTTATTTCTTTTTCCTCAGACATCTGTCTCTCAGAACTGGCGCCTGGATAAGGGTGATGTTTTCTTGTGTCAGCATATCCTCCAGCCTACCCTGACGTGGGTCATTTTCAAGGCTCTCTCCCGCCAAATAAAGTAATTTTTCTACTCAATTACGGCGAACTATCAAGAGGAAATTTTTCCAAACACACCATCAAAGCATTGTTTAATATCATTGGGTGAACATCTTTATTACCTTAACATATCATGATTATTCTATATGCGGCTTTGACTGCATTACGCAATACGTCTCACTTAAATGTGCTTTTCCAAGCCAATGACCTGGCGCCGTAAAGAAAGGGCATTCCTGAAACATGTGCCAGTCTATGGCAGATCGGAAACTTATGAACGCACCTTGTTTCATGGAAAATAAATATAACAAGGCAGCTGAGGTTAAATGTTAAGCCAAGAGAGGGGTTGGGTGTTTAAGAAGTACAATAAGCACTCAAGCAGAAAATAACAGGAGGGTCAAGTTCTATCTCATTAATGTTCAAATGAAGTTAATAGAGAGATGCCCTCCGGTCTACCGAAGGCGCAACTCCCCTTATTGATATAAGGCGACCGGTGTTTCTGCTTTCTGGTTAATCAAAGACGGGAATACTGATCACAGGAATAAAGGTGTTAGAAGATATAAGTAACTATTACCTAGCAATTGTATGAAATATTCAATATATATATATATATATATATATATATATATATATATATATACTCATAAAAACACTCAGAGTGCAATATAAAAAGGTTCACATAAAATTTCATACTAAAAACCGTAAAATTGAACACTAAAATCACACTATATTTCGAGCTTGGCTCTTGGTCACGTGATGAAAATGAAAGTTCATTTTCATCACGTGACCAAGAGCCAAGCTCGAAATATAGTGTGATTTTAGTGTTCAATTTTACGGTTTTTAGTATGAAATTTTATGTGAACCTTTTTATATTGCACTCTGAGTGTTTTTTATGAGTTTTTATGCTTTTTAGAAGTTTTTATTACTCTATTAATAGTATATATGTATAACACTCAGAATGCAATATAAAAAGTTCACATAAACGTTTACACTAAAAACCGTATAACTGAACACTAAAACCACTCGATATTTCGAGCTTGGCTCTTGGTCACGTGCTAAGAATGAATTACATACAAGACATAACTAAATATAAATGTAAAAAATACTTAGTTTAGCTCCTGTATCACAAAACTACGCAACACCTGTAAAATTTGTTTACTGGGCACATTTAATACCCTGCGTTGAATGTAATGGTGCGTACCTGGAAAAGGTTCAGAACTCCTGGCTTAGAAGGATGTATCTGTAGACAAAGGAGCCAGTTAATGTGATATTTTTTGGTGGAGACCTCATATGGGGGAGAAAAGAATGAAAGGGAAAGAGAAGATAAAGAAACGGACGTCGCGCTCTTGACCTGGAAAGAAATCTGTAAATTGAGGAGAGTTTTTTCAAAACTCGATAAATGCAAAATTTTCCGAAATTGAGTAACGACATACTTTTGACCTTCTATGTCGTCCTGTGAATCGAATTTTAGCAAAAGTGTACAAGCATCGTGTACAGAAACAGGCCAGTTAATGGAGTTTTTTAGCAAAAACCGATATATGTAATCTGAGAGTTAAAGCAGAAGTCAACTAATGCTATAAAATCTTCTTTGCTTTCATTTCATAGCGAGCAGTTGGCAATAACAGAAACGTGTTTATGCTATGTTACTCATTATTGTAACAATGTTTCTTTTTGATTGGCTGCTTATAATCCATGAACCAGACTACATTGTCGTCAACAATCAACATATTTCCGGGTTACTTTTAGAGAAGTTGTTGTGTTTGAGTAAGGGGAAATATTTCAAGTTAAATCAGAATGGATAGCGGTTCCAGTGGCGGAATATGGTGTACACGTAAAAGAACGTTAGAATGGCAGAAAATAAAAACTAAAAATAACTAATGTTAAATGCAATCACGAACTTGCAGTTTCACTTTCAAAAGCAAAAGCTAAAGGAAAGAAAGAATGCAAAGCCGCTGAACTATGCTACAAATATATCATCATGTGACATCTAGACAGACCAAGATAAGTTTCTGTTAAAGTTCATGGCGAATACTTCGCCTAAGCGCAGACTACTGAACACTGAGAAAGCAAAAAGGAAGAAAATAGTTTCAGTAAAATGCACCATTAAGAAGAAAAACGGCGACCTGTCTGTGCTGCTACTGGTATGTCAAAGGTTAGAGTATCCTATCTAGCAAGCAGGTTTCACGAAGAAGGGCAGTTGCGGAAGGAAATGAGAGGCGGAGACAGAAGAAGGGACCATAAGGACATTATTATTGCCTTGAAGAAAGACATAAAAAATAAATACAAATGTAGGGGAGTCATCATGGCAGGGACAAGTGTAATAGCAGTTATTTACCTACAGCACTGACAGTCAATAAGATGTGTAAAAGCGAAAAAAGGGGAAAATTTAGGACTAAAACTATGCATGCCCTTTATCATAAGAATGTGTTCTATAAATATTTTAATATGTCATGTTGTACTCCCCACTGTAAGGCTGGTCTCATGAAAATAAAATCAGAGAAATGTTTGAAGAAGAAAAATGAATTAAGAACCAGTCAGATTACATACACTTCGTGCAAAACATTTTTATACAATAATGAAAGAAGAAAATTCAGATGTCAATAAGATTTCCTGCGATGTGCAGCAAAACCAGCCACTGCTAAAACTGTCAGGGAAATGTTCTATGTTAGACAGTATGGTTATACAATCAATGCATGCTAATCAGAAAATAAAGGAAAGTTTTCTATACCTGACTGGAAACAGAGTCTTCAAGCAAGTTGCGTCAGCTTTACTGGGTTTTCTTTTTGACTTAGAAAAGAAACTACAAAGTTGTGATCTCAATACTATACATCTATTCACAGACTCCTGCAGCAGTAAATAAAATTTTATTTCATGATGTCGACGCTTATAGATTCTTGGAAAAAAAGTTCAAGATACAAGAACATTCTTCATTTCTTTCCTGGGGTGGACAAAGCTACATGACCAGTTCTTTGATAGAATTCAGAAATCACACAGAAAAATGGAAAGCATCGTGTCTACTAAAGAAAAGCTTAAAAGAACACGGCCACCTGAAAGTACTAAACAAGGACTAGGAAATCAAAAACCTAAAGTTTGCCATACAGAAAGCACTGAGACCTCGGTTGATTCTACTTATAGCCTCTTACTGATATGGACCTTAGCTCACCGCGACGACCGCTATGTCCTCTACCTCCATCACATGATATATTGGTAGAGTGCAGTGTTGCAAGGGGGCACGTGATCATCACACCACACCCGCTGATTGCTATCGCGGCTTATTACATCGCGGATGACCACCTCTCCATCAGGCAGCTTCCCAACTGTCCTCACGAGGCTGGATGGATCCCGTTCCAGACCTTCCTAACTGAAAAAAAATCCCTAAGGGGTACCGGGAATCGAACCCAGGCCTCCCGGCCCGCAACGCTAACCACTAGACCAAGTAGGAGGACAAAATGTAGGTTACCATTCAAAATTAATAATTAGCGTGTCATTGCATACAAGAAAGTAAAGAACAATATTAATGTATCAGTGAAAAGCACATACTTCGAAGATTCAACTGAATTTCAAGTTCTTAGTATAAAACCATGTCATCCAATCTGCTATTATACTATTGTTCTACCGAAGCAAAATATGATTAGTAAAGAAAAGAAGAAGTACATTTCTCTACTATTAAAGTATTTTGAAGTACCGGATGATATGTACTTGTAGAATTGAATTCTACTAAGATGTTCTAGGAGACAATAACAAATCTGACCACGTCTAGATATGAGGCTAGGGATGTTCAATATTGTGTAAACGATACAATGATTGTAGATCCTTAGATTATTTAATTATATGCATTATTAATGATCATTAATTAATAATTAATATTATTCATTTTGTGTTGTATTTTTGTTATAATGTTTTTTCTCGATAAAGTTAACAAAATTCAAATAAAAATATAAATTGTTAATATGTAATAACTATAACGCAAGCCAAATATAAACTGTAAGAACTATTATGCATAGGAATTATTGTAATAATAAATAAATGTGTAATTGCATATAAATAAAAACACTGTAAACACATATGCATGTATCGACTTAAAAAATCTGAATAAATCGTCTTGTAATCCTCTATAGTGCAAAGTTTGTTTCAATGTATCTTATTGGGACGTTTTATTTAAAACAGTAGCAAATGCGCGAAAATATTATATTCTTCTAACGTCTCTCTCTAGGTGAAAAAAAAATATCGTGAAAAATTATATACGATATTGTGCATTTATCGAACTCTTAAAAAATACTTCACAATATTGACACAGAAACATAGTAAAAGAAAACCTCAACTCGGCGCCTGCACCAAATTGGAACATAACGCACTCGCTAATATTAAGAGAGGAGTTTTAATAAAAACACATTTAGTTCACTAAATCGCATTATAAACTTTTCAAAAATGGTTAACTTTTTAGATACAATTACTAACGTACCTTTGTGCAGATTCTACATGAGAGATAGCTGGCTCCGACGGGGGGCTGGCATATGCCTCACTGACACGCTACTGCCCTGATTGATAGTTGATGCTCAACAAATCCTGTAGGTTTTCACACAACTCATACGAGAAGAGGCTATCAACCACCATTCAGGATGCAGAAACTTAAGTTTCCCTGTATAAAATTACTAACTGCTCCCTCTAATGCTTCTAACCATCGTTTCGAAATAACCAACAGTTTTTAACAAGTTGGTGAACTGTTTCTCTACCTGAAACACGATTACTAGGATATTTTCTTGCGGTGTAAAACCTAAGTATTGCTTCCATCGGAAGAGAAGTAAAGCTGTTGATCCCTTATCGTAGATTTACGGCACGTAAAATAACCCCAAGTCTGAAAGAAGAGGCTTCTGAGCAAAATTAATCGACCGTTCAAAACCTGAATTGAAAGGTACGCTGATGACCTGAGATGTTAAAAAAATGTCCATAAATAATGTAGTACATAAAAACGGGTTTTAAGACTATATTCATGTGATGGAATAACTAACAAAGCAGAAAGCTCCAAATATTACATGAATGCACAACCATTCGCTGACAAAACCTCCTTCAAACTAACTACAAGCTGCTATGTACACATGCATTATGCGGCTTTGACTGGCTTCTCCAGTATGCAGTCACACAAATCTGACATTTAATTCAAATAATCTCACTTTATTTTGAGCAGTACTCATAAATAAACTAGATAAACTAAAGTAAATAGAATGGCATTGCAAAATTATCTTTACCAATACCACGAGTCCTGATAATTTAATTGAGGTTAACAAATGTTTATTGTTATATTGTCATGACAACAAACATGAGTTTGAAAGTTCATTTAAGGACTTAAGAAAAATTATAAGCAAGAGATATACAAGATATTTTAATGCGAGAACGATGCCTTTTTTTTTTTTTTTTTTTTTTTGTTACGTTTAGTATAATCATTGAAGTGATTCGGCTTACCTGTTTGATCTTTCTGAAAATATACACTCATTTTATTAGCTTTTATTTCAAGCAGAACAGCATGGAGATCTACATTAAATAAAATATAACTGTATACTATTATAACAATTACCATTTACTACTATTTTTATATCAGTTACATCATATTTCGTCTTGTGATGATAACTTCTTAAAAAAAAAAAAAAAAACATTTGAAGTTATAATAACGCTTTATAGTAAATTTATTTATTCTGAGTAAATTGAAAGTTAAATAACAATTTTGCTCTTTTTTATTTATTATTTCATTTAAATCATGTTATTTAATGCATGAGAATAAGCTTCCTAGATCCCTAGTCAAATCGGAGCAGAGATTATAGGAATAAAATAATGAACGTAGGAGAAAAACTATCAGCTGTTATTTTTTAGCATCATGCTTTAAAATTATCGCTTAACTTCCATTCCGACTGGTGTGTAAGGTATTAATAAGACCGTACAGTGGCTGAAAGGCGCTCGAGTGCAATTATCGACATTATGTTCCCGCATAGAGTTTAAGATAAAAATCTCTACTCTTAGAAGCGTTTTGATAATTTGAAATATGAAAAAAAAAAAAAAATCACAATTTTGTTAATGCTAATTATCGCTTCAGTTTGCTTATAAACTGTAAAACTGTTTATCTGGATTCATGTGCCTGTTTGCGTGTTGGGGCGTAGGGGATTGGGAAAATCCATACATACTGAATGGGCAAAATTCGCGCATTATGCTTAATGCTAATCTCATTTCAGGGTTCGCTGGTCAGCATTGTGAATACGAATATAACGAATGCGAATCTTCTCCCTGCATCAATGGTGGAACCTGCATGGATCATATAGGGAGCTACACTTGCATCTGTGGAAGAGGATATACCGGCAAGCGATGCCATGTCAAGGTATGAATGACATTTATATATACTTTTAATATGCATGGGTCGTAGACCGTACATGCTTAAATATGATACATAATTAGAAAGAGAAATAAATAAAAATAAGCAACAAAACAATAATAATAAATAATGCTCTTAAAAATGAAAAAAAAAAAATGTTCACAAATATGTGAATGGAAACCCATTACATACTATTTATATTTGTACTACTTCTAGAATTGTAAGCAGAAAATAAATTGCTTCTAGTTTCGCGCAATTTAATTAGATAAATGCCCTTTATTCAACTGATTCGTATGGTTCGCAAACAGGTCAGCACGCCAATCGACCTCTAATTGCCTTTAAATTTTTTCTAAAAACAGCGTTTTTCTCGGGTGTTCCCAGTGGGTACGTTCTGCCAGAATATCTACCCATTCCTCATCCCCTTCACAAAATGTGCAGATTCTCCTACCAGAACTATCCGTTATTTTTGAGCCTTCTATCTTCTTAGCCTAAACCAGCCATTCCTGGTCTTGTCTTTTTCCCTAGAGCGAGCATATATGCCTTTTTACCTCAGGTTACATTAATTTCATTTGATAAGCTAAAGGAGATTTTCGTGCTACATTTTGCCTCGATTTCCTGCCTACTGATATCCTCTAGACTTGTTCTAATCCTCTTTCATATGTTTTTATTATTTTCTTTGCATCGTTGTCATATTGAACGCAGGTCAATTCCTCTGAGTCCTCTTTCCACCTCTGCAGCCCAAAACGTTTGTGTTATGTTTTGTACCTGGTGTCTTATATCATTTAGAGCAAACTGTGGACTGTCTCCTTGCATTAATCTAATAGTTTTTCACCGTCATTGTTTTATTATTAACCATATGCCTTCCTTTCTCTGGAAAGATAATACCTTCAGTTTTTTGGGATGCGAAAGCAATTCTATAGATTGACTACTTTTTTCTTAATAATGTTTAACGCCCGTTTTAGTAATTGCTGTGGGTGGGTGGGCGGTGGGCACTGATGATACGTGTAATGAAATGATAAATTGGGAAGGGATTTTTTTTTAAGAAACAAAAACGTTCAAGGCCTAAATATTAGAGTACTTCCGGCATTTTCCATTTATGAGAATCCAGGAAAACTGGAAAAAACCTCAGTCAGCAAGGACGGTCCTGGAGGTAATCGAACCCCAAACCTTCCGCTCATGACTCCATGCCTTCCTTGATGGTGATAGCTTACTTGGAGGGGAGAAAAGCATCACTACAGAATTCTACGCATTACTTTTGAAGAGAGCAATTATGGAAAAACGTCCGGGAATAGCCAGAAAGAAGGTGTTGTTTCTTCGCGATATTGGCCAGTAAAAGGTCTCTAACAGTTTTGGGAATGAACCCAATGAAAATTTAAAAATTCAAACCTGATTATTGCATTCTTTCAAAGTATTCTCCATTGCATACTGTACATTTTTCATCCATTCAAACTATTTTATAAATGTTGAATGTCATGTTTCTTTGGATAATATGCAAATACATTCTTCGTACGCAGCTACTGTGGCTTCAGGTGATTCAAATCGTTGGCCAAGCATTTTTGCTTTTGTTTTGGGGAATAGAAAAAAGTTGGAGCCAGATCTGGACTGTAAGGGGCATGGGGAAAATATTTGACTCCTGACTACTGCATAAATTGAGCTGTTTCTAGTCCAGTGTGGGCAGAGGCCTTATCGTATGCAACAAGATTCCATGCAGACCAGTCTTAAAACGCTTGGTTCTCAGTCCATCTAGGACTTGAGGCAGTGCACATCTGGCAGTGATAGTGTTTTGTCCCCCAAGTGGAATTGTCACAAGATGGCCACTATGTGAGAAGAAGAAACATACCATCTTCTTGTTGTCGTTCGTTGGGGAATCCTCTCCTGGAAACATCCAGACCGATGTTTGTCGCTTAGTTTCTGGATCATATTGATATATCCAGCTTTCGTCAATAGTTATGCTGTTAAATATGTTTTTGGATCTTTCCCCACCAAAATGCTCTGTCATTTCTTGGCACCAATGCACACATACTTTTTTCTACTCATTTGTGAGGTGGTGGGGTATCCAACGACGCCAGAGCTTCCTGACGTGAAGTTTTTCTTTGAAGATTGTTTTCACTGCTGCCGATACAATATTGAGGGCTTCTTGAATCTGATAATATATGTAACAATGATCTCCCAGCAACATACGCTCTACTTTCATCACATTTTCATTGGATTGCTGTAGTCCGCCGTCCTCCTGCGTGATCTTCATCTTTAGAGAACCCCTTTCTGTTCTAAAATCTGCAAATCATCGATAAATAGTAGACCCCCAATGCACTATGCAATATCCCAAGGCATTCTCTTTTCTTTAAATGCACTTTATAGTCTTAGAAAATTAGAGGACGGAAATGCTGTCGCTTGAGGTCCATCCTAGCATCTGGCGCAGCAACAACCGCGTACACATACACAGAAGTGCTGACGCCATACATTGTTGGAGCGCTCTCAAATTTGCACAGGTTGTTCTCTAAACTTCAATTTAAATCTGAGAAAATCTTATCTGACTTGTCGCAAGGCCTTGTTGTCCATTCTCAAAACTTTAACCGATTAGCCGAATTACGATTTGAAAAACTTCCGCATCCACCCTATTCACCCATCTCGCTACCTCCGATGACCGTGTTTCCAAAACTCAAGACTTTCTTGGGTGGATACAAATTTAAGTCAAATAAAGAGGTCACACAGAAGATAAGTGAATAGTTTTAGGGTCTTGAAGAAACCCACTTCTAAGAGAAAACCACGAACCTAGATAAACGCTGGAGGAAGTGCGTTGAACTTCTAGGAGACTGTGTGGGAAAATAAATTAAAAAAAAAATATATATATAAATTAATTTGGAAGACTGGGCTTGTTCTCATTAATATCAAACCAAGTTACTTATCAAAATACCCGTGTATACTGCAGTTTTCTTCAAAGTTTAAATAGATTCTTAATCAAAATTTGTTCATAATAAGACATTTATGAGAGTATTCATCTGATAAATGTACCGTGTCATTAACATTTCGCACCGTTTTCTCGGCCGTTGCAAATCTCTCTTTCTTCCTTCCTTCCAGACGACGGACAAACAATGGTAGCGAAAATGCTGTTATATCAGCGGCAGCGCAAAGTGTTTTCTCTCCAGCTTAGCTACTGCGGTCTGTTTCAGCAGATGCGCCAGTTAATCTCCTTGGCAAGTAAGCCATTTTTGCCGTTGTCCCGGTAGAGAGAATGGGTTTCAGCTGATGATTCCCCCTTTCTTCACCTGCGAGGCAACCATTAAATGGATAGCATTTCTTCCCTAAGGATTCACAAAACCATCTCGTTCTACGAATGTTAACAACATACCTCTAGCAAGACGCCCAAGATTAATTACTTGGGGTTTTATAGTGCTACAAATTGTATTTCCTCCCTTCTTCTTCTTTTACTAAAGACAACATTGCGAGTTGATGTGCATTTAAATATAAGATAAATTATATGGCACAATCTCTTTGTGATTTTGCGAACAAAGCGGTCTAGTATTTATATACAGTGTGTTCGCGAAGACCGTATACGTTTATTTAATGAATTTAGTAACGGCTAGTTGTCCAAGTACGTGCTTCATCATGTTGGACTCATAATTCTACTCGCCTCCAAGTTCTTTGTGATATTTTTTTCCCAAAAACTGTATATGCGATCATACTGAATGCATCCGTACAGTTTGATCGAGTTCAGCGTTGATTCCGTAGCGACGCGCGGTAACCTTCATCTTGATAATACCTCACAAGGTATCAGGTGGCATCAGATGAGGTCTACAGGAAGGCCGTGGGAGTGGTGTTGGAGATGTTGGGAATCCACGTCCAATCCAAAAGCAAAGTGTGCTGCAGCTCCGTCTTGCTGTATCTACAGTTCTTCCATTAGTTCTCTGTCTTCCAATTGGGGGATGAGCCAAGTGGTCAGCATTCTTGATACGATACGGCCCAAAGAGATGCTGCTATGTCATTCCTGCCCACATCATAACATTCATTGGGTTGCGTTTAAGTTCGGAAGTGAAGTGGGAATTTTCCTTCGATCAAATAACCCCACATTTCTCTCTCGCGTGCTGCGGTATATGGCACACTCATCTGTGAACATAACCTTATATGACGGTGGTCACATGTCGCTTTGAAATGTTGCTAGAGAGATGAAGGTCTGACGATACAGCTTCGCCTTTAAGTCCTTCTTCAGTAATTGAAAAGAGTCGATCGTGGAATATCAAGCTCAGCAACCCGTTTGAGAATGGGTTCAACTGACACCTCAACTTTAGCTCATGTCTGCAGGAGCGTCTTCTTTTTTGACTTCTCGATCAGACTTTCACATTTCCTGTCGTAAATGCCTTTCTTTTGCAGAAAATCATTGTCCACGTGTTCCATACACTCGCGACTAACCTGTTCTCAACAGAAAATGAACTTGTGCCTGCCATTTTAACTCACAGAATGACTGTTGAGTAATGCTGAGGTCACAATATAATAACAATATTACTAACAATTGCAACATAATAATATAATATATTATATGCTAATAAGAAACTAGTAAAGTAAAGGGTATACTGACTTCCGGAACAAACTGTATACTGGACCTCCAGTGCTGAAACATTTAAAGCAATTTACGTATAAAATACGAGGTGCATTCAAGTTATAACACCTCCAATTTTTTTTTCTCATTAACTAATCATACGAAAATTATGAAAATTGTGTCACTTCTGGACGTAATCTCCTTGCATCCGTACATATTTTACAGAATGTCGACGCCATGATTCCATGGCCGCTGTGAACACTTATGTAGGAGTCTGTTTTAGCCAATGGAAAACCGCTTATGCAATAGCGCACGGCTAGTGAATGTGCGACCACGGAGAGTATCTTTCATCGTTGGAAACGGCCAAAAGTCGCTAGGAGTCAGGTCAGGTAAGTAGGGTGCATGAGTTGTTTTCACGAAGAAACGTGACGTTCGTCCGGTGCGCTGGGGCGTTGTCTTGGTGAAAGAGTACAGCCGTTTCCTACCGTTTTTCACGCAATGCTGGAAGGAGCTTCTTCTTTTAAACATCTTCGTAGAATGCACCTGTCTCCTTAGCGCCCTTTGGAACGCAATGAGTAAGGATTACTCCATCGCTGTCCCAGAGCATGGCCACCATAATTTTTTCTGCACTGGCGCTTACCCAAAATTTTGTTGGTGGAGGTGAATCTGAGTGTTTCTATTGACCAGACTGGCGCTTCGTTTCAGGATTGAAAAACGGCATCCATGTCTCATCCATTGTCACAATTGATGAAAGGAGCGTCCCATTCATGCCGTCATCACGCGTCACATTGCCTGGCAACATGCCACGCGCGCAGTTTTGTAGTCGTCCGTCAGCATTCGTGGCACCCACCTGAGGGACACTTTTTCCATTTTCAGGTCTTCATGCAGGATTGTGTGTACAGATCCCACGAAATGCCAACTTTGGAGGCGATGTATTCCGCACTCATTCGGCGATCTTCCAAAACAACATTCTCCACTCGCCCGATCATGTCGTCAGACCGGTTTGTGCGAGGCCGAGATTGCCTTTGTTTGTTTGTCACCACGATCTGCCTTCCGCACCCATGAACGCACATTAGACACATCCATGACACCATCACCACATGTCTCACTCAACTGGCGATGGATTTCAATCGGTGTCAAACCACGCAAATGGAGTAAACGAACGATTACACGCTGTTCTTGTAATGAAAAGGTTAACCATTTTGAAGTATCAAAAACAGTTCTTCCTCTCGCCACTGCCGCTAGAGTTCTGTGTGGCATATCTATCTCTGTCACTCATTGAAATCCCGCGTATTTTAAGAACAAACTGCATGTTTCTATCTGTTTCCAGTCCTGAGAAAAAAAATCGAGGTGTTGTAACTTGAATTTACCGTATTACATCAACATTCAGCGTTCATACTATGCTACTTAGTTTTATTTTGAACAAAAGTAAAATTATAGTACAGCTACTATTATTTCATATATTTCTGTGTATTTCGTGCTCTCTTTCTTTTTCGTTTTCTTTTATTCATTCTGTTTTATTTCCAGCATTCAAAGAGATCAACACGAAATACTTTATATCATAAAGATCAAACCGAATGTCCTCTTTCCTAAAATATTTGCGTATCATTAGTAGATGTCTCTTTATTTAACACAAATTTGAGAGTTCGAATTTAGTATTAAAATCACTGCGCGTCCGACATGGCAATATTATTTGTATAAGCATGTAAGAATATTTGACATATCGTGTTTTATTACTGTCTCTCGTGATTTTCAGGTTGCTATATTTTTCAATTGAGGGAAAGTTCATCCCTTTAGATCTCCTTAAAAACCAACTTTTAGGCGTCTAAAACAGGATGTGAAATTATCAAAATAGGCATTAAGAATGCAATTCTATGTACTTGAAAATACAAATTTAGATAGCAAAAATTGCAGTTTAATGGGTCTAATTTTTTAAATTTATATTGCAATGACTATAAAAGCAATTAATAGTAAATACTGAGTTTTAGAGAAGAGTAAAAATTCTTGTTGTTGGAAATTTTGTTTTTGCTGCATCCTTTTGCCTCCAATACTTTTTTTAATTTCCTGATTTCAGAGACTCTCCTCTTCTAATATTGGTTATTGTACCTATTTGTTCCCTGCTAATATTAATTCCTTTACCATTAAGGCACGGACTCGTGAGCTGGAGGTCTGGGGTTCGATTCTCGCCAGGACCGTCCTCCCTGACTGAGGTTTTTTTCCAGGTTTTCCTCGGTCCTCATAAATGGCAAATGCCGGGGAGGTACCGTAAACTTAAACCTAAAACGTTTTCTTCCTTAAAAAATCCTTTCCCAATTATCCAGTTCATCTCATGTATCATCAGTGACCACCGCCTGTTATACCTCAGTAGTAAAAGCGGCCGTTGAACACTATTTAAAAAATGCAATACGGCCCATAATCTATAGTCTCCATTGTTCGGGTGTATATTCCATTTTTCCCCACCAGGACGGCTTTGAGCATCACCTTCATTTTTTTTTTTTTTTTTTTTTTTTTTTTTTTTTTTTTTTTTTTTTTTTGCTACTGAGGCACCGCAGGCGGTGGACACTGATGGTACTTGAGATGAAATAATAAATTGGGAAAGGATTTTTTTTAAAGGAAGGAAATGTTCCAGGTCTAAGTTTAGGGTACCTCCCCGGCATTTGCCACTTATGAGGACTGAGGAAAACCTGGAAAAAACTCAGTCAGAAAGGACCGGGAATCGAACCCCAGACCTCCCACTCACGAGTCCGTGCTTTAACGACCTCGGCCACTCGTGGCGGCAAACGCAATTTCATGTGTACTATAGGCATAATGAGTTAATGTATCAAACGTATTAAATTATGTTGACATGTTTTTTCAAAGTAATAATAGTTTATAAGTTTCCTTTTTGCTCTATTTCATAATGATTGGTTCATATGCAAAAGGCAACTCTTTGCAATAGTTTTATAAATTTAATTCCTTTGTTTTCTTTCGTTAGAGTTGAAAACATTTATTACAAATACTAAATAAACATATATATTTTGGTCCATGCAACTTTATTCGAGTCCCCTTTTTTGTTCTGCTTTCTGAAAGTAATACCCCCCCCCCCCCCGTTGTTTATATTCTAAGAGGATTGCTTGTAATATTTATTAAGACCTTTAAAAAGTTTGAGAATTTTAACACCTTATGATGACAACTGAAATGCCTTCGGGTCTGCAAAAGAATCCGAAATTTTTACCTGAAAACACAAGATCTCCAAACCCGCTTTTGTGTTTTCAATGTGAGGAGAAGAGTCTGCAGAAAATATAAAAACAAGATGACTTGCCGCAATTGGGACTAGAGCTCTCCAGCCCCCTTTACTACATAAACGACAGCAGTAGAATGGATTACTTCCATTTCCGTTCACACGCACATAATCCCATTGCTCAGTTGTTTGTGATGAAGATGAATGGCCAATCACAGAGTGACATGTATCAGAACGCTACACGAGCAAGTAAAAACATTTACATTATTTGTTTAACATTATCCTACTGCAGGAGACGAAAGGTACATGCTGAGCATACTCAAAATTAATGTGTTGGCTCGTATGTATTAATTTTAATGACGAATTGGGCATTACCTTATTTAGAACTCTTGCGCTTTCTGTCAGTAAACGGTCCATCACCAACAATACCTTCAAAAAACTTTACGTTTTTATATACACGTAAATGCACAGTCACTTGCCGGCCAAATCTCCCCATACTAACTACAACCTGCTAAGTGCACATGCATTATAGGGCTTTGATGATTACTACGTAGCTGCACTGGCCCGTAACTCAGTGTATGTTTCGCTCGTTTTCAAACCTGTTTAATGTTAGTATTTAGATAAACTCGAAAATTGCCTATTCGTATATATTTTATTTTATTTTTCATTTATTCACAGATCGACCTTTGTGACCCGAATCCTTGCCACGATCATCATTATTGTGTGGATCGAGGAAACAACTACTCGTGCGAGTGTCCCAAGGGGTTCGCGGGCCCTGATTGCCTCATCCCATCACGAGCTGTGAGTATTCATTCATTCTTTTTTTCCCCCTAGCCATTGCAGTCTTAGTGTTTTTTACAAGCATGCATGACATACAACAAAAGAATTTAGTTTGCTAAAACCTAAACATTCCCAATCTGTGCATGATATTCAGAGAAATTCCTTAATTTGTTTATGCCAGTTGAAACGACGATTTGAAGTTCGCCAAACTTAACGCCAGTGAGCTAATGATCGTTAACTGGCAAACGATTGTTTTCGACGTGCAGTGAAACTGAACTCTGGTTGTTTGTTTTTGCTTCGCATTTGTTCAGCGTTGCTATGGTTTCCGATGCGGATGAAAGTATTAGTACTGGTTAGTAGAGCGAAAGAGAACGGCATATAGAGTAAGGATTCGAATCAATTAGTGAAATAAAAGGAACAATTATAAACAATTTCCTTTTAGAATATATTTTAATTTAATGAATAACGTGATATTTCGTAATAAGTATTTTTTATACAAGTTTTCTGTTGTCAGCACTGGAAAGAGCGTATTTTAATAGTAACCATGACGAAATTTAGCGCGAGCACGCATTGTTGCAACTGCAGCAAAAATGATAAATGTGACCATGCACTCGATTTCTGCTAGGTAACCCGAGAGCGTTATCGTGCAATGATTTTAGCAAATTACGAATGAATTGCGGTTGTACCAATAAAAATAATTTTGAAAAGTTTCTTCAGGTCTTCACGATTCTACTTATTAGGCACCAAAAATGACAATATATACCATTTCAATTAACACTCTAGCGGCCGAAATTTTTCTCAACGAAACTATGTATATATAGATAAATTTAAAAAATCATTCATCCAGTTTGTTAAGCAGAAAATTGAACCATTAAGGGTGGGGATTAACCTAAAGCGAAAATTTAACAATCGCTCTAGAGGTAGCAATTGTTGTTTTTTCTCTCCAAAAATCCGTGTATGCCATTGAAATGAAATAATTAAAAATGTATCAGAAAATAAGCAAAATATGAATATTAGGAGTGGATGTTTGCCTGAAACCAAAATTTAAAAATCGCTCCAGCAATACCAATATTCATTTAACGCAACAAACCTCGAGTTATATCATTTAAATAATTTAAGAAAAATAGTTGTGAACATTGTGGTAATCGGACCATTAGGAGTAGGGGCATACATGAAATCCGATTGCGCTCTAGCTTTTAATTTTCTTTCAATTGTCTTTTTTTTAAAAAAAAAAAGGACAAATTAACTCACATTTTAAAACGATGCACTGTCGTGAAGATTTACTGCCACGCTCATAAACCCAGTCGGTATCAAAAGAGGCAGTAAACATACCATATGACTGTTACTCGACATCCTAACAAGAACACTGATAAACTCTCCCACAGCTGTAGGTTTGTCTGCTGTTAATTCTAGACTGCTATTGGCTGAAGCTATTATGTGGAGTTTGTCTGTTGTTAAATCTTAGACTGTTATTCGCTGAAGCTAAATATTATTGGTGCAATAAAATGAAGTTTCCGGGCTTTTTGACCATGGTTCAGAAGATAAACACCTGTATATACCTAATCTTTAGTTATCCTCTGAAGATGCCCAACGGAGAGACGGGCGAAACATCAGGTGTTTTAACATCTTCTGAACCACGGCCAAAAAGCCCGGAAAGTTCATTTTATTGGATTAACGCCGGCCGTGAAAGCCTAAGCATGTATATTATTGATGCGTTAAGACAGAGAAACTCTGTCGCTAAATAATTGATCTCAAAGGCTCTGAGGAAAACGTCGCGACTATAGGTTGTCATTCATTATCACTTCATGTGGATTTCGTTTGTTATTAAACTCAAGACTATATTGACTGAAGCTAAAATGTTATTGGTGCGGTAAGACAGATTATATCTATCGCTATATTATCAAAGGCTCTGAAAAAAGTGGTGGCTAATTACACTGGCTTGACCCGTGTTCATCAAGAGAAGGAAAATGGCCAGAGGTGGGTATTTTGAATTGTGGGCTCCTGGTAGTAGTCCACAAATTCAACTTGCTGAGGAATTCGCTTAGTTTACGCAGCTCCTATGTAACAGACGTTTTACGATTATCAAAAAGAATATTTAAAAAATGACAGACTCTGCTCCGTCAGGTATAAAAGTCTGTAACTGGTTTACAGGGTTTGGACGAGACAGAACGGCACTGAAAAATCGAGAAGCACACGGGTCATCGAGCAACAGAGGTCACATAAAGAAGAAACCATAGCTAAGAACGACGATCCACGAATAACGTACTGGGAAGTAAGAATCTCCAAACATTCATTCGTCTCTGGAGTCTGAGTTTCTGCAGAAATATTTTCATGCGAGGAGGTTTTGTTATCTTTGGGTACCCCACAATCTCACAGAAGAAAAAAAGTCAGCAAGGAAAAAGTTCTTCGTTTTGACAATGACAGCTCTCTATGTGTTCACAATATTTTTCACAGGAAACGAAAGCTATATTTACCAATATGATCCTGAATCATAGGGGCTGTCGGTGACCTGGGTCTTCCCAAATGACGAAGGTTGAACGATGTTGAAGTGCAGACAAGAAGATGTTTGCCAGTTTGTTCTCAGTAACTGATCATTCTGCTTCAGATACAAAAAGAAAGAAAGAAAGAAAGAAAGAAAGGAGGGAGGGAGGGAGGGAGGAAGGAAGGAAGGAAGGAAGGAAGGAAGGAAGGAAGGAAGGAAGGAAGGAAGGAAGGAAGGAAGACCAACAAAACGCAAGATTTGAGAGAAATAGTTCACCTTGTAAATCAATACATTTACTCCAATGACTTTCCAACTTTTTTATACCCCTCAGTAAAAAAAGATGAAAAACAAGCATCTGTCTCAGCTTCAACCTCATCATTTGATGTGAATCTTCGTCCGCCAGCCATTTCTTCAGGTTTGGGAACAAATAGTAGTCGCTGAGAGCCAAATCTGGAAGCAAACGATATGCAGTTTTGCAGCAACAGTCCCAGACATGTGTGAGGGAACATTAGGCATTGTGAGTTTTTATCATAATCTCATCGGTCGTAGCAGTTTTGGAAGGCGCTGAAAGTTCATCATCTTGAATGAATGTACGGCCACGCTTAAATTCAGCAGCCGACTTTTTAACTTTCGAAAACGAATACGGAGAATCCTTTAATGTGAAATCTAACTTCTTATGAATATTTGTTGGGGTTAAACCCTTCAAAACGAAATACTTGATCACAGCTGGTATTTCAGTTTTATCCATTTTGTACAAAATGTTAACACTAGTTTGTTAACACGGTAGTCACAAACAAACGCATCTGAAATCTTACAGTGCACCATCTAATGGACAACTATCATAGTAATTTGGCCATCTTCACGACATCTCTGAGTCACGCCGAGAACTTTTAGAACACGATAAGCATTTAAGAATGTAAGGTTCCCTCATAGAGTTGTCTACTACGTGAATATTTTTCGGAAAGCTCATTTAAAACTGTCTCTAGCAAAATTTTAAGTTTCCTCATGTTCTTAAATGATTAAGAACTTCTAAAATGTTACAGACTTCAACTTTAGACGTTTATCTTTCAAAATAGGCGTGCCCAATTTTTACAACTGAGCACTGCCTCCGGCATGTCTAACGACATCACGTAGTTCCAAACTTCACGCCTGTTTCTATTACGTTTTCCAACCAGGAAATGAGCATTGTGTGTTCACAGTAGCCAGATTTCGACATAATTTTCCTAGGCGCAGACCAGATACTGTTGGCTTACCTACAGTAAGGGATATGCTCAATAAATTATAAAACAGCCTCGACGTCAGCATACGTCAAGGCTGAAAACAATAGAACAAAGGTCGTGTTAAAACCAAGACTTGTAGCATGTCAAGTTTAGTCTTCACATTGCATTCATGTAGCGAACAGCGGCAGTCAGTTTAGATAGATCCGCAGCGCAAACAACAAGGTATTTATCGAGGATTAGAGCTTCCAACAACTGACATGGCGCTGTGTGTACGAAGGGGAAAAATAATTCATAGCGTTACAGAGCAAATGCTTTTAGTGCTAAACGCAGAACAATTGACAGTCGTGAAAGCCGATAAACATTCAATCAGTTCGTTAGAAACGATAGTGATTTCCATTTCAAGGAAATACGTCTCCAAAATGTATGATTTCCAATAATGCTTTTATAAAAATGTAATTTCTAAATAGTATTTTAGTCGACTGACAAGCTACAACTTGCAACAATATTCAACTAATAAAAAAGTGTAAAGAAATGTATTCAAATATCAACTAAAGTAAACATTTTATTTTTATATAAGAATTATTACTGTAAAAGACCCACTAGATGCTAAAGTAATGTGTAAGGCAGGCCCTAGGTTGCGCGCCAATTTTGAAGCAGTCTTATTGCATTTTGTTGAGCCCCCCCGCTCAACAGGACTGAAGAGAATATTAGTTGTTCTAATAATCACGTGACGTAATATTGTATATTCTGTGATTTACGACCGTAATGTTCTTTTACAACATCTGGTGTTTCTGAAAATTACCGAATACATATTATTACCTTGGCCCACTTTCAATATGGTTAAATTTACTGCGCTCCAGAGATAGCAGTTGTTATTCAATGCTGGTCTTATTAACTTCACCTGGCGTCAGGATAACCGCCCTGCTAATGTAAATGTTCCCTGTGTAGATTTTCTAGCGAACGCGCCATCAACATACGAGGGTTACCTTTTAAGTTTTTACAAAAACTAGTAAAGAAAAAACATATTTTGGAACAAAAAGTTTTATTGCTTTTCAAAATATTCGTCTTTAAGATTTATACACTTTTGCATGCTTCAAACTAATTCTCGAAACATTTTTTCCACTTTGAACTTAGCATCTCAAAAACATGGTTTTTAAAGGCTTCAACAGCTTCTTCCGGTGTCTATGCACATTTGTTTGACATTCGGGAACAGAAATAAGTTGTTAGGCGATAATCAGGTGAATACGGGCAACGACACGGTGTTTTTCTCCTTCAAATAAGCAATTGTTGGAGTGCGATAAATTCACAAACGGAATTTCGTACTTTATTATAGATTAGATAGAGTGTCGGTCCTGGTGGTGTAGTGGTAACCATATTTGCCTTCTAAACCCAAGATCGCGGGTTCGATCCCGACCAGAATCGATGGATTTTTTCGGGGGCAAAAATCCTAAGTGTGGCTTCCTTGGCAAGGGAAGTAAAGCCGTGGGTCCCGTGTCGTACATTTACGCCACGATTAAGAACCTCAAGCCTGAAAGAAGAGGCCTCTGAGCAAAATTTGTCGGCCGTTTCACGCCCAGAATAGAATGGGACGCTAATGACCTTAGCTGGTAAAGACCGCCTGTAAATAAACAAATAAAAAAAAACTACATAGCATTTGAGACGATGAGCTGAAACTATCCCTGTGACATCTGTAGGTGCTAAACATCGAATGACTCTCAGGACTCAGAATAGGTCCTAACAAATTCTTTTGATTTTAAGATGGCAGTGAAAATGTCTTAATTTTATGTTGGCAGGCATGCAGCGTAAATCCTTGCCGACATGGAGGTACATGCTGGAGTAGCGTGGATAGCTTCTATTGTGCATGTCGTCCAGGATATACCGGTAAAACATGTCAAGGTAAGTGGCAATTACTTCACATTACAAATTCATTGACAGCCAAAAGTAGATTTGTTCTCTGTATAAAAATTCTTCATAAGAAAGCGTGAAAAGTACGAAGGTAACCATTTTAAATATGATAAAGTATAGTTCACTTTTCACCCTTTATTGCAATACACTTTTCACATCATTGAATTAGCATTTCAACCTCCCCCTCCTCCAAATAGTCAGAAGTCGTATCTACAAATTGGGCATATAACAGCATCCATCATTCCTTCGTCACACTTAAATTTCCTTCCTCGAAGGTCCTTCTTGAGTTTTGAGAAGAGGAAATAATCACTGGGAGCTAGATCTGAACTGTAGAATGGATGGTCGATCTCCTTGAAGCGACATTTCTTCACATCGTCCTTTGCAACAAGAGCTGGGTGCACAGGCGCGATGTCGTGAAGAAGTCGCGCACACTACTCAGTTTTCCTCGCCTTTTCTCTTTGATAAGCACGTACAGTAGGCCAGCATAGTACTTCCCATTTACTGTGGTGTTCCTCTCCTTGAAATCAATGAAGAGTATTCCTTTACAGACCCAAAAGATTGTGGCCATGATCTTCTTGGTTGACTGAGTGACCTTAGCATTTAGAGGCGTCGCCAGGTTTAGCCACTCCATTGCTTCTCTTTTAGACAAGGAATCGTATTAGAGGGCCATAGTTTCATCTCCTGTAACAATGGTTTGCAGAACTTCTCTCTAGTTGCCACGGCAGAGCTCCAAAAATGTCCGACAACAAATGGCTCGTTGCTGCTTTTGGACTGAGGAAAGAAGTATAGACGCCCATCTTGCACTAATCATATTCATGTTTAAATGTTGATGAATAATTTTAAGGACTGTTGTTATAGAAAGGTCCAACCTTGTTGCTATTTCTGTAACTTTGAGCCACCGGTCTTACATAATTTCTCCTTCCACAAGAGCGAGCGATGTTTTCAGGATGAGCACCTCCAAGGGCCGACCTGTACGCTCTTCGCCTTCAATGCCATTTGAAAAAGTCATTATTTTACGGTAGAAATTGAGGGGGATGCTTCCCCATATACACCGTCCAATCGCTGTTTAATTTCATTTGGAGTAACTCCTTCTTTTGTGAAGAATTTGATAACAGCTCGAAACTCCATTTTGAACGCGTCACAATCTTTTACGCATAGCCTTCTTTATGCAACCATATCTGAACAACAGCGGAGCGGAAGTTACAGCTGAAATTATTTACTTAATAGACATCGTATGACACCAGATAAGGCTTTTTTGAAAGCGATAATCCTTAAAGGCGAGGCCGGAAACTTATGGACCTACCCTCGTACAAGCCAAAAATGTTCAGTATACATGAGTCGGTAAATATCCATTTTACGAGGTAGTTGTGAATGTATGGGCAAGATTACAAGAATGATTGAGACAAGTGTATATTTTGGCCTACAAAGACATCTCACTTAAATCCCTTGGGCTCTGGGTGCCCGAGGTCTCCTAATAAGAACATTACTGTACTAGTGGGTACCCAAAAGAAAAACGGAATTGATATTTAGACAGATTTATTGAACTGTGTAACTGCAGATGTTGGGCGCTCACCCATAGGCAGAACGCTCTTTGATATGTTTGGGTAAGATGGATGAATTACAGTGCGGTCAGTTTTATATTCCACCGGAGTGTTTATTTGTTCCGCTTTTTGGTTTGAATATGCGCGTGCGTGTGTGCGCGCGCGCGCATACTTAAGTGTTTATACTTGGGTGATAATATCTGTAATTGTTTTTGATTTTAAGTGGAATTTTGTTTCCTATTGAGTAACTGTGTAATGAGTAGCATATATGGCCGAAAGGCCCATGCAAACGACGCTATATAAATATTTATTTTTTATTTTGAGCAATGAATACACACTACTGCTTGTACAAATAAATAAAATATTTATAATTGCTGTTTACAGAGGAGTTCGTGTTGGAGGCGATACCAAGCGCTGTGCCAAGTGGGAGCCGAGAAAGTCAGCTGGATCTACAGATGCCCATATCAATCCATTTGGATCACCTTCATAATGTTTACATAGCTGCTGGGACTCTGGCCTGTGCTGTCATCATTGTAGTGCTAACGGTAGGTGATCACCGAAATATAGAGTGGCGCGGAGCAGAGTAACACATTTCAGAGATGAAAATGTTCTCCACGTGGTTTCCTGACGGAAACGGGGTTCACCAATGTACGCGCGTACTGTTCGCGATACTTTAAAATTTTAATAGTTAAAGCAAAAAATTCATGAACAGTGAAGCCACATCCCTTAGCTACTTTTCAACCAAAGAGCTTAAGTCTCTCGATGCATTTCTTCTATCGTGACAGTAGTTTCAATATGCCCTGTTCGTAGAACTCCGTCTTTTAGGAGTATAGCTGCGTTCAGTCGATTGCACTTCTTTATCGGAATTGAAACATTGGCCGCCCAGGAATTTCTTCATTGGGCCAAATTAAAGATTAAAGTCCGAGGGTACAAGGTCCGGACAGTATGGTGGGTGCCGGAGCACCTCCCAACCAAATTTCACGATTGGTACCAACAGAAGCCGCATTATGGGAACGAGCATTATCAAAGAGCAGTCATATATGCAGCGTTGCGTTTGTCATGAAGGGCACAGGACAACTTCACCAAATGTTCTTTCATACGATGCAGCATTTATAGCAATCCCATGTGTACGAGTAAGCAATTCCACCAACAGAACACCATTCGTATCTCACAACACGGTCACTAGAACTTTCTCGCAGACCGCGTTACCATGAATTTCTTCTTTGATGGGGAGTCGGATTGTTTCCACTTCATTGAGACGTGTCTTCTTTCAGGCGTGTAGTGCTACGCCCAGGACTCATCACCAGTCATGATTTCTTCTTTCTTCGTCCAAGTATGTCATCATTCTCTATCCTTTCTGGCCATCTGTCAGGTTCTTGGGTACCCAGAAGGCACTCACTTTACGAAAATTCAGCACTGATGCACAGTATCGTACACCGTACCGTAAGAAATATTGAACAACCCTGACACGGTTCGCAGATGGATACGCCAAGCCTTCATTTTATATTCTCAATGGAGTTGCAGCTGCTACTGGTCGTTTGGAGCGTGGCGAGTCAACAAGCTTCACATGGCTTCCTTCAAAGAATGTGCATCACCTGGAGATATTACTACGGTCCAAATATTCTTCCCCATATACTTTAGCATTTCCCTGAATATTTCACTCGGGTTCACCCTCTAAAAACTACCTTTGCCGCATTGCTCTTCACAAGTTGATGACAATAACGAGAAATAACTGTTCCAATCAATTAGCAAACAATGGCCACGCGTTTCGTGTGGTGAGAGCTGTTTCTTCATCCTGCTGAAAATGAAGGGCTTCGTGGAAAATTCCAAGCTGTCATAAATGTAGATGAATAACCAACAAAGTCACATCTGAATTAACACTTACAGTTTCTCCGTTGTCGTCTTGAAAGAAATATGAAACTACAATCCCCAAAACGTTAACCACGCATCAAAATGTTTTTCTAGAAGAGCGCACGGGCAGATCATGCAGTTCCTTTGGATCGACTGGCATGTTCCGTTTGTCAATATAGCCAGAAAGATGAAAATGGACCTCGTCGGTCATTAACAAATTATTTGTTGTTGGTTTGGTATATTTATGGGCGCTCTTCAACATCTCATGTCATCAGCGTCCCATGCTATTCAGGGTGTGAAACGGTCGATAAATTTTGCTCAGAGGCCTCTTCGTTCAGACTTGAGGTTCTTTTTAGTGCCGTAAATGTACGACAAGGGACCCGCAGTTTTACTTGCCTTCCGAAGGAAGCCACACTTTGGATTTTTACGCCGAAAAAAATTCATCGATCCTGGCCGGGATTGAACCCGCGACCTTGGGTTTAGGAGGCAAGTATGATAACCACTACACCTCCAGAACCGACATAAATGACATTGCTCGCTGTTAAAGTTGCAACGACCATAAGATGCTTAAAACCTCCTAGCGAATCAGATATTATCCTAATGCTGCAATTTTACTTTACACATAGGCACTAGTTCCAATCTTATTTCTAAAATCATATCTATTAAAGTAAATATACAGAGCCTTCATTTGGAAGCGTGGCCGGCTTAATGGGTGCCCTGTTTCTAACAGGTTCTGTTTCCGCCTTGATTTTCCAGCTTCTCCATATGCTGATGCGAATTCTTTGTTTTTTTTTTTTTAATGGTGTTTAACGCCCGGTTTTATTACTCAGGCACCACAGGCGGTGAACACTGGTGATATACGAAATGAAATGATACATTGGGAAATAATTTTTATTTTAAGGAAGGAAACGTTCCAGGCTTAAGTTTAGGGTACCTCCCCGGTATTTGCCAGTTATGAGGACTGAGGAAAACCTGGAAAAAAAAAATTTCAGTCAGGGATGACGGTCCTGGTGGGATTCGAACCCCAGACCTCCCGCTCACGAGGCCGCGCCTTAAAGACATCGGCCACTCGTGGCGGTATCGAATTCTTTGTGCTGTACAGGAGTTGAACATTGTTAGAGTACGTGTTTGGGTATTATAGTGTGTTAGTGCTGTTATGATGCCAAAAAAAACCATATACTTTAGCACACAGAATCTTCATGCATGATTCCTATGTGACACAACCAACTCTTATAGAGGAGACAGCGGTTAATAGACACATTCCCTGCTGTTCGTGTGTCTCACACAAAGACACTTGTGAATAGATTAGGGAAACGGGCTGTGTTCTTGATAAGAAACCGTAAGTAAAACGCCGTGTTTTTCCGTAGCGTACGAGATTACACAGCCTGGAAAGGAGCCACTTTCAACTAGTGACGATGGAGTTCTTCCCAAATCCGCTCTTAACT
This sequence comes from Metallyticus violacea, assembly GCA_030762175.1. Taxonomy (NCBI): domain Eukaryota; kingdom Metazoa; phylum Arthropoda; class Insecta; order Mantodea; family Metallyticidae; genus Metallyticus; species Metallyticus violacea. Next base: position 79,061,533 of record CM060841.1, read on the forward strand.
GAGATGCAGTTTTGCCTAGTTTAAACGAGAAACATAAACATTGCAACTCGTGTCTAATAGTTTTCTTACATATAAGCTTTATTTTAAAATATTAACAATAGATCAATTTACAGTTTACATTTATATAATATTAATACCGATGAGGCAGTTGTTTGGTTCGATGATATATAAAAAAAAAATGGTTAACAGGTTCCTTTGGCAAAGTATTATCAACTTACTACCTGTTATTTATGCTACCTGATTTTTCTCGATGACACTTCTTTCAGGATGCCTTCTTTACAATTTGAGAACCTTTTGATTTAAAGGTTTTGTTCTGAATTTTCTCATCCTGTCGCTTATATTCCGTCGTAATTTTTCGTAATTGATTATCGAAAATGGGATTTAAAAATTCTGTCACAAGAATGTCACATAATCCTGCGTTTAAACGTCTCTATAAACTTGGGAACAATTAAGACTAAAAAAAAAAAAAAAAAAAGTTTTTCACGGTGAGGACATTTTTCAAACTTTTTTTAAAGCGCGACAAGCGAATTTTAAATCTTGTTCAGAAAGCAACACAAATTATCTCGATGGTTAGCGGAACGCTTCTCGGTCTTGCAGCTTAATAAGACAGGTCAAAGGACTGTCAGTAGTTTTCACGTAAGATAGTCCATGTTCTCCTCAGATACTTCTACTATGTAACTACCAGGATTACTGATTGTTCGGAAAAAAATAATAATCATCAGATGCTGAAAATTTAGTTGATTGTATATATCTAAAGAACACAGCTTTTGTTTCACTATTTTCACTATCGTTTTTAAATTTATGAATGTTATTTTCAAGTAAAGACACCCTGTTTTACCGTTAGATTCCTTCAAATCTTTTGTTTTACTTGTTAATTTACGCACGGTATATCTCAGTCGGCAATTTAACTTCCTATTAAAATGTTTTTACATGAAAACAACTGTATGTATTCTTAGTTCATTGGTGCTGGTGTTAAATTTTCTGTATTGTCTGTTTTACTTTCTTCATTTTAGACTGTGATATATTAGAAATAGGAAATGGACATTTTCTCCGACTCGCTCCTTTCTATATATGACTCTGAAGGTCCCTAAATGATGGAAGTACTTCATTTGGTAATAGTTATTTTATTTTTGTGCTTATACTGAAATCACACTCTTGAAAATATAAACTGCAGACCTTAGAGAAGCTGCATATTTGCGACCAGAGTCTCATCCTGTCTCGAAATGGCAATCCTTCCATTTATTTTTCTCTTAGAAATTGTTCTAGAGGAAAAATGTGAAACGTAACACCATGTGCCTTCTTTGTAGTGTCTAATGTTGCACACTGTGGTACACAGCAATTCACCATATTCACGAAATGTTATTAATGCAAGACGAAAAATTGCTTTGTTTTCTATCTCAACAGCATTAAATTCATTTCAGTTTGCTAAATCTGGCGGCAAACTTGTGAAATCGACGAAGCCACTTTTTACGTGCAAAATTCGGTTCCTTTCCTGGCCGTGTAATCTCGTAGGCTACGGTTCTTACAAAACATAGGATAAAAGTTAAACAAGTCCAAATAAATCTCTGAGAAAGCTTGCACAGGAATGAGGAATTTCGCAAACCTTATAAAACCTTATAAGATCAGGAATTGCAACCACGCGATAATGTATGTAGAGTTAATTTCTGCAATTGAATGTTGGCTGATGTTAATTTTCGCTCTATTGGTCCGCTTTTAATTTTTTTATTTTTTATTTATTATTTATTTATTTATTTACGACGAAGCATGGATTTATTTACATAGTAGTCGGTCCTGGTGGTATAATGGTAACCATGCTTGCCTTCTAAACCCAAGGTCGCGGGTTCGATCCCGGCCAGAACCGATGGATTTTTTCGGGCGTAAAAATCCTGAGTATGGCTTCCTTCGGAAGGGAAGTAAAGCCGTGGGTCCCGTGCCTTACATTTACGGCACGAAAAAGAACCTCAAGCCTGAAAGAAAAGATCTCTGAGCAAAATTTGTCGGCCGTTTCACGCCCGGAATTAAATGGGACGCTGATGACTGAGTTGTTAAAGAGCGTCTTTAAATAAAACAAATCAAATTATTTACATAGTCATGTAGCGACAATGTAACAGATACTGGTGTGCAGAAAAGTCGTATTTTGTACACGAAATGGCATTGTATGATCATACATTTGTGTTTATTGTGCTGTAGAAATCTATTGCTTGAATTTAAGGGCTATGAATATGCGACTTTGGCGTCAATCAGCGGGCTTTCCGCTGCCAAGCAAATCCCCAGTAAACCGGCCACGGGTCCAAACAAGGGCTCTGTACATTATAAACTAACAGATAAAAAATATAACGTATTAGCATAATGTGCATTTGTATGCATCATAAAAGTATGTTAAATATAGCGAGTGCTATATATATATATATATTGAATCACGAAGAATTAGAACATGATTTGATACGGGGGTGGACATGATTTTTATTTGAATTGTGTAGAAAATGAAGATAATAATAGTAATTACTTTACGTCTCACCTTTGAAAAACGCTGTATATTCACCTGCAGAGATCGCGAAACACATGATTGTCTGCTGATTTCAGCCTTGTTAAGGAGGTTCGTTTCGCGCACACATATTTCATTTGCCGGTACAATGATGGTGAATAGCTGAAACACAGTTATGCACCAATTTAATCAGTAACTTTTGCGTGTGCATGTAAATTAATGATGAAAATCATTATCGCTGCGTGGGAAATTAATTCAAGAGCTCAGCTGTGCGTCAACAGTAGCGGTACTGCCCCTGGGAGAGCTAAATTCAAATAAACAGAAACTGCACGCTCAATACACGTACGTATGCCGAATAATTAAAGGCGGGAACCCAAGAAACGCGTGTTGTCTTCCGTAATAAGAGCAGCATAAACATTCACAATACTCTTCTTCTTTGAAGTTAATTTCGTAAAATTCCCGTATTTTCTGAATTGCATACACTATTTACTTTCTGCATTCATATTATTAAGAAAATCCGGGTGTTTTCCTATTGAATTACCGTTTTGACCTGAGTACATCGCTTTTTGTACGACCCCTTAGCCTTCGTCACTTATCGATTGAGTTGTGCGCATGCGTGACCTTTCTATCCACCATAATATGATTTTTTGTAACATATATCTAGTAGGCTCAATTAATAGGGATAAGTAATGTGAAAACATTCTATTTTAAACGTGTATTTTTTTCTAGAAAACACAAATAGCTCACTTACAAAACTAAAAGATTTATTTAGGCTTTAAAATAAATAAAATTGCCAAACAAAGCACATATATATGTAACATTTACAACATAAATATAAATTGTGCCAATACAGTATGTCCGGGAAGTCCCTATACGCTAATTTAATAAGACTAGAAACATATTAAGAATGAATTTAGTAATTCATTTGTATGTGCTCCATCATGTTGGACACATAATTCTATACGTCTCCAAGTTATTTGTGACGTTTCCCAAAATTGAATGTGCGGTCATACCCAAGGCATCCCTTACTACTTGTTAAAGTTCAGCGTTGGTCCCGTAGCAAGGCGCAGCAACCTTTGTCTTGATAATACTCCATAACGAGTTATCAGGCAGGCAGGCTATATGAAGGTCATGGGAGTGGTATTGGAAATATTGGACACCCACGTCCAATTCAGCGTCCAGGGAATTTATCGTTCAATAATGCACGAACGGTAAGAGCAAAGTGTGCTAGAGCTCCGTCCTGCTGCATCTCAATTCTTCCTTTAGTTCTCTGTCTTCTAGTTGGGAGATGAGCCAAGTTGTCAGCATTTGTGAATATGATACGGTGATGTCATTTCTGCTCACATCATAATTTGTGATGAGTTGTGTTCAAGTTCGGAAATGAAGCGAGAATTTTCCTTCGAAAAAAATAACCACGTTTCTTTCTCGCTTGCTGCGGTGTATGACATACTCATCTGTGAACATAACCTTGTGGATCTTGATATGTCGGTTTGGAATGTTGCTAGAAGAGACCGACATACATCAAGACGCTTGTTCATATCTGCGTCAAACAGTTCATTGATGACGGTAGAACAATACGACCTCACCTTTTGAGTCCTTCTTCATGTAATGGAAAAGAGTCGATCGTGAAATGTCAAGCTCAACAGCCTGTTTGAGAATGGGATTTACGGGGAAGCGCTGAACTTCAGCACATGTCTCCAGACGCGTCTACTTTCTCCATCATTATTTCAATTTTGTGTTATAAACACATTTCTTTCCTTGTCATTGTCCTTTTTGTAGGGAAGGCGTATTAAAACATTCTTTAAATTAGTTTCGTGTGATGCCAATTGTCTCCCCTTTGTAAGGACGTTCCTGTATCCATACATTCGCGCCTAACTCTCTTCAACAGAAAACGAACTTGTGTCTGCCATTTCAACTCAAGAACGAAGATTGAGTGTTGCTAAGGCCACAACAACCAACAATATTACAATATAATATGATATGCTAATAAGAAACTAGTAAAGTACAAGGGTATATGGACTTTCCGGACACAATGTATACTGATAGCATATTAACAATTTTCACAATAAATAATATTATAATATTTTAGGCTACTTTTTCCTTTTTGCCATTTTATTCAAATTCATTATATGCATAATTTTTATCCCAAGTCCACTATAGTAAGTTTACAATTATGATGTTGCTTTTACATGTGGATTTTATCTAAATATTGTTAATTGCCAATGACGACGGGAAGGACGAGAACTATTCAATAAACACTGAGAATGATTATTTAGGTAGGACCAAGGTTGGTACATCCTTTTTTGAAGTAGCCTCATTGAGTTTTGTGGCTCAACGAGTCTGACGGTCCTGGAAGACGTGCTGGAAATCGCTTTTGACATAATCTTCAGAACCTCCTGCATCTCTTCGCCACAGCCGTTGATGAACCAAAACGCTGTCCCTGCAGGTTGTTTTTAAGATGGGAGAACAGAAAAAGTCACTTGGATTTGGTCTTAACTGTATGTTGTGTAGGGTACTTATTCAATGTTCTTTCTGGCCAAATGTTAAGCAACAACTTGGAAACGAGAGATCGTGTATTATCATGATGAAGGCGCCAACCAGATGGATGCAGCTCAGGGCGTTTTCATAACAGCATTGCGATCTCACCATTAATCGTTGTTTGTGAGGGGACTTCCTTTTGATGAACCATTCCACGACATGTAATCTTTCCCGCCGACAGAACAACCTTGACCTTCTTTGGTGTCGGAGATTCAGGTGATTTCCAGACTGCGCTCTTGCTTTCGGGATCATAATGGCGAAGTCAAGTCTCATCGCCTGTAATGATGGTTTTCAGATATTGCTCGCCATACCTCGTTACCAGACATTAAAACTTCCGACACAGTCCACTTGCACCAACTTCTGTTCAGATGTCATCAATATCGAAACTCTTCCGACACAGACACGTCTCAAACTCTGTAACATATCTGCCAGTATATCCACTGTTATTCGTCGATCTTTGTTTACACTCGAAAATGAAGACCCTCCAACAGCAACAGCGGATGAAAATGAGATGAAAGCAAAGCGTATGATGTGGGTAGATCACCGGTGTACGTGTTATCGAACTCAAAAAATCCTGAATATTAGATCGGCAACAGTGAAAACAATTCTTGAAGACAAACTCCATATCGGGAAGCTCACAGATGAGCAGAAAATAGTGCATCTGGTTTGATGCCAGAAAATGTTGCCATTTTTATGAAGGACAATTTAAAAACTTCATCACAAGTGAGTTAAACTAAGTGTGCCAGTACGATCCAGAAACTAAGCGATGTTCTGCGGTCTGGATCTTCCCAGGAGAGGATCTCTCAACAAAACTTGAGGGACAACAAACTGTCACTGCCAGACGATACACCACAAAATACCTACCCCAAATCTTCAATGTACCGAGAACGAGGTGTCCTAAAACTGATCTGGGTCGAATGCTCTATCCACGCTGCACTGGAAACAACTCAATTTCTTCAGAAGTCAAACGTTTGCCACATCCTCCCAACAGTTCTAATTTGGCCCCCTACGACTTTTTTTCTATTCCCAACAATAAAAGAAAAATTCGTGGTCAACGTTTTGAATATACTAAAGTCACAGTGGCTGCTTACGAAGAATGAATTTGCACCCTATCTAAAGAAATGTGGCAATAAGTATTTACAAAATCATTTGAACGGATGAAACATTGTATGAAATATAATGAAGAATATTTTAAAAAGATGCTATGGTCAGATAGCATTTTCAAATTTTTATTGGTTTCATTATCAAAAAGCTCAGATTGATCCCCAGACTCCTCCTAATGAAACAAGTTACAAGCATATAAAATAAGAAAGAACTATTTTATTCTCTTACTAAACCCTAATATTCTTTTATAAGAACCCGTAATTAAATTACATTTTAAATTAATTGTACTTTGCATCGCACCGTGCAGCCCGACCTGCTCCCATCGCCAAATACCTCCGATTCACTGCAGCAGCAAACGCTCAAGGACTGGAAACCCGAACTGTATTTAATAACTATATACTTTGGTTCTACGCTACTAAAAATTCATTTTAACAATCAGTCAATACCACAGTGTTTTACCTCATGTATCAAGCGTTGGATGTTAACTAGGTTGTGCAATATAGGTATTATATTTCTTTAGCTCCTTAACTATTTCATTATTTGGTTTGTTGTTCATAACACCAGCAAAAGAATTTCTATAAGCAACGCTAATATGTTTAAAAATGTGTTAATTGTCTTTTGTAAGTACAAACCTGGAGAACATTTAGTCTAGAAGCAATCAACATGCCTGGATTTAGCGGTATCACTTTAGGTGTGCTGAACAAACTTTACCAGCGTAGACTACACCTTCTCCTTTCTCTGTGTTTACCTATAGACTTTATTTTATTTACCTGCAGTGTTTAGGTACTTACCTGCTCTGTTTACCAATACATTTTATATTACCTGCGTGCTTGCCTCGTTTTCTCTTAAACCGTTATTTTCACCTGTTCAACATTTTTACTCAACCAGTCGAGACATTTACAAGGATGGTCTGGAAAATTCTCGATCAGGAACGAGGGAATACGTTTTTAACTTGAATGTTATTTTTATATTTTATATAGAGTGAATATATTTATTCCTGTTATGTTTAATGCCATTACCTCGTCTCTGAATTTCCCCGAAAGTCTACAAAATTCTCCTCTACAGTTACAATCGCCTCTTGATGTGGTGAAAAATGCTGCCAACTAGAAAGAGTTTCAATTTATTTAAATTTCTCAATTTTCTAACTGCTAAAACCCTTTTGTGATCCAGTATATTGTCTTAATACTTTTTTCCCCCTTCTGTTAATGGGATCTTTTCTTACAAATGATTTATCTAGAAAAACTCAAATGAACTCTCTGGTTATGGTTTTATCCTTAAGAACAGAATCAGTAAGTATGTTTTGTACTTATTTAATTATTTATTAATTTTTTGCGTCCATAAAAACTGATGCTAGAAAATTCCTGCATAAAGAATAGATTTTATTTTTTTTGGAACTAAGTAATTGACTCCTGTCCGCTGTTTTAACGGGCGTAAAACACTATTAAAAAACGTGTTGAATGACCTAAACTGAACAATGGCATGTACTTCAATTGTGCACCGTGCTTGTATATAACCAATGAGTTATACAGTGCGATCAGTGATGCTTTCCCCCGCGGCGGGTTTTCCTATGAGTGAATCGCCACTCGTTTACGGCGTCGTGTGTGGTTGGTGGTTTCATTGTTTTATTCTCCCGCTAATCATGGAGACCTGGCTGGCGAACTGGGCACTCGCTCATCGGCAAAATACTCCGGTGAAAAACAAAACTGATCGCAAGGTATCTAATTGTAACTTCTGTTTATAAGATATTAAGAAATACATAAAAATATCTGCGTTGTATTCATATATATTACAGCTCCTGTTTTCTTTTTGTCTACAGAGTGTATTGGAAAGAAAAGCAAAACTACAGTTTAGCATAATAATGATATTTATTGATAATTTAGCGTAGTTTACTAATAGAATTCATCTCATCAAGAAAATGAAATAAAGAAAGAAGAAGAGAAAGAAAGAAGAAAAGAAATAGGGAAGTAACAGAGAAAAGAGGAAGAAAGATAAATAAAAAAGACGTGAGAGAAGGAAAGAAAAAAGAAAGAGGAATAAAGAATGAAATAAAGTAAGGGAGAAACAGAAAGGTAGATAAAAAGAGAGAATGGAAGGAAAAAAGAGAAAATAAATAAAAAAGAAAAAATGATAAATAAACAAAAGGAAAAATAAAGGAGAGGAACCTAAAACCAAATTCAATAAAAAAGACAAAGATAAATGAAAATAAAGGAAAGAAAGAAAAAGAGGAAAGAATAGGAGAGGGATAGGAATAAAAAGAAAAAAGGAAGAATAAAACATTTTAAAAAATAAATAAAGAGAGAGAAAAATACAAAGAAAGAAAAATAAAAAAAGAAAAGAAAAGAAGGAAGAGTTTAGAGTAGATGGATTACAATATTTAAATGTGAATTTATCATACCTTTTCAAATATTTGTATGGAATTAAGTTATTTAATAATAACCATTTGTGATTTTATCTTTTTGTTTTAATATTTTATTTATTTTTGCTCTTACTGCCTTGGTCTGTAGATTGTGAACTGAATACTATAGGTGAAATTCTGTACAGATGAATGAAATTAATTTAATTAATGATGAACTTGGAGAGCTTGGCACTTTGAAACTATCTGGCATTCATCTTCTCAGGGTAAAGAAGATTTACTCTGCATTAATTATATTGATTATGCATAAATTCATTCATTCATACAAATAAGTCATACATTTGTCTTAAGTTTGATTGAGACACCAGTATTTTTTATTCTAATTCTCAAAATAACTTTTTTTACTTTGCTGTACAGTGTTCAGTTACAGTTGTGTATGTTGTAAAGCCATCTTTTTATGTTTACTCCCTAGGTGGCTGCCTGTCACTGTCGTGTACATGAGACATACAAAAGATGCTTCTTGAGTGCTACACCTCTACTACCCTGCAAAGTTACAAGATTAGATGAAGTGAGCAAACCTGGAAGGTGAGTAGTTATAATACCTCAAAATTTAAGGTACGCAAATCCAGTTTACTAGTTGAATCTGGTATTAGAAAATAGTTACTGGCTAATTTTCCCCCTCTACTATTTTATGTTTCTATCAATTTCATCAGTCAGAATTAAATATCTTGAAAATCTGGCCATTAAATGAATGAATGGATAAAATTTATTGATATGCTAAGAAAAAATACAAATACAAACTACCAAGGGGCCTCCACCTATCTAGTCCAGTCATTTTAGAGGTATGATCTCTCATAGTTACAAAAATATAAATGCAATAATTGGTTTTGTACAATCACCTTAATCTAAGTTCTAATATAATTAAACAAATACAATATTTCCACCTTGATTACATCAGTTCCCAGTCCCCAGTTCATCAGCAGCAGCCTATTAGAATTCTAGGAACCAGACTCTGACCAAATCCAAGGTCCTAAATAAAGATTTTCAGTTACTCTACCTTGCCATTATTTTGTTATCTAGCTACAGCCTCTACAAACTGCTAATTCCTTTATTTCTCAAATGGATACTATAATGCTATATTTATTCACCTTCTAAAAAAAAAATTTCCAATCTCAAACTCAATAATTTAATCAAATTTAATAAAATGTAATTCACTCCCAGTCATAATCACCGTTACATAAATTCCAATATAATTAAACAAGGTACAACCCTTTAAGTTATTTGATTTACTTCGTACCCTATTCCATTTTTTATTTTGACTTTACTAAGGAACTCCCCTACATTCCTGGTATTTTTACTGAACATTTTCTATCTAATTCCTTTGCACTCAAACACTCTATATTCCATATCTTCCTTTCCTCCACTGATTCTGAGGAAACCCTTTCCCTTATTCCTTTTAATCTCTAAACACCTGCTCTTAATCATGCAATGCACTCTCTTTGTTCTTTATTTGATTTATCAATATACTTCTCTCTTTCCCATTTATTTTCTATCAGTATATAAAATACTAAGAATTTTTACTTGCTATCTTACTAAACAGTTTTTATATTTCTATATCTTCCAATCTCCTTCTTACAACTTTCAAAAAACCATTTAATTGTCCTTCCTCCTCCAAATATCCCCCATTCCATTGTTGTCCAAAATTATCATAAAATTATTACTCCACCCATTGCTGGCCATTTTAATTAGGTTAGAATACATTTTTATTTTGTGATTACAAATGTATATTGAACATTTTAAAGATGTGTTTATTGCACCCAGCTTATGTTCTACATATTAAAAGTGCCACTTCTTTGGAGACAGACAGAGGCAATTCTAGTCCAGGACCCAAAGGGGGGAGGGGGAATTGCCAGGCTCCCCAGTTTTAATGAAAAAGTTTAAAAGTCCCTAATTATTATTCAATAAATTGCTATAATTTATGATATTAAAATAAGTTAGTTAATTTAAAGAATTTAATTTATTTAACATGGATTTTGACATTGTATTTATACTATATATGTTAATTTTAACATTTAATGAATAGAATTAAAAACTACAAGCAATGAAGATAAAAGTTTACAAGTAACATTTTCAACTTGCATAAAACATGCAGTAAGTGCACACTGCAATACAATCAGCATTTTTACATCATTCGACACAACCAAAAATGCTCTTTGCATTGAAATTATGATATATTTTGACAATGTGGGCTATTCTAACAATGATTGGAAGTATTTGTTGTTTCATTTCATTTTCAGTAGCAAATAATAATTAGTGTCTGATGACAGTACTGTTCTTGTACTAGTGATGCAATAATGTGAGTTGGCAGACCTGGAAGTATAATGTTGAAACAAAGTAATATTTTTAAGTTTTTTTTCTGTGATAAGCACAAGTGCGATACTAATAGTAGAAGTGGGACTAGAAGCAAATTAGAAATTTGACTAATTATAAAAATAATACTAGTGAAATTAGAGAATAGGAAAGTGAAAGTTAGTGTGAACCCAAATATCTCAACTCTCTCCCCTGTATTTCAGCACTAAAGGTAAAATTTTTGTTTGAATCTTGATTTCCTATTGTCCTCTTTCTTCCGTTTTAGTACTCTGATGTGTTTGAGATCAACTGTGTAAACAATATTACCTTGTACTGCATATATAGGATTAGTTAACTGTCTCACACAATCTCAATAACTTCTGAAGCATGTTGCTCAGTGACATGAAACTCAGTGTGTGGGGATAGTCATATTGAGAAATCAAAATGATAATACCAACTTTTTTCTATTTCTGGTTTAACTGGAAGTAACTCCAAGTATTATTTTAAATGGAATACCCAATTTATTTTTATATTTTTTAATAATATAATGCTCATTAAGAGCTTTTCAAAAAATATCCACACTAGATACTTCTGTACACATTTATTGTTGCTAAATCTAGAAAACAAAAAGGTATAGCAAATAATAAAATACTCCTTTCTTAACAAATCAAAACAAAGTTAGCTCAACGCCAAATTCTGTGTTAAAACTGGTAGCCCCCAGCTGCTTGACAATGTGGCAGTCTATCATAGAAACCATTTAAGGAATTACTTAACCAGGCTTTAGGAATGTCTTGTACCTCTTCCATTTTTCAGTACCTCAGATGCTCTAAGTTGTTGTCGATATGCTACTGGCTTCATAAAAAGTAGTCAAAAGGCAATAAATCTGAAGATTTTGCTGGTCATTCAATATGACCTCTCCTTCCAATCTATTATTGTGGAAAACTAGTGCTGATGAACATTCTGTCCATAGTGAACTGGAACTCTATCTTGTTGGAAATAGATGTCATCTCTGGGTAGCCCATGGTTAACTGTGTGGAAACAAATTTGAGATAGTCTATACTGTGTTATTTTGAAGAAAATTCAAATATCTATTAGCATTAGCATTTCTCTAAAGAAAAATGTACCAATGATATGATAAAAACAGTACTGTCAGCTCAAACATTAAATTTTGGTGGATACCACATGTTGTTCTCTATCCATTGTGGAATTGCGTTTAAGCAGTATTGGCAGTTGTGTCTGTTGACAAATTCATTCAGGAAGAATGTGGCTTTTTCTGAGAATATAATTTGTCTACGAAAAACTAGATTGTTGTAAAATGCACTCCATCATTAATTCATAAAACTACATTCTTCTATCAGATTGTCCTCTTCAAAATTTCTGCAAAAGCTAAATTTTATAAGGATATTGTCAGGCGCTTTTAAGTTTTTTCATGGAACTATTCCCACGGGTGGCCAAGGTCATTAAGGCCCGGACATGTGAGCAGGAGGTGTGGAAGAAAGATATTAATGGGAATTAATATCTTTTGGCATAGAATCGCTGTTTCTAAGCATACCAAAAGATCAACTCCTAATTTATCTGCAAGATTGGCTAAGAACAAATGCAATTAATGATGCACACATAAAAGAATACATTAGTCTCACAGAAACTGGTATAAACTAATCCTATTTTTCTTTCAAGGGCAAATTTTATAAACAACAATCAGGACTTACAGTCTCTTGTCTCCATTTTCACCTAACCTCTTCATGAGCAAATTTGAAACACACCTCAACTCAGCCCTTTCATACAAATGGTACAGATATATTAATGATATATTTGCCATAGTCAACAAAAAACTCATTAATGATGCCATAAAACTTTTGAATTTACAAGATAAAAACATTTCATTCACATACGAAACTGAAAAACATAACATGTTACCTTTCTTGGACGTAAAAATAATGTAATGTCAAGAAAACCTGGAATTTGGAATATACATGTAGATTGTCACATCAAAGCTGACGGTTTTAACCCCACAATGCACAAACATGCAATTATCAACAATTTAACACATTGGCTAGTTAGCCTCAAAATTAGCAAAGAAGAATACCTTAAAGAATACAAATAAAAAGATAGAACAGTGGTTAAAATGATTATAGCAAAGAACTAGCACACAAAAAAGTACAGAAATTCAAGAAACAAAAACTTATTAAAGAAACCACAGCACTTTCAACAAAAAAAGGATAAGCTAATTTTTAAAAATTCACATATCATTCATGGATATACAAAATAATTGCAGAATATTCTCAAACATTTTAATATGAGTTTAGCACCTGTAACAGATTTAATGTTAAAAATCTCCTGATTGATAATATTAATGACAGTATTCCACAAGAAAAAAAGAGCAGGTATTTATAAAATGAGGTGTGCAGAATATGAAAAAATCTACATTAGAAAAACAAAGGGAATCATAGGAACACGGTTAAAAGAACATTTCAGAATACAAGCAGTTGGAGAAATCAGCAATGGCATCCTATTTCTGGACGGAAAACCACAACATATTGAAAAAAACAAAATATTTAAAATCAGTATAAGGGCCTACAGAATTAGCAACATGGGAGAAAATCTATATTTACAAGTACAAAGACAGTTTAATGAACTTTTACACTTCTGGTGATGAAAACATAAACTTCAAGTTTATCACACCTCCACCAAAGAAGATTACACATCCCCACAGCTCAACCATTTATCCTCTAGTCGACAATGGGGATGATGATGCAAACAAAGTATTCATGAAACTGGTTCTACACATTTAAACAAGTAAGTGGAGCAAAAGAGTGTTAGTTCAACCCAATCACATAATGATAGTTCCTATTCTATTATTCTTTCTGTAATGTTATTTTTAAGATTAGCAATAGAACTTAGAGGATAATATAGTTATTTAAGGCAATCTATAAATATAAGTTAACAAAATTTGGGTCCTTCTTAGGCACTGTAGCAAAAAAAATACAATGCAGCTCAAATTGATCAGAAAAGTGAAGACTAAAATATATCTGAGAGCAAGATAGAAGTATTCGAGTCCACATCACATTGAAAATAAATGCAGAGGTTTGAAACCAAATCCATCCAAAAGTACTCTAAAGCTGCCAAGAAATAAGATTACCCTTAGGAAATCATACAGAAGTAACAGACCTGCATCTCAAAAGTTGACATCTTCTACATAATTTCTGCCATTTTTATACGAATGTTATTTTGAATATAAAAATACATTGTGTGTTTGGTGAAGTTGCAAAGTATAATTCACTGTGAGTTGCAATAGAACAATACAAGATTTTACAGCACCCATATCACCAAGGAAAAGATACTGGAATTTAACTGCAACTATTTCTAGCATATAGTGCTAATTTTGCACCTTTATATTAGCATCATTTTCATTTATAGTCAACTTCCTTCATGGAATGAATTTGCAGATAACTGAAGCAGTTTAAATGCATATTTAAGAATTGTTCAGATTAGATCATTACACATCAGAACATATAAATATAATTTTGTTTAAAGCACAGCTCTATTTATGAAAACAGTATCTAATTTCCTATATGCACTTTTGGTTTTCAGATACAGAATATTAAATAAGAAAGTACAAATCAAAATGAACATAAAAATAAGACATTTTTAAGTTTATGTTTCAGTTATAATTGGCAAAATTATGAATGTAAATCCCACAAACCACACTGCAACATAGATTTGTATATTTTGCATATATTTGGATTGATGGAGCTCAGTTCCATGTGTAGAGAACACCACCATCTATTATTTTAGTTTTCTGTGTATTTCAACTAGACTTGAAATTTCAAAATTGCTTGTTCATAGTCTTGCTTTTTTGGGGGGGTCAAAATTCTTGCTATTAAATTTATGATTTTTATGACATTTTTATGACTTGCATACATTTAAATGCTGGGGCCCAGCTATATCTTCTTTTGGTTTACTTAATTGAGTATTGTAACAAGGCTTGAAATGCCAAAATTTTCAATCTGTTGACTGGCAGTTTTTATGAGTTAAATTCTCAATGTATATTTTTGCATTCTTTTAGTAATTGCATAGGAGCTCAAAAATCTTGATGTTGAATTTTGGATTCTTATGGCTGTTTCTGCGAAAGAATTCATGCATTGTGTTCCCAATATAATTTTTATCACAATCAAGGCATATTTGCAATTGTGGGGCAGTTTTGAAAATGAAGCTTCCTTCCAGAGAGCCCCAAAAATCTCAATTTTTGAACTTACTTATGCAAATATTTCTGCATCCGAAATACAAATTTTTGTCTTCTGCATATATTTGAAATTCTGTAGCCCAGCTCTATCTGTAGCGCACACAATCTTCTTTCATTTCAATTTTGTGTGTATTTTAGCGAGGCTTGAAATTTCACAATTTGTGGGTCAGATATCTGCATGATGAATTTTGGGCTTTTATGGTAGTTTCTGCTTTAGTGGGTCATTATTTATATTCCTAATTTAATTTTGGGCAAAATATTTGTAGTCATGGAGCAGTTTCAAAAATGAGATCTCCCTCAAAATAGTCCCCCCAAGAAAAAACAATGTTTGGACTTACTTTAGTAAATATCTTCGCATCTATAAGGCAGACTTTTATATTCTGCATATATTCAAAATGCTGCAGACTAGTTCTCTCCTTAGAGAACACCATCTTATTTTGTTTTTTTTTAGTTTTCTGTGTAATTTAGCAAAGCTTGAAATTTCAAGATAACTGGTCTATTGACTTGCTGTTTTGGGGGAGTATATGTCCAATTTATAATTTTTATGGCCATGTTTAACTGAATTTTGTGTGCTGCTGGTCACTTATGGTTTCAAACCCAATATGTACATGTAAATATTATGCAATTTATGAAATATAATAATTGAATTAGGCTGAAATTGCCCAAAACTTATGATTAGATTATGCTCGTACATATTAAAAATTTAATAGAGGTGAGATAATAATTGCATGTTAATATTAAAATAAATTAAGTTTATTGGAAAACAGTTTTTCTGGCATGAAACCAATGTGTAACAGGAATTTTTTATGGAGGTGGAATTTCAGAAATCGAGATGTAGAGAAAGAGAAAGGAACTGCTTCAACCAATCGATCATTTCCATCTTTGGACACAACAGAAATGTATTA
The DNA here is from genome assembly GCA_030762175.1 of Metallyticus violacea. NCBI lineage: Eukaryota > Metazoa > Arthropoda > Insecta > Mantodea > Metallyticidae > Metallyticus > Metallyticus violacea. The sequence continues at coordinate 79,077,510 of CM060841.1, forward strand.
TACATTGGATTTCAGTGATAGCCAGAGCTCTCCACTTATACAGTAGACCAGGTAATACTTTCAATACCTTATCTCCTCATGGATGCATTCAAGTTCCAAAGTCTTCATACACCTAATAGAAATCAGAGAAAGCTCTTTTATTAATATGTTTGGTGATGTCATTGGTAATTCACTGAATGTTTTTTTTTTTTTATCTAAAACAAGTTTATACCCATTTTGCATGCACTGTATTCTCCTGGACATATAGTACATAAAAGGCATGGTATATAAGTTTCTGGTCTGATCATGTTAGGTAGGGATAGAATAAAAATACAGGTATGGTTTTTGAGCAAAATCTCCCTTTACATTTAGCACTTCTCATATCACTTTTCTCTCAAAGGTCAGATTTCAGTTTTGAAAAAGAATAGTTGCTGAGTAAAAGTTTTAGGCTGTATGATGGATAATCCAGTTCCTGGAAGCCACAGGTATAGACTGGATCATTGTCATGCCACTAACAAACTTCTTGACTTACCATTCTACTCCTATTTTCCTTGATGGCACTGCACAGTTGATGTAGCTCAGCATAGTACTACCCACTTACATTATGTTCCTTTCTTTGAAGTTTATGATCAGAATTCCTCTGCAGTCCCAAAAAATTGTTGCCATGATTTTCTTCATGGCCTTTCTAGAGGTACTTCACCCTTCTTCCACCATCCCATTGATTCTCTTTTTGAAAGAGGGTCATAGTAGAAGGTCTTAGTTTTGTTCCTTGAGAGGATTGATTAAATATTGCTCTGTTGTAACCACAGCAAAAGTACAAAAACTTCTGACAACATTCCACACACAGTTGCCTTTGAACAGCTGGAAAAGTTTATGGCACCCATCTTGCACTGGTCTTAAGCATAAGGATGCAAGACAAAAGTTTTTTTAGAAACAATTTTGTCTTTAGATGCCTGTCACTTAGAAACAGAGAACAATGTCATATTTGTATTTTTTCAGGAGTTGGTCACATTGTCAATTGAAAAAGTTCAGTTTTTTTTTCACCCTAACTCTGAAAATGGCTAATCATCACAATAAATAATATCACAATTCTCTGACACATGACCATTGTTTTCCTCACGAGCGGTCACTAGCTTCTTGTGGTAGTCATGGCTTACAGGAGGAATATACTTTAGAACAGACATGAAATCTGCCTTCTTTTCCATGGTGACTGGACAAACACTTGAGTATAGGGCAATCTGGTTTATATTGGTGAATTCAGGTTGGCAATCTGTAGTAAGACTTCTTCAGATTCACCCTTAGGAAAAGTGGTCTTGTACTTTATTGACCTTAAGTCATTTCTTAGAAGCGGAATAATAGCTTGAACATATAGATTAGCTCTCAGATAAATTTTTACCATTTGGTGGAAAATATAGCTTTTCATTACCTTTCTGTGGAATGTAGTCTGGAGCATTATCAATATCCTCAGCTCCTGAAAATGGATGTTTCTCATTATCATTCATTTTGTAGTACTCTCTTCAGATATCAGATTACAAATAATTAAACAAAACATTTAGCCAAATTGCAAAGCACACATTGTTAACAAGCATTACACATTGTTGTGAATAAATTGTTGAGAATACTATGTCAATAAATAGAAAGAAGCAACACAAAGGGAATACAAATAAGAAATATAAATGTAGTTAGTTACTTTGATCTTGTGAAAGCCATAACAAAATTTTCAGTTATCATGAAAAGTGTTATCATTTATTGATGTGAAAATGAATGAATGGAGTTAAACATTTTTTCTAATGAAAATATACATGTTTGTGAAGTTTGTGAAGTTTTAGGAATCAAAATTATAAAAAATGGAATAAGTCAGTTTGGCCTCTGAGTGGCACATTTAATAAACACAACCTTATACAATATGAATAAATTTGTAATGTATTAAATGTTAAGGGTAAATATGTAAACAACAAATATTTTATTTTTGTTTTCTTTGAGAATGTCAGCAATTGTAATGGGTTTATTGACAATAAATGCTCTCTATCTATTTCTGAATCATTTGAATATCAGATAACATGGATATGGCAAATTAACAAACCATTGCTTTCTATGTCAGGCTGGAAACTTATGGACCCACTTTGTAATCTTTGCATTTATATACAGTTTATAAGACTTACAAGAACTTTATTGCTAACATAACTAATGACTAATTTAATGGATAGGAAAAATCAGTGACCAAACTATTTCTGCCTCCAAATGGTACTATATTTTCTGATAATACAACTGTTTAATTTAAACATTTAAGTTTAAGTTCAAAGAATATCTTTGTAAAACAAATATTTGGTTAGATTAGATTTTGTTTATGGTAGACGTACTGTTAAATTACTGTACAAATAGTGCTATAGGAAAAATTAGTGGCTTAGAAGCTACATTTTTCTGTATTATGTTACTCGTATATTTAATCCTTTATTTTAATTTTCCTTATAATTACTTTGTTGCACAATTTTATTAAATTAATATTAATTCATTTATGTTCTTTTAATCTTATTACCCCACCTTTTCTGCATGCACTTTGCTTCTATAATCCTTAAATTTTTTTATCCCACTTTATTGATCTGTTTTCACAGAGAAAATGTACTGCAGTGTGTAAATGAGTGCTATACAGTGCATCAGTTCCAAATTTTTTACCTTTTTATCAGTGAAAAGCATGTTATTAAGTCAATCATTTTCTGAGCATTTAGAGCTACAACAAACCAATGCTTATGGCATTATTGCAAATTTTTTTTGGCATTGAACATGTTTAGAACTAGAACTTGAATGCAACGTGCATATATATTTACCTATATGAACTGTATATTATTATCTTGCAAATGTTAGTATAAAATTTATACACAATATTTAGAACGTTCAAATATTTTAATTGTGTTGTTAATAATGTTAAACTATATAGACTGTTATGTTATATCTTGCTGCATTTTTGGACCCTTGGCTTTAAAAAATATGGCTAGTGGAGGTACCTTTTAACATTTTGAAATGAGTAATTTAATATTTTGCAGAATTTTGTAAGTATATTTATATTTATTAAATTGTACTTACGAAGCTATAGACAATGGAGTGGTAATATATTCTATTAGAATGTATTAAATAAGTTCACTCTAACTCCACACTTACATACATTAGGACATGTTTTGAGGGCTATCACTCCCATTATCAGAAGTTAACCAACTACTCAATTTGGTGGCTGGATCCTGAGGTGCCTCTGTGACAGTCTCTGATAGTTTCAGTACGAACTTGCTGAGTTCATCCATCAAAACTCATTAAGTTTACCCTATTTTTTAGGATGAAAAGTTTTCACTACCCAATAGATCATTCTACTAGAAACTAAAGCATTAAGTTCACTATTGAAATGGAAGAGAAAGTTGTTTGCCCTTTTTGGACCTTAAAATCTGCAGAAGATACACATAATTTTGTTTGGCACATTTAGTAAATCCATGCATACAGACATAAAGACATAAAGAATAATAGCTTCAACCATTAACAATATCAACATGCCATTATAAATTGCCTTACTCATAGATTAGTAAACATTCCACTAAACAAGAAGAATACACAAAGGATCCCATTATATCATGAATATTGCCCTCAACAATAGATTTAACTGTTCTTTAGTAGATGAGATCAGACATTTCAAAGGACTCAAAAATATTAAAAACACCACCTTTAACTACATGATAAAGAAGGGCTTAAGTTTTAAAAAATATATATTTGGAGACAAGAAGAATGAACACTTTAGAAATGCAAGATATAAACAGGTAGATAAATCGGCAGTTGCAGATCATTTTTTGACTTACAATCATGACATCGCAAAAGAAACCAAACTGTTGAAAGCTACCAACAATCCCAGGGAATTAGCAATATGGAAAAAAAAAACTTTCATTTTAAAGAATAAGCATCATATTATGAACTTTGACATTCCATCAATGGACTTCCTGTTTCATTGTATATTGGAATCACCAGAGGTCACACCATCACCTGCAAGCATTATTGAGTTCCCAGCTGGAGATGAGAATGAATGCTCTTGAAACATGTTCTGATAAATTAATAATTTATAATTATATTACATTGAATATAGACAACCATTGATTTTCCAAGGGCATCTAATAAGGTAGGTATCCAGGTAAGCCCTGCAGTCGCAAGAAGAGAGAGAGAGAGCTGAGTGAGATTGTTGCTGTGAATCAGAGATGTAAGTTAGTGTGGCATTGCAGTAAGTTGTAATTGTTTAATGTTGAGTGAACTGTAAGTAAGTACTACGGAAGTGTGACATTGTTGTTCTTAGTTCAAGACCCAATAAAAATTACATAAAAGTGAAACAATTGAGCAATGCACTCGTATGATGCATGGAAACACTTACTAAACATTAGAAATAAACCATCAACAAAACTGATAGTTACTATAATAAAATAAGTTATTGCAACTTAGCGCATTACAAATATGTATAGTAAAATAATTCCTTTGTTGGCTATTCTTGTATTTTCTTGCTTTTTTGCTACTTTGATGTCACAATAGTAAGGGAGGAGTAATTGTACAAGTACAACATGAAAACATTTATCCACCTGGCTTTTATTTATTTAATATGTAAATTTAAAATGGCCCTCAATTTATAAAATGGGGGGAAAAAACATGTTTTGTATTCAAGTAAATATGGTATGTTTTTTTCCTAATTTATACATATACAGGGCTTTCATGTAAAATATCCCACCTGCGGGGTGTTTTGAATCCTTTAGCAGCAAGTGGTGCCACATGCCCAGCCTTACCATGCATGCAAAATAGTTTTTATGTGAAAAGCCTGTACTTGACTCATATCTTTTGCAATATTAGTAATCCCTTATAATTAATGATTCTAAACTTCAGTTCATGTATTGATAATACTATAATAAACTACTTAAAAATAGTTCATAAGAGGTATCTTGAACAATGATTAATTGTAGCTTTTCAACTTTCACTTCAAATAAAATATATCATGGGTAAATATAGATAGTAAAAATGGTTCATATTTTTATTAATTAATTATTTGTCATGACTAGAGTACTTCTAGAGAGTATGGGATTTTAAAAAAATTATTCATATGTGCTCTATTACTAATTATTTTTATATTAACATTGCATAAATTCTCTTCCAGATGACATGATAGGGGAAGATTGCATTGTGTACATGAGAGCAAATGAATTTTCTCTCCAGATCAACCTACCATCTTTCTTATGTTTTGAAGCACTACAGTTGTCTTCCCCATTATATGATTCTCATCAACATCTGGCAGCATCTTTTAAGTGTCTCCTCCCAAAAAATAAAGAAAAGTAAATTTATTCAAGAGAAAGATTCCCCTTTTTTTAAAAGTTTGAAGTATGAACTAACAGAACTTAAACAAGGAAAATCCTTCAGAATGCAAGAACTTAAAAAAAAAAAAAAGAAGAAAAAAAAAAGAAAGGGAAATAAAAGCCAAAATACACAGATGTAGTAAAATCATTTGTTTTAGAAAATAGTGAGTCATATCACATTTTCAATTTTTATTATTGTTAAGTGCACAGGAATGCTTTATGATAAGTTCCCAAATTTTGAGCCAAAATAATGTTTATTTGACTTCCTTCGGATATGAAAGTACCAAAAATTGGGGGGAATTGAATGTTACACATTATAGGCTTATGTAGCTAATCTAAGACCATTTTCAAGTTTTACATATAAGTCATCTCTCAAAACAATACTGATCTCAGATTGAGAGCAATCTCAAACTGACAAGAAAATCAATTATATTATTTACAATACAACTTATATTGTCATATTTAAATGGGGGGGGGGAAATAAAATAAAAACAAAGAGCATTAAACAGGATTTCCACAGTAAGTGGATATGCTCATTTATAGGTATACAAGTTTTTAATAAATTGTGTAAGGAGATACTTACTCCTGTGCAATTGTTATGATTCCTGCTTACACTGTCCTCTCTAACAGAAACTGATTCAGTATCCAATGGAATGATGTATCAATCTGTATGGTGACCATACTTGCCCTTTAAACCCAAGATTGTGGGTTCAAACCTGGCCAGAATCAATGGATTTTTTCGAGCGTAAAAATCCTAAATATGGCTTCCTTCAGAAGGGAAATAAAGCCATGGGTCCCATGTCATACATTTATGGTACAAAAAAGAACTTCAAGCCTGAAAGAAGAGACCTCTGAGCAAAATTTGTCAGTTGTTTCATGCCCTGAATAGAATGGGATGCTGGTAACCTGAGATGTTAAAGAGCATACAAAAATAAACCCAACCAACAACTACACTCTTTAGAATGTTAGCAAGTTAAAAATAAAATAAAGTAAAATTATATGAAACAGTACGAAAAAAAGCAGTATAAACTGAATGAAACTGATACAAAACATGTGTCATGTGTAGAGATCAGGTGTTCAGATATTATAACAGGTAGAAAGTACAGACAAAAATGCTCTAAAATATGTCATTTAGGCAGTATTACTGGTAACTATTAATTTAAGTATAATGAACATCAAATTTGCAAAAATAATAATTGTTTTTAATTATTGGGTACCTGAAGTTATAATTCCTTTTTTTTTTATAATAAGGAAATAAGTAAATAATGAATTATAGATTTTTAAATAGCAATATTATTAAAAAATATGGGCCCATTCTTTTAATATGTTTAACTGTTGCACATAACTACAGTCTGTTTCTTCTAATTATTATTAACACTGTCATCTATTAAATGGAGATTATTTTTATAATATTATGAGCTATTTCACTGTGGTCATTTGTTTAAATTAATTTTAATTTGACAGCTACAATGAAAATAGATAAACAAAATTGCATTCTGTGAGAAAACCAAGGAATCCTCTCAGTTCCACAGGAATAAAGGAAGTTGTACCATGCAAATGTGAAAAAGTGCACATTGTTAGACTGGAAGATCCATTAAAATTCAGGTCATAGAACATAGTAACATTAACATCTTAATCAATCAGAAAAAGATGCAACTGTAGAATACGCCATTCAAAATTGCAATGGAATTTAACAAAAATAATTGAAGCAACATCAGATTATTTTAATCTGTTTAGAAGAGAAGTCTTAGAAATAGAGCATCATCCAGATAATATAAACAAAGATAGGTGTTTTCAAGTAAGCAAAACTTGAAATCTATTACTGGTCAACAAACAACATCTACACAATAGCTCTCCCAACTCTCCTATTCCCTCCCACTTCTAACAGATCTCTATCTCTGCTTCTCCAGACACTTTCAGCCCAATCATAGCATTGGCAAAAACTCTGTTTTTAAATTAATTTAAGCCAATGATCATAGCAAAATAGCCTGATAATTAACAATTTCAGTAATAACAATATTTGGGCTATGAAAGCCCAAATAAGATTTTAATTGATTTTTCTCCTCGATACTTATGTATCAACAATGTGCAGTTTGAGAAAGGAAAACCTATCCCTCTTTGAGCCTAAAATTAGATTGCTGCTAGAAATTCCAAGGCAATAATGTTGTAAGTAAATATCTTGGTAAACATTTACAATAGTAAATTGGGTATAGTAATCTTGTTTTTTGTCACAGACAAGAGGCATGTAAAAAATTTCCCTTATATTTTCATTGTTACTGTTTAAGTCTTTGTAATCAAAACTGTGCCATATAGTAACTGTAAATATTATTTTTACAAGTGCATAATTCAAACTGAGATTGGCAGCTCAAACGCAAATACTGCTCACTCACAATAAAAATGAAACAACTTTATTGACCTACTTACCTAACTTAAACATTTTATAAACGTCTTCCTAGAAGGATGAAAAGAATGTTAGCCATAGATCTAACATCCTTTATTACTACTGTATAAGAACAATTAATTATCTTGCATGTTTTCATTGGGTCTTGATCTCTGGGTCAAAATAATGTACCCGTGTCCATGCCCTTCTTATCAGCATGGATTTCCATAAAGAGGAGGCAGATAACTCCATGATCACTCAAACGGTCTTCCCTCATGAAAGTTGCAAAGAAGGAAATTATTTGTAGAGGTTTGGGCTTTAAAATGGCACCAAGTTTGTTCTTCTATAATAGTTTCTTCATTGGTAAACTTACTACTTTTCAAACAAACTTGTAGTTACTCAAGACCAACAGTATTATAGCTGACAAACACATAGGCTTTAAAAGCTACAGATCAATAAACCAACATGAAATACAACTCAGTCAAAACATCAGAAATGTTTGTTTTAGACAAATGGATTTTCAATTTCAATATATCAGGAATCAGCAGGTTAAATCTCTAATAGATAAAACATTTAAAATGTTGAAAACACTTGTGTGGCTTTAATCCCAAGGAATAAAGGACGTGAATTAAAACATTTAAAATATTAAACACTCTCAAAATTTTTAAAATTCAGGACATATTTTGTGAAGCTCTTGTTCACATCATTAACTGTAAATGACTGATGGATCATAATAGGTTGGAAAATTAGGTAACCATGAGGGCTCTTGTGATCTGTTGATGAGGTTATACAAAATATTGTCTGCTTCCAGAAAATCAAAATTCATGAGTTTATGTTCATATTTCTTTATGTAAATCTTTTCCCATATGCTGAGTTCCTTGGGATATTGAACTGCTTTTAATGATGTAATGCCCTTTTCTGTTTCATGATGTTCATTCCAGAAATGTGCTGCTATCTGGATTTGAAGATAATAAAAAGGAAAAATAAACTTGAATTTGGCATTTATAGAAAGAATTCACAGACTGACAATTATATAAAAGCCTATGGTTTTAACCCAAGACCTCATAAGGAAGCAGCTTTCAATAGGTAATGTAGCTTTCAATAGACACAATAGAGAAATCAAGGGAAACAGGAGCAAACAGTGACAGAAAAAGAAGCGGGAGGCACAGTGACAAACAAAAGTGAAGAAATATATATAATGAACATCAAATTTGCAAAAATAATTATTGGATACCTGAAGTTGTAAGTAATTCTTTTTTTTATAATAAGGAAATAATGCAATAATGAATTATACATTTTTAAATAGCAATATTATACAAAAAAAGGGCTCATTATTTTAATATGTTTAACTGTTGCACATAACTACAGTATGTTTCTTCAAATAAATATTATTAACACTGTCATCTAATTAGGTTACTTAATGTGCCGCTCAACAAAGATAAATATAAGAAAGAATACCTACATGTAATAGACACACCCATATTAAATGGGTTTAAAAAACAGATGATTGATCACAAAATTAAAAGATTTTAAAAACAAATGAGAATTATACAAATTACCTCCTAAGCCCTTATCAAAAGAAAAAATTTACAAAAAGTTCACTTACCACCTATAACAAATTTCAAACAATTTTTAAACAATATAACATCACATTAACACCTGAAAACAGTTATAATGTTCGCAAATTGTTGAACTTGAACAAAACAGATGCCAGACCTAAAGAAGAAAAATCAGATATATACTGAATTAATTGTAAAGACTGTGAAAAAATATGCATAGGCAAGACCAAAAGAAATATAGGCATCAGATTGAAGAAACACTGGAGAAATATTCGTTATAAACAGATAGAAAAATTAGCCGTTGCAGCACATTTCTGGAATGATCATCATGAAATAGAAAAGGGCATTACATAAAGCAGTTCAATATCCCAAAGAACTCAGCATATGGGAAAACATTTTCATTAAGAAATATGAACACAAACACGTAATTTTTGATATTCTGGAAGCAGACAATATTTTGTATAAGTTCACCAACAGACCACCAGAGCCCTCGCAGTTACCTAATTTTCCAACCTAGTATGATCCATCAGTCATTTACAGTTAATGATGGGAACAAGAGCTTCACAAAACATGTCCTGAATTTTAAAAATTTTGAGAGTGTTTTAATATTTTAAATGTTTTAACTCACTGTCCTTTATTCCTTGGCAGTAAAGCCACACAAGTGTTTTTAACATTTTAAATGTTTTATATACTAGAGATTTAACAAAAACATACTATTTCCATCATACAAGTCTTGACTTTCTATGCAAAAGATATTTTTTTGCATATAAATGACATACAGGTATGGAAGCCCTCTTAGATCTTTTAATGAAAAGCAAGCAGATGGGGAGAACATGCGTGCACAGTTTTAAAACTTGTACATCATTGTATGCCATTTACCACAAAAAAATTTATAAAATGCTGATTATTTTCTCAAATATCAAAAGGAATCTTAATATATGAAATTTGCACAAAAATATTTTTTTTTTTTTGCATAAAAGAAAAAATTAAATGAAAGTTGCCATTGCATAAGGAAATTACAGAAATTTTTGCAAAAATATATAAATATGTACATTCATGGTTCAAAATTTGGGAGCACAATCAAGGTAATATTCAGCTATTACATGTCAAGTAAAAACATTTTAACTGTACACTTTGGTTGTATGTGCCAAAAAAAAAAAAATTCAAATTTCTGTTTTAAGTGCATTACCAGAGTGTAAATTTTAGAGTTAATTAAGGTAAAACTCAATTATATAGCTTAGGACAAATCAGTGTTTATTTGTCACCATGCTCAACTGATTCTAGTGATGATAAATGGGTCACCTAATGATGGTTATAAACAAAATGTTATAAATATTCCAAAAATTTTATTATGAATAGAATTTTTTTTTTATTTTATAGGCATGCTGTTCTAGGTTCATGTAATTTTTGTAATCCCAATATATATTTAGTGCACCCTTATTAAACAAAGAATGTAGGTCTTCTTTTAAATTAACCATTATCTGCAAGCATAAGGATAGTTGTGGCATATAGGGGGCCCAATTGAGGCCTAGTATGTTGTAAACCTGTAAGGAAGAACTGAGTTTTATTTTAAACACAGCTAAAAATGAAGACGAGGAACAAAATGTTTTATTTTGCACATTTTTGCTAAAAATCAGAAACCAAAATCTGTGCATACAAAAGTGTGTTATTGTTGTTAATATTATGTTGCATAATATGATTATATTTTAAACATGAATCTGTGGTCAAGTTAAGTTACAGTGGAAAAGGAAATAAGAATGGTTAAATCTAAAAATCTGGCCATTTTTTTTATATTACTGTGAAGCCATTTTATATAGGGAATATGTATCTACTATGCATTAATTCTGTCACAAACAAAAATTTTTATTTTGGTACATCAAACAATGCAAGGGGCATTCAATAAGTTATCTACCTGAGTATGTAAATGAAACCTGACAGTATAACTCGGTTGTAGCATATTCCAGAGTACCTTCTCAGATGTAGGGCTTATCTTCTGTACCCAGTGATCCAGTTCATCCCATAATAACTCAATAGGTTTGAGACCGGGGACTGCGCCGACCACAGCTTGCAACTCTCCTGCCCTCTGCTGGTTCTCCAAATAATTCTTGCACGATTTTGAGGTATGTTTCAGATCATTATATTGTTGAAAAGTAAAGACCTAACCAATGAGGCACTTACTTAATGGGATGAAGTACCTGCTTAAAATGCTATGATATCCATTTTTGTCAAGTGTTCCTTTAACATGGGGCAGGTCACCAACCCTACTGAATGCAAAATAGCCCCATACCATTACAGATTCCCTTCCATGCTTCACTGCTGGGGTCACACAGTCTGGATGCATTTCAGCTAATAATCGTTGCATCATTTAACACCAAAAACATCAAATTTAGATTCATCAGTCCAAAGCACCTGTTTCCAGGCTTTGGCTGTTCAATTTTTGTGTTCTAAAGCCTTTTCTGTCTTTTCTGTCTATTTACCTCCCTAAGAAGAGGTTTCTTCACAGTTACCCTTCTAAACAGATTAGTCTCCTTTAGTATCTTTTTACTATGGTAAGGGATATTTCTCTATTGTGACTTAAATTAAATTCAGCCTAAATTTCAGATACTGTTAACCTCCTATTTTGTATGGTTTCGAGCACTATCATATTTTCTTCACTTTTATTTGTCCCTGTATGCCTCCCACTTCTTTTTCTGTCAATGTTTGCCCCTGTTTCCCTTGATTTCTCTATTGTGCCAGCAATTGTTGACCTGAGAATCTTCATTTTTTTGCTATTTCTCTAACTGAGAAGTATATTTATTGCTAAGGGTTTATCAATGCTCAGTGTCTGCTTTTGGCCCATATCCTAAAATTAAATAAATTGACATGAGCAAATTTTAAGAAATTAAATGGAAAAAAAAAAGTCTGATTGTCTTCATTTTTGCCATAAATAATGAAATAATTTATTACGAATACTGTACTCATGTTTTTATGGATGCAGTAAACACAGGATTAATAAGTAAATACTCTTGGGTTGTCACAATGATACTGATAGATTCACAATAGGTAACTTAATGCATTACTATGGTGGTCTACATACTGCTGATCTAGGTTTGCATTATAAACAACAAGGAGCAGGTGTTGGAGTGTCTGATGGTGCTGACACATGTTTTTACAATAAGATATGCCTTCTTTAGCACTATAAACAAAAGCATTCATTAATGCTTAACACCAAGTTGTCTAATTTTTTGGGGATCTGGAAACTTTTGACCTAGACGACAGCTCTTGCTTTTTGCATTTTCTTGAAGCAGGAACATATTCACTGTCAGTTCTCCATGTTGATTCTCTTTAGTGATCTCATATAACTATTTCATTGTAGAAGTGTAGGTTTCTCCATTGATGATGAACTTATTTGGCATGAATTCCAACAGCACAACTCTCTCTTTATAGCAAAAAATTGTTGCCATCACTTTTCTCCCTGACACACATAGAATTGCTTGGAGGTGTTTTTGCTTTCATTGCATAAATTCTTGTTTGGTCTCTAGGTTATAGTGATGAATGCAATAACATATACAATAACAATATTTGAAAAAAGGCCATCAGGACTTTCTTGGAGGAGGCCCAAATTCTCCTAACTGAATTCCTGACAATATACTTTCTACTCTAGTGTCAGCATTTCAGGTACCTATCCAGAACTGACCCTTGACATCATTGTATGAGTAGATTAATTGTAAAATCATGCCAGTCAGTTAAAATGAATTCATGATTTATTACTTTATTGTTGACATGACCATCTTTTGTAATCATAGCTTGCATTTTTTTAAACATTTCTTATATAAAAATGCTTTAAGAAGATGCCTCGTGTGGAGGTCATCTTCAATAGATTCCCAGCCCTCATTAAATTGTTTGGTCTAAAAGTTTACTTGATATTTAGAAGATATATCATTAACTATATAGCATTCATCCTTTCTTCATTTCTTTAAGTTTCTTCCCTTCCTTTGTGAAGAATTTAATGATGAAAGAAAGCTCAACTCTCCAGTAATGATATAACGTATTGGTGTATAACTTTTTGCCCCTGATATCAATATTCTTTTTTTAATATTCATTCAATATTTTTGACAGTAGATAGAGTATAAAATCACCCAAAAAGTCCTCCCTTGGACCTCATATTGGCATACAACATCACAGTCGACCATCAACACATGATGTCATGTCAGTACTGGTGGTCTAGTGATAACCATACTTGCCTCATAAACCCAAGATTGCTGGTTCAATCCCAGCCACGGTTGATGGATTCTTTTGAGCATAAAAATCCATAAGAGAAGTAAAGCCATGGGTCCCATATTGTAGATTTATGGCATGAAAAAGAATCTCAAGCCTGAAAGAAGAAGCCTCTGAGCAAAATTTATTAGCCATTTCATGCCCTGAATTGAAAGGGATGCTGATGACTTGAGATATTAAAGAATATTCCTAAATGAACTGAATCAACAATAAAATCAGCACATGACTAAACCAGGGTTTGATGCTGTAGATTTTGTAGATTTAGTTGATTTATGGATGCTCTTTAACTTCTCAGGTCATCAGCATCCTATTCAATTCAGGGCTTGAAAAGGCCAACACATTTTGCTCAAAGGCCTCTTCTTTCAAACTTGAGGTTCTTTTTTGTGACATAAATGTATGATGCAGGACCCACTACTTTACTTCTCTTCGGAAGGAAGTCATACTTAGAAATTTTACTCTGAAAAAAATCGATCGATCCTGGCCAGGATGCATTCTAAACCCACGATCTTGGGTTTAGAATGCAAGTATGATTACCACTACACTACCTGGCTTAATGCAATTATTGTAGGCAATACATTCTGAAACATTGCCCTGGATCCAACTCTAGCACACTATGCTGCTAGAAAATGTAATATTTATTCTGAAGTAGTCTAATTCAGACATATAATAACTGTACAACACTTATTTTTACTGACTCAATGGTTTTTCTACTCTTTTGGCAGGAATGAAAGTCTTGTTAGGCCAGGTTGAGGATACATAATGCACTTTGACTGCTTGACAATAATTTGTTTTTGGGCAGAATGCTTTCACTTTATTTTTTATTCCACAAACCAGCTACCTGCAACAAATTGCAGCTGTGTTGAAAAGAGAAAAATGACTGGTTAAGCTTACGCATGTATAGCACATATTAGCCACATTAATGCAAAATGTAAGCAAACATAAGGTAGAAATATGTGACAGAATTTATGCAGATAATAGTGCCCTAGGAAATGTATTGTTTATAAAATATACTGCTGGTCATTATAATTGCAATGCATTATGCAATCCCCATTGACAAAGATCTCCGTCTTCTTGCTTGATTGTTTCATGAGGTTTTTGAGATGCTTTACATCCTTTCCTGACCCATTGGATCTGTATTTGTTTTGCTATGAATGCATTTTGTCCAATAGGCACCAGTTTCTTAGAAGGACATCCCCGTATTCTCTAAATGAAAATTTTGCTATAATCTAATTCAGAAACCTGCTGACATTGCTGTCATATTCTTTGACAAACATACTTATCCATTCTGAATAAATGTGGGGTCATTTGAATGCATCTTTAAGGGTATTACAGTTTTAATGGACAGCAGTGTATCATTGTGTTTTATGAAATTTATGAAATAAGACTGTATAGTTTCTTTGTTTTTTATTTAAAAATTTAGGAATTAGATTCATGATTTTAAGTCATTTTTAGGACATTTCTACATAAACAAATTATAATTCTTAGATTTTATAAATTAGAGTCTTTTTAATATACCTATGTTTATTATCTTATATAATGCTAAGCTAAAATTGCAAATGGGAGTAAGCATTTTATATCATAAGTGACAGAACTATAGATATTTTATAGTTTATTAATTATTGTAAAAAGTATTAAAAATTAATCTAATTTTATGATGGAATACTGTTATCAGTCCTACAAACATCATTTATGGTTTTATCTACTTCTAAGAATCCTGACATTGAAAGAATCATAATTTATAATATTTAGAAACAATTAGAAGGATATCTGAAAGCAAATTTTCTTGCAAAAATGCAGTGTTACAAGTAGATTCTATCTCTATGAAGAAATTTTTAATTCATATTTGTTTTATTTATTTAAAGATTATTTCTATCTGCCTGTTCTCTTATATCAAAAGAAACAGCTGAGGCTACCTCAAAACCATGTGTCTTGCCTACCATAATACACTATTTGTTCTATCTTATTTTAATACTGGGTCTCCAAGAATGAATGGTCGGATTTCATGAGGTTACTATGAAAATATGTAATTGAAAGTACATTTAATTAATTCAGTAACTCAAGCAGATTCTGAACAATATTAGTATGTTTCAATATGTGCATCATTGATAGCAATCAATAAGAATTTCAGTGTTAGTCCAAATGACCAGAATGTTTGGAGTAATGCTTATAATTGTTTCTCTGATTCTTTGCTTGTGATGGTCAATATTCTAGATTTTTGCACTGTAAATCTTATTCTTCATATAATCCTACAAGGTGAAGTCTAATGGAGCAAGATCAAGACTGCTTCAAGCCAAGGAATAGATCCATTTCTGCCAATCCACTAATCTGGAAATTGACGATTCAACACTCCATACACAAAATTTGCAAAGTGAGGCAGCACTCTATCTTGTTGAAAGATGGTCTAAAACCCAGCATCATCTATTTCCATTTATTTGTATTGATGAAAAAGAAAGTTATGTACACAATGAAGCTTATGTTGGTTTCAAAGAGAAACGAATGGTCAAAAATGACCTTTGGAGAATCTCAAATGTGTTTATGTGTATCATGCGAATTTTCCATATCTCAAATTTGCCACTTGTGCTGATTTTCATAACTGCTCACTGGAATGTATTATCTAAGAAGAGGATATTTTCTGGAAATTCTGGTTCATCATCAAATTTTTTAGCATGCTTACAGCAAATTCAACACTACACACCTTATACTGTGGTTTGATTGCATGAAAGAATTGAATTTTATGGGAATGTAACTTCAATCTCTTCTGCATAATATCATGCACAGTTAAATTAGTAATATAATAGTAGATTATGGCGTTTTCTCTTCCAAGGACTCAGAAACACGACTGTTGGATTCTTTCAACATTTTCTTCTGATGTTCTTTCTAGGCCTTCCTGTTATATTTCCTTTTTGTACATAAATGGTCTTCTGGAATGTTTGTACCATCTTCTGATATAATGAGTGGCAAGGTTCATTAAGACAGGGACTTGTAAGCGGGAGGTCCAGAATTTTATTCTTCCTCATAAATGGAGGTACTCTAAATTTAGGCCTGAAATGCTTCCTTAAATAAAATCCTTTCCCAATTTATCATTTCATTTCATGCATCACCAGTGTCCTCTGCATGTGGTGCCTTAGTTAAACAATACAAAAAAAAACTATTTTTTTTTCATTTGTTGGATCCTTATTGTAGTCAGTCACATTTGAATCAATGTACCAGATTTGTGTTACACCAGATATAATACATGTTCAGCTTTTTCTTGTATGGTAAACATCTTAAACAACACACATGAAATGAAATAACACTTCTATTTTTACTTTACGTTGAGCCATACAGATTTTTTTTTTCAATGCACTTCTTTTAGCATATAACAAGAAAGTTATAAATAATGAATAATTAATTACTTTAATAATCCCCTCTGAGTTAAAATATTTAAAACACTCTTTATGGTTTCACTCATATGAGATAAAACCAGTACATGTTTCGTGGAACCTTTGTCCACATTATCAACTGTTGAATGACTGACAGATCATTCCAAACTCAGAAGAGAGTATTAATGCTCGTTTCACTGTATTTTGATGGATTTATATAGAAAAATATTGACAGAAAATAAAAAGCACACCAACTCAATTTGTTTCATTAATTAAAAGCACTTTCAATATTATCAACTGTTGAATGACTGACAGATCATTCCAAACTCAGAAGAGAGTATTAATGCTCGTTTCACTGTATTTTGAGGATTTATATAGAAAAATATTGACAGAAAATAAAAAGCACACCAACTCAATTTGTTTGATTAATTAAAAGCACTTTCAATCCATTACATATAATACACTAAACAGCAACCTCATAAAATCCCATCAATCTTTTTTAGAGACCCTGTACTTTGTGGATAAAACTATTTATCCCAGTATTTTATTAATTTGATGAGCCTTTTAAAGTTGGAATTTTTAAACTGTTATTAAAATACACATTTAATTTTTCAGTAAAAAAATTATCAGATCATAAATATATGCAAGAAATTTGAAAGATAAGTTTGAAAAATTATGTAAATTAATAAAATTCAGTAGATAAAATTAAGCACATTATATAATGTAAAAAAAAGTCAACCCAATATTCTTAAGTTCAAACCTGACCAGATCAATAGTTTTTTGTATGTGTGTGTGTGTGTGTTTTTTTTTTCTTGTTTAGTTTCTATCTTTTGTTTTGTTTTTATTTTTGTTTTGTTTTTTGTTTTTGTTTTATTTTGTTGTTGTTTTGCTTTTTTATGTGAAAGTCTTGAATTCAGGTCCACTAGGAGGGACTTAGAACCATGGGTCCAATATAAAATTTATGGCCCGTTAAAGAATTTCATACCTGAAAAAGAAGTCTCTGAACAAATTACTGGCTGTTTCATGCCAAGCAATATCTTTTCATTACGCTAAATGGCACTGGAAGTGATGGGGTAACATCTCTGACATCTGTAGGTGCTAAGTATTATTATTATTATTATTATTATTATTATTATTATTATTATTATTATTATTATTATTTAATATGAAAACATGACCATAAGTGACGAAGCTGTTAACAGTTTTTCATCTTCTTAGTGTCTTAAAAATATAAAATGTAGAAATGCACCAGTAAAGACTCGTGTAATAGCCATCAAGATGTTATTTTTTTTTTTTTGTGCCAAATTGAAGGAAGTAAGGGTTTGCAATAGTTCTATAGTTATGTAAGTTCTAGATTTAACCAAAATTTTTGTGCCAAAGAAAGAATAAAAACTAAGAGGGAATAATGCGCTATTTTAAGTGCAATGATTATATTATCTGCATTTAATATTAGACTTTTATTTGTTTATGCATCTACAGAGGTGCAAAATTATTTACAGTAATAGTATGTATAATGTTTATTCAGATATTATATTTGTTGTGAAACAAAGGTGAGGTATGGAACAAACAAATTAAATGAGAGAAAAGGATAAGAGGGTGAAAGGGGAGATGCATATTAAGAGTGTTGCATAAATATATAATATAGAATTCATGTTTGTATATATATTTGGTAGAGTAAATTTTGTATTTGTACTAGCATGGTAATGATAAATAAATTTGTATCCTCTATAAATTAACTCAGATACAGATACTCTGTAATTAAATTATGCAAGACCACAGCCTGTTTTGCATTTAAATAAACTTCCTTGATTAATAAAGAAATTAATTTTTCTCTAAGAGGACTTCCGTCCTGAGTGTATATGGTCATAAACTCAAAGGAAGATAAATTATAACAATACCAGCTGCAAGAGAGGCGGATTATAGAACTACTATTCTTCGTATTGCAAATTGTGGATTTAGGGATGATTGAACACACAAAAAAATATACGAAAAAAGTTTCTGAAGCAGTTAGTCATGTAATATCATTCATAATACTTGCACAATCATCCGTTTAAAATGTAAATCTAAAGCTCACTGTTAAGATCAAATGCACCCATATTTAACATTCACGTTCCCAAAATGTCTTTCAGAAGACCATTATTTTTTATGAAGTGTCACATTTTGTGGCAATGATCTTCATTACATTTATTTTTAGGTGTGAAATAAATGCAGTTTGTGTTAACTTAAACATAATTATTAAATAAAATATGTCAATATCTGGTATGATTTATTTTATATTATAGAACATTCTAAGTCTATGTGTGTCAATGAACCTCAAACCTTTTCTCTCATATTTTTTTAAAATGATTAGATGCAGGAAAATTGACAAAAACATTAGTTAATTTCAACAAAATGGCATCACCAATCTTGACTAATATGTTCTACACATAATAATACAGCATGGAGCCGTTAAATACTTTCTGTCCAAATGATTATGTTAAAAACACTGTGTAATCTGTTAGAGAATATATGTATTTCAAATGTATCAGTATAGAAATTGCTTTTAACATTTCTACTTGTAACATTAAACTGATAAAATCCATCATTTTTGTGTAAATTATATCTCATTGTGTTTTCTGCTGGGTGTAGGTTGGTTAACATTTCAAATTCTTGCTGGGGTGAAACATATGTAAAGGGAGCATAGTGTAAAGTGAAACAGACACAGAAAACACCTTTTCCAGAATTATTCAAAACTCACAGGTAAAACAACATATTGTAATGAAATCTAAACTCAAAACCAATGAGCAGTCATAGTGTATGAAATTAAATATATATATTTCTTAACTCCCTGAAGTGTTAAATATGGATATGAGTAATAATAATTAAATATTAGTTCTATTTTAGTAAGTGTATTTGTTTCAAGTAAAGTGGATATATTTTTTTCTATTAATTTTATTCATTGTTTTAAAGATTATTGTTACCTATATTAAATATTGTATTCAAGAAATATGGTTTCAAAGCATATTCTATACTTCAAATGAAAACCCAAATAATTTCATTTCAGAAATAATTACTCAGTGGTGGCAGGCCTATAGAGTCATATGGTCATATACCCTCCTCTTTGTACACAAATCTTTTACTGCATTCATTAATTTTTATCTCTAAATTATACACAGACAATTAAAATGGTGACTAGTACTTTTGATTAGTGAAATCTTCAGGACAGAATGTAAAATTATACATCAGCTCATGGTCACGATCCCATGTGACTGTAGAGTAGGTATTGAAAGTATGTCTTCCCAATTTTACCATTGGCTATGTTTCTTGGAAAACAGACACGTTGCAATAAGACAAAAATGATTTTGTATAGCTCAGATGCTTGACTATGTTACTAATTTTATACAGAAATAGTTTTATTTTAGTATATATTATTAAAAAGAGTTTAATTAGAATTTATGTTATAAATGGTATGGAAAATGAATGAGATAAAATACTTACTGTCTAAAATATTAAAGACTAAATTTTGGCTAAGTAGTTAAATCCTCCAAGACCCAATTTAAGTATTGCACAAGCTTTTAGTGACAAAAACTATGAGAAATTTTAATATGTTATTAAAGGGAAAGTATGACTGAATTTGTGATTATTCTACAATTGATTCTTTTTCTTTTTATTCCTTTTTGTATTTGACAGTGATTATATGTGATGAACAAAGACTTGTGAAAGATTTCATATTTTATCAAAAAATAAAAAAACACAGTCTCTTTAAACATCTTCTAGACAGTGAACTTAGCTTTGTCAGAGGAAACTAATATTAGACAACAATTAGGTGGAAGTCATTGAATTTCTGTATGTAAACACAATGAACTCATTGACAAGAATAGGTACATGCATTATGAATATCATTAATTACCAGGAAAGTCTATATATATTTTATATATTGCTCTTCAAAGTTTATATTTGCATTTGTGCTAGCATGTAGCCTACACAATACTTTTAAGTTTACATGTATAGTATTAATAATACATATTTATGAACACTTATTGTTTTATGAGTGTAGTGTAGACCTTATTTATGTGTCTGAATTTAGCCCAATGTGACCCTCCTATATGAAATTCAGGAGCTGCCACTGGTGTTATTTAAATCCTAATTCCAAATTTTGCTCAAAGATACTAATGTATCTTCAAACAAGTGAGCAGAGATATTGATTTTAACATTTGCAATACAATGCTTCCTGAATTTTGAATAGAAAACTATGAACAACTGTTTCTGTCAGATATCACTCCAGATTTGCATTACGTTCAATATTCATAGAAGACAAGACAAACACTTTTCTCTTGCTTTAATCTTTATACAACATATAAATAATGAAGAATAACTTCAAAGTATGCTTTATGAAGAAATATAAATATTTGACACTATAATTTAACATAACTGATATTATTGTATGATTTAGATCTTGAAACTGGTTCTATATATTATGACAAGTAAGTGAAGCATTAGGAGTGTGTAGTTCAACTAAATCATACAATAATATCAATTATATGATTTGCTTCACTGTGTAAAATCCATTAACATTTTAATTTAATTTAACACCATGATTAACTTTCAAAAACACTTTTCTAATCTTTTCTAATAATGAAGAAGGAGAAACTAATACATTAACTAATTCACCACTGTGTCTAAGAAGGCAATGTCTTGTTTCCACTTGGGAAAGACTTTGGAAAGGTGGAAGCCCAGCAAATTTTAAGTTGATGTGCATCATTATTAATGACCTCCATGCATTTTCCGGATAATTTTGTTAGCCAATATGAAATGTTAGAGATGTTGCATAAATTCAATAAATGATTCAATTATAATTACTGTTCAGTTTGTTATTCAAGTGTGAAATGCTATGCTGCATTTTTGCTCAATAAAAGTTATTTCATAAAGGTACTTAAGCTGTTTAGCATTAAAGCAATAAAAACCATAATTTATTAGTATATTTCCTGCATCTAGTTTCTATGTTTCATCATCTCACCATTTCTGTGTATGTTTATATATCACAAATTAAAAAAAAAACAATAAAATAGGTTTTATTGCTTGGTTTAAAGCATATTATGATTCTTGCATTCCATCCAAATAAAAAAAAAATTATATATATATATATGAAACTACTTAAGATTCTTGTACTGTATTTGTGTATAAGGAATGTTTAAAAAGAACATAATATTTGTGATTTGTGGATAAATGTAATGTTATTAATCAATAAAATATTATAAAACTATACAGATATGAACTTATTATTTGGTGGCTGTATTATTATTCATTTTCTGCCTATAGAGATACTTACAACAATACATTGGAAAACTATATTTTGGTCTTAAAATGACAAGAGTTCTTCACTAGGTCAAAACTTTAAGTGCATTTATAATAAAGTCATAAGTACAGCTCAGAGGTTTAGACGTAAAAATGGTAGAAATATGCAAGCATTAATGACCTAAAAACTGTGAAATTATAACAATAATATGATCTAAATACAAACTTTTCTGGCACATTTTCAAAATCTGGCATTGCTTAAATTAAAATATTATTGAATATTTTAAAAATGTAACACTTTAAAAAAATGTTAATCTTTTTTGTTACATTTTAATTTAATTAATAAAGTAACAAGCTCAACATTGCACACAATAAAATACATTTTACAGCATGAAGAAAGACCACAAAGATTATACTACCGAATGACATACCTATAAAAGTTTCAAATAAAATTAACTTCTATTGTCACTCAGCATTGATATTTTTTAATGTTTTAATTATGATCATTTTGATTGCATTGGTCTTTTTTCAAGTCTGTAGATTGTGCACTAAATGCTACAGTAGTATAGGTGTACATCTGTAGGAATAATGAAATGAATTAATGATGGTAATGATTAATCAAGCATTCACCATCTTACTGTAAGGGGGGAAAAAAGAACTGTACCCTGACAGCTTGACCTGACTGGGATTTGGACCTAGGACTACCGGATTAGTAGTTGCAAATATTTCCACAGGACCACAGAAACAATCAGCATTGCCTAGTATTGGGAAAAACATTCCACTTAACATTGCAAGATGATATTGTAGCATATTTGAAATAAGTAAAATCATTACTGTTGTATTCAGGCTCACCTCTCAAATAGCCCTTCCTCTACCAACAATTTACTCTCCTAATTCACAGAAAGAGCTATTTTGCAAAAATATTTTAAGAAAATAAAAATATTATGAGCAATTTCTAGTAATGATTAGAATGTGTGCAAAATGCAACTCTGAGATGACTGTAAGAAAATGGATCAAAATGAAGTAAACCAATTATGAAAAATGATAAAGCATATAATTTTAATCAGATAGGTAAAATCATGCTTATTTTAAATGTGTAATGGAAATAAAAAAAGAAATAAGTATGACATGCTATAAACATCTGCACCCCTAGTTATAACACAATGCAATTCCATTTCTAGTGCTGTTATTTTGCCTGTACTTGAGATTTCAAACTTATAAGCCCATGTATCATAACCTTTGTAGTTTTTAATTTATTGATTTTGATTTCTTTTCCACCCTGTTTATCCCTAAAAACCCCATTTAATGTGGGAATAAATGAAGGCTTATCTTAATTTCCTTTTCTTGCCTCTCAAAACTATTTTGTATTTATTTACTATTATTTCAATTCTTTTTTTTTCTTTTTTTCTCTTATTCTTTCTTTTCTTTCTTTCTTTCTTTCTTTTTTTAAATATGCTTACTGTATTCGATATCTTGAAATCTTAAGTTTAAATGATTTCATACATATAAAATTTGTTGTATGGTTTATTAAACGCCATAATCCTTTGAGAAGGAGCATTATCATGCTATTAGTTTTTAGTGTGCTATTACAAATTTTAAAAATTTCGCCATATATGAATAATATATATGGCTGCAACATACTTCTAATGGTTTTTGCTAGATGTCGGCGTATACGGAAAAAAAGAAAAGAAAAACAATATTGTACATTTGTAACGTTGGTCGCCTGCGTCTTGAGTGTAACAAGAGCATATTTTCAGGTCAAACATGGTTAGTATTTACATTTTATAATTTCTGCTATTTCATTTATATAAATGATTATAGCGGATAATTTCAATGATTAAAAAAAATGAGTTGGGTATAACATATTCAAAGATAACTTACATTATGTCAGATGATGCAATGCTTTATGGTAAAGTATAATCCGTTTTGCTTTAAGGTTATGTTGACTTGAAGTACGGTAAGAAAATAATTTTAAATTATAATTTATTTGTATTATGCTTTCATTTTATTGGCATTTAATTTATGCATAATCGACCGGAGATCAGAGAGTGTGACTGGAAATATGCCATAATTGCTGGAGTGCTTTGTAGTTCCACAAGCACATCGTGAAAGGTAGGTCTGTGATTCGAATCCCGCCAGACCGCTCTCCTCGAGATTCCTTGACTGGGGTGTTCTTTTGTTTCACTTCTTCAATGACAGATGTCGGAGACGTACCCTAAATTTAGGCTTAAAATGATTCCTTTCCAAAGAAAATTCTTTTTTAATGTATTATTTCATCTCATTTACCATCAATGTTCATTGCTTATAATGCATTGTACTAAAACGAATGTTAAACACTATAAAAATAAAAAAATTAAAAAAATATGGAAGCAATTACAGCTGCCGAAGGAGGCACATCTAACATCAATTTGTCTACCTGGAGTTAATAGAGTTGCAGGTTACAGCCTGGATCCATATGTATAACATAGGAAACCAAATTGACTTGCAGCTTTTCAGAGGAGGTGACAATTGATTTTCACAATTTTTCATGCAAATCACAACTACAATAACCACATACATTCATCATAGAAGATGTTGGAAATGATGTCCTTGCATTCCAGCACACGAAACAATTTTTTGGTCATACAATGGCATTTTGTGTACAAGATTGAGGTATTTCTGCACCGCAATATCTATTGTTGTGCTTGCTACATGACCATGTAAATAAAAGCATGCTTCGTCCATAAAAAAAAATAAACGTGCGTCAGTAGAGCGATCACTAACATTATCCAACACCCAAATGCAGAAATTAACTCTACTCACACTATCACTTTGTTGTAATTCCTGAAATACAGTTTCCTCATGAACACTTGCTAACATCAAAGAAAAGTTAGAAGGAAGCTCAAAGAAATGTTTGAGAAAACTTACACAGGAATCAGGAGTTTTAAGCTTTCTCGGAGATTTCTTTGGACATCATTCTAACTTTTCTCTGATCTGATCAAGGTTTTCCTCTGTAAGAAAATAGTGTTTTACTTTTGGTTTCTTATTAAGAATAGATCCCTTTTGCTAAATCTTTGTACAAGATTACGAACCATTTTTCTGTGAGGCTTATGAACAACAAGGAATCTGTCTATAAATTGCTGTCTCACTTCTCTATATGAGTGTGCTAATAGTAATCATACATGAAGATTCTGTGTGCTAAAGTATACAGGGCATTATAACGCACCAATGCACTATAACACTGAAATGTGTGGTCTCACAACAATTCAACTTCTGTTCAGCACAAAGACTTCACACCAACTGATTATTCAGCACATGGTGAGGAGGGAAAGTCTAGGGGGAAACAGACCCATGCACAGATCAGTGACGTGTAGGAATGAAATTTTAGCAATTTTATGGCAGTTTGTGTTCAGGTATGGTATAGCCCATAATGATAACTTTGCAAAGGGATTTTTAAATTATTGTTCTAATTCAGCAGTGATATCATTCAGTTATTCCTCTCTTAATATACGAAGAGGTCTTATTTTCTTGTCCATCACCAATCCAGTTGTTTTGAATTTAAGCATAATTTTACCACCTATAGGGTTTGTCAGGTGGAAGAACTTCCCAGAAAATATTCCTGAAATTCTGCACAAATCTAAGCAATTGATTCATTTTTTAAAAGTTACAGAAAATAAAAATGCATTGTTCTGAATTGAATCTTTGATTCATGGGAAATGGAGAAATGAAATGCTATAACACTAAAATCCTCATAATTCTAAACACAAATATGCACTAACTGGCCTTATTAGCAGCAAGATGCATCCTTGACTGTTAAGTGTGTATATCTGTGACCTACTAGCTTCGAATCAGGCCTATGTGTGAGGAAAAATAGTGTTAGAACTATAGAAACCTTGGAAATTCTTTAAATTGCCAATTCGGCAAAACTACCTTGTTCACCTCTTAGCAACTGTGCTCACATTTGCAGTTAACATTACTCCTGTTTAAAACATTTCTGCATCTTCTCTAAAATTTTGTATTTTTTTTTAACTATTCTCTGAAACAAGTGTTTTTATGGGGGGTTTAACATTCTTCTAAATGCTTGTTTTTTAACTTTGAGCAAACTGTTGAGTTAATCCAAATTATTAATATGACAAATCTTTTAACATTTTACTGCAAGGTTACTTTTTATCTAGTGGCATAAGTTT
Organism: Metallyticus violacea; assembly: GCA_030762175.1. Classification (NCBI taxonomy): domain Eukaryota; kingdom Metazoa; phylum Arthropoda; class Insecta; order Mantodea; family Metallyticidae; genus Metallyticus; species Metallyticus violacea. The sequence goes on from CM060841.1 coordinate 79,103,847, forward strand.
TGTTTTGCTCGTAGTATCGCACTGCATAAAGAATTTCATTTTACATTCTTAATTCTAATGCACAGTTTTATGTTACAGGTTGGACAGAGAAAGGGGTACTGCATTGCAAAAACCATTGAATAATTTCCTAATGATGCTACATAATTTTCATTTATTAATAAAAATGAGTGCTTTTTATGCTGCCAATTGAATAATAATGATGAATATGTTTTCTTTAAGAATGAAATAAAAATGTAAATTGCTACTAAATATTTATTTCTGTTATGTACCTGATGAACTAGTTACAAATTTCTGTGATGTACAAACATCACAGAAATAAAGAACGAAATTGAAAAAATAAGCTGCGCTGCCAAATAAAAAAAATTAGGAGATTATTATGGGCAAAGAAGCAAAGATTTAGGCTCTTATGGACAAAGGAACAAAGACAAGCTATAATAGGGAAAGTAGCAAAGATTTTTAGGATAAAATAGGCAAATAAAATCTATTATGGGCAAAGGTATGCAAAAATATGGGGTGAAAAAAAAAAGACAAAGATAATCTATGATAGCCAGAAATTTCCAGAAAATAAAATAGGTTTAGGCTAGTATTTTCAGAAAAATTTAAAAAGGGTAAAGGTAGGCTGTCATAAGCAAAAATTTCAAGGAAAATGTAACAAGAGAGAGATGAGCTATTTTTTTGTTAAAAAAATATAAGATATGCAATTTTTCACAGTAAAAGGCAAAGGACCACAAATATAGTTTAAAACAGGCAATTTTTCATGGTAAAAGGAGGAGAGGAAAATTGGCTTACATTTTCACAAAATAAGGCAAAGATGGACTAAATTTGTAGTGCAAAAAATAAAAATTTTTATGAAATAGGTAGGGTAAGATAGCCTAAATTTTTGGGGAAAAATAATAAGGGTACACTTTCAAAGGAATTAAAAAGAGAGAGAGATAGGCTAATTTTTTTATGAGAAAATGTGAAATAGGATGAAAAAAATTAGCCTATTTGAATTCCCTGAAAAATTTAGTTTATTTTAGTCTATTTCCTCCCAAAATTAGCCTTCTTCGCCTTATTTCTTGAAAAATTAAGCCTATTTTTTCATTTTTAAAATCCCATGCAAAATTTAGTTCATCTTAGCCTTTATTTTCATTTTCCTGAAAAATGTACCTTATTTTTGCCTTTATTATCAATGCAAATATATGCTAAATATTAGAGTAAAAGATTCAGGGAGAAAATTCTTTTTCAGAGAATTGAAAATAAAGCCTAATATATGCAAATTTTTGCGAGAAAAGACAAAGATAGGCTAATTTTAGTGAATCCAATGAATTGAGAAGAAGATAAATTTTCTGGGAAAAAGGACAGATATTTCCTCCAAATGTTAGGAGGAAAACAGATATAAGCTAATGTTTTTTTCAATATTACATAAAGATAGGCTAAAGTTTTGGAAAAAAATTATACGACTAATCATTCGAAAGAACTGAAAAAAGAGAGAGAGATAATTTAATTTTTTTTGCGGAAAAGGGAAAAAATAGGCCAAAAAATCTATTCTATCCCTGAAATTTTCAGTTTATTATAGCCAATTTCCCCCCAAACATTAGACTATTGCTTGCAAAACTAAGCCACTTTTCCCTTTTTTAAACCCCCTGAAAAATTTAGTCCATTTTTGCCTTTATTTTGATTTTTCTGAAAAATGTAATTTAACTATGCCTTAATTTTTTAATGCAAAAATATGCCGAATGTTGGTGGAAGAGACTAAGATAGGCTAACCGTTTCAGTAAATTAAAAAGAGGGCAAAGTTAGAGCAATTTTTTCGGGGTAAAGGGCAAGATATTTCCCATAAATATTAGGAAAACAACATAGAATAAAACTTGGTGGAAACTACGATACGCTAGCTATTTTTTCACACAATTGAAAATAAAGGCAATGGTGTTCTGATTTTGCGAGAAAAGGCTAAGACAAGCTAATTATAAAAAGAAGGAAAAATTCGGTAATTTTTTCGGAAAAAACAACAAGATAGGATAAATATTTCGGGTACTTTAAAGAAGGCAAATATACGCTTAATTTTCCAACAAATAAAGTAAATATAAGATAAAAAATTGGGGAAAACCCGAGATAGGTTACATTTTTCACGAAGTTAAGGAAAGACGTGCTAAATTTTGGTGCAAAGTACTAAAATAAGCCAAATAATAGGCCAAGAAATACTAAATTTTGTGCAATAAAACTAGGATAGAGAGGGGCAATATAGGCGAGATATTTCGGAGGATTTATAGAAGGCAAATATAAGCTTAATTTTCAAAAAATAACTCAAAGATAGGCCAAATATTTGGGAAAAAAAACAGTGATAGACACAAGTATTCTGGAAAAAGGCAAAGATACGCTTTATTTGCGGTGCAAAATAGTGAGGTATTCTATATATTTCAAGAAATTAAGCAAAAATGTGCTACAATTTGGTGCAATAAAATTAGAATAGGTTAAATTTTTCCAGAAATAGGCCACAGATAGGCTACATTTTCGAAAAAAAGGCCAAAAACGGGCTAAAATTTCAAATGAAACCAAATGACGGATAGGCTAAATTTCTTCTCGAAGAAAATGGCTAAAAAATTGGGGAGAAAAATTAGCCTATCTCGCGTTTGATTTTTTTTTGAGAATTTCAGTTTTAATGGAGTTTCCCACCCCAAATCTAGGTTATATTTGCCTTGTTCCTTAAAAAAATAAGCATATCATCCCCGTTTTATGTACCCTGATTATCTTAGCTCGTATTTGCCTTTATTTTCATTATTCTGAAAAATAAAGCTTATCTTTGCCTTTATTTTCAATGCAAATACAGCCTAAATTTTGATGGAACAGACTGAGATGGGCTAACGTTTTCAGAAAATTGAAAATAAAGGCAAAGGCATGCCACTTTTTGTGAGAAAAGGCAGAGATAGATTAATTTTTTTCAGTGATTTGAAAAGAAGGCAAGGTTACGGCTTTTGGGGGCGGGGAATATGGGCGAAATATTTCAGAGTATTTATAGAAGGCAAATATAAACTTGATTTACAACAAATAAGGCAAAGGCAGGCCGAATATTTGGGAAAAAAACAGTGATAGAATAATTCACGAAATAGGCAAAGATAAGCTTAATATGCAGTGCAAAATAGTGAAGTAGACTAAATTTTTCACGAAATTAAGCAAAGATGTGCTAAATACTGAGATAGGCCAAATATATGGCCGAGAAGGGCTACATTTGGTGCAATAAAATTAGGATAGGTTAAATTTTTCCAGATAGGCCACAGATAGGCTACATTTTCGAAAAAAGGTCAAAAACGGGCTAAAATTTCAAATGAAACCAAATGACGGATAGGCTAAATTGCCTCTTGAAGAAAAAGGCTAAAAAATTGGTGAGAAAAATTAGCCTATCTCGCGTTTGATTTTTTGTGAGAATTTCAGTTTCATTTGGAGATTCCCGCCCCAAATTTAGGCTATATTTGCCTTAATTCTGAAAAATAAAGCTTATCTTTGCCTTTATTTCCAATGCAAATACAGCCTAAATTTTGATGGAACAGACTGAGATGGGCTAACGTTTTCAAAAAATTGAAAATAAAGGCAAAAGTATGCCACTTTTTGTGAGAAAAGGCTGAGATAGGCTAATTTTTTGCAGTGATTTGAAAAGAAGGCAAGGTTACGGCTTTTGGGGGCGGGGAATATGCACGAAATATTTCAGAGGATTTATAGAAGGCAAATATAAGCTTAATTTTCAACAAATAACTCAAAGATAGGCCAATTATTTGGGAAAAAACAGTGATAGACACAAGTATTCTGGAAAAAGGCAAGATAAGCTTTATTTGCAGTCCAAAATAGTGAGGTATTCTAAATATTTCACGAAATTAAGCAAAGATGTGCTAAATACTGAGATAGGCCAAATATATGGCCAAGAAGTGCTACATTTGGTGCAATAAAACTAGGATAGGTTACATTTTTCCAGAAATAGGCCACAGATAGCATACATTGTCGAAAACAGGCTAAAAACGGGCTAAAATTTCAAATGAAGCCAAATGACGGATAGGCTAAATTTTTTCTCGAAGAAAAAGGTTAAAAAATTGATGAGAAAAATTAGCCTATCTCGCGTTTGATTTTTTGTGAGAATTTCAGTTTTATTTGGAGATTCCCGCCCCAAATTTAGGCTATATTTGCCTTAATTCTGGAAAAATAAGCATATCCTCCCCGTTTTATATGTCCTGGTTAATTTATTCCGTATTTGCTTTCATTTTCATTTTTTCTGAAAAATAAAGCTTATCTTTGCCTTTATTTCCAATGCAAATACAGCCTAAATTTTGATGGAACAGCCTGAGACGGGCTAACGTTTTCAGAGAATTGAAAATAAAGGCAAAGGCATGCCACTTTTTGTGAGAAAAGACTGAGATAGGCTATTTTTTTGCAGTGATTTGAAAAGAAGGCAAAGTACGGCTTTTGGAGCGGGGAGAGGGGCAATATAGGCTAAATATTTCAGAGGATTTATAGAAGGCAAATATAACCTGACTTTTCAAAAAATAACTCAAAGATAGGCCAAATATTTGGGAAAAAAACAGTGATAGACACAAGAGTTCTGGAAAAAGGCAAAGATAAGCTTTATTTGCAGTGCAAAATAGTGAGGTATTCTATATATTTCACGAAATTAAGCAAAGATGTGCTACAAATTGGTGCTAAATACTGAGATAGGCCAAATATTTGGCCAAGAAGTGCTACATTTGGTGCAATAAAATTAGAATAGGTTAAATTTTTCCAGAAATAGGCCACAGATAGGCTACATTTTCGAAAAAATGCCAAAAACGGGCTAAAATTTCAAATGAAACCAAATGACGGATAGGCTAAATTTCTTCTCGAAGAAAATGGCTAAAAAATTGGGGAGAAAAATTAGCCTATCTCGCGTTTGATTTTTTTTTTTTTTTTTTTTGAGAATTTCTGTTTTAATGGAATTTCCCACCCCATATCTAGGTTATATTTGCCTTGTTCCTTAAAAAAATAAGCATATCATCCCCGTTTTATGTACCCTGATTATCTTAGCTCGTATTTGCCTTCATTTTCATTATTTTGAAAAATAAAGCTTATCTTTGCCTTTATTTCCAATGCAAATACAGCCTAAATTTTGATGGAACAGACTGAGATGGGCTAACGTTTTCAAAAAATTGAAAATAAAGGCAAAAGTATGCCACTTTTTGTGAGAAAAGGCTGAGATAGGCTAATTTTTTGCAATGATTTGAAAAGAAGGCAAGGTTACGGCTTTTGGGGGCGGGGAATATGGGCGAAATATTTCAGAGTATTTATAGAAGGCAAATATAAGCTTAATTTACAACAAATAAGGCAAAGGCAGGCCAAATATTTGGGAAAAAACTGTGATAGACACCAGTATTCTGGAAAAGGCAAAGATAAGCTTAATATGCAGTGCAAAATAGTGAGGTATTTAGGTTAAATTTTTTCAGAAATAGGCCACAGATAGGCTACATTTTCGAAAAAATGCCCAAAATGGACTATACTTTCAAATGAAACCAAATAAGCGAAGGCTGAATTTCCTCTCAAAGAAAATGGCAAAAAAAATTGGTGAGAAATGTTAGCCTATCTGGCGTTTGATTTTTTTGAGAATTTCAGTTTTATTTGGCATTTCCCACCCCAAATTTAGGCTATATTTGCCGTAATTCTTGAAAAAATAAGCTTATCTTCCCCATTTTATATTCCCTCATTAATTTTTTCCTTATTTTTCTTTTATTTACATTTTTCTGAAAAACAAAATTGAACTTGGCCTTGCATTTCTATGTTACATTTGTCCTCCAAACATCATCATTTTCATTAAGTGCCCACCAGAGCTGCAGCAGAGATTATTAATTATCAGGAAATCTGGCAAATGACATGCAGCTTATAGTGCAGGCAATAGTCTATGAAACATTTTCTGAGCAATTGTATAAAAAATAGTGAACTCTTTTAACGGTGCAGTCAAATATTAACATTTTAAATATATTAGTGGTGTGTATGTTATAATCTGGACTCAATTTTTTAAAATGTTAATTTTCTGAGTACTTAAGTAGTATCAGGATCATTAAAGTACAAAATCTACTCATCAGCCTAATATAGAATAAAAGATTAAAGCAGTTTATTTTTGGCCTTCATAACCCTATACCTGTTCTTGTAATGTATTACCTGCCAAAAAATTATCTGTTATTATTTATCATATCCATGGATAGGTGTAATGTAAAGGATATATATTTACAGTCTGTATAGGGCAAGGAAACCTAAGGAACATGTGTAATAAAGTAATGCAACATTTGAAAAGCATCAGGTTTTATTTCTATAATGTATTACATGATTTTCTATCTTCTTATCCAAGTATTCCTTTCTAAGACACCACAGCTTGAGGTGTACATCTGCAACATATTATTAATAATAATTTATTATTAGCATTTAATACTAATTTGTATGGTTGTACATGCCCTAACAATAATTATTATATCAGAACCTCAAAATAAATTATGTGATTTTAATATAAAAAATTTCCAAACTAAACTAGTTGTAATCAGATGTGCAGCTCAATGAGCGAATATTCATTGTTTTTAATAAAGTTAAAGTCTTCTGTAAAATTCTGTCTGTTTTTTCACAAAAGGTAGCGGGTTTAATTATTTTTATGCACATAAAACCATTTTTCACATATTATTATAAGATGTTAATAACTACAAATATTTACAAGATTGCTGTATCAAATCTACAGCAATATTTGCCTAGCACATCTGTTGCCAGTTTATTATCAATTAGAAAATTCTGCTGTTATTAAATATGAAAAATTAATCAGACTTCTTTAAGCACTTGGGAAAGAAGTTTAACAATTAACTAAAATATTGGAATATATTTACGGAATGTCGGAATCCACACAGTGAAACTTTTGTTAATCTTATTTTGATTTAAAGTAAAACACTAAAAATCATGTCGTCACATTAAAACTCTCTTTAAGTTTCAGCTTAATATGACTGACAATTTTTCCTACATATACATTATGTATTAAATATGTTCACACTAATTGTACTAACTTATACAACTTAAGACATGCTTCTGGGATAATCACTCTCCTCATCAGCTGTTTACCAACATGGAAGCAATTACTTCGGAAACATATCCTAATGTAAAAATAAGAGGAGTTAGTGTAAATATATTTCATACATTCTTAATAGGATACATTACCACTACATTGTCTACAGCTTCATAAATACAATTTAATTAACAACTGATAATATTAAAAGCTAGCAGAAAATGTTTTTATCCCATATATCCTCATAATGTGCTCTTCAATTTTAAGCAACTTCCATTCACAGGGCCAATATAAAGGCAAGGATAGTCCATGCAGAAATAAACCTACACTTCATTTCAAACACATCTTTTAAAAAAGAACTTATTTTAAAAAATATATATGGCTTGGCCAAATATGAAGACGAAGGTCTTCGAAACTGGTTGCAAATATCACACAAGTAAGTGAAGCAATAAGAGTGTTTAGTACGGCATATATCACATGAATTTATTCATATTACACTTCATGTTCAGTTATATGCAAAGATTTTCACATGAATTCATTCATTTCTTTGTTACGTTTCAATCACCAACACCACCTGAGAAAACTTCCAAGTCCCCAACACAGCTACAATACAGAAGTTGCTGAACACTCAAGAGTAGGATTTAAAAATATGTCTATTAAACCAAAGAATGGTACAGTACTGTCCAAATTGATCCATCCAAGGTAATCATAAACATGTAATGAACTATCCAACAGATGAACTGGTTTATTGAGCCCTATATTGTAGGAATATTTTCATAACCAGGCTAACTTACATGTACAGAGAGTATAGTTTCCTAAGGAGACTATGTGGCTCAAATTGATGGAATAAAAACATTTCCTATTTGCATTATAGTATTTCATGGTCAAGTTCTCATCTGCAATTTCAATGAAAATAAGCAGGTACCTTATGACAGAAGATGTTGGAAATGTCCCACTAACATTTTTACCATCTTTTTAGAAAATTGTCATTAATATGCATAAATTTATCTTCAAATCTTGAACTCATTTGACAGTGCAACAATGAACATCTGTTAACTGCTTTACATTATGCAACCTGCTCTAGAGGGAGCACTTAAACTGCTTGTGTGGCATAATGCATAATGTAAAAGCTATGTTCCAATGGTCGGGTTTAATTCTTGTCACACCATTAATTTTTTTATTTAATATGAAGTGCTGCGATATACATACTACGGAATTATGATTGCCATTTAGGTAATCTTTGAATATACAACACCCAATTCATTAAAATTACCCATAATTCTATCTTTGGTAAGTAAGAGTTATATTTATGTGAATTGGTATGTTAAGATTTAAGTGCATAAATTGAAATACCTACTTAAAACATAGGCTAAAAGCTGTATTATTAGAACCTAGCCAGAAAACAACAGATAAAAAAGTGATGAATGAAACTCGAACTAGAAAACAAATGATTAGCTCTTACTCAAAAGGTAATGTAACAACCATACGGCCAGAGAGATATGTTCAGAAATTTCTCTTCATTATCATGTGTTATGCTTTTCAAGGGGCATCTTTAGTCAGTGGCGTACTGGTGCTTTAGAAACAACATATTTAATACATTCTTATAGGATAAATCAAATTGATGTTTCAATGTTTTCAATTTCAAAATGTGACCTATACCTGGTAATGAGGGATACAAACTGATGACAGTAAATGGTTTCATCTCATTTTCAATTTGAAGAAATTTGTGTCTTTATATGATGAGAAAGCCTAGTGAAACCAAGAAAAATGGTGGGACTACATTAAATTTTGCAAAATAAAGAATAATATGCAGAAATTTTGAAGATGGCAAACTATTTTTTTGCTATTCCAGACAACAATGTCAGGGCTGGAAGGCTGGCTTTTATAATACAAGCACAATGGATCAAGGAAAGCACCAGATTTAATATCGACTCTATGAGAAGAAGAAGAAAAAGGAGGAGGAGGAGGAGGAGGAGGAGGAGGAGGAGGAGGAGGAGGAGGAGATTACAAAGTTATACAAGTGAAAATGGTACATGAATGCATTTGTAAGGGGAAGGGTGTTATCAGTTTTTTCAGATTTCAGAATATGGTAACTAATCATTTATGTATGTTGTGAATCATACCCAGAAATTGCAAATAATACACCAAAAATGCAAAAATGGTTTTTCCTGTGCTTCTTGAGTCTCTGTTTAATTAATATAGTATTGAATAATCCACTGTTTATTCATTTACAAAAATATAAAGCTACTAATTTTGATCTTTTTCATAAAATTTGTAATTAAAATAAAGCGAGGAAGAGAAAAATTGAAAACATGTAGCCCAAAAATTAATAGCCAAAAGAATAATAATCTTTGATATCAAAAGCCATTAATCAGAACAGGCAAATAAAGGAATAATTTTATCTATGTTTACGTAAGTATTCTTTCTAAAAATTACCTTATTTAGAATTTTGATTTGTTAGAAGTACACTTAGCAATATTAAATTTATGTTACTAATAGATTCATATAAAACACTAGCAATGCTTACAGAACAACATTCTATAGCATTATCCTCCACATTAATGTTTGTTTAAAGCAAGGAAAAAAAAAAATAAAATTATAAATATTTTAACATTGTTTTACAATTTTTACTGTAATTATGTCATTATGCGATTTTGATCACCCTTGACATGTACGTGTTTAAATGGCTAGTAATCATAACCATATTATAAAATGGTAGTTTAAGTTCCAATTTCTCTATAGTTTTTTAAGTATTAGATCCTATGCCTGTTTTTGAAAGGCTCAGAAATACTAGAAATTATAGATAAAGGAATGCAATAAAGATCAACCTTAAATTATTGATTGCCCTTAAAAAAACAGTTTTATCTTAATTAGAAATAAAGTAATTCAGCAAATTACAAATGGAGGTCAGGATGGAGGCTGCTGTGTGAGGGAATTGACCCTTCTTTCTTGCTTGCGGCACCACCAGTGAAAAGGAATCACTGCTCATTCTGCACTTTGCTCTACCTGAAAAGTGACAAAGTATAATTATGTTTTAATATGCATCTAACGGGTCTACATGTCGGTGCGTACAACACCAACTTTGTTCAACACTGGCTTGGTGATACGGAGGATGTATTTAACTTAAATTAGGGATTTTTTCTAATTTGTTGCTTGCAGGAAGTTACTGAATTTAACAAGAAGAATAAACAGATAATTAATCAACAGTCAATAAAACTTAACATTTGATATGCTAGAACTTACTAACAGCAATTTCTCTTTGTCATCCTATTAATAAAGTTGTTCTGCTTCAAGAATAGTGGATAAAAATGAAGTTAATCTGAACATTTTTATTTCAATATAGGCCTGCAAGCAGTAAAATTATGTTATGATTAGAGCCTGGAAATTCAGGCATTTATTTTGGTTAAAATTGGCAGGCAGAAAAGTACTTAAAATACTGAAAATAGGCAGTAATATAATTAACATAGACACATATTAAAATGAAAACAGAGAGTAATGCATTCATTATTAATGTAAATAGGTATTTAAGATACTTAATAATTTCTTTATCACATAATTAAAGTACTTAAGCTTACATTTCTTAGTTATAAGCAACAACAAGATTTTTTTCCAAGGTATTTCTTGGTTACAAGCAACAACAAGATGTTTTTTTTCAAGTCTGCCATAGTCAGCCACTTGTCCGAGAGAACATTTTTCATCATGGAAAAAGAATGTTCTACTTCCACTGAAGTGATTGAAGCATATTTAAAACAATCCATTTCGAGGGGCCCATACCAGTTGCAATAGAACATTCAGCTTTCAGAACATCATGGAAATGTTAATGAAGACAAAGTAAACTAGTTTTGAATGAATATTGTACTTACGAAGCTGTTGACAATGGAGTGGTAATATATCCTAAACTTAGGTATTCATTTTTTTACACTAAACTCCACTTACTTACATAAAAGTAAGATGCGTTTCAGGAGAATCTCTCCCATCTTCAGTTGCTCACCAAACCACTGTTACTGGAAACGATGGCTGGACACCCAGATGTTTCTGTGGTGGCCTCTGTTGGTTGAAGTAGGAAATTGCTGAGTTCATCCATAAGAGGAAACTCAACATTCATTAGGTTTTCCCTATTTTTTAATATAAAATTTTTTTCCCAAGTGGATAACTCCAATGGATTGTGAAGATGTTTCAGCAGTTTAATTTCCGGTTTTATTTCACGGTTTTTGGTTCAAAAGTGAGCTGCTACTACTGATTTATCCACCTGCTTAAACTGAATATCCCTAAAATGTTCTTTCCTCCGAATTTCCAAATTTCTCTTTGTTTTGCCTATGTAGCTCTGCTCACAATCTGCACATTTTATTTCATAAATTCCTGATTTCTGTTCTGTTAGTATGGAGTCTTTTACTGTGCAATCTAATAAATTATTGATGTTGCATCTGTTCTTTGGGGCTAACATTATCTGATGTTTTTTGAAAATTTTCTTGAACTTGTTGTGGTAAATTGGATGGTAGGTGAAACTTTTGAATTTGTATTCTTCTTTTGTGTTTTTCAGTGTGGAAACTTCCCTTATCCCTTTTTGTCTTTTAGATTTATTGATATTTTTTATCACTATGTCTTTGTTGAAACCATTGATTATAGCTGTCTTTATTATTTGTTTGTATTCTATTTTGTACTCTGCTTCTGTGAGTGGAATATTCCTCAATCTGTGTGCCAAACTATGAAATACTGCATACTTATGTGGAATGGGGTTATAACTCTCAATTTTTATGTAGTTTTCTGTATGTGTTTCTTTTCTGTAAATTCCAAAATTCAAACAATCTCCATTTCTTATAATATTTAAATCTAGATGGTAGCCACCCATTTCTTTCTTCTTCCATGGTCAATTGTATAGATTCATGTTCAAATTAAGAAGTTTCAGGGCATCTATTGAGTGTTTCTTCGGTATTATTGCAAAAATGTCATCCACATACCTATACCATGACTTGAAAATTAAAGGGAAGGCTTTTGTGATATTGTTGGAAAAAAATCATGAATAACTCTGCTAGAAAAGGTGACAAAGGTTTCCCATAGTTAGGCCTAAAACTTGTTTGTAATATTTTTTGTTGAAGCTGAAGTAATTTTGTTTAATGCAAATATTAGTAAGTTTTAATAAATCTTCTATTTCTTCTGTTTTTAAATTTATTAATGTTAACCATTTTTTTAGCATAAGCATAAGTTTCTCTGTAGGTATGCTCAGGAATTAGGCTTTTACATGAAATGAAACCATTATATCTCTAGCCGTAATTCTGCTATTTTTAAGTTTTTTGACTAGATCAACTAAATTTTTAAAGCTCATACTTTGGAATCTCTTAAAAGAATTGAAGACTTTGATCAGTTTTTTTGCTACCTGGTATGTGGGTGAATTGATATTGTTTATTATTGGTCTCATGCTGTTATCATTTTATAAACTTTTATGTAAGTAAATGGAGTTTAGTGTAAAAAAATGAATACCTAAGTTTAGGATAGTTTTGAATAGTCTTGGCGAATGAGCAAAAGATGTGCAGTGTTTCTGGTCCAGTTCATTTTCTGTTTATGTATTTATAGAGGAATCACATTAGTATTTCTCTTCCTTCCATAATGAACACATTGTAGGGATGGTTTATTTCACAACTATACAGCTCTCATCTTTCTTGTTTGTTATTGTTTGTTACATTCATGTAGCTGAGAATGTAGCTGTTACATTCAAATTTCTTAGAATTGTCTCACATAGATTGATACGAGATCATTTGCCTGCACTATTCAAAACTACAGTACTTCCTTTATCCTATTTGCTAGTATTCATATGCCCAAGGTAACTGTGTTCCTTTCACTAATGAAGGTTCTGCTGTTTAAAGAGTTTAAGTAAATGGGTTAAGTAGAAAGTTTTTGACTTCTTTGAAAAGAAATAAATGTATAACAAGATTCTTAATAGACATTTTTGTCGGGTGAACATGCAATTTAACTTTCATAACTCTTTTTGCTTCAATACATTGAAATTATTTATATACTTTTTAAAATTCATAAATAATTGCAGAAAAAATCTATAATGATCCAAAACAGGCAAAAAAAGATTTTAAACTTTAGAATAGGCAAAATAAAAATTAGCCCTATCAACTCTAAATGTACAGAAACATGATCATTTCTATTTGACTCTGGGTGGATACCCAGAGAGAAAAGGCATTTTGCCTAATTTCCGGGCTCTGGTTATGATATCTTAAGGCCCAAAATCAACTGTACCTAAAGAAAGTAATAACACACAGCTTTGAAATATGTGATAATCTCTATACATTAAACAAAGTTGATGCAGAAGTTTTTCCTATTTTACTGAAACATCATGTTACAACTAAAATTTATTAAAATATGTTAGTATTTTCCTTTTGTTGATCATTCATCTAAACTCAGTTAGGTCATTTCTATGATTTTACTCTTCACCAAAAAGGAACAACAATTTTCCTTTTTTAAAAATGATTCTTTTGTAAAACTGAAGTATGAAGTAGCATAATCTTGGTATTTTAAAAATAAATGAAATGTCTTCCAGAAAGCAGATATATTTTTGTCATATCTGCAAGGCCATTATGATTAAGTTTATTATAAATCAAGGAAGTTATATTTTTATTAAACCCTTTGGTGTGATTAGATCCTCAAAATGTGTTCTGTGACATAAACTGACATTTGCTTACCTAGGAAAAAAACCTAATGAGAGTGGAGAAACATTAGAACAAAATGCAAAGAAATCTCTGCAAAGATTCCTACAGAAAACAGGAATTTCACAATTTCATCTTGGAATGCCATCAAACTTTTAAAATTTAAACTATACGGTATGTTCCATTTATCTTGCTAAAACAAATTTTTTCTGATGCATCAAATGAAAAATTGTTCCAAACAAAAGTTTTTTACAATATTCTGCTTGTTTATGAACCTATTTCAATGTTCTATAATTATAAAACTTTATCTCATTAGCTAACATATAACATTTTGATTTTGCAGATATATTTTATGGTTGAAAATAAAAGTATTCATGAAAAATGCAGATCTATATGGCAAAGAAACCAGACACAGGCAGGACTTACACAGACCAAGTAACAAGCTGCAGGCACTCTGAAAAGGTGTTTACTGAAATTTTCCATTGTACTATTGATTACATATATTTGCTTAGTACATTGTAATTGTTTTTAAATAGTAATATATTTTTGTTTTTGAAGCATATGAACGTCTTATTAAATGCTCAATGTAACTTGAAAGTTTCTGTAATTTCTTCATTTTAGTGCATGTAAAGATAATATTAAGGGCTCAGTTCATAACATGGTTACATTTAAGATTTTTTAAAAATAACCACAATGTATAGTTTTATCTATCTGTTTTCATACATTTCATTTAATTAATAGTATACCATTAATTGTTGTGTTTTAATCTCAACAACAACAATAATAGTAATAATAATAATAATAATAATAATAATAATAATAATAATAATAATAATAATAAAGAACAACAACAACAACAACAACAACAACACTTTGGTTTCTCTTTTATGATACTAGATTGCAAGAATTCTAATTTGTTCCCATAATATCACACAGTAATGCCATGACTTATTTCATTACATTAATTAAAAAGGCCATAATTTGGATTTTATATTCATTTTTAAAGTTATTCAATTTGTTGAGGAATTCGCTTAGTTCCTGCAGCTTCTGAGAGACAGACTTTTGCTTTTTTTGATGAACCCTTACCCATGTTTACTTTACTAGCTCTATTGCTTAATTCCGTTCTGCTAAGTGACATCATAGCAGCAACATTCATTTCTTGCACATTGTGTGCTTTTCTCTATTCATTAAAAAATGTGGGAATTATGAAAAGAATGAGCATAATGGTAGAGAAATAACAGTTATAGACATTTTAAAATAACAGTAATTTAATGAAATGCATAAAGCAAACAGCAACAGCAAGGAAAATGAACACAAGTGCATAAAAAGTACCCATGAAAAACACATGACGGTGAACAGTAATGAGATACAAATAATTATATTCATTGCTCTAAGAAAAGTTATTTATGTCCATATTAAGGTTAGTCTTATAAAGTAAACCTCTGCTCGCTTACTCTGTAACCTAAACACTTATATATGGCAATAAAATTACTATAAATACATAATTTCACAGAACCTATTGCTCCAAACTTCTTTATGTCCTACTGCTTTTATTGTGCTCTAATTTGCTTCCACCTCAATTGTATTTCAAGCATCTAATTCTATTTTATCATACAAATGGATTTTACTTACCTTTAGACAGGATTTGAACTTGCAAACCTGGGATATGAGTTGTCCAGAATAGCCTTTCAATTAACTATGCTATTAAATGAAATGGAAAATAATTTATTAAAATAAATGTTTTATATTCCCAGTTAGATTTTGAAGAATTTAATTCAGATTTCACAAAGTTTTCATCATCTCAGTGGTTTCTGGCACTGAAAATAATGTAATTATATTTTTATAGCTTTGAAAATCTGAAAATATAAACTTAAATAAAAACTATTGAAGGGAATAAGGTAGTGATGTCTTTGCCCTGACAATGCATTTAACATTCATTGCTGATAGTAAAACCAAGCATCATTTTCAAGATATAAATACTAATAACAAGATGATAGCCATTAAAATTATTGGTAATTTAAGAAAACTCTTATGGATATTGAAGCACATGAGATTCATTTTGCTATCATACATAAATTAATGCATGACAAAGGTACAAATTGCAATTCAAAAAAATGTGTTAATTAGCAAAAAATCCCTTCGGTTTGAAGAGTAAAAATTATAAGGAAACATCTATAACCTGCAGCATGGGGTTTAAAAATGCAAAATGTACTATGTAACGGAGCTTGCTTATTATATGTGGTGGCAGAATATTGCATTAGATTACTTCTGTTTCTGCAGACAGATATGTTATGTTGTAATAAAAGAAAACAGCATGCCTATAAGAATATAGAAATTTGAACAACCTACCTAACTTAACTTGACAGAAAGTATATGAAATAAAATAGCAATGCTCGCTTTACTCTCATCTTTTGAGATTTCAAATGACCTTGTACATTAATAGAAACAGTGGATGCAATAGAACATGTGAATTAGATGTGGATTATAGTTCAACAAGTTCTGTGAAATTATTGTAAACCCATTAGATTTTTTAATTTTGGCAATTCTTTTTCTACATATACATACAAGATGCATAATGCATCTAAATGCTGATTTTAAACACTATTGTGTGGCTTACCAGTTGCATATAGCCATCTTTTTATATGAATCAGTTGATGAATAATCCCGGGATAACTACTTTGGCCACATTACAGCAAATCTCACCCTGCTGTAAGCAGACTCATTCAAATTTTCCATATGGCACCTCACATATATCTTCCAAATGGCTGCTCCAATGTCTATGCAAAACATAAGAATAATAAGTAAAAATTCTCAGCTACAATGGTTCACATAGCAATATTATTTATCACTGTGTACAGTACATTAATATGTTGTGCTTTAAACCCAAAATGCATGCCAGTTAATTTTTAAAAATATTGCAAACTTGTGAAACCTACAAACGGAACCAACAATTACCTAATTTTTACAGATTAATAACACAAAGTGCGTTAATTAGATTATATATCGAAGAAAAGTGAACTTGAACGATTTAAATATTGTGGCGGGAAATGGTCCAAGTCTATCTACCGTGACTAACACACACACATTATTTTAGAACAACCTCCCGCATTTTTCTTCTAAACGTTTCCCTTAACAGTAGTTAATGTTTTATTCCTTAGTCTTATTACATTCATTTTATGCAGCATTATTTCATTACCTTTTGATATTTAACGCATAAACAAGGTTTGATTGCATCTGCAAAGTTTAAATGCCACGTGTTTACTTTCATTTGTCTTTACGTTAAACATTTGTGCCACTAGAGGGCAGATGATTATAATCACATGGCTTTCCGGAATTGAGCTTCAAAGCGCGCCCATTCAAATATCACATGAAAGTATTCAAATGTTCACCATCGTCATTAATCAATAGACCCTAAAGTAAGATGTCACCTAATTTCTTTTCGTCCTGAAAAACTGGGATTCTATCTATAAAAAAAGTTGTAGACAAAAAGAAGAGGAAAAAAAAAAGTCAGTCACGCAGGAGATATGTAAACTTAGCAAATTCCTCAGCAAGTTGAATAACCGTAAAAATGAATATAAAATCCTAATTATGGTCTTATTAATTAATGCAATGAAATAAGGTATGGCATTACTGTGTGGTATTAGGGAAATAAAATTAAAATTCTTACAAATTATAAATATTTAAAAAATTATTATTATTATTATTATTATTATTATTATTATTATTAAACAAAATTAATGTTATAATATTAATTAAATTAAATATATGCACACTAACAAACAAAGCTACACTGTGTGGGTATTTTTAAACTATGTTTATGAACTGAGCCCGAAACTATTAAATGGCATATACCTATCGAGTTTCGTTGTGAAAAAATAAATATTGGTGCTGCTACAGTAATTTTTTAAATTTTGGATTTCAGATAAACCCTCATTCCTCATAATTTGATTTCAATGATTATCAGAAACTATTATTTCTAGTTTACTTCAATGACCTACTGAGTTTCATTGAGAAAAAACGAAAATTGGACAGTTAGAGCGAATTTTAAATTTTACTTTCACCCCCACTCCAAATTTCAGTTTTCAGCAACATCCCCTCTCCTAATGCCCCAATTTTCCTAATTTTCAGAAACTATTTTCAAATTTTATTTAAATGGTATATGCCGAATTTTGTTACGAAAAAACAAATATTGGTGCTGCTAGAGTGATTTTTAAATGCTGGGTTTCAGATAATAATAATTCCTAATAAACTAACTTCACTGATTTTCAGAAACCATTTTTTTATTTCATTTCAATGGCACATGTCGAGTTTCCTTTAAAAAAACGAATTTTGTGCCACTAGCGCGATTTATAAATATAGTTTAATCCCCACTCAGTTTATTAGTATACCCTCACTCCTAATGGCTTGATTTACCTGATTTTCAGAAACTATTTTTATTAATGTATTTTATTAAAATATAAAAATTTTCTTTGAAAATAAACAAAAATTGCGGTCGCTAGAGTGATTTTTATTTTGTTTTATTATTATATTTTTTTATTATTATTTTTTAATTTTCACTTTAGATTAGCCCCTGTATTGGTCCAATTTTTCTGGTTAACGAACTGGATGAATCGTTTGTTAATTAATGGTTATATGGCGAGTTTCATTATATATATTTCATTGCCTTTTAGGTGCCTAGTAGGTAAGATTGATGGAGATTTGAAGATAAATTTCAATAATGGTTTTATGAATACAACCGCAACCACAATAGTAACATTCCTTCGGAATTCGCTAATAATACACATTAATGGTATAAAAATCGTCAATTATCCAAAGGGAATTAGGTATGCTTTTATTGAAAGCTAATAAGCAATTTTTTTTCCCCTTAAGTGAAACTTTTCTGAAATAAAAGCAAATGAAGGTTTACTCAATAATATGAACTATTTTGTATTTTTATGCTTATATTAAGCTGTTTTGTGTAATACAACTTTATTATGATGTATAATACAATTGTACTTAAAGTTGTGCAAAAAGGCACCACACAATTTTCAAAATTATGAGCTTTCAGAGATTATAATTTGAGGTTTAATTTGACAGTGAGAGCAGTTTAAACGTCCCGATATATAGTTTACTCAACTTCCTACTGACTCACAATCCACATCTTATTAGGAACTTATCACTGATACACTTAATTTTTTCATCATTGATGAACCTAACTTTCTTTCGAATGTTTGTTTTTAGTTCCTCCAGTGTGTGAAGGTTAGTTGTATGTTCTTTAATTTTCAATATCTCCCAAAAATAAAAGTCACAAATTGCAAGATCTGGATAAAGAGGTGGGCTCTAATGGAAGTTCTTATTTCATCAAGTTTTTCTTCTGTGAACACATGTTGTCGGATAGGGGGGTTCCCGATGTAATAGTTTAACGAAACTGTTTTCAACAAGTTTTTTTTTTTTTTTTTTTTTTTTTTTTTTTTTTTTTTTTTTTTTGAGTAGCGTTTAACGCCCGTTTTTACTACTGAGGCACCACAGGCGGTGGACACTGATGATACATGAAATGAAATGATAAATTGGGAAAGGATATTTTTTTTTTTTTTTAAGGAAGGAAGCGTTCCAGGCCTAAGTTTAGGTACCTCCCCGGCATTTGCCAGTTATGAAGACTGAGGAAAACCTGGAAAAAACCCCAGTCAGGGAGGACGGTCCTGGCGGGATTCGAACCGCAGACCTCCCGCTCACGAGTTCGTGCCTTAACGACCTCGGCCACCCGTGGCGGTTCAACAAGTTTTCAATATATAAGACTAAAATAAATATTTTTAATTATTTTATGTCACTTTAACTTACATTGTTAGTCATATCGCGACAATATGTTAATTACAGAATTTACAATTTTATCTGGTAGATATTTATCATTATGTTATATTTTCTGGAATTTAATCATATGATAATTATATTTCATGATATAAATTAAATGATTTTAAGAATTTAAACAGAGTTTTACTGTGAGGTGGATTGTTGAGGCTTTCTTGAGGTTCTGGTAGATCATATTGTACTCTCTGAAATTAATATTGTGGACATTCAGAAAGTAATTGTCGCACAGAGATGGCGGTGTGACAGATCTTGCATTCAGTAGGAACAGTTTTATTCACTAGATGCGAGTGTGTTAGATAAAAAAAGGTTCTTCTTATTGCTTTTTAATGTAATGAGAAAATACATTTTAAAGTGTTGTTCCGATTTCATTCTCATTCATTTAAAGGCAAGCGGAAGAAACAAGAAGAACTTTTTGAAAGGAAATTAAAATTGGTTGAGAGAAGAAATAAACAAACCATCTCAGCAAGAGCTGTATGTTGCAACATTACTGGGAGCAAGCGAATCATTAATTTGCTAATACAACTTTCGCAAATTTAGCAGGGAACGAAAATAATGAAGTTCTGATATTTTCAGAATCGCTCCTAACCAGCATAAGAAAGTTTACAAAAAGGAAAGTTAATTTACTGCGTGAAGATTAGCTAGAAATCAACACAAGATCAGAGGGATTCAGAAGTTTCTTCATTAAGCAGATATCTGAAGAATCGTCAGAGAATGAGTTAGATATGTTATGGCTATCATCCCTGTATATACTAAGATATTAGAGGTCACGGATGCCCAGAACGCAGGATGAGATCAGATCTCATGATTACCTAATTGTTTTCAACAAACTTTCAAGATTTGTATCTCATCTAACTGGCAGGAAGGATCAAAGCCAAAGAATGTTCATGGGTAACTAATATGCTACACTGGTGGTCTCAACCAAGCTGCAGCCGGCATTTTTGGCGAAACTAACATTAGTATAAGTCTTGGGAAGTAGTGCAGCGCGTTTCAGGCAGAGATCTTGGCAATCTTGACCTGTGTTCAAAAGAGCATTTAATTCAAAATTGGTGTGGGACTGTCTTCAAACACTGATGGCACTGACAGACGATAACTCTGTTGAGCTGAAGGGTGCCAGGGATGAAGCAACAGACAAACTGGCCAAGAAGGGAACGTCTAACTCCTATATTGAACCTGAATCAGCTTGCGGGGTCAGCAAATCCGTAACAAGAACCGCAATAACGTTATGGGCCAGAGAGCAACATAAGACACAATGGTCCAACTATCCCGGATAAATTTTTGGAAAAAATTGTGTCAACGGCCTAATCCCACACTTACTAAAACACTCCCGAAGTTAGAAGGATTAAGTTAAGACGAGTGATGGGATTAATTACTGGACATATTCATTTCAGGAAACATCTTCAGAGAATGGAACTGTTTCAGGAAAAGACCATCTGTAGACTTTGCAATCACTCTTACAAAACTGCGATGTACATACTCTTGAGTGCGAGATCATGGAGAGAAGGAGGTACCAACTCTTCGGTCCAAACCATAGCTATAGCTGAAACCCCCCCCCCCTGATACAACTACTACTACTACTACTACTACTATTACTACTACTACTGTTACTACTACTAATACTATTACTACTACTACTACTATTACTATTACTACTACTGTTACTACTACTATTACTACTATTACTATTACTACTACTGTTACTACTACTATTACTACTACTACTACTACTATTACTACTATTACTACTACTACTATTACTACTACTACTATTACTACTACTGTTACTACTACTATTACTATTACTACTACTACTACTACTATTACTACTACTGTTACTACTACTACTATTACTACTACTATTACTACTACTACTACTACTACGACTACTATTTCTACTACTATTACTATTACTAATATTTCTACTACTACTGCTGCTACTACTATTACTACTACTACTACTACTACTACTATTTCTACTACTATTACTACTACTACTATTACTACTACTGTTACTACTACTACTATTACTACTACTATTACTACTACTACGACTACTATTTCTACTACTATTACTATTACTAATATTTCTACTACTACTGCTGCTACTACTATTACTACTACTACTACTACTACTACTACTATTTCTACTACTATTACTACTACTATTTTATAACCACTACTACTACTATTTCTACTACTACTGCTACCACTACTATTTCTACTACTACTGCTACTACTACTCTTTCTACTAATACTTTACTAGTACTAGTATTACTACTACTAGTATTACTACTCTACTACTACAACTACTACCACTACTACTAAATATGTTAATTTCATTGTACAGTATTTAACATTGCGAATAGTGAAAGAGATTATATTTATATACAATCCATATGTAGTCTTAATTAATGCAGCACAAAATATGTTTTATTTACTGTATTTGTTGCTATTTCAATGCATTTCTCATATCCATAGAATCTAACTGAATAAGTGTTAAAACGAGTTTAAAATAGGTAAGTAAAGTTATAGTTTATCATCAACACACCTCCATAACTTTAATGAAATTCAATAAAAATGTAATGTTGTCCCTTGTTCTAGGAAAAAAAAGGGGGGGGGTTGCCATGACTTATGACTTATCCGCCGTATATATTATAAAAATTGCAGTTGCAGTGAATATGCTAAATTAATTTTATATTGCTTTTTTGAGGTGGGGATTATACTCTGCCAAAGGATAAAAACCTATTTACAGTAAACATAGACCTAAATACTATATTGCAATCTGTTAAATTAAAATAACTATATGTACAAATGAACAATTATTTCATTTAAAAGTTCGCATTAGTGGCAATTTTTTTTAAAAAAATGAAACCCTACGCTGTTTTTATCTGGAAAATAGTAATGTTCCTCTAAAAGTGTAAGGTAGACCACTGTGTGTTTGAAAGTTCTAATATTAGAATTCCTTGTATTAATTTGCTATAATATTTCCGTTTTTTTTAAATATTTGTGTGATTTACACACTGTATAATCAGTGCGTCGAAATAAATATTAAAAGTTAATGGAAGATAATATGTTCATCCATAATTTTCAGAAAAAGAACGCGTAAAAACCAAATATGTTTTTGTTTATAAATAGAATGTTCTATATCTATCTTATATGTCTTTTGAACGGAGTTATGCGCTTATCTATCTTATATGTCTATTATACGGAGTTATAAGCGCATAACTCCGTTCAAAAGACATATAAGATAGATATAGAACATTGTGTTTAGAAAAAAAACATTTTAGGTCATTATAATCTCAAAGTTTGTAAAGGATTTCATTCCATTAAGAAAATTACCAACAAGAAACAATTCTGAGCTTGCTACTTTCATGGTATTGAGATTGAACTAATGTCCAAACATTAAAGAACAACGTATGGAAAGGAAAGACCAGCAGCAACAACTTATCTTTCAAGAAACGCTTATTTTGGAGTATGTTTGTGTTTCCTCTGAACGAAGAGATGAAAGGTGGATTAACAAGAATGGGTTTAGACAGCTTATTGTTGCGTTTTGTTGGGGTCTATTGAAGACGTGAAGAGAGCGGAATGGGGTGTTAACAACAGCAGGTAGAACTGAGCACGTGTACCCTTCAAATGAGAAAAAGATTAGGTGAAAATGACAAGTTTAAAGAGAACATAGACAGCTTGACGTCTTCTGTTGCCACGTGTTAAAAACCAGCTCCTGCTGCTTTAGTCAACACAAAATGATTTGTGCACCCAAACACGCAGGATTCCTGTACAGTAATTCACAAAAAGGGTCTAGGCGTAATTCTCTCACTGTGAGATTTCAGAATACTAGGAGTCATGTTTTTCAAAATGTTGTATAACACTGAAAGGTAAAATTACTTTTATCCTGTAGTTTGTTTCGAAAATACAGTTCGATGAAATTGTTTGAAAGTTATGAAACAATAAAACATTCAGTTTAACAAACATATCGGTAGAGACTTTGTGACTATTATTATTATTATTAATAATTTAACATTTAGTTGTTCTGCAGTTGTTTTATATATTTTTATGAAATACACATAAAAATTCAGTTCAACAAACAAATTTGTCACTATATTATTATTAATAATTTAACAATTAGTAGCTCTGTAATTGCATTATATATTTTTATGAATTACTTAATAAAACATCCAGTTCAAGAAACATTAATAGAGACTATATTTTTATTGTTATTATTAACGATTAATTGCTATGCAAATGTTTTATATATATATTTTTATGAAATGCGTAATAAAACATCAAACATACTAGTAGAGACTTTATGAAAATATTTATTATTAATTTAACAATTAGTTGCTCAGAAATTGATTTATAGATTTTTATAAACAATAATGATAGAATCGTAGTAAATAAAAAGTATTTAAGAAAATATAATCGCATTCAACAAATAATCTGATGTTGTTATTATTATTATTATTATTATTATTATTATTATTATGAAACCAAATTAGAATACATGCACTATCTTTAGTAAAAAGTGTATATGTATCTTAAAAGTTCTTTTAACTAATTACACTAATTTAACTTAATTAAAACAGTTAAAATCTACCGGCCTGTTTTTGCCATTGTCCATGATTTAATAAGTTTAATATGAGAGACGGATCAATACTGTTGTCTTTTAGCAGTCAGGTGTTTTTCACTGTTTACTGATGATGCCAACCGCAGTAGTTGGTGAAAGCTACGGTAACATATTAAACCATGGCCCACGGCAAATCAGCACGGAGGATTTTAACTGTTTTAATTATAACACTGGCCATGAAAACCTGAGAAGTCCCTAATTCAAGTTATACATGGAAGTCTGGAAAATTAGCTGCTATAGGAAATTATGAAATATGATGTTATTTTACTGATCTGCCGTATTTTATACATTTTAGTATTTATTTTGACTTTGTATGCATGGTTATTAAAATGGACTTATACCATTACATGGAGCCTGGAGGACGTGTTCGTTGTACGAGTTTTATTTCGAACGAACTATTTAAATAAATTATCTATGAGGAAAAACATTGAACAAGCATTCTTTTGAAACACTTCAATCTATTACACTCACATCCCCCGCCTGAAAGACCGATTATTACAAAACATCTATAATAATAATAATAATAATAATAATAATAATAATAATAATAATAATAATAATAATAAAATTAAACGTACCTATTTAATTTTATACCTAACGAATGGAACAAAGAAAATGACAACTACCAAATTCAACCTATGAAACAGAACACAGTGAACCATAATACATTTTCCATAATAAAACATTAAATATTTTCTCTGTCATTTTTGTTTATATTTAATTCTCAATCTATTCTTCACAGCTTCCTCTAATAGTGTGATAATCTTTAAAAAAAGTCATAGAAACTATATTTACACCGTTCTTCCCTAAAATGTTTGGATAAAACTCCCAGCATAGGGCCATAATTTCTTTAGCATGTGTGTGACAGGGGTAGGCTGTCTAAACATGGATTGCAATGGTTCCTAGCAGAAGGCGCTTGCTTGCCTGAACTCTCTTCGCACTTAGCAGCGGATGTGCCTGTTTGCTCATCGAGTACGACCGTTTTCTTAATCTCCGTCATCGCTCTGAACGTAGGTGGCAGCTTTCCAGACATGTGGAGCCCAAATAATTGGGAGGATTGCTTATTGTGAAGCATCATCTGCCTTCAGTGGCGTACAAGTCTAATTGCACTGCGAAGAAGATTCGTCCCGCAGGAGCTACGTAAACTAAGCAAATTCCTCACTAATAGAGTATTTTTTTAAAAAAGGATAAAATCCAAATGAGATCTTATTGATTAGTGAAATAAGTTATGGCATTACTGTGTGGTGGTAAGGGAATAAAAATAGAGTTCTTCCAATCTATAAGTATTACAAAAGAGAAACAAAAAAATTAGAATTATTATTATTATTATTATTATTATTATTATTATTATTATTGAGATTAAACCACTAAAATTATTGGTATACTATTAATTAAATCAAATATATGACCACTGCTAGACAAAGTTACTGTGTGGGTATTTTTAAACATTTTTAAATGTAAACATATTTATGAATTGAGCCCTTGATATCACCTTTACATTCAGTAAAATAGAGAGAAATAACAGAAAGTTTCGAGTTGCATTGTGTATTTAAGAAGATGTTCATATGTTTCAATAAAACAAAAACATGTTACTATTTAAAAACAATTACAATGTAGTAAGCAAATATACACAATCAACAATAAGCAACGTTTCTTTGATTTTCATTGGCTTTGAAATTTAATTTAAATATTATGTATTAAAAGCATGTAATGCAAACGTTTTCTGAAGGTTACTACAGAGCACTCTTACGTACAAATATAATTCTCAAAATCTTATTACACTAACATTTTACATTTGCTATATTCACTACGATGTCTTTATTAAACATAAAATACCTAAATCGTTATAATTACAGTTTATACACTGAGTGAATTTGTCCTTTTATTTTAAAATAAAATAGGAAAAATTAAACTCAAGAGCACTTTTTAAATTTCGGTATTCAAGGATACCACCACTACTCCTAATGGTACAATATCCCTAATTTTCAAAATTTATTGTTATTATTTTAATTTAATGGTATACACTGAATTTTGTTGTAAAGAAACAAATATTGCTGTCGCAGGAGTAATTTTTAAATTTTATGTTTCAGATAAACCTCCACTCCTAATGGCTTGACTTTCCTTATTTTCGGGTATACTATTTTTCTCATTTTATATAAATGCATGTAGGGTGTTTCGTTATGATAAAGTAAATATTGGAGCCGCTAGAGTTATTATTAAATGTTGGGTTTCAGGTAAGCCCCCTCTCTTAATATCCCAATTTCCCTAATTTTCAAAAAATATATTTTTTCTTTTATTTAAATCGTATATAGGGAGTTTTGTTGCAGAAAAATATATATTAATGCAGCTAGGGCAATTTTTAAAATTTGGTTTCTCTGTAACCCCCCCTCCTAATAGTCCGATTTCATTGATTTTTGGAACTATTTTGCTTCTTTTATTTCAATGGCATATACCGAGTTTCCCTTAACATTTTTTCGGTCACTATAGAGTGATTTTAAAATTTTGCTTTAACCCCCCCCCTTCTAATAGCCCGATTGCCATTATTTTCAAAATTACTTTTATAAATTTATATTAAAAATCACTGAGTTTCGTTAAAAAAAAATTACAGCGCCAGAGCCATTTTTCAACTTTTTTAAAAATTTCACTTCAGGTTAACTCTGCCCCCAATAGTTCAATTTTGCCGGTTAACGAATTCCATGAATATTTTGTTATTTGACGGCTATATGCTGAGTTTCGTTGAGAAGGAACAAAAAATTGCAACCTCTAGAGCATTAACGGACACACACACACACACACACACACACACACACACACACACACACACACACAAATACAATATATATAATTATTTTTCATCGTCATTTTCGGTGCCTAGTAGGCAGGATCAGTGGAGTATTTGAAGAAATTTTCAAAATTCATTTCATGGGTACAACCGCAGTAGTTTTATTCCTTCGGAATTCGCTAATACTGTACTAAATCAAGAGAAAATGCTGAAAGAGAGGCCGTTGCTGTCATATCAGACCATGAAGACCTGTTGCTACAGTACAAGAAAGAATATTAGATGCAATCTGCATAGATGTTGGCATTTAGTAAAATTACTATAATTAATATTCATTCTAAAACACAATAAAATATATGTCTAATTAATATGTATAATAAACAGGAAAGCTGAACACAATGCGAAAATTGGAATACCGCTAAAGAATAATGTGACGTAAGTATTCTTGAGGTCTCTGATTGGCTAATCAATACATAAACTTTTTCTAATTTTTGTAGTACTCATAACATATAGTCCTAGTGAAATACTTTTTTTTCACTATACCTTTGCAAAGATTGTTTTAAGTAATGTATATAAAACATAAAAAACAACAATTTTCGTTTGTTTGATGTCTCGTAAATAGATCTACTGGTGTAGTAGTTAAAATGGTATAATGAAGCTTTAACATTGAATGCTCTATTTACAATATTTAGCAACAATCTTGAGTTTTTCATGTCTTTATCGTGAGTTATAATACACAAAAGTGTAAGTTGTTTTTACATTGACGTGAAAGTTGAGATGTGAAATATTTATACGTTTTGTGTCAAATTTAGACAATAATTTCGACACGATGATGCTAAAATTATGAAGGAAGCAAAGCTTATGCCAACTTGTAATTAATATCATCTACACATTACGCACTTGAGTTCATATTTTACCACTTTAAGTTTCTCACAAGTGTATGATTAATGTAATGTCAGAAAACTTGAAACTGTTTAATGTTTTGCTAAACATGTCTCAGCTACCAAGCGAAAGGAAATGTAGATTGAAGCTTTAGTGTAGATATGCAGCACAGACCAAGTTTTAAACTTACCTAAAATAACAGAAGAATGAGGGAAGATATTATTCCAGCACGAACAGTTTGGAGTCCGTGGTTCCAAGTACCCGCCCTTAGACTTAAAACGAGAAGTCCACGCCGTTGCGTACATATCTTCCATTTTCCCCCATCAGGGCGACTCTGTGCATTACTTTTCCCGTTTATTTTTCAGAATGGCCCACCGTTTTGTAATTTTACAATTACACCATTTTCGATCAATTATGGAGTATTCACGAAAAGGAGGCAAGCGGAGGTCGTGCGAGCAAAAGTAGTCAGTGATGCGTACTCAGGAATTATAGTGGGGGTATAGAATTGGCTATAGTGACCAGAAGATAAATGCACTTCGCGCGTAAAAGTCATTTGGTAAAACTTTACGATAATTTAATTAAAATATCAATCTGTGATTGGTCAAAATTCAACATTTTATTTAATATCATTGGTCAATTTTATGATGACGTCACATAAGTGAAATAGTCAATATTATTATGTTGGAATATTCCACCCAGGAACTGCAATTTCGCGCCTCTAGAACATTTCCTTACACCAAACATTATCATGAAGTACTTCACTCTTTTCGTGCAACTCTCTCACTCATTCTGGGGGGGGGGATGAATAAGGGGACCTATTCTCAAACAATACCAGCTGGTTAGATCGGCATATAAAAGCGATGTAACCTAACAATAATAACTTTAGAAAGCTATCTAGATGACAAATTAAGGTAATAGATCATGGAAAAGTATATTTGTATTTATAAAACAACAATTCCTTTTTTATTAATATACGTCAGCGACAGTAGGATCTTTCTTAAAGTCACTTTCCAAACAGGATAAATTATCTTTATCGAAAATTTGAAATTGCTATATAACATTTCAGATTGTCAACGAGTTATTATGAAAAAATTAGTTATAAAGAAAAATATTTATAATGAAGTTAGTGTTCTTTATGGTCAATGTAACATCACTAATGTCATTAACGGATATCATCTACAAACGCAGTAAACAGAAATGCCAAAGCTATTGAACAGATGTCCAAATCAACGAAGGTATGCTATAGTTTTACGTAATGTTGTCAGCCCTGCTAAGACTCTTATTTACTTTTCCAAGGAACTTCTCTTATGTAACTCAATATTCGATATGAATCAATGCTTTAGTGGTTAAGTTTTAACATTGATTCGGCACCTGCAGGTAATCTGACACACGAGGCTTCTGGGTAAAGCTCCCCTTTGTCAGGCTGACAAATCCATGTCTCGCTGTCAGTTGAGACTACTGACGGCCTGCTATCTGTCTCCGTCTCACCACAGTTATTTTTCATCTGTTTCTTTCCATTAAGGTATTTACATTTGCTGTTTCTTATGTCCCTGTTTATTTGCTATTCTACTACAGTAGCGCAACAGGATCCTCGTTTACAGCTCTTTACATCACAGGTTAACTCATTTTCCTAATTTCCTAAGAAATACTACAATCTTAGAGTGCCTTTCTGAATTGTATAAATTCAACTAAAGATTTTTAATAGTGTTTAATTCCTACTGCTGAGGCATCATGGTACATGAGATAAATTTGGAAACGAATATTTATTTTATATAATTAAGAGGAGAAGAAGAAGAAGAAGAAGAAGAAGAAGAAGAAGAAGTTAAAACTGAAAAAACCTGGAAAAGAACCTCAGTCAGGGCTAGATCGGGCTGAAGACAAACCTGGAGATTCTCGAGGAAAACCATGACATTCTCGATCAATGTATTATTGTTGTTATTATTATTATTATTATTATTATTATTATTATTAATTTAATATTATTATCTATTAATTTAGATACTTCACAAAACAGCAACTACTGTGATCTGCAAAATGCAAATAGAAAACTTACTGTTATTATCACTATTTTTCAGCAAAAATTAAATCTTTGCTGTATTAACACGTAGACCTATCTTAAAATTGTATTTCTTGGAGCCCATTGCAGATTCCAGAAATATTTGTTTACCAGGGCTATTTTGTAGAATTCCTGACATCTTACACTCAATTCCATTTTAATACAAATTTCCGGTTTCACTAGTTCTGTTGACATTTTGTTCCTGTCATCTGTCCACAAACCAGTCATGACATTAAATAACCTTTGCACGTGCGCATTGCTTTGTGGAATTGTTAGCACATGTCACATTATTATTAACATATTGGGAGCTGTAGCTTTTTCCAAAAAAAAAAAAAAAAAAAAAAAAAAATCGAGATTTAAGTTTAGTCTTGCCTCGTGTTATTATCACTGCCTTGAAAAATGGCTTTTCATTGTAGAGTTCATTTCCATCAAAAATCGTAATTTGCAATGTCCTTGCTACATGAACTAAGTCATTAAATGAGAACAGTGATAGATCAAGTACAGTCATTACGAAAATATTAATGTTACTAAAATCTTACCATTTGACTAGTTATTGCAATAATTTGTCATGCACGCAGTGAGCTCTTTCATTACAGTCTGTTTTTCAAGTGATATATTCACTTCAAACCCGAAAAATGGCCCTTTTCACGTCTTTCTGATTGAGTCTCTACTCCCAACATGAATTTGTGCATCTCGGTTGAAAGCATATTCTAATATTTTAATCGCCTTACATAAAATTAGAAGTGTACAACTAACAAAATACAGAAGCATTCCGCCACTGATAATGAATGTTGATTTATTTCACCAACTTGAGAATATACAAATTTCCAAATTAAAGCATGAAGGTCTTCACCTTTTGCTAAAAAACATTTTCAATGCGCGCCAAATTTAACAAGACCTCAACGGACAAGCATCGAACTGGAATATTTTGCAAAATCTCAAAATAATTCTGTTGAGTAAGTTCAGAGAACGATCTAAGTTTCTCGATAATCTTACTTGACGAAGAGAAGTCGGAATATGTTTTACCTTCAGCTATGCCTCAATATTATACTTAAGGAATTTAAAACCAAATTTGGCACAATTATGCAGCACGTGGCAGCAACAATTAACCTTTACTATATTAGCATTTTCGTCTTTTCTTTTTCTGAATAATGAATTATATTTAACAAACTAAATTCATTTTCTGCAACAATTGATTAAATGTTCTAGCACTCTCATTATTGTCTACATAAAGGTCTAGAATATCGCTACGTTTTCTATGTTTTATAGGAAAATGTGTCACCATTAATGGGAAATGCTTCTTGTTACCTTTTTTTGACGCATCTGAACCAACAAAGAGTGGGATATTATTAAGTCATTCAGAAGCCTTTCCCGAGAGAATGGTAAAACAACTAACTAAGACTTCACTTTTGAGTGGCGCATAAGTTATTTCTCGCTACTGAAGAGTCGTTAAAAACACAAGAGTATAGTTTATTACCGCATCCTTGTGAATTGTAGCAGTGATGATGTTTTACAGCGGCCAACTTACTTCCTGTAACTTTATTATGTTCAACTAAATATCGTGGAGGCATAACTTTCAAAATAAAATTATTCCACTTTGTAATGTTTTTGTGCCTTACTGATTACAAATGCTAATTAACATTATACTTTATAGTAAATCAAACATTGCAGTCTTTACACCTGCGAGAAAGTTTATCCTCTCCTTTGTCTAGCCAGTTCTTGTACTTATCATTTATCACGAAAAGAGCTAAGACATTTTATGGGGGATTCATTTTGAACACTATATTAAATACCCGCACTTCAAATAACACAAACTGCAATGCACAATAAAGCTGCAAAACTTCAGGGTTTGTTAAAATACTGCTACAATTGGTGACAAAAGTCCCATTGTCGGCATAGCTAGAGCGAAGCGCTCTGAAACTTCAAACTTCGCCCCGATAACATAAGCTCACTTTTGAAATTATTTGATGGACAATCAATTTTCACTATGTATATTACTTATTATTATTATTATTATTATTATTATTATTATTATTATTATTATTATTATTATTATTATTATTATTATTAACATTTTCATTAACACGCAAATACCCCGGGTCAAAGGTTTCCTGC
This sequence comes from Metallyticus violacea, assembly GCA_030762175.1. Lineage (NCBI taxonomy): Eukaryota > Metazoa > Arthropoda > Insecta > Mantodea > Metallyticidae > Metallyticus > Metallyticus violacea. The sequence continues at coordinate 79,135,827 of CM060841.1, forward strand.
CGGCCGGAGAGTGCTGGAGCCCGGAGATCTGGCAATCCTAGTCAGGGAGGACAGTTCTAACGGAAATCGAACCACAGACCTCTCACTCACAAGTCGTGTCTTAATGAACGCGGTCATGTCGGTCCTGGTGGTGCAGTGGTAACCATACTTGCCTCGTAAACCCAAGATCGCGGGTTCAAACGACGGATCGACGGATTTTTTCGGGCGTAAAAATCGTAAGTATGACTTCCTTCGGAAGGGAAGTAATGCCTTGGGTCCCGTGTCGAACATTTACGGCACGAAAAAGAACCTCAAGTCTGAAAGAAGAGGCCTCTGAGCAAAATTTGTCGGCCGTTTCACGCCCGGAATTGAACGGGACGCTGATGACCTGAGATGTTAAAGAGCGTCCGTAAATAAACCAAATCAACAAAAACAACAATGAACCGGCCACCCATGTAGGCCAAGGATATTGCGCATAATGAAACAATTAACTAAAAATATAACTATCATACATTGAATTTTTTACAATACAAAAGTAAAGTAATGCAATTTTTATTTGATAATTGTAACATCAAAGAAGTTTGTAAATGCACGCTTAATATACATATTTATAATCGGTTGAGACAAAATGTTTTAAACCAATCTTAAATATGAGCTCTCCAAAGCTAATATCGACATTGTATTTTTATATATGAGGGTGGTTTACAAGGGTTGGTAAAAAAAAAGAACTTAAAAACTGTTTTAATTTAATTTACGAGAGCTATTCAATACAACGGTACAAAAATATGGAAGGGATAATATTTTTGCAAAACAGTTTTATTTCTCAACACAATCTTCTTTCAGATATTATTTTTTAGTTTTTTCTTCTTCTTTTTATTGTTCTTATTGTTCTCATTTGGCGCTACAAGCCATAGTGAGCCTTGGCCTGCCGCGGCGACTTCTGCATCCTCTACCTCCGTCTTACGACTCCATTGATAGAGGGCATAATTTCAGGGGGATATGTGATCAGATTGCCCGCACCCCGTCGGTCGCTATCCTGTTCTTTCAGATCTATACACTTATTTTCTAATTTATTTATTCCATTGATAAAATACGATTTCTTCACCTCTGCAAAATACACATTTGTTTTCGCAACAATCCCTTCATTTGATACGACTTTTATTCCTACTGGTCATTTCTTTGTGTTGGAGGAGAGAAATAGTTAAAGCGAGTCAAATTCGGAGAGTAGAAGGAATGAGGAAGGACTTACCTTAAGTTCATTAATTTTGAGGTTTCAATCACAAACATACGTTGGGGCATTATCGTGATGGAAAAGAGTCTTTTCTTGCCGACGAATACGAATCATCTTATTACGTCGTTTAATTGCTCCAATCACATAGTAGTATTCAAAGATTAAGATTTTTGCCATTTTCCAAATAGCCAATAAAAGTTACGCCCTGGCAATCCCAAAACACAGTCACCATTACTTTTCTTGTTGAGGGGATTGTTTTTGTCTTCTTTGAAGCAACATCGGTTGCAGTCCAGTGTTTCTACTGCTTCGTTCCAGGCGTCGGCTGCCATGTATGCTCTCCGAAATTCACTTGGATTTCGTTTAAATAGCTTTAAATTATCCACGGAAATGACAACTCGTTCTCTTTTCTGGCCAATCGTTAGCAAATAGGCATCCACCTCGCTGATAACTTTTTCATTAGCAAATGATTGTGACAAATATTATTCACTCGATCTTCAGATGTGTACACAGCTTCAGCAATCTCTTGCACTTTCAGTTTCCGATCGTTCTTCAGCATTAGTGAATTTTTTCTATAACTTCGGTAGTCGATACTTGAACAGGAAGTTCGGAACGGTTCGCATCGGCTGTGCTCGTTCGGCCACATCTAAATCCATCAAAAAGTTGTTAAATATCAAGTATTTGACAAAATGTAGTTCAATAAAAACTATATTCAGCTAATGAATTTAGAGTTCCGCCATTTTGTTCTTCAGTCAGGTTAGGTCAATCATTTAAAGGCAAAATTCTATGGTCCCTTTTCCTTTAGTGAGAAAAATGCAATGGTATCAGTAGGTCCAGTGTTTGTAGCAAAAAAACCTGACTATTTGGGAGTGATAAAGTTTGCTGTTCGTCATTGACTAATAGAAAAGGGTCTGGACCTGCGGCGTGTTTCTTACAAGTTCACAAGCGTTCTGCCTTGCAGCGTCATCAATTCATTAGCAATGCACAAACCATGAAGGCCTTTTCCTGCAGAGAAATGAACGCCACTGAGCAGGATGGATGCTGCATGGCGACCAGCTGTCTGAGTGAGTGAGTACGAAGTTTACTGCTCTGTACACACGCAGCACCGCCATCTTGTACAAACATTCCTCTTTCCATGGCTTCCCACGAATACCTCCCACCAATGCACTCAAATTTCTTTTCTCCGTTTTTCCTTCATCAGCTGTGCAAAGATGACCCACAGTAGGTATAACTTGCGCTAATGCGTAATTTTTTCCCCTGGAGAAGCGGTTGTTGAAGGACATCTCAGCAATGACTTCTTGCTAGACATCATCAAAGCTAGGAAAATCTTCACGATTTCCAGAGTTACTCCGTGTTTAAGTTTTTCTTCTTGAATCTCAGTTGTCTGAACGTTAATCATACACTTCTTATTAACAACTTGATGACCGTAACTCTCCATGATGGCCATTATTCCATTCCATTCTTCCTCAGTTCTTTCTTCCCTCTTCCTCTTTAATTCTCTTCTTTAGCTATTGCTGTAATATGGCGAAAAAGCGTTCCACAGAGGACTAGAAGAACACACAATTCCCAGTATGTATCGCCTTTCCTATTTTTTCATGAAGAATTATGCGTCAGCACATTTTGTCCAAGAAGGAAAATATTCAAATCGGTTGTCAAACAGTACAGAGTTGTAGTATTTCTCTTGCCCATTTAATAAGACATTTTATGCACAGCAGAATCTCAATGTGTTTTATTGTTGAGAAACATTTCTTTCCTACACTAAAGCATAAATGAATAGGTTATTTGTGAAGAAACTTGTACCAAAAAGTCAAAGTTTTGGGAAATTAAAGAAAACCTTTCAGCTTCAAACCTATTCCAATAATCTCGTATACATTTAAAAGCCTTGTAATGATTCTGCACATGGATTGGCACAATTTGGTAAGTACATTTTAATTTTATATAGTGTTTAGTCTTCAGAAAAAATATTAAAAGATTTTAAAATTTGCTCACATAGGCTATTTTATAAACAAAAACCTTAATTTATATTTATTTTGTTATCAGCATTTTTATGCACAATCTCTCCTTTTTCTACTCACATCGGTTTATACGAATTCGTTTTATTTTTTTCTTTATTATGTTCGTTCTCTCTCTATCTCTATAATAGTGTTTAATGCCCGTTTTACTACTGAGGCACCATAGGCGGTGGACACTGATGATACATGAAACGAAATTATATATTAGGAAAGGATTTTTTAGGAAGGCAACTTTCCAGGTCTAAGTTTAGGGTACCTCCCCGGCATTTGCCATTTATGAGAACTGAAGAAAATCTGGAAAAAACCTCAGTCCTGGCGGGACTCGAATCCCAGACCCAGCTCACAAGTCCGCGCCTTGTCGGCCTCGGCTATCCGTGGCGGTATGTTCGTTCTCAATCATGGTATTCAAGAAAGGCAGTAACATGCGAAAAAATGAAAAATAGGGCTGGGAAAGGACAGAAATTGAAGCGGGAAAATCTCCAGTGTTGCAACATGTTGCATTTTATTTTCTCAACAAAGCGGATATAAAGAAAATTATTTTTTCATGCATTAATGTATTATTAGCCACTGTGAATTAATGTATTAAGTTTCCTTCCACTTTGTATACTATTATCATTTTAAATATAGTTGTATTCTTCAACATAAACAAATTATTAGCGTTTCTAGCCTTTATGACTATAAAAAGATTAAATCATCAAGCTTTATTGTTGGTGCACTATTATGTATGTTTCATGATTTGAATAAAAGGTGTCTTAACTGCCATAAACAAAATATACTCCGTACTGAAAATATAAGAGCCTAGTTTAGCGCATAGCTACCTCGTGCAATGAAAAACTGATTTGCCTTCTTAACGTTAGCATCAGGGATGCGTCGTTTCAAATGTTGCAGCCATAACAAGCAGGTGAGTGATATCCAATTTACTTGCAGTTTGCGAGAAATTATGGCACGTTGGTTTTTACGAGCTGTTTGACACTCCCAGGTAATTTATCTTCTGTTAACTTTATAGCTCATTGGAGAATTTATTGTATGCAACAAGGAAAGATTTGCCGCACTTGTTTTTACTTCTTCTTTAGCTCATACTTCTCCAGCTTTATATTTCTTGCAACATCCTTTTCATTCAAACCTGCTCTGTGAATTCTAATTTTATTCCTCTGTCTATTAATGTATCATCATTAACGGATACCTGTGCATACAATTAATTTTGCTCAATGTTAGTTTAACAAGCTTAAAGAAAATGTTGTTTATTCAATTCTAAAACGAATACACGTTTTTTATGACACTATAAATCGTGCACAATTAGCTTAATTTTGACACTGGTTAAGGTTAAGGTTAAGGTTAACCAGAAAAGGTTATTTATCCATACACGGGAAACTAGCAATGCAGGCTGCAGTGCCGAACGGTAGCGAAGACTGACTGGTTGTGATTTTAGTTGTAGCCAGAGTACTTTACACAAATAATTTCCTCTCTGAACATGAATCCCTATTCGCTCAGTAGGTTAGAGAGTTTAAGGTTGGAGTTCAATTACACACACACACACACACACACACACACACACACACACACACACACACACACACACATTTAATTCTTTATTTTTTATTTTAATCTACATATTTTGTGCACTATTATTAATCGAATAATCGTTACTTATTCGGTTAGTTCAGTTTAAGTTTAATAAAAAAATTAATGGAACATAAAGTTATATTCATAATAGCAGCGTATCTGCTGGCCGCAGTCCCGAACGGCAGCGGTCGGCTTTTTTCGATGTGGTTCGGCTTGCAGCCTGCGTTGCGTTCTTCGTGAAAGGGTAAGTGAAAAGGATATCTAGCAACGAGTATTCCATGAAGCCATCACCGCATTCACAACACAATTTCAAACAACGCACCTGTAAGTAAAAGCCAAAATCGTAGCGCTAACAAGCATACCAACATTCAAAACGAGAATCATTTTATTAAACAAATGTTTTAAAACTAAAACAACAATGTCAGTTTTTAATCATCAAATTAACTTCCAATATCTTGGAAATATTGAAAATACAATAAATTAACGCACTATCATCAAGCGCTTCCTTTTCCACCGCCACGGGTGGCCAGAGACGTTTAGGCGCGGACTCGTGAGCGGGAGGTCTGGGGCTCGAATCCCGCCGGGACCGTCCTCCCTGACTGAGTTTTTTTCAAGGTTTTCCTGACTCCTCGTAAGTAGCAAATGTCGGGGAGGTACCCTAAACTTAGGTCTGAAACGTTTCCTTCCTTAAAAAAAATACTTTCCTAACATATCATTTCTTCTTATGTTTCATCAGTGTCCACCGCCTGTTGTGCCTCGCAGTAAAAACGGGCATTAAACACTATTAAAAAAAAAAAAAAAAAAAGCAAGCGGTTCTATTATAAATCGACCAATTTTGGATCTAGAGAGCACATTTAATTTTTTTGCCTTAATGTTCCGCTGGACGCTTCTTCAAGAAATCAAAAACCTTACCAAAAGTTGAAACGTAGATATTTTTTCACTTTCATTATATATTTAAATTTGGAATACACACCAGAGCGTCGAATGCATACATATCTTCGATTGGAAAAAATAAACATATCTAACAATCTAAATTTTAATTTACTTGCCATATTAAAATAAGATAAAATAAGATAAATATATTATATATTTACCAACTCTGAAAAATGTTTCAAAAAGTGAACTAAATGTTTCGTGTACTGAATTGTCACATTCCTTTTCGAATACACTTTTCGATTTTTGAGGAATTAACAAGTCCTTAGCTGTTTTAGCTTCCTTTATAATTTTTTTCTGGAATGGTATAAATATTTTCAATATCAAACAATGCGGAATTAGCATCCATTTCCATTTGAATTCAAAAAAAAAAAAAAAAAAAAAAAAGTAACATCCTCATAGAAACGAGTATTAAAAAACCATGCCATATAATAAGTCATAACGTCACATTTTGAACATTTTAATACTTTTTAAAAATATTTCAATGCTAAAATTGCATAAAACTTTGTATGCAACATGGCTATTGGTTGCAATGAATTATATGTTAACAAAATTAAGGACTGCTGGCTGTGCAGCATAGTGCGGCTTAGGCACTGCTTGAATTTCTCTTCCCACAAAACGAAACAAGGAGACCCCCCCCCCACCTTAGGGGTAAGGTTTACATTTTGCTCGGTATAAAGAATTAACAAAGGATTAATTTGTGAAGGCTTTATTTAACTATTAGTGTGATTCAAGATAGATTTTGTAAATTTTTTGCCAAGGGATATACACTGTTAGATCAAAGTGTTAAACCATGATAATTTAGGCAAGGCTGTAAAACATTATTTTTATTGTTAGAGCGTTTTAAAGTTTCATTTGCGTTTTCTCAAAACCACGGAATGAAGCTTATACACAAACTACTTAGTGATGCATACGCAGCAGCAAAAGGAAAGGAAAGGAAAGGAAAGTAAGAAAAGTTTATCGATCGATCGATCGAGGAAAACGGAATGCGCGCAAAAACGATTGAAAGACTAGCCTTACTTCCACACATGAGATGCAGGTCTGCCATTGTTTAATTATAATATTCCATTATCATGATGATTACACTCGAGATACAGCAATAGTAAGACATTTCTGTATATCATCAAATTTTTCTTCCGTAAGAACCCGGCGGTTGCAAATACGTTTCACATGGTCTCTCATAACATTTTAACCTGTGGGCATACAGTTTCCCTGCCTGGAACACGATTGTCAGGATATTTTCTTCGAATCACCTCACCACTTCTTTACAAGAATATGTTTTCACATATGTATTGTACATAAAACCCGTTCTTCAATTGATTTGCTTTATTTACGGAGGCTTTTTAATATCTCAGGTCATCAGCAGCCCATTCTAATCAGAGCGTGAAGCGGCCGACAAATTTTGCTCAGAGGCTTCTTCTTTCGGGGCTTGAGGTTCTTTATCGTGCTGTTAATCTACGACACAGGAGCAAAGGCTTTACTTCCCTTCCGAACGAAGCCATTACTTAGGATTTTACGCCCGAAAAAAATCCATCTATCCGGAATTGAACCCGCGATCTTCAGTTTACGAGGCAAGTATGGTTGCCACTACACCACCAGGTCCGACCCCGCTCTTCAAGACCAGTGTACTGGAATAACTAAAGAAAAACATTTACAAAACAATTTACATACAATGAAAGCACCGAGTAACACATGAACGAACGCACGACGCTGACAGTCTCTCTCACACTAACATCTGCTACTTGTTTATGCATTAGTTCTTGATGACTGACTTCTCGCAGTAAGCAATCGCGCTAACCCGGCCCATAACTCAAATAACCTCGCTGCTACCAGTAATTCAAAAAAGAAATGAACTAGAGAGAGACAGTAGCGGCCAGCAGAAAGACGAATCAGGAAAAAAGGGGGAAGGGAATGGTTACTTTAGAATAATATACTACATCAGTTGTCAACATTAAAGAAAGTTTCCTACAATCAATACAAATTCTGCTAAATTATTATATTTTTAATTAGCCACTTAGCACAATGTCGAACACACTGTTGAATAGAAAAGTTTATTTATTTTATTGATATTTCTTCGCAAAATATTTTTCCAAAAGACTTAGGTCTAATATAAATATTTAACAAAGGGCTCACTCCAGCCCCTCCGAGCCCCCTGCATCCATTCTCTATTTGTATTAATATATTGTGAAATTCTAATTTTTCAAATTTACTGATTTACCAACCTACAGAGAAGTGAACAATTAATAGAAGCAAGCACAGAGAGCTGGTAATATTTAAATGTGCGGCTGGAATATTCCAGCGCCTTTTGTAGGGGAAAGTGCTAACTTGTGCTTTTGCGTGTTTTATTTTAGAACAGGAGTAAATTTAAACTAATATTTCCCACTCTAGTCTTATTTCTTGCTGCTGTTAATAACTAGTATATTTTGTTATAATTGTTTATTTCCTTGCCACTGCTGCTACCGTCTTTAGCGGCATTTCACAGAATGTACCAAAGCAATTGTCAAAGTTCTGCATGGATCGCGATACAGAGGAATGTGTTATAACGTTAATAATCACGAGTAATGATAGTGAAGTTATAATTATTAGAGAATGCTTCTAATAAGACACCAAACAAATTCTGAATCCTCGTCTAGCAAGTCTCTATTAATAGAACGAAAAGGAGAATGTGTACGGCAACAATAACAGGCGTGACGGAATAAGATTTTCCAGCTCAAACTGCGTGAAATTTCCTCCATTAAATTCAGCTGTCACTGAAGTTTAGGCAAATCCAAGACAAGGAAGAAAAATATCCGCCGAGCAAGGTATAACTTTATTTATTTTTTCTCAAAGTAGGTAACAAGGAATTTTTGGAATTACGGGTTCAGTTTAACACACGAAAGAAAGAGATTTGATAATAGGAAATAATTTTAAGAATTGAAAATATGTCCTTTGAAATAGCGAAACACATATCAGCGATCGCCGAAGTTAAACGTAATACATGTAGGTGTATTTATTCACTGCAATTATAAATTTATCCGGTGATAATAGATAAATGTTCATACAGTGCTAAAAATTACAACAGAGAATAATAACAATGAAAAGCGTTAATATAAACACACAATAATGACAATAACCGCTAAAACCAACAGTCGTTAATGTCATAAGAACACTATCAAGGAATTATATAAAATTATATTTCATTATTGGGAAAGCTTTAAAGATAGAATAGAGGAAATAAAAAATAAATGTTTAAATGAAACCAATAAAATATAATAACTGAAAAAAAATTAGGAATTAGTTATAGGACATAAATATCTTGGAATTTTTCTTATACCTATACACGCTTTTGACACGGTTAACCATGGTATCGATGGATATACTAGATAAATATGGCATCGGAGGAGTAGCTTTAAGCTTATTTAAATCCTACTTGAGAAGGTAATCAGGATGTGTAAATCTAGCAAATAATGCAGCAGTATATATTTTACAATCTATCTCGGAAAGTTTTAAAACTATCAATATGAAAAATTTAAGAGATATTAAGAAAACTTAATTGAAGATGCTCTGTAAATTTTAATTCTCAAATGCAAGTAAAAAGCTTTTCAAAAATTTTAAACCAAAATAAAATCTTGTTAAAAACTGAAAACTCTATGACATGTCTTTTTTTTTATAAATTATTGGCGCATTTGGAATGTTTTTTTTTTACTGAAACTGTAGATAACATGCTATCTTGGGAACTAGAATAATATATCTATGCTAGTTGCTTGAGAAGAAATTAATTTTGAAATTTTGAAAAAATAATAGAAATGTTTTTAATTTCTTATTGGTATTGATTTTTATCAACTAAATATTTAAATATTTCTAGTTACCACTCTTTACGTTTTTGCATACATTATATGAGTGCAAATTTTCAACAAGAATGGTTCAGCCAATCCTGAGAAAAATGCACATTTATGTCAAAATTTTAAGCTACCGGAAAATAAGATTTATTTTTGTTTAAAAAACTTTTTATGTTCATTAGAGAATTAAAATTTACAGAGCATCTTAAGTTATGTATTCTAAATATCTCATACAAATTTTATATTGATAACTTTATAAATTTCTGAGATACAGTGCAAAATGTATACTGCTACATTGTTTGCTGGATTTACACTTTCTGGTTACCTTAAGCTTGTTCAAATCCTACTTGAGTAGCAGGTCTCAGTAAACAAGATTTAACGATCACATATGTGCACCAGAGAGAGCGGTTTTAGAGCCAACTCTATTTTTTATATAACAATGACATGCTTACAATTAATACTATAAAATATTCTGCATCTATATACTCTTACCAGATAACATGTAATATTTAGCGGTACTAACTGGTATGAAACATGCCAAAATGCTATTAGTGGCATTTGATATTATTAAAGTTTGTTTACGTAATCCTATGGATTATCCAACGAATCAAATTGTCGTATAGTTTAACGTTTTAACTATTGAGAAAATATAAACTTTCTGTGCTTATTTAATTACTGAGTTCATATAACATACTACTGCGGGATCTTTGCATACACCTTCTGTGGTGCCTCAGTAGTAAAAACGGCGTTAAACACCATTAAAAAAATCTTTGCATAGCAGATATTTTGGGTTTACAATATACAGCGCGTTAATTAAAACTCGTCCAGTTTTGGGCGAACTTAACTAAATTAGGATCAATAAATTATATAAATGATCTAATAATGAATTATTTTTCTGTAATAAAGTTTCAAGATAATTTCCTACATATGTTTGTGCGGTTCTACACACACACACGCACACGCACGCACACACGCACACACATACACACATTCAAGCTTCAAGTTAATTATTTAGGATGGCGCAAAAGTAACTACACACTTATTCAGTTTTATTTAACAAAGGATTGCACTTTTTTATGTTCAAACAGCTTCCCTTATGTATTAATGACAATTGGAGTCTACCTGGTACACTTTTGACGCACACGCAACATCACTGAATGTTGTTGTCCAGATTGTGGAAGGGCATTCTCAATGTAAACAGTCAGGTCTTCAACAGTTTGAGGTTTCCTTCCATACATCTCGTCATTATCCATACCCCAAAGGAAGAAATCAATTGGAGTAAGACCAGGAGATTGTGGTGGGAATTAAACTGTTTCACGACGTCCAAGCACTCTTCTATTGAAAACGTTATCAACGTACGTCCGAACAACTGTAGCATAATGCGCAGGAGATCCATCATGTTGAAAGTAGAGCTGATCAAAGTTGTCCAAATGCAGGATGATCCCTGGTGTAACCTCTTGAAATAGAGCCAAGTACTTATTACCATTGATATTTCCATCAATAAAGAGCCACCTAATTACAGCACGTGCCGATATTGCACTCCACACGTTTACGTTTTGATTTAGTGCTTGCTCCAAAACAACATGATGCTTTTCCGTGTACCAAATAGTAGCATTATGTCGGTTTACATGTGGCGATAACTTAAAGGTGGCCTCATCCGACAACACAGCGTTTTGAAAGAAATTGTGGTCTTATCAATATTGATCGAGCATAATCTCAAAAAAAATGTCTGGATCATCTTCCAAAAATCATGTGTTAGACATGTAATAACTTTTGGATTGACCGACGTGACATTGCTGGAAATTCTACCGCTAATTGTCTTGTGAGCTTCCTTCGACTAGTCGTAACAGTCAGAAAGATATTGAGTTCCGTGCTGTCCTAGGTGGCCCACTATCAGGTGCATTCAAAACATAACCTTCAATATCAAATTTGTGAATTACATTGTAAACAGCGTTACGTGATGATAGATCTGAGTCGAATGTTCTCTCCATTCCCTCAGTACAACACTTAAACCTCGTTGGTAAACGATCTTTACAGCAAAAATTCTTTCCTCTGTAGTTAACGTTTTCAACTGTTACTGACGATTCATTTCCTGTTTCCTGCTCTCAATGCTGACAGTATTATCAATCTAGAAACATACAGTACTTAAAAACAAACGAAGAAGGAAAAAGTTTTAAACATAACATACAAAAAAGTGAAATCGTATGTTAAATGAAATTCACTAAATGTGTAGTTACTTTTGTGCCACACTGTATATAGCCCTGTGGTCTCAATAAACCTATATTAAATATCTGTAAACTAGAAATAACAATTTTGCTAATCTGATTTATATGCTATGCTACATTTTTTAAAATTTATATTCTTATCACAGGATACATAACTTATGGTTTTGCACTCGTGTATTTAATATAATTGTTTTAAAGTTTTTCTGTATCCACATTATTATTTACATGTACAAAATTTCAATAAATATTTACACCCGAGCACGAATTTTTGCTCTTTCGTAGTTGCTACTCTTAAAATAATATTCTTATATGTATGCATTTAAACAAAATAAACAAACATACACGAGAAATCACAATGGAAATAGATATTAACAAATGCTGAACGTTAGGCATCTTGCAGTATAAGAAGTGAATAATTTATAAAGGACAGTGTTGCGAGAATATGTAGTACAATAAGACGGAAAAGAACAATAACATATAGGAAGTAATGATGTTATTCATTTATTGTTACTCTGGTATTGCATCATGTTAGTAAACTCTGTAAACGCAGCAGAAATGAGTTTGGAGAAAAGATGTGCAACATAAGATTGGTACAGAAATGAAGAAATCAGGAAAGCAGTGAATGCTGAATCAACACATGCAAGTCGCTTTTAACAGAAAAACATACAATTACATTCTAAATTTGAATAGTGTTGAAACACTGGTAGCTCGCATCAGGAAGCCTACTTTATAACAGAATTTGCCACTAAAAAGACTCTAACCTTTCAAAATTCCCCTTCTGGCACTCTTTACAAATTCTCGAAGTGGATGTCGGTCCTGGTGATCTAGTGCTAACCATACTGGCTTAGTAGACACAAGATCGCGGGTTCAATCCCGGGCAGGGTCTATGAGCGTAAAAATTGTAAGTGTGGCTTCCTTCAGAAGGGAAGTAAAGTCGTGGGTCCCGTATAGAGGATTTACGGACGTAAATGAACTTGAAATGTGGAAAAAAAAAAAGGCCTCCGAGCAAAATTTATCTGCGGGAAGCTGATGACCTGAGATGTTAAATAGCGTCCGTAAATAAACCAACTAAACAAATAAAATCGAGGTGGGTAGAACAATTCAAAGACGCCCACAGACTTACAGAGGTCCGCCTAAAGATGTAACCGAGTGAAGTGATTCAGGCAGTAACACTTGCGACTTGCATTCGAGAGGTCTAGAATTAAATCACTCGGACATTGCATTCTTTCGTGGTTTCTCTTGGTCACTTAAGTGAATGGTGGGTTAAATATTTACATTCCACAAATTTTCTGCTCTCCCATTTCGTATCATTTCATTTCGTTGATTTTGTTACAGGTTCCAAAATGCCAGGATGAGGTGGGCTGGCGTGGTGTGACAGTGGCTTGCGCCTCGGTGTCTTCCTCCTGGAGATGCCTCTATTGGGATGTAGGCACTAACGACCAGCTGTTGAGCAAGACTGGGGCACCACTCCTAACAATCCAATGCCCTAAGACATAAAAATAACTCAAACTACGCGATTCTCACCAAATGACATATAAATATAAGACAAAAAAACTAATGGAAAATTCCCACTTATAAAATGAAAAAGAGCAGAAGAGCTGAATATTTGGTGATGGGGGCGGCATTCTGATTTTATACGAAATACATTGTTGTGCAAAAACTATAAACAATGCATAATAGAAGCTGTTGGGGACACCATCTTGGGGGCAATTGCAAGCCGGGTTTACTGCAAGATTGAACATTAAAAGATCTGGATTGAAAGCAAATATAAAAATAAAATTTTATCATGTACATTCCTCTATCACTACAACTGAAATAATGAAACATTTTATGCTGAACTATTAGTCAGTGATTCATGTCATTTTTGTGAATTATGAATCTTTATTAAGGTACTTTTTCTGCTTTTTGAAATATTTGAATATTTATTACAACATGCTTTATAGTTAAAATAAAATTATTTTAAAAAGATTTGTTTCGATAGTTTACAGAAATTAATTTGTAAGTGTTTTACTTGAGAACTGATAGTGGAACTAAAATGAAGAAGCCAAAGTAATCTCACTGAAGACCGCACACTGCAGTCACATTCTTATTCTGAATGATGCGCGAATATCAGCTTACTGTTCAACTAGATATATTTGTAGCCGCATCAACACAATCACCAAAATGAATTAATCAATTCTAGCCAAGTGACTTCACAAAACTCTCCTCGAAAAAACAAGCTCAATATTATGCATGTAATATTTACTCCTAGCCAATTGGACTTACACCCGGTGATAATGGAGAAATAATGAAATTACAGTATTTACAGCTTGTATTTACAGTTTGTTTACATATGATCTAATTTTGACTACAAATATCTAAGTAAAACACGTGGAAAAGAAATAGTATATCTTTAATTGAGTGGACGTGCAAAATTAAGTCAATAAATGTAAATTATTAATTAACAAATACATAATTGAATACATGTCAATTAACTGGCTTTTAGATACAAGTAGCATATCTGCCTACATAATAATTAAATGCACGTTAAGCTTAATAAATACATATCAACATAATTTTATACATCTCAACCTAATTGATACATGTCAACATAATTAATACATGTCAACCTAGAATATATTTCAATATATTTATATATTTGTCAGTATTATTTAATACATATAAATCGTAAAAAATACATGTCAATATAACTCAAACAAGTCAACAATTTAGTACATGTCAACACAATTTAATGCATGTCTACCAAATAAAATATATGTCATTAAATAAATGTACAAACCTAATTACATAATATCAATTTGAATAAATATATATTAATCTTAATAAATACAAGCCCAAGAATCATACATATTAAAGAATTAAGCACATTTCAACCAATTAATGCATGTCAAATTGTCAACCAAAAATATGTCAATATAATTACATATTTGTCAACCTCGTAAAACATAATTAATACATGTCAACAAAATTTAATACTCGTTAAATTTTAACAAATACATGCCAAAATAATTCATACATGTCAAACTAATTGAATACGCGTGTCAACTTAAATAAACACATTTCAATGTAATTGTATACTTGTCAACCTAACTAAATACATGGCAATCTTAATGAATATTTGTCAACATAATTTAATAATACATGTCTAATTAAACTCATTTAACCTAATTAAAAGGTTAAACATAACTAAGAGACAAAATCATACCACATTCTTTTGGAACTTTAAAGAAATTATTTTAATGGCTGCATTGCCTTATGGTGAAATGTTTAATTTGAAAGTATAAGTCAAAACTTATCACAAGTTGAAGACAAGACGTAATTATTTTATCTTGAACACAACGCGATGCCGTGCACAGTTATACGCACTCGAGAAGATGTCACTAAACTTGGGTGAACTGTCCTTCATTCCCCTTGCAGTCCAGATCTTGTACCTTCTGATTTCCGTTGTTTGTGCTTCTAAAAGGAGCAACCCGCAGATGGGTATTTGACGATGACGAGGAAGCTTTCTGCTTTATTTGTAAGATATACCTATTAAATTCTTCAAAGAACATGACGGTGTTGACCAAATAATAAGATGAAGAAATTCTCACTCAATTATCTAGTAAATAACCAAACTATAGCAGGACAACAGGTGTTTTGTGTACAGAATTTTGAAACACTGTGCAATCTCCGGAAAGGTACTTCCATACAATCTAGCCATCTCTCTTTCCTAATTTACAGAAAAATATGGGGGTTGGAAGAAAAAAGTGCCGCCCGGATGTGGTCGGTTTTCGACCTTGTTGATCACCAGGCGCGGGTAATTGGCGACCAGCACACGAACTGTCCGTCTCACCTTCCGGTCACCTTTGTCGGACCAAAGAACCCCATCTACCTAGGACCCCACAAAGAGAGCACTCACTGGAAATGCGGCCATCTACTTGGCTTTGACGCAACTCACACACTTCGAACATCTTTAAGAGCACCATCTTCATGGTATTTCCTTTTTAGGTAGCCCATCAGCGAATCGATACAAATGCTGCACTCTGGACTGATACTAACCTTTTTGTATTATACCTAAACGACTATTTCACTCTGCTCATGCCGTGGTATTTTTGACAAAATGTAAGAGAAATAGGGTTTCAAGCACAGCCTCTATTGGCCAAGATTTATCGTTAATAGTTTTATCGCCGGTCGTTTTTTTGAGGTACTTTTAACCACATTGACCATTGGCATTTTATTAGCGAATTCCAAAGAAATGTAAGCTATTGCCGTTGAACCTATAAAGCGTTTTTTGAATTTTTCCTTCAAATCTCCATCGATCCTACTTACTAGGCACCGAAAATGACTATATATATAAATTAACACTAATAATAAAAGTAGATAAAGATAAAACACAGAGAAAGAGTCACACTTGAAATTGCTATATTTCGAACTACTAGCTTCTTGCCATTGAAGAACTCGCAGTAGTTCGAAATATAGCAATTTCAAGTGTGACTCTTTCTCTGTGTTTTATCTTTATCTACTTTTATTATTAGTGTTAATTTGTTACATTGTTAATAGTGTTTCTTTATTTTTATGTTTCATTAATATTATATATATATATATTTATGCGTGTGTGTGCGTGCCGCTAACGCTCTAGTGGTCGCAATTTTTGTTTTTTTCCAATGAAACTCGGCATATAATATCAATTAACAAACGATTCGTCCAGTTCGTTAACCAGCAAAATTAGACCATTGGGGGCGAATACATTTTTAAAAAATTGAAAAATCGTTCTAGTGGCCGCACTTTTGTCCTTTCTGAACTAAACTCGGCTTATTTCATTAAAATATATTAATAAAAATATTTTGCGAAAATCAGGGCGACTGGGCGATTAGAAGTTGAAATGTACCTGAAAAACGAGTGGGAGTTAAAGCGAAATGTAAAATCGTTCTAGCGGCCGCAATTTAATAAATATTTAAAGAAAACTCGGCTATGATTGAAAGAAAATAAGAAAAATAGTTTCTGAAAATCAGCGATATCAGATGATTAGGAGGATTTTTTTTTTTTGATTGATTTATTTAAGGACGCTCTTTAACAGCTCAGGTCATCAGCGTCCCATTCAACTCAGGGCGTGAAACGGCCGACAAATTTTGCTCAGAGGCCTCTCTTTCAGGCTTGAGGTTCTTTATCGTGCCGTAAATGTACGACACGGGACCCACGGCTTTACTTCCCTTCCGAAGGAAGCCATACTTACGATTTTTACGCCCGAAAAAATCCATCGGTCCTGGCCGGGTTCGAACCCGCGTTTTGGGTATAGGAGGCAAGTATGGTAACCACTACACCACCAGGACCGACAGATTAGGAGGAAGGGTTACTTAAACCCAAAATGTAAAAATCGTTCTAGCAGCATTAATATTTCCTTTTTCGCAAAAAAAAACCTCCGTATATATCAGTTAAATAAAATAAGAAAAATATTTTCTGAAAATCAGCGAAATTGGGATTAAAAGTGGATTTACCCGAAACCCAAAATTTAAAAATTACTCGAGAGGCACTAATATTTGCTTTTTTGCAACGAAACTACGAATATGTCATTTAAATAAAATAAGAAATATAGTTGCTGAAAATCGGGGATATTGGGCTATTAGAAGCGGCGGTTTAACTGAAACCCAAAATTTAAAATCGCTCTAGCGGCATTAATATAATGTTCTTCGCAATGTAACTTGACATTTTCTGTTATTTATCTCTATTTTAGTGAATGTAAAGATGAAATTAAGGGATAATTTCATAAACTATTTATATTTAAAATGTTAAAAAATTCCCAAAAATATAGCTTTGTCTATCAGGAGTAATATATTTCATTTATTTAATAGTGTATCATTAATTTTTGTGGATTAATCTTGTTAATAATTATAATAATAATAATAATAATAATAATAATAATAATAATAGTAATTTTGTTTCTCTTCCGTGATACTTATACATTGCAAGAATTCGAGTTTTGTTCCCCAAATTACCACATAGTAATGTCATTACTTATTTCATTTCATTAATAAATAAGGCCGTAATTTGGATGTTATATTCATTTATAAAGTTACTCTTCTAGGCGAGGAATTCGCTTAGTTTACGCAGTTCCTGCGTGATGTACATTTTTATGTATTGTGTGCTTTGTTTAATTGCATTATTTCATTGTTTTTATGAAAATCAATAATATTTAGTGCATTAGTTATAACTATTAACAATTGAAACAATAATAATAGCACAAGGAAATTATTGATTTATCAATTTAGATTTATCATACTTAAATAACTGACTGCATCATCACTAAATCTTCAACACAAAGACTCTCATTACATCTGTTGTTTTTCTTCGTGCTTTATACACCTACACGTAAAAACATTTACATTGGCATTCCTTAGTCACGTTCATTATTCTTTGAATAACATCCTGCATTTGTGTTTGTCATCCTCACAGCTTTCTTTGTAATATTTTATTCCGTGACCTGACAAATGTGATACAAACAATAGACAAATCAATTAAGGCAAAGACAATCGCGTAAAGACAGCATTCGCTGTAAACAAATGTATTGAAAAAGCGTTTAAGTCGCACGGTATGTGTGGAAGTTTTTATCGATGCTGCATCTTTCATGTATCTACAAATATTTTCTCAAGCAGGCCAACCCGGTGCCATTACAATTTGAGTCCATTCTTTTGAATGAAATTAAAACCATAGGTAAAAACTATTTTTGGACATAGTATTGAGTATCTTTATGAAAATTACAAACCGTCGTGAAAAGGGGAGGTATAAAACTACATTTTACGAGTATTGGGTAGAAAAAAAAGTTTCTTCAAGACTTTGCAATACGTTAGGGATATGCACTTTTAGTGCATCGCAAGCGGTCAAAATAATCTAGAAAGAATGAAAATTCTCTGTAAATAAAAATTCTTCTTGAGATGAAACATCCAAAATATCGATGACTCGTATAACCGAATTGGGTGTTTACAGAAACATATTAAATAATTACTCTGTCTATCTGACTTGACCTAAGCTGTTTTTGATAACATAAGAGGAAAAAAGTCTTTCACCCAGAGGCTGCTAAACTAAGCAGCAAGTGGAATTTGTGAAGGTTATTACAGAGCGCTAGAACAGAGAAATGAATACCACTAGAGAGCTTTTTAAACTTCGGTTTTCAGGTATTCCCCCACTCACTGCTAATGGTGCTTTTATTTTATTTTATTTTACTTTCAGAAAATAATTTTCTTATTTTATTTAAATGGTATATACCGAGTTTCCTCCGAAAAAATAAAACGATACCAACAATTATTAGAACATCTTTATTCTCAATAACTGCAATAGTTAATGAAGTTTTGAAACATAGATACCCAGCATTATTTCGAAATAGAGTTCTCTTGCAGCAGGTCAATATGAGACCCCATACCGCTCGAACAACTATAGAAATAATTCAAATTGGGAGGGATCGAAGTACTACCACTTTTTTTTTTTTTTGATTGATTTATTTATGGACGCTCTTCAACATCTCAGGTCATCAGCGTCCCTTCAACTCAGGGCGTGAAATGGCCGACAAATTTTGCTCAGAGGCCTCTCTTTCAGGCTTGAGGTTCTTTTTCGTGCCGTAAATGTATGACACGGGACCCACGGCTTTACTTTCCTTCCGAAGGAAGCCATACTTAGGATTTTTACGCCCGAAAAAATCCACAGGATATATATTTTTGTAGGAGGCAAGTATGGTAACCATTACACCACCAGGACCGACAAGTACTACCACTCCCAGCATATAACCCTGAACTTGCATCTTCAGATTACCATCGATCCATGGCCCATTTCCTCAGTGCAAGAAATCTGGAAAACATTGAAGCCCTAGAAGTGGATACCACCAAAATCCAGAAACCGGTACCGTCGGTGATAACAGACCTCGCTGAAAGTTGGCTCAAGACTATAGAATCGAAAGGTCGTTACTTTGAAGATTAGCTTCATTTCTTGTCGGAACCTATTTCAAATACATTTTATTTAAAAACTAACATTATTTATGATACAGTATTCATAACAGCAGCAATGACTTAACCAAGCTCTTTGTTACGTCAGGGGATCATATGACAATTCCTCTGTGATCTCTAAGTAAATTTAAAAGCAACTTTCCACGTACATGTAAATAAAGTACCATCAGCGCCGTCACGGAAATATTGCACGTGTTTACTCACTAAATACGAAGGCTGTGTTTGCTCGCCATACAGTTTTATGTTGGGAGTGCTTTGGGTCCACATGGCCCAACCGCCAAGTGTTTATGTTGATAAGAACGCTAATTGAGAACTTTCCAGTAAATAAACAGCATATGTTCGCTTTTAAGAAGAGCAGAAATTATTATTATGACTGTTCAGCCAATAAGCGACATTTATATCATCTGTTTTTAGCTGTGCAGCTAAGGTCAGATATAATTCATCATCATGTTGCCCACCCTTCGTCATCGTGATGCTACTTACAATAAATACACAAAACTTCTCAGCATGGAAATAGTGCACATTCATTATTATTGTTGTTACAAGAAGAATATTATAAGTTTCACGCATAACAATGTGAAGATCATATATAAGTTCCTCATTCTGCTACGCAATCGGAAATTGCTTTTGTCGACGGGAAGTTACTACGTGACGGCCTCATCAACTGCCCAAGGTAAATCATGTCGCACGGTCGGAACTTCAGGTCTGCACTTTTGTTTCTCTCGTTATATATTAGTAGTAATAATTAATATTAAACTCAATTAATAGATGCTTGAAGTTCCTGCCCTTTGCCGTGACACAAGCCTGCATTCTTTGGAAAAGATTTTCAGGCACTTGTTACAATTCATTCTCCTGATTAAAGTAAAAAAAATTTTTTTTGTTCTATTCTTGGCATAATTTACAACATACAAATGCACAGTAGAAAATCTACCGCGCACTGCTTACAGAAATGCAACTGAAGCAGCTGAAGTGGCAAACAGGAGTGAGCAAGAGCAATTGCCGGCATCGGCGGAAATTTAACTTGTCCTGCTGGGTGTTGCGCGTCCTCTGATGATCAACCAATTTCCAATAGTGTATGCAGAATCCGATTGCGTAGCGGAATGAGGGCCCGGCTGCTTATGGAGAATTGCAAGCAAAATAAACAAATAAATAAATTTCTACTTTTCCATTTACGCGTTAAATGGAGTACTTATTCGCCCAATTTCACTACTGTGACGACTTGGCTAGTATTTACATTATTTACATTAAGTAGTAGTGCTTCTAATATAAACAGTTTTTAAAAAATAACGTGTATTTTCATAACCGCACTGCTTGCTTGTTCACTTCCTATGACATTTCGAATGCGAATTCAATGTATCTTCCGTTCGGCACTGTAACAGAAAGGAGGCAACAGCCTTTAAAACAATCTGAAATATTTACAAAATTTTGTGATTAAACTTTTGAGCCAATGAAAACATTTTAAATATTTATGTCTTCTATTGGAAAAAGGATTTGTTGGTTTAAGTTTTAAATCTAAACGACCTTTTTATCTGAATATTTATGCGTTTAAAATTACATTTGTTGTTTAATTGTTCACATCGATAAATAATTTGTACACTTTCCTGAGCTCTATATGATTGTGCTGCAATCTGCAGTATTTCTTTTCTTTTATATATTATGTAATTTTAATTTGTATATGATATAAATGCGAAATAAAATAACACAATGATCAATGTAACTAAAATAATAACTAGACAAGCAGAAAAAGATAATATGCTTAGAAAGCCCCAGATTTAGCATCCCAATATATCGCCATGGGTGGCCGAGGTCGTTACGGCGAGGACTCATGAGCGAGAGGTCTGGGTTCGAATCTCGCCAGGACCGTCCTCCCTGAATGAGGTTTTTTCCAGGTTTTCCTCGGTCCTCATAAATGGCAAATGCCGGGGAGGTACCCTAAACTTAGGCCTGGAACGTTTCCTTCCTTAAAAATTCTTAATTTCCTAATATATAATTTCATCTCATGCATTACCAGTGTCCACCGCCTGTGATGCCTCAGTAGTGTAAAAACGGGCGTCAAACACTATTCAAAAAAAAAAAAAAAGTATGGCAATATTTCGAACAGCTCGTGTTTTTCTAAGGCAAGTATCATTTTTCTGCTTATCTAGTTATTGTTATTTTAGTTACATTATATACTAACCAAAGTTGCAAAATTATAAGAAAGAATCAATTTAACGTCATAAGAGGATTATCCGTTCATTCTTAGAATGAATTCTATTGTAAACAAATCACATTTTATCCCTCCGTCAAAACAATTTAGTTATCATTCATTCATCAATCTCACTGCAACTTGAAGATATGGGTTCAATTGATATGGATCGATGGTCGATCGACAATAGTGTAGCAAAGGCTATTTCCCAAAATTTATTTTCTTCTACAGTAACAACTGCTCAGGTGCATTTTTTACTGTGGGTAATCTTTGAGAATAACATCTCCACTTATTTGTTTTATACTTCCCATGATGCACCAGGGTTGCATGTGGGTTTGTGACAATGAAACTGCTGGAGTCTAACAAGAGTATATGGTTTGTGTAACAGGAAACTGAAAACAGGCGAGAAATGTCACGTATGCGAGATATGTTTTCTATAGCGTTTTTATCAGACATTTTACTTTGTGTTTAAGGTAACTATATGCACTATGGGCATTTTGCAATTTGTCCTTTATGTTTTTAAAGCCATGTAAACCTGCAATTACGAGAAATTATGTTCTTTTTTCAGCCATGAAAGAAATAGGAGATCGGCAAGTAGGACAGGAAAAAAGTGTACCCCAAATTATGGACAGAAATGTAATGGAAGCCCAATTAATTAACTTGTTCCAGCTGGCCCTGCAGATTGGGGAACGTGATTTCATGAGGGTATTGGGAGTGGCTGACAACCAGAAACAAACCATCTTCAACAAGGCAGCCTGCACCTTTTCACCGCAATCGCGGGAACAACCACCAAATACATCATAAAAGATCATCATTAGTTCTACCCCAAAGTGTATGTACGTTGTGTGCTTTTATAACTTTTTGCTTGCGTTTGTGATTATCCTGCTTGTGTGTATTATGATTATGTGCGATTGTGCCCTATCAATTCTGCTACGCCACTTCCGCTGTTAATAAAAAATGTGTTATATATAATTGCAAGAACTAGAACTAATCAAACACTTAAATATTCACAGAACTTCCTATATCTGTTTATAGTTCTTGTAATTTTAGTTCCATTTTTCCAAGAGTTACTTTATATTTCATCTCTAAATTAGGACAGCCTGTTGCATAAAAACTGTTCTAAATATATAAAGGGTACAGGGGAAAAACAATCAAAGTTCAACTTTGGTAAAATTTGAGAATTTGGTGCCAGTGGATTGTATCATATAGTACTACATTCCAACACATTCATACAGGGAAAAAAAAGAGAAAAAAAACATATATATTCCATAAAAATCAGCATAGGAAAAATTGTGTCTAAGGGAAAAACAACCAGAGTCCTATATAAAACACCTATAATGAGACCATAGCAAGAAAAGGAGCCGACGAAGTTGCATCAATGTTGTTTGACTTTTGTTTACATCACCTGGACCCATCAGTTTGAAATTTGCTAATTTTTTTGTAGTTCTTGTCCCAACCAAAATTAACACTATACTATTATTTGACTCATTCATGCTATGGTTCATAAGTATAACGTACATGAATCAGTAAAAGTGACTTTTCCCATCAGAAGAACAGTTATATGGAATGTAACAAGATATAGGGCTAATAAATCAAACACCCATGCTGAAACACCCAGAGATTAGAATGAGCACATCAGAAGATGCCGCGTGAAACCATCTCCCTTCAGTGTCATTGAGTGTTCCCAGTCGTGGTCTTCATTTGTTAATAAAGAACACAAAGACACGTTCCATGCAGATAAGAGAAATACCAGAAATTGTAGCTTACAAAACCTCTTCTAGAACTAAAGCCAATTGAACAATCTACGACTCCCGGGAGTTGCATGTTATTGTTGACAAAATGTACCGTCCACCGACTGATGACCAGCCTGCCCCTTCCTATTCAAGTTTAATTTCACTTTCCAAGGCAAAACATGATGATCTACAATGCATGAAGAGATTCTGTTTTGAAAATGCTCAGCCCTATTTTTCAAGGCTACCTTTAAAAGACAATGAATGGTTTTGATTATTATTTTAATAGGGCTTCATTATTCTTATTTTTTCCTTAGCAAATACCTATGTATAATTTGGTATATTCCATAATAGTTAGTGGACTTTGTTTCTATCTACAAGTGTATGTACTTTAGCTTTTATTATTAATTAACATGAACAAATAACACATGGCACTAATTTCAAAAGAAAGTCTGTTGGAAAACTAACTTATGAATTATTATAGAAAAAGCCTTTCTATATATGTATGTATTTAATTTTGTAGGTTTTTTAAACTTCAAATTACATTTCTTTAATAAAGTAAAAAATGGATAGTCTTTTGTTGTTGTTGTTTTGTTTTGTTTGTTTGCTTGCTTGCTTGTATCCATATTTTCCTTTAAAATGTTAAATAGACTAATTTATTTAATACTTTTGAAGAATATTATCAAAAGTTTTGACACTACATGCGTCACAAAACTCGAGTTCATGTAACTGCTCTGCGCAGAATGACAGACTGACCTTGAAAAACGCCAGTAAACAGCATAGCCTATTTAAATACCTGTCCAAATCTGATCTATGTGCCCTTATAATAATAGCTCTGGAACAATTTGGCTTCGGAAGTGGTGATCTCTTTTTAGAGAAGCCGATAATGATAAATGTGTTATATAACAGCAACTTGCTGTCTTCCCGACATGCCATTAATTGTTTAAAGGCAGAACCTTTGCTAAAAATAACTCCGCCGCATAAATCTCTTCCTGCAAAATGCAAATGGTCAATTAACGTGGTAGCAAACGGCGAAAGCATTTTCTTTATTTTTCCCCGGCTCTAAACGACTGTGCAATTCATTATGCTTGTTTTGTTCAGACACTGCCATGCTGTATAAATTGTGTGAAGGAGAAAAGAAAAGCTGTCCACAATTATAACAATGTATCTGTGTACGTGTAGTTTATTTTAAGTGTTGGGAACAACAGAAGACTAGTTCTAAAAAATGGCAAACCGCAGCATGTTTCATAAACATATTAAGCCATTTATAAGCAAATAAATGCTTTCTCTTTATTGTTTGGAAACTTTTTTAGTGTTTTAAATATTTTAAATATGTTAAAGCACTCATTAAAATGGGCGCTAACTCGAATTGGCATCATTCTGGATTTGTAAACTAAACATACATACACATCCAATAGTCATTTATCATTTTCTAACTGAAAAATGCCTAACGACTCGAAATATATGTTTCATTGTGTATGGCGTGCCTGTGTGTGTGTGTGTGTGTGTGTGTGTGTATGGTATCTGAGTCACAGGACATACCCTTCGGAGAAGCCTCCGGGCCTAACAAATTTGAAGAGAAGTCGAAAGAAATGTAGCCTACACTTTCCCGGAGATGACTCTCCGTGTGAAGGCGAGAACTTACCTACCTGTCAGAACGATTACAGCATATCATAGTAGAACTTTTAATAGGCGCAGAACCAATCTTAAGTTGGCGAATCATACTGGCGAGGCCAAGTGAACGGGATATGGAAGGGGAAAGAGAAAGGTATCAGGAAATGTGAGCAAAAATGGCGCGATTGGTACTTATGTTTCCCCATTGTTATCTCAATCACAAGTAATATTAATTCTTACATAACGAAAGAAAGTAAATAATAGTTAAGCGAAAACTGTTTAAAATCAAGTTTTAAATTAATTTCTAAATATTTAATTACAATTATTAAAGTAGTAGACACAACTTAATTTTTTATTTACTTTTTCCTTTAAACTTTTATTTTAAGTCATTGTTTTTACACATTTATTCTAGGAGAGAAAGTAGAGTAAACGAGTGAATATTTTGTATCATAATGCACAAAGAAGAAAGTATGCCGCACTTCCCTTGTTTCAACAATGAGTCACATTCAATAACCGAAAGATTAGTATCACAAAGGTGTAGAAGTTCCAACATTTCTAGAAATTAAGGCAAAAAATGAAATTCTTTATAGTCCATTTCAATTATTTTGTAGTATAGACCAATTGTCTATAACAACACTTTAAAACAGCAATTTACATAAAAAATAGAAGTTGTTAAATTTATCACTATATTATGTGCCAAAATGTCTAGAAAAGTCGCTGGGAGCATTTTCTTAAATTTGTTCTCAAACATTTATCAAATTCTCTAAATTTAGTGATTTGTCGCTAAAATTCCATCACTGTGCGTTAATTACACGCTATAACTCGCAGGCGTTGCCAATCCAACGGAATATATATAATTGGCGCAGAACTTAAAACCAGCATTATCTTTGAAATACCCATTATAATAGTTATAAAGAAAGTAAATTTTTATATCCATTTTCATGTTGATATTTAAAATGCACATGCCTTCGCGAAAAAGACCTTGTTCAGTTCTAGCAGAAAATTCCCCGTATGTTACCTTTCTGATCAATACGATTTTTTCAGCAAAAAAATGAGTGTCTAATGTATTTTAATGCCATATCAAGTATGTAATTAGACCTTTTCACCACGCCTGATTATAGTGTAACAGTTCCATTTGTGTGGAAATTATTTTGTTGTTCTTCTTCGCCTATCTTGGGACGACTATAGTATTTTATACTGTCAATAAAATTTTCCTCCCTTCAATGTCATTGAAAGTTCCCAGGATATTTTTAAATTGTGGTCTTCATTTCTTAATAAAGAACACAAAGACACGTTCCATGAAGATAAGAGAAATACGAGAAATTGTAGCTTACAAAACCTCTTGTAGAACTATGACCAATTGAACAATCTACAACGACTCTTTATCGCGATATCGTTGTGATAAGCTGTATGAGAGATAGAGATTTTTACTTTACCCTGTGTAACTTTTTCCTTTTCTCTAAAGTGAAGAAATGCCTTCATGGGAGGCATTTTCCATCATCAGAAACAGTAGTGAAAGCTGAAGAGACGATTCTGAAGTATCTGTCAGAGCATGTCTTTGAAGAATTGCAGAAATGCTGGGGAAAAATGCATTGCACGCAACAGGGACTATCTTGATAAATATCATCAAAATTATGAGAATGATAATATCAAAAAATATTATCAATCTATATTGAAAATCTTTCGTAGTATTTCAATTGGATATACTTCGAAAACAATGCATAGAACTGTGAATCATTTCATAAAAATATAATAACTCTTGATAGACTCGTGTACAATGTCATAATGTTGAAAAAGCTCTCATTTCGAAATTCGTGAGTCATTGCCTTAATTCCTGATGTTTTCTCCGAGGTAAGCACGTATCCTAGAGCGATTGTTATACACTCAGTTCTTTTAGGCAGTCTGAAATGAAAAAAAGTTCGGAGAGGTTAGGTTCGCTGGCCCAGGAGGCAACAGTATAGTTTTTGTTTAAAATATGCGATCAATGATTAGAAATTGGGTACGTTGCTTATAGACTCATATACTGAAAATAGCCTTCCTTCAATTGGTATCATTAAAGAAAATGGAGCCAACTACTCCACTTTTTCAGAACGCAGAATGGTCAGAAGCCTGACAGATGATACATCCACAAAGAGAATCCCTAGATCTTTGAGAACAGTTTGAATTCATCAGCAATACTACGCTCGATATTTTACCGGGGTCTTCCACGGCATATATTCTGTATGGCCATAGCTGCCTTCGGGCATGTGCTGTTGAGAATTATCCTTTTGGTTTTGAAATATTACACAGTTCACCGCATACTTAGTTTGAAATTATAGAAGCATGTTGTCTGGAATAACTTTAAAAAAAAAAAACTTGCAGGAGAAATTTGAGTAATCAATACAGATAACTTTACGGCAAACACTTAGGAAATAAGCACTTTTAATTTTCCTTTTCGCTAATATTGACGAGAAATTTATCGAATACTCTGAAGCAGGAACTCTTTCCAAATTGAAGAAAATTTCCAGAAATGACTCATCAAACTAACTAGTTCCAATCGAGGATCGAATAATAGGCTCTTTATTTATTACCCAAACACTTAATACTAAAACCATAATTGTGAAACTTCTGCACGACATTTCTCTTTTGCAACTTCACCGTTTTTCTTCTTACCGCATTAGGTGAGTTACTTTTGGGTCGTTCTGTGAACGGTGGAGTATAAATCAGATTTCCAAGGCTTCCACCTCGACGGAGTTGTAGTAGTACTGTGATACGGACATCAGCCATTGTTGTGGCCTACCTTGAACCGAAACACACTCACACACACACACACATACACACGCCCGCCGAGAGATTGGATTCGGAACTCCAAGGTTTCTTCAAACGCAGTTACATATTTCTGTTCGACTGAGATAGCGGTAACAAAATTCTCTGTGGCTCCCACTCTAAAATGAAGTACTTTTAAAACTTAATTTTTAGTCTTCTCATGAGTTACCCAATTAAAATATTTGGAAGTGCATTACTTTTAATTAAATTAGCATGATAGTTGTTTTAAAAACACTACAGTAATATTTTTTATTATGAAGTTACTTGGACTGACTCTTACATTTGATATCTGTAGTTTAACATTCAATATTTTATAATTAATATTGGTAACATTATAAAAGAAGTTTAATCTTTGGTCATATAAATTAAGAAAGTCTATTCCAATGAAAGAGATATTTCTGATGACAATATTGCAGCTAAGCTATAATGGTCTGTCACAGTTGTAGATTTTTGATGCAATCTATCAACCTACCTGTCACTGAAGAATTTCAATGAGACAGTTTTCATTTTGAAATCTTTTCAACTGGATATCGCATAAGTTGTGTTACATTTTCATATGGTTATCATTTTATAGATCCTTTTTTTTATCACCCATATTATTTATGTTTTTTTAATTCATTCATCATGGTAACCACTACTTTGCAACTATGAAGCTTATCTAAGTCACTCGAGTTCTTTTTTATATGTTCAAAGTATTCTGAAAAACTCAAGTTCGGCCAGATATGAAGAAAATATTCAAGTAGGCACCGTGAAACATAAATTTAAAGTGAGCACAAAGTCTTTGGTCTAACGAAAGCATGAAATAGGAGAAAAAATTAACTATAAAAATGAAAGAGATGAAAGCAAACAAATAATACAGATGAAACATGCATTAACATTCGTTAATTTCAACACACCTCATACTTTCCTAATATTTCTAAGAGGAACACAAACAGGCAAATAAATCAGCGTAGAAATATGTTATGGGGTAAAAAAATATGGAAACAAAATATATACATTATAAGCAACAAAATTAATAGTTCTTTTCATCTAAGTAGCTACCTTGATTTTAATAACTGTCTAGCAAACTCTAGGCATTTAGTTTATAAGTTCTTGGGGACCTTCCATATTTGTTGGATAACTTTCCAGAGGTGGCCTAAACTTTTGGAATGCGCTTTCTGGATACCTATATTCACTTTATCCCATTACAATTCTATGAAGTTTCAGTCCAGATTTAGGACAACAAACGCATATCTTTCAAGCACTTGAATGATACATAATATTGCTTTTGATATATTTAATTACATTTTCACAATACCTTCAACTTTATTCCCCGTTGATTCGATTTATTTACGGACGTTCTTTAAAATTTTGTGTCTCCAGCGTCCCGTGCAATTCAGAGGCCTCTTCTTTCAGGCATGATGATCTTTTACGTGCCGTAAATCTACGACACGGCTACCACGGCTTTACTTCCGCTCCATGCTTAGGTTTTTTACGCCCGAAAAAATTCACCGACCCTGGCCGAGATTTAACCCGCGATCTTGGGTCTACGAGGCAAGTATGATTACCACTATATCACCAGGACCAACTTTATTCTCAGAAAAAAAAAAAAAACCCAAGGCATAAGAGCCCCCCTCCCCCAAGAGCAAAGTTTTGGGAAACGTTCTCTCCTTTATATTGGTGCACACATATATCAAAGCGCTCATATTTGGATTCATCTGTGAAGATGCCTCCTTCGAACAATCAGAAGGTATCTATGCTAGCAAACGCATTGGAGAATCTTCTTTATATTGATAGGCTTTCATAATTGTTTCTTTACTGCTATATGCATCTTCTGAAAGTTTTCCTTTTACTGTTGCAACAGATGCACATTCTGGTCCATTTCTACTAATTTCACAGATATGTGTATTGCAATTTTAAATCTGTTACTTTTACTGATAATTGTAACGAATGTGTCATCACTTTTTGGGGAACCTGGTCTTATCTACCCGTATTTGTATGGCGAGCAAGAGTGGACTTGCTCCCCAGATAGATTGTCACATTTTTCAGTAATTTGATGAATTGGCATATCTATCTTCCTCAATGCTACAATCGCAATACATTTTTCAAGCGATATTCCCACCCTTGGAGTCATAGAAGTTATATAATCGCTTTATCAGCAACACACCGAAATGCATACAGAATGTTTACCTATCAACGAGGACCTTGACGCACACTGTGTGATTGATAGTACTTCAGGGAACAACTTGATGACCAAGTTACATAAGCTGATATATACATTTGATCCAACCTATGGAAAATTCAGTTTCACGCTTCTATAATTTGTTTGTCTAACTCACACACACACACAAAAAGCATTCTTTTATAAGAACAACAAAGAGTAGAATGGCATTTTAAAATAATATATTTATTCATAATTAAACACAATCATCTGCTTAATAATAAATCTCAATTAATTTAAATGCAGATTTCGTGCAGATGAGGCAGGTGTATTAAAATTAATGAGCATAAATTAGAAATGAGGAGTGTAACAGGAGGCAGTTTCAAGATTAACCGAAAAAGGCAAATACTAAACGTATAAACGAAAGTTTTTGTTATAGTCCTCCTCTGGTAGCAACACCACGTGTGTTATAAGAAGAAGAAGAAAAAGCTGGGGCGGCAAGCAGCAGGTAGAGTACCTGGCCACACCTGCAGGCCCCGGGGCGGCATCCTCCTCCCGAAATGTGAGAACACTCCATAACACACACGCTCCGATTCATAAAGCTTTGGATGGAAGTCACCATCCTTGCCGATAGCCTCTGGTTGTTTCCCACAATCATCCATACCGTTCCTCCATTTGCATGCACTGATTTCAAACCTAACGGCACCTGCACTCTGAATGCTGTTCATGAGAAACCTCACAAAAACAAAAGAAAAATTAGCGATACTGCCTAGAATTTAAAAAATATCTATAATAGACATCAATATAATTAGGTTAATGGAGAACTTAACAGATTAGCAGAAAAATCATATAAATTACTTGGTGACCTTGCTTTTCGAGAGTATGTATAAGATTGCCGTCAAGAAAATATACATACATTTATCAATGTGAAGTATTTCTTACAGATATTTTTGTTTACGTAGATGTGTTAATTCTATGTTTTACGATTAGCGAAGAAAAGACCGCAAATAACATTCCAATTTTAGCCACAACTACTGGTATAGACACCAATGACACTATAAAATTAAATTCACATTTAAAAATAATTTCATAAATCGGAGACTCCTTCATAAAAAGTACAATTACATATTTAATACCTAAAATTTTAATTTTAAACTTTTATAGACTATGCAATACTTCCAACATCCACACATGTTTATAGAATAAGGAAATATCTACTAATTAAGTAATTAAGGGGATCAAAATTGTTCATGACGGACAATTTATGACATGCTCACCACTAAAGTTCATCTAGCAACATAGAAACAATGACGTAATAAACATATAATGACAAAAAGTCGAATCCGGAAGGAAGTGAGAAAGATACCGGACACCAGGACTCCCAGTAGATGGGGTCTCTAACATGTTTGCAGATATGACGTTCGGTGCAGTTCCCCACCCAGTAGTTTGAGTCTCTCAAAAGGAGCGCTTCCAAAGCGCAAGCCACATCACACCGCGCCAGCTCACCGTTCGTTAACACTTTCACATTAACTTAAAACCAAACCTATGGAATGAAATGGGAGAGAGAAAAACTCATGGAAATCTATCCTAGCATTCGCCTAAGTGGCCAGAGGAAACCACCTAAAATCTAAGTCAGGATGGCCGGCCCCAAGAAATTTGAGCCCAAAACCTTCCGAATGCGAGTCTCAAACCTTTGTTATATAATGAAGAATAAGAGAAGTGTTAGGATATTAAAAAAACAGTCGAAATGAAATCATTTTTTACTTTTAATATGCTTATCATTTTATGCAATAAAAGATAGTACATTAATAATAACAAAGTATAGACCTAATAAAAGTTATTAAGTGAACTTTTTAATTAAATAAAACCACGAAAAGGACACAGATTTTGGCTGTTATTGTCATTGTTGTTTTATTTAAAAATAAGTAACTATTTACAATAATAAATCTTCAGTCAAACACCAGGTAACAATTTACAATAATAAATCACCAGTCACACATCAGAGAATGAATCAAGTGTCCAACTCGTTTCATAAAGTTCTGCAATCAAATTAGTCTCCCCCCTTTTGTCCTCAATAATATCTTTTATTTTGTTAAACTCAGTATATAAAGACTTTCCAATGTCACTTCAAACTTACAGAGTTACAAATAATATAATAATTGAGATAAGAAAAAAGCACCGTGTTGGGCAAATAATGAAGAGGCTATCCTCGTTCTCTTTCAGCGTACAACATTATTTCTGCTAAGCATGGCATTTTGCAGACATTGCCTCGAAATATTCAAAATTACTTGCGAGATAACTTCATTCAGCTGCTGGGGCTTGCCAGTTATGGTAATCCCATAAAAGTTAGCCGAGTTAAAACGTGGAGTTGATAGGAGCTATATTGTTGGAAGGTATATACTGACGACACGATTACCAAAGAGCCATGCAATTACAGGGGGGTAGAAGTGGGGCGGTGTGCCACTTTGCATGAAGATCATGATCTCCAGGTTAAAATTCTTCAGCTAAGACGAAATTCTGTAACACGTTATAGTAGCGCTTCTCGTTTTCCGTAACATTTTTTATTATTTCATTATTTTCTTCCTCAAAGAAATTTGCGCCAATGAATTGTGAAGCGAAACCACGTGATACGACCATCCTCAAACATTACCTAATTGCGAATATCAAAATATTTGTATACTCAAGCTGTGTAGTAGATACTCAACATTATTTTCAAATTAAACTCCTTATATGGAAATAGAGTTGTACCAACGTTTTACGTCACGAGACGTCACTGTACTCTTTGAAGTTGTCTGGACACCTAACCAACACTTCTAATTTCATAATACTTTTTTTTTATTTATTCAGTGTATTTATTTGTTATCACCTCATCACAATGGCGTCATTGATTACCTTGCTCTTGGGCATTTTTTGTTGGCAACAGAACTAATTTCTTAAAGTTTCCCAATTAAATCTTTTTAATTAGGAATAGAGTATGGGCCTTCTCTTAAATTACAATATTTCTAAATTTTCTCAGACCTTGAAAAAAATTACTATTGCTTTTACAATAGTATGTATTCTAAATTTAATGATAAAACAATGACTTCAGACTTAACATTCCTGTCGCAGTGCTAATAAAATAATTAATGTTTTAATTAACAAAATGGTAACTATGAAAAACAAAAAATAAACGAATAAATAAACTATTTTTTGCCAAACATAATTTATTTTCTTCTATTAATTACTATAAAGCCTTAAAGTTTGAAACAGCTTTTGAAATACCCCTTCTGTAAGCTCAAAAGTTCAAGGTTTATTCGGACTGCATTTTTGGTTCTATTTGTTATGCTTACAATTAAAAGATGCTTTTCGAGATATACGGCAGAGAAAAAAAAAAACAACAACGATGAGAGATTCATAAGGTTTTAGTATACTCTAATGTGTATCTGTCTTAATTAGTCACGTAATCTTCGCTAATTGGCTATCGGGATAATTAATTTGCATCGAAGCTGGTTTACTCTTGTTTGAAGAAACCCGATAAGACATTCTATTATTGCTGATTCTACTCAATTATAAGGTTATTCAAAAGTGGGAAACATTTTAAACTGCTATAACTTTATTTTAAAATACAAAAACTACACAAAAAGAATAATAATTGAGTTCATTTATTTTACTTTAAAAAATAGAATTAAATTCCCATTAATTCTTAAAGTAAAACTCTTTTCAACAATATTTCTTCGTATTATTACGCCGTTTTGCATACATGTTCGGCAACTATATTACTTATATTAATTACCTATACAGTGAATCATAAACTAATAATGCTGAATATTAACCATCGCTTGCCATCCCTAAAAACATAAATTCCAGTGTGAAAATACAATATAAAACGAAAGACTAGCTTTCTCAACATGCTAATGACATGTATTGACCAAATTGTTATTTAAATGGACGGGAACACAGGGCAGATAATGAATAGCGTTTTTAAAAAAGAAATATGACCACAAACAATACATATTACAATATAACGTTCATTAACAATCAGTTTTTACTCCATTCAATATCTATATTTTCCAGAAAATTCTTTGTTATATCCTGCTGCTTAGCTCTTTGTTTGCCTCTCGAATAAATACGGCACAAAAGAATTATTAATAATAATTAATATTTCTTAGTATTACATATAACTTTCGCAATGTTAATATCGACCATAATTTTTGGAACATTTATCAATAATATCTGGAGTTACAAAATGATTTTGAAAAACATGGAAATTTCCTCATTTTTTGCCAAGCTTTGTCGTTAATACGCCCAAATCTTAGAGGTGATTGGTCCTACATGTTTTCACTAATCCGTTACATGGGCCAACCTTGCACAAATTCAGAATCATAAAAAATTAATGGTTTTGCTACTAACAATGCATAAAGTAAAGTACAGAGGAAATTAATTATGTTTGTTAAATATGTAATGAAATACCCAGTATAGATGCAAACAAAAGTGGATCACTGAAAGTATAATAGTTTGGTAGCATTATTATAGCATATTCTTATTAGAATTCTATTGCACAACTAAAATGCAATATCATAACATGCACATAATATAACAAATAATCCTAAAAATCATTCACCTAAAGTTCACTAATGTTCATATTTTTCTAAAGACCAGATATCACTGAGAATGTTTGAGTAACTTTTTATAACTTTATGAAAGTCCTTGTAATCCATCTTGGAACCTGTGCAAACTTGCAAACATAATTAAACGAGTTTTTCGCAACAAAATAGTAGGCGCCAAAGAAACTGCAAAAGTTAACTTTATTTTAGAAGTTTATTAACGTAACCACGAAAACTGGGGACAATTTTACGTTAGGTTAGGAAGCGGGAAACTTTGTCATATGACTTTTGGAATGTCCCGCCAAAATCGAGAAATCTGGCTACCCTAATAGTACCCTTATGCTTTTTTTCGAAAGGAAATCAGAAAAGTTTCCCTATAATGGATTTATATTATATTGCAAAGAGAAATTTATAATCTACCTTATCAGTTTCCTTAAGTTCCTAAAGGATACAATCTTGTTAGGACAGCTTTCCCAGAATACGGGAATGCTGAATAACTCATTTTCTGTTTTCTCACTACTTGATTCGCACTAAAAGTTATATTTGAATTTCTCTAATTTCCTGCAACTCACGTTAAATCATCGCAACATTTATACGTTTTCTGCAGTTTTCGTCTTCCGAAAACCAATACTTCAATTCATATAGATTTCTGTTTAACCTCAATTCGCTACCTCGCTCTCAATTACGCTGATTAAGGCCAGCGTTCATCAATTACACACATTAAACATTAAATTACTTCCAAACAATTGATTAGGCAGTCATTTGTTACATGTGTAATAACAACCAAAGTAAACAAATGAAGCACAAGATTGCGTAACACTAAATTCCATTGTCTTGTAAACAAGATTATATGTGCAGCATATTATATTTATTTAACAAATGCCACATACAATTTAGCACTTATGCCGTTAATACACGGGCTCTCTAGTATTTTTCTAATGGAAAGTAAACTCAATAATAATCCCGGATCTGTAAGTTGTACTCAAATCCCTTCTGTTCATTCTTCCAAATCGTTTTTACCTCCTGATGAGCTATTTTATAACTACTGAGATATTTCTGTGCCTTAATATGCTATATAAGCAAAACAAACTTAAAGTACAATCCCTACCTTTAAAATCGCTAGAGTATCTGCTCGTAGGTTGTTTCCTCTTCCATGGCTTTAGTTACTGCCCAGTTCTATAACTCTGCTTTCATGGTTCTGCTCGTAAACAATATTAACACGATTTCCTGCGAATAAAGGAACACTCACTAACTGTCAACAAAGTTTTTCTTTATGCCATTATAAGTGATGATGCTCCTGAACAGCTAAAACAGACTACAGCATTGCATAACGCTACAATACACAGCACGCACAATAATGCATACAAATATTAACAAAGTGAATATTTACTTTCTTGCTTCCTTATGTATAAGTATAAATACCAATAATGTGTTGAATGCGTGTATTCGCTTTCCAAATGACTGTTCGCAATCACCTGATAGTAGCAACCTGATAGTAGCAACTCAGAACTACCACAACACCTCCACCGATAAACGCGAAAGGAATTAAAAAAAAAAAAACACAAAGTTCTGTTTATCACCAGATCTCTTAATACCAAGGTTTAGAACAGCATGAGATGCAAGATACGGGTACAATTGTTACTGATAAAATGTCCTCACCAACCGACATCCTTATTTGTTAAAAGTATAATAATTTGAAAGTAAATGAGAAGGATGGTTGAAGAATGCGATAAATGGAGGTTAAAATTCAATTTAATAAAAACACATAATTGGAAAAATAAGACAAAATGATTTGAGATAAAGTAATTATAAGACGATGCAGTAAATTTAAATATTTATATATCAAAATCAGTGGTTACATAAAAAGGTTTATGCTCTCTATCATAACATTTTAGGAATTATGAGACAGATAGTGAAGAAATAAGTGAAATGAAATATAAAATAGTTTTCAAAATGAAGATTAAACGTATAAACAAAATGTTTATTAGCATTGGAAATTAATATTTAGAGACGCTCTCTCAAGTTTAGAGCAACGCTCCGCAAGGAACCGGCATCTGATACAACTGAATAAAATCGAGATATTTTTTAAACATCAAAGATATAACTATATTTTGGTTTTATACCATAGAAAAATCTATTACACCTATAGATGTTCCTTAAACAAGTGTATGAACAGATTAATTGTATTATAGAAGGTTGTTAAAATAATGCACAGGTTAGCCAGAAATTATTTTGTGTATAAATAACATGTTTACAATATTCTTTTTCTAAGTTGAAAATAATTCTGTGTGACATGGAAATAACAATTTAATATAATTGGGATTATAAAAACAGTTAACTAGGACGGCGCTGTGGTCGAGTGGTTGCCTACCACCCACCAGGCAACCCGGGTTCAATCCCAGCAGCCGTAAGTGGGATTTATGGTGGACAAAGAGGCGTCTAGGCAGATTTCCTCCGGGATCTCTGGTTTCCCGTGCTACTCATTCTGCCATATCCATTCTCAATTCTTCTTCACTACACTGCGTTCTCCGTTAC
This sequence comes from Metallyticus violacea, assembly GCA_030762175.1. Lineage (NCBI taxonomy): Eukaryota > Metazoa > Arthropoda > Insecta > Mantodea > Metallyticidae > Metallyticus > Metallyticus violacea. The sequence goes on from CM060841.1 coordinate 79,173,147, forward strand.
TCTATCCCGATGTAAACAAATGTGAATATATCATTTTGGTTAAGCAGAACTATTAGTGCTACAAACAGTTGATGAAGCGTGTTTAATTACCAATCTGATTATATTTACAATCTTCATTAATAAAAGTTTGCACGATATCTTGCCGCCACTTTTCAATGAATTTCCTTGACGGATTATTACAATATATCAGGACCAGCGCCCGCTTCCGCCATGGCGTCCCTTTGCATTGAAACTGACTGCACTGTACGGAGAGTATGTGCGTAACTTACTAACAATTAAAATGTATAATAGGGGTATTCATTACGACTGGTATTTTTCAAGAGCATTACAGAATTCAATAACGTGACTTTATCAATGAAAATTAATGTCTATTAAAGTTTAAACTATAATTTTCTTTAGGGATTACGTGCGTAACATCAGGGTGTCAGTAATTTTGCACCCCAATGAGAAAAGAGTTGCACCACATGATTATATTTACTACGATATAAGTAACAGATAGCAGATTTCTCCAAATGGACTATGCTACAGCATCTAATGGCGAGTGGAAAAATTTTAATAAACAGGGACATTGGAAACCACCACCATCACCATATTACACTTGACTTTAACGTGCGATATAAAATGTTAAAAGAAAATGTATGAAATGTAAAGTTATTTGTAAATTATAAGTTTTATATGCCCTTGGCTAAATTTGATACTTTACATAGGAATCTGTAAACTACAACAAATAATTAATGCAAAGAGAGCTATCAGCATATAATTGTAGAAATGTGATTATTGTGCATGAGTTGTCGAACCTGTTGCTTTTCTGAAACAGTTTAACAAAAGCAGGGAAGTAACTGTTGCGATTTATTTCCATTTTTGAAAAGCTTAACTAAGTGATTCGCGAATAAAATAAGTTGTGTATGCATTAAATGTAATTGCATCTTTATGAGAAAATAATAGAAACGAGTCCTATATTTATAGAAAAAATAATTTTAGTTCTAAATTATCTGGGCATTGTGAAAGTATTATTCACAGCAAATACATTTTAAAAACGTAACAAAAATAACTTACGCGAAATTGTTAAACATTTTTTATGATTGTAAACGACGTTTCTAACAAGTTACAGATAAACGAGACCGCTAATTATTAAGGAATTGCATTTTTGACTAGAAAAAGCGGTAATTTATATAATATCTGATAAAATATTACGATAAGAGTGATAATAATGCGATAAATTATTCTTGCTCTTCCGAACACATGTTTCTTACATTTTCAAACCCTTTTATGATATTTGCTTTTTATAAATATTTATCATTGTTATCGTCAACATAAGAAACAAACGTTTTGCTTATTCCCAGGTTTTTAAGGGAATATTGGCATTTGTTTATTTTAACGATTACTGTGAGCCCTATCAAACTCTCCGAAAAGTTTCTGACGCCTGTGCTCTTTATAACAGCTATTTCAGCAGTCATTTTCAAATTCCTGCGTTCTTTAAATCCACGTCTCTCTGTTTCAACTTTTAAGCGTCCGGCTTTAACTTTTAACTTTTAGCAAGTTCTCCTGCACTCAAAACCCTTATTTATCATAATTTTTATGTACATTCATGAACATTTTTAGATCTTGCTGCTTAAAAAGCTTAGCATACATTTTTCGTGAAGCGCAAAGGAAATTTTAAAAAAAAGTAACTAGTCAATGAAGTATTTTCGTAATTTTGCATTCGTAATTTTGGTTTTATAAACTAATCAATAGTTAGTACAGCATTTTGTACAAAAAAAATCTGTTTTTATCAGAGGAAATGTTTTTAGCAACACGTTTAAACTACAGTTAAGAAAGAAATACAAATTTAAAAAACCGAATAAACGTTTAAAATAATAATGAAAATTTCAAGTATTAGGTTTGAAAGTTTGTACAGATAATACTATAAGCTTAAACAATATGTGTGCACAATCTAAAGTGTGTAGGTTTAATTATTCAACATTTCCAAATTTTATTATCGTATTCTCTTAAATAACATTTTTTTTGCATAAAACTATTAGCAATGCATATGTGTTCATATTTTATTTTCGTAGTTTCATGTTTCTTATTTGCATTTACTGTTAGATGTAATGGTTACTTCTTTCATTATAAAAATAAAAGGAAAAATGTTCCCAACTCAGTTTAGTTTCTAAATGGTGTCTATTTCATTGGAGTCGAGAATTCGATTAAAAACAACACGTTAGGGCTTTTTATACTAATTTAGTTTCATAAATTCAGAATTAGTAAAAAACAAAATATGTTGATAAACCTGTTTGGTGTAGAAAACTAGCTAAATAGACAGGGAAAAAAGGCTATGAGAATAGAGAAGTAAGCGAATGAGCAAATGGTGATAGAGATGCCAGTGAGATGAAGTAAGTGGCGATGGTCCAGGTGGAAGCGGGTCAACATCGTCTCTCCTCCCTCTCCTCTCCCGAGGTGAAAGCCACCAGCAACAGCAAACGAAAAGGTCAGAGAAAGAGTAGGCAACATAACGGAGAAGAAGTCTAAATGTAGCGGTAACGTAATCCTGTTTAGCTATGGTTTTACTGTGAATATTCCTCAACTTTCTCCGCTAACAGCCATTATTGGAAATTATTTGCTTAACTTGACATCTTGCAAGTAATTTTTTTACGTTGGAAACCTTGCATTTCTTCAGCCCAATCGCTATTTATTTACTATTTCCATAGCAATACAGAACAAATAATGATTATATTACTCAATTAAATTGTATAACATAATTATGCGAATGCATATTTCAAATGTAAAATAACACCTGTGGACAACTTTTTAGTTAAACCTTTTCTGACTACTGATAAAATACTTTATGATCTTTGATTATTTTAAACACGCTTTTCTTATCCCACATTTTTTTAAGAAAAATATTAAAGAAACCTATTTAAAACTTATTATGATCCTTCAGAAACTGAAGCAACTGTATATTTAATCAAGTACGTGTACCACTGTCACGCCGCACACAACACCAACTCACCTCGCCTAGCACTATAACAGAACGCACGAAATGAAATAAAAGCAAATGGGAGAGCAGAAAATTCTTGCAAAGGAAAGATCCAAGAATCCATCCCAACATTCGCCTAAGCCACCAGGGGAAATCACGGGGGGGGGGGGGACTAGGTAAGTATGTGCCCGTCCCCAAGGGATTTAAACATGGGACTTCCCGATTACAAGTACCAAGTTTTACCGCCTGAGCTACACAGCTTGGCATGGGCATTGATAGTAGGCAAGCTATTGATTTAGTGACCCATTCAAACATATCTCGCTCTTAAAATTACTCAACAATTTAAAGAAGCTTGTACATCATCATCATTAATTAATTAATTAAAATTCCCACACACTGGTTTTCATAGTTCAGATTTATCTCCTGCTTTCAATAATCGTTAAGATATATATTTTTAAGATCAAACTCCACAAAATATAGCTAAAAATAATACTCATACAGTTAAAAGCGTCTACATTAAATATATTCTATAAGGAAATGTAATTGACAAAAGCCAATCACATTTGCTTATTAAATTCATAAAGATGAAAATATTTTAGCGGACCTTGTTGAGCGCATTATATTTATAAACATATGCGAGGATTGTTTAAAAAAAGATTGATTATAATTTTCACAGGCATTATTTCTGGCGCTAAAATTTAACTTTACAAACTTTGTTGTCTTAATGCTTAACTTAATATGGTTCTACTTCCATTGCTGTTACTTCCGATTTCTGCCTGTGTGAGGTGTACAAGTTGAGACATGCTCAGTTTCGCCTACAACAAATTGGAAGTGACATGCGGTGAACACTATGCTGCTTTCGTCTCAATAAATCTTCAGCTGGAGTCTATACAATGTTACAGGAGGCCTAAGCAGAATTTGTTCTTCCCTACAGCACAGTTCAAAGATGGTTTACAGTGTTTAAAGAGGGGAGGCAATCCATTGGGACCAAATGCTACAGTTTGTGCTCTAACGTAAGAAAACATTACCACCGCTGCTGACTCTGTGAGAGAGAATCGTCGAATAACACTAAGAAAACTTTCAGAAATTGTGAAATTTTCAATGGCTCACATATGGACACTGAAGATGATGCTAAAAGAAGGTCCGGGGTTTCTTTCAAAGGTAATCACTGCTGATGAAATTTGTTACATCATTTCGATCCTGAGAGCAAACAGTAAAAACTCTGTGTGAAGATCTTCATTGCCATCAATACAAAACAGCAAAAGTGGTCACTTCTGCTGGGAAAGTTATGGTTTACCAGCAAGTCGTACCTACATAGACAATGTAACTGGGCAATAGTATAGAGATATCCTGAAAACTCTTGCAAAAGGCCACGTTTCCATGCAACAAGGTTGATGCTGCATCACGATAATGCATGGCCGCACATCACAAATGTTGTTACTGAATATCTCAGAAAAATATACGTGAGTGTGTCTCAACCTGCCTATAGTCCAGATTTAGCCCCGTGTAACTTTTTCTTTTTTCCCAAACTAAGAAAATGAAGTACACCTTCGTGAGAGGCATTTCCCATCATCAGAAGCAGTCCTGAAGGCTGCGGGGATGATTCTGAAATGCCTGTCAAAGAATGGTTTCCAGCATGTCTTTGAAGACAGACAGAAAAGCTGGGACAGGCGCATTGCATCCAACGGGGGCTACTTTCAGAAAATATGATCACTCTTTATTGAATAGCCCTCGTTCGTGTGTAAATCTCTTTAGATAGAAACTAATCGTTTATGTATTGCAGCTGTTAAAGCGTCCATCTGTTTAGTTACATTATGTATACTGGTAGTCTAAACTCTATTCAATGAATATTACACGGAATATGTTCAAAATAGACTGCAACAGTCTACTAGCTACCCAGTTTCCTTAAATGAATAAAGAAATTAACAAGAGAACAATAGTAGAAATTTAGAAGCATACTTAACAAATAATGAAAAAGTTGAAGTAACATACAGACATGAGCTTACAAACGAAATATAACTTTTTTGTCACATAAAAAAATTGAGCATCGTTTTCTATGTTTGGTCGAATACAGTGTATATTGTTTGGTAGCACAAGAAAAATTAAGGGGAGACAACTTGGTTATCCAAAATCCAAAATATCCTACAAGAAGCGAACATGGAACTAGTGGTACGAGGGAGAAAGATGGGTAAAGGATTCGGGAAAGAGTTAACAATTAGAATTGAGGATATTGAAAAACAGGAAATATGGGCAAATCTTAACACCAAAAAATCTCTGAAATTATATAGTACACTAAAAATGAGTGGGAAAGAGACAGATATATTGAAATTTGTGATAAGGCAGGAAGGGAAGAGTTAACACGGTTTAGAACAGGAGTAAAATATTTAAGTGGATTAAAAATAGATATATTAAGGGGAATTGTCCTATGTGTGAAGAACCAGATAGTACTTTCCATTGTATACTAGAATGTAAGCAAATAAAGTTTTGGAGGCAACAGTCCCTATTAAGAAAGTGAGAAAATTTACCAAATGAAATAAGAGGTAAAAGAATTTTAAATTTAAAATCAGATGAAAACTTTAAGGAAATGGGAAAATACATAGGCAAGGTAAGACAAAAATGATTATGGGTATAAAATATTTAGGAAATGTGCTTGAGATGGTACAGAATTTTCAAATAGTGACAGGAGGATGAAATGAGCAGGGAAGGGTATAGTGCAAGTTATCTAATATTAGTTAAATAGGATCTTTATACATCAATAACCAGGGTGTTAGTGTGTATAAGGTCCTAAGGAATAAGCAACCCTTAAAGATAGAAATTTGGCCGAAGGGTTTAATTAAAAAAGAAGGAAGATTTAGTATTGGAGGAAATATAACTTAATATTTTATTCATTGTATAAATTATTTTTAATGTTGTGTTTCGTTTTTGGTTGGATCGGAACCCGGTCCCCTGGATATTCCAGTAGGTAGCTGCTGATGAACCGGGGACTGGGGGGCTGAGCCAATCAAATTGGAATAAATTTTGAATGGAATTAGTGCTTTCTGGAATTGTCGAAGAAACTGTTGCTAATGGTTATATTTAAAAATAATATTTTTTATTTGGATTTATTTTGTTAAAAAATCTGTATGTTGATGCATGAAAAATAAATAGTACTACTACTACTACTACTACTACTACTACTACTACTACTACTACTACTACTACTACTACTACTACTACTACTACTAGTACTACTACTACTACTGCTACTATTACTACTATTACTACTACTACTAGTACTACTATTACTACTACTACTACTACTACTACTACTACTACTACTGCTACTACTACTACTACTACTATGCCGTCTTGCATAACGATGGCTAAGGATATGAGCGACATGGCAAGAAACAACGTAGTTTCTAAATTACTTATCTTTTTCCTGGAGCACAATTACCTTGGCTTGAACGAATCTAACCTAACCTAACCTCGTGTTTGTTATTACAAATTAGTTGGTCTCAGAGGTGTTAGGTTTAACTTAACGAGTTGCTTTAGCGGATTTTATGGCATTCTTAGCTTCAGTACCATCATTTTACGAAAAATTCTGGATAATCTTTAGCATACAAAAATAGATGGAAACGATAATTTGTGTGATACCTAGCCAGTCTTTGCATAGTTACCCATGCTTGAAATGAGTTACAGATTCTAACAGTTCGATATTCACATTTTGGTTTCAAACGTAAATAGCAAGATATAGGTTAGGTTCGGTTTGAACTAAACAATTTAATACACCACTTACCTGTCTTATCTAGTGCGTTTAGCAATTCAAACACGTTAAACTAACAGTAAAACAGATAATTGGAACAACTTTTGTTTAATTTAATCCTAAAAAACATTGAAGCCGTTAAAACTTACCCATTACTTTCGTTGGCCGTAAACACAATTATGTAACCAAAACACGTCTACCAACATTACACTCACAAATTTTCTATTGATATTTGCATAATAGTCTTTGTTCCACCATTGTTCCAGATATAAACAGAAAGTGCCAGTTAGCTATTAAAAGTTAAAAATAGTGATATAAAATATAATTTGTTCTAAAATATTTTAAACGTCTTCTAAATAGATTCCTATAGTTAAGTCAATACATTTTTCTCAGTAACTTTGGAGCCCATTCAGATTTCGTTGTTATACTTCTAATAATATTTTTCTCCATGTCATCAATGTGCTATGTAAGTGCTTCAGGGCCTCTAACCGGCAATGACGGACATGTAACCCATAGGGTGGAACAATAAGGCCCCAAGGATGTAAAGAAAGGTGAAAATGAGACACCTTTAAATCTAACACAAACCTAAATTAAAAAGTATGCAGACTAAGGGTCACCGTCATCGGATTTATTTACTTATTTGTTTTATTTAGGGATGCTCTTTAACATATCCGGTCATCAGCGTTCCATTCAATTCTGGGTGTGAAAAGTTCGATAAATTTTACTCAGATGTCTCTTCTTTCAGGCTTGAGGTTCTTTTACGTACCGTAAAGCTACGACAAGTAATCCATGGCTTCAGTTCTCTTCCGAAGGAAAACACATTTAGGTTTAAATGCCCGAAAAAGAAAAAACGCGATCTTGGATCTAAGAGATGTTCAACGGAGAAAAATCTTCATGAAAGGTAAGGGAATCGACCTCGGGAGTCCAGAAAGAAGAGTCAGGAGCTCTGACAAAAGAGTGAAATATGTTGAAAGCATTCATGATGTTTAACTCGCAGGAAAGTTATTACATTTAAACTTTACGACGTGAATAATCTAAACACCACACTGAAGAAGGCATACCAGAAGAACTTTATAGAGTTAGCCTAGAGATTTAATTATTTCTCCGGTGACAGGCTTGTAACTTCGAGCGAGTGTTGCGCAGAAAACAGCGATAAATTAGTTGGATTGTGTTGGGATGCCGATAGGTCCCTGGGATGCTGCGCAATAGATTCCAGCAGCCGCTCCTCATTAGAGAGCGTTCAGTCAATTAGATGCAAGAATATACTATTTCTCACGTCTTCTGCGAGCTTGGTGAGGCTTTTTTGTTCTTATGGTGTTTTTCTGCTGATTACCGCCCAGTCTCTCCACAGCAACTTCTACTTTGTGTGTGTGTGTGTGTGTGTGTGTGTGTGAGCGTAATATAAAACCTGGTTGTTTGAATACCAATTAACCAGTAATTTGATTACACTGCAGAAAATTCTACTGCGGCAATATTTGCATTTGCTCTGCAGTAAACATGTCGTTCAGGTCCCCTATTCACATTAAGAATCTACAAGCGTTAGGGATCAGTGCGTATTGATGGACAGTAAATATTTCGATAAGAAAACAAGGTCAACTGTTCCATACTAAACCGTATGTGTAACAAAATTTAAATGAATTGCCTCTTCAATTAAACACTTTGTTTTTCTAAAAATGAGGTATAAAAGTTGGAGGTAACTTTTTGTTGAGCCTACAACTGTAACGGTTACCACCTGCTTAAAAGGGTAACATAAATCTCACATTATCTGTCAGTTGAACACTTCAGTTATGTTTACATTTGAGAAACTGCTTACCTATAGGCGAGAAATAGTAATCAAATTAACGAAAATTTAAGAATTTTAATTTTAGAAATTAAACCTTCTATTTGTTTCAAATTTCAGATTTCCAAGGAATTACAGGCAGCAAATCCAAACGAGCTTATTTTGTATCACACTCGAATTAGCACAAAGACAGGAGTATCAAAAACTACCGAAGGAAAACAGATCAAGAGAATGCATTCTTCTCTCCTCCCTTTCAGCAAATTAGAACAATGTACGCCTATATACATTAATATTATTCCATTCAACATATATTCAAATAGCTTTGCTGCAGAGAAAGATTTCAGAGATATATTTCCTTGTTGCTTGTCAATCTGGGCTTCTGATACTTCTATCGTCCACGGAGGAGTAAATTGCAGGCCGATCCGGATAATTTCCGAGAGACAGTTGAAAGACGACATTGGCCGGGAGTTGCCGCGGGGTAACTTCTGCACCTGCAGCAGCCATCACCTGTTTACTGCTGTGCCAGAACTGGTCCAGCGAGCGGGAAGTAGCTCTCATGTGATGAGATGCTGATCACTGCCGTGTGTGTTGCATATCAAGCTCCACTCTACTCTCAAACCTGAAAACACTTCCCTTGGCCGAGGGGCCGCGGAATGGGAGCCAAATACTTCAGCAATAGTTGAAAACTCTTCGTCGTGCTATTCTTGTTCTTCATGTGACTTTTCTTTCACTTTCTCTTTTTTCTCTCTTTCTGCTTTAGTTCATTTTTCATTCTCCATTATATTCATTACCGCATTCATTATAAAAACCACCAAAGCAATCACAAACCTGAGGACCCGCTGCTGTCACATTACGATCATCGACACGCCGAAGCTACTCAATGACTGCCGTCATCACCACAGCGATCGCCATTACTACCATGGACACCACTTTTATCAGCATTCTCATCACAATCACCGCCACAACCAGCACTAAACCGGCACCATTATAATCAGAACTATTCAGCATTATACAATCATCACGATCATCACCTAACCAGCATTATGTCAAAACCATGATCACCCCACAGTCAGCATTATACCAGCACCACTAATCACCATTACAACCATAATTTTACCAGCAATATAATTATCCTTTATCCGGCATTATACGATCATCACTATCAACACTACAACCACCATTATACCAGCACCATGATCATCACAACCATCATACCAGCACCATGACCACCACAACCATCATTATACCAGCACCATGACTATTAAAACCACCATTATACCAGCACCATGTCCACTACAATAACCATTATACCAGCACCATGATCATCACAACAATCATTATACCAGCACCATGATCATCACAATCATCATTATACCAGCACCATGACCATCACAACCAGTCTTATACCAGCACCATGGTCATTACCACCAGCATTATACCAGCACCATGATCATAACAACCAGTACTATACCAGAACCATGATCATAACAACCAGTACTATACCAGCACCATGGTCATTGCAACCAGCACTATAATAATCAAACCAACTTTATACCAGAGCTATAATAATCACAATCAGCATTATACGATCACTACGATCATCATCGAAACCAGAATTATGCCAAAAATAAGATCAGCATCTCTACCAATATTTTCCCACCCCAATGATCACAACCATAACCAGAATTGTCTATAACCACAATCATCACCACTACCAACATTCTATAGTCACCATGATACCAACATAGGCGACGGAGGTCGTTAAAGTACGCACTCGTAAAGGAACGCTTTCTCCATCTCAAAAAAGTCCTTCACAATTTATCATTTCATCTCAGGTATCGTCAGTGTCCATAGCTTGTGACGCCAGAATAGTAAAATGGACGTTAAATGCTACTCTATTACCAGATCACAGAAACAACAAACATTCCACCTTTATCACAAAATGTTAAGACTTTGTTATCTTGTTTTTAATTTCTCTTTCTTGGTTTGCTTTTTATTTTTCTTCTTCTTCCCTTCTCTGAGCTCATGTTTTAAGATAATAGTCTATATCATATTTAATACCGAAAAAAGTAATGTTTTATTTTAAAAATAAAAATACTTTAAAATTTAGAACGATGGGTTCTAAATTTTCAACCTATGCTGATATTTAAGAAAGCCATGTAGTAAAGTCCCATTCCACCTGTTGAAGTATTAAGAACAAAGATTTTTTTTAACTAGATGGTGTGGTTAGCATGTATGAAATCAAATCCATAGAATAAAAGATAACCCATATGGCCTAGAATAAACAGAATTTCCACAAACAACCCTTAGGAATATAATATATTTGAAGATAAACATAATGGTTATTAGCATGTCCAATTGGTTAAAATAACTTATTTACAATTACAACTTAATAGATTTGTCACTTATTTTCTAACTAGATTAGTTGCTCGTTAGTTACATTTCTTGACGCGTTTTCAACGTTTTCCTAAGTTTTAAGTCGTTACAGATGTATTAGTAACAAGCTGATATTTATGGCTCTTGTTTGGTGAAACTCAATTCATATGTGCGTATGATGTTTATAAGAAATAATCTACAAATTTTCTGTCTGTACGTTTGCTTCTTATAAGTTTTCTGTTTTCTTGGTATTTAAAAGGTCAAAATCGTTTACCATTGTATGTATGAATCTGGTTAAGTAACATTAGCAGGTAAAATATTATGTCATTTGAGGCAATGAATTTGTTCTCTACTAACGTACTCACCGAGGTTTTCCACTTTGCAGCCAGATATCCTGAACTCAGTTCCTTACTGTAGATCAAGGGCTGTCTGCGGTTTACCTTGGTTACTTGGCATTATTCCTTGTGTACACAATATTCACTGAATAACTGTTTTGCTCTCTTTCATGTCACAAGAAACTTGTGAAGATATTTACCCATAATCTGGAAGACAAACCGGAGCCTCTTCTGCGGATTTCTTCGTCTCAGGTGAAAATGATTTTCACAGCCCACCTTTGCAAGCAGTTTTCTTGTTTACCTTTCTGCTGATAAAATTATAACGCGCTCATAATACCTGTGTTCGCTTCGTCTTCAATACTCGTAAATTTGATCATGTGACACCTCCACGCAATCAACCGTCATGGCTGCCTCTAAAAGAATGTACCACTTTCCATTCCCTTACTCTCATGTTCAAAATTCTCCGTATCTCCACCCCTCAATATATCGCCTCTCGCTTTTGTCTCTACCTCTAACCCGGAATATGACTTTACTATCTCGTCACCGAACACATTTCTACACAACCTCATTCAGCGTGTCAACATGGAACTGAAACATGGAACTCCCTTCCCCCTGGTGTAGTGGTTACCATACTTATCTCCTAAACCCAAGATCGTGGATTCGAACCAGGCCAGGAACGATGGATTTTTTCGGGCGTAAAAATCCTAAGTATGGCTTCCTTCGGAAGGGAAGTAAAGCCGTGGGTCCCGTGTCGTACATTTACGGCACGAAAAAGAACCTCAAGCCTGAAAGAGAGGCCTCTGAGAAAAATTTGTCGGCCGTTTCACGCCCTGAGTTGAATGGGACGCTGATCACCTGAGGTGTTGAAGAGCGTCCATAAATAAATCAATCAATCCCTTCGTCCTGAAATAAGTGATTGTCAGATAAGAAAGGAACTTAAACGTAGATTAAATTGTCATCACAATTCTAGGAATCATAACGTTAGTCTCTCGTTTCTTCTTATTCTTCCTTCTTTGCTTCCTCTCCTTCTCCTCCTTCCTCTCCCATTTTACTCGAGAAATATTATCGAAGAACAAGTGGAATTCTATCAACTTTCTAACTATATTAAAACAGGGCAATATTTATATGCAGTATATCTTTAATTTTTCTTTTTTCTGTATTTTATATAACTGTATATTTTACTCTATATTTTTGCTGTTTTTTCGCCTAGTAGAATGGAATAGAAGGTTTCAAGACTTTAAATCTTGCCCGGGTAAATAAATAAAATAATAATAATAATAATAATAATAATAATAATAATATTTGCAACGCAGTTAATGGCATTAACAATTTGAGCATAGTACTTGTTAACAGTGCATTCTCCAAATAAATAATCTTGCAGCAATATTCTAAAGTGTCGGTGTGACCGGCAGTTGTTGATATGGAACAGACCGGCGAGAGATCCAGAGATTAGTAGCGACAACTGTGAAGAAAAGTGAGAGGTTCATTGTAAAAGTATGTACAGAGAATGGAATTGTTATTCAATCTGGTATTTAAATGGTGATGAAAAGATAAGGAGTGAAAAAGGGTCGAAAGTTAGTGCGGAGTTGTGTATAGAATTCGACGCAGAAGAATGAGGGAGTGCAACTTCCTTCTAGCATCCAGTCGATGTCAGGGTAACAACTCAAAAGTCGGAGTGACATGATCCAATTTATGTACGTTGCATAAGTAGTGAACGCAGGCATTATGAACATGTTGTAATGTTTGTCGAAGATTTGTCGTGATATCAGTTAACAGAATGGTGCAATAATCGATATACAGTATAATCCATTTTGATACAAAGTTTCCTTAATATTGAATGTGAGAGAAAATCAGTTTTAAGGATTGGAATACCAAAAATATTTTTTACGAGTTTCTTTTGTTTGAATTTGCCAATCAAGTTTACTGTCACAATAGACGCCGATGTTGTTTTTATAAACGATTTTATTGGCACTTTTGTTTCATTAAGTTTCACGGGAATGGTTATTGTAGATAAATTTTGTTTACTAATTAACTAAGCCCCATTATGATTACCTGCTATTTTCTCTGATTTATTGATAAGATGGTTTTGTTCAACCCATGTTGATACTGAAAGTCTTCGCTAAGTTTGACTCTAGAGTTGATGAATTAAGTCTGGTCGTGAGTGCTTATACAGTTGTAGATCTGCAATGCTTATGTGCTTAGTGACGTCACTCCACACTCTACTGATCCCCATGACCTTTAGATACCGATGCAGTGGCCACTGAAATAATTTAAAAATGCATTAAATGAAATGCTCTTGTTATTAAATAAATTTTCACCTTCGCACGATTATACCAAACAGATCACCATACCCGAAACGTGTACGAACTTCTTTTAACGGATAACTATTATCGCACAGATTGTAATGGTCAAAATTAAATGCGAAAGGACAAAAAACTAAGGGTTGAGTTACCTCATTACTTCATCTTGTTGTGGGCAACATTAAGAACCCCATTTGTGCTCTGTTTCTTATCGTTCAGTTAATAGTATAACCCAAGACAGCAGATTAGCTTGACTGATATAGTAAACAATAGGCTAGCAGAAGCAGCCAAAGATCGTTTTTTGATACCCTCTGGCGGAGGAGTACTTTCAGAAATTAATTTTATTACTTGCCATTTTGAATAAGCAGTTTCTGAATTATTAATATTAAGTAAAGCAAAGAACGATGTAAAGAGGGCAATAAACAAAAGAATTATACATTCTGTCTCTGAGTCACAACACGAACATGGGAAACGATGACATTATAGGACTAGTCTAGGCATCAGAAATGTTGCGTATATTTATGTGTATCTGGCACCACTATACGACGTGGACCCAGTTTGAATCTCGGTCTTTTCAGTGTACAAAATCATAAATTTAGATTTCTTTTTCTCAGATTCCTGGTTACCATTTTTCATCTTCTTCCCTTTGGTCATGCCGGAGAAGAAAATGACATCTGTCGGCTCTATTGCATACTCCCCATCTATTTCCTGCGCAGTCCTGATCTTGAAGACTCTAATTTCAGAACCTAGGGAGTGTAATCTAAGGCGCCTCGACACCAAAAGTGATATAAAATAATTTATAGTGTCAGCAAATTACTTGCAGATGGGATTTGTGGTGCCTTATGTTTTTTCATCTTCACACACGAGAGCACAATAAACGAACGTACAAATCAAATTACTTCAAGAGTCGCCTATAACTCCACTTGTTTAATTCTTTATCCTTATCTAGTGTCTAGTTTGTTTAGAAAAATTGGATACTCAGATTGTCACACTTTTTATGGTGTAAAAAATCCAGAGGCAGGTGGTGATAAATGTAAGTAATTTTCAGTGCCCAGCATTACGCTTTCAAGATCACGATTGTATGCCTAGAACCCTATAGAATTCTCTGACGTGAATTCGAGCTGTGCTATAAGCCACACTTCTCACTAGAGACTGTCTTATGGTACTGAAACCATTTCTAAAACTGAAGAACACGAAAGAAAAGTTTATCCGTGTTTCTTTGAAAATGCAAAATGACACCTGTATTCAAGTTCCGGACTAACGAATTAAAAAAACAAAATCATGCGACAGATTGGTATGATAGAGCACATGTCACTTTTGTCTTGCAAAGTGCTTGTTCCAAAGCAGCTTAACTCAATTGATGCCATTCCAATACAATGTGCACAGCGAAATTAAAGTTCTCAATTTCTAGCATCAAAATATAAAAAATTACAAGGAAATCAATATTATATCTCTGAGTATCTCTAAGATACAAAGCAGTCCGTAAAGTATCCAGCTGTTTTCATTTAAATGAGCACTAGGCACTTTGTCTTGATGTAACTTGGTAGTCACTGCTTGTGCGTAGACGCCAATGAGTAAGCTTGTGCATTATGCGATCACATCTACATCACGTTATAACTTAGGTTTGTCAGCCCTTTAGAATATAGGTTTCATCCTGATACGTCTATCTTTTCTGCTGTAGAAAGAGAGAGGCTTTTAGACTGTGGAAGATATAGCAGATACGAATCCTTAAAGAGAAATTATGAAAAGTGGAAGAAGTACTGGGATAAATAAGTTCAAGGGGGGGGGGGAGATGGTTTAAAAGTCAATCAATGTGCATATAAGAAAAAAGTGTCAACATAAAATGTATTTTTATTTTATGTAACTAAATTTCTCTTTCAAGGAGAGTTTAGTATAAAGAGTACTTCTTCCTCTTCTTTGCGAACCTTTTCTTTATTGGTTGATCTTTTTTTTCCCCCTCCCATAAACGCCTCTTTTCGACAGAGTCTTCTTTTCCATCATTTGTCTTAAACGAGTGTAAGCTTGCTATGAAAGTGACTGTCCTCCTTTCATTAATTAATTAATATATATTTGTTCATCTATTCTCATTCATTCTTTGAGCATGGGCGAACCATTATAAACTAGTCTATTTGTAATTTATGAATTCTGGATTTCATAAAATGCAATGTTCACTGTCATTTTTTGACAGAGACTTCTACATTATATAACGCTTTATTTTTCATTATACTATGGAGTTGTTCTTAGTTCATGACTGTACTTTGATTCCAAGTTAGGCCACATAAATATTTTGTCGCTTGTTTTGTTGTCTTAATACCTTAATAACGTTCCACTTTTTTCTATAATAGATCTTACACATTTAAAATAACATTTTTATTCGCTCGTTTTCTACGATGAGGTTTTCCTATATATATATACCCTTGTTTTCTTGTAATTAACGTTTAGACCAATTTCAATATTCTTCTTGTAGCTTCCAGGATCATGTATTTCATTCCTCTTTTTCTTGCACAAAAATAATCTAAACTTTCGCGAAAAATAATGACCATATTTCGATTCCTGCACATTTGTTATATCGTCTTTCTAATGCTTGCTCCATATACGGTGAGGTTATTTGAGTTATGAGCCAGCAGAGCACTAATATGTTACTCAGTACTTTTTCATTGTGAGTAAATTCTGTGTTAATTGTTCTTCGTTAGTTATGCCCGTACACAAACATTAACTTGAACGGATTTTATACAATACATATATGAAAAGTGATTCTTGTTAAGAGATGGTGAGCCGATTCACAGAAAATATTCTGGCAAACGTGTTCCAGGTAGAGTAACTGTTCGCCAACTTGTTAAAAAGTTATGAGACAGAGACAGGAACTCTAATTGAAAAGAAACCTTTCTGTAATGGCGTGTTCTTACGCAACCAACGTTAAATGAAATACAGGGATTTCCTCAACAGGTACCGGCAATGATACGAATCATTTTCAACATTATTATAACACAGGTGGGGCTTATTCTCATTATATTTGCTTTTAAAGCCAAGATTATTTTATTCTTTCAAATCAAATAAAATACTTTAATAAAAATACTAATTTACGCGGATTATTGTATCTGTCTTAATTCGGTTGCGGTGGCTGCATTTTCCCAATTAATAATTGCGCTCGGGCGGCCCATTATTGAAATAACCTCACTGTATATATTAAAAGTTAAAGGAGAGAGGCTACAATCTCGTTTGAGTAATTTTGGTGGTGTTAAACCTTTTTGTTTTCATATCTGCCATTTTTATACCTACTTTGTATCCTTGTAAATTAAAAAAATCAAATAATTCCATTTATTTCTCAAATTTCATCTCTTCATAGCGTTTATAAGTTCTGACCTGGGAATATTGTCATATTTTTTATCTAGATTTATAAATTTCATGGTATTGTCCTCATCAATTAATCAATTTTTTCATCCACCAACTGCTTTATAGAGTGAATATTGTCCAAAAGTTATCTATCTGCTCTAAATCGACTTTGTTCTTCACTCAAACCTGTAATTCCTCGTGTTATTATTTCTGTTAGGACTCACAATCTCTTTTTTCCTCTTTGTAAATCCTACTAATATATGAAAAGTTATATTTTAAAGTTTCTCCAATTTTATCAAATATCAAGATACATTTATAATAAAATTCGCCGTTATTTCAACATGAAATATAGGAACTTAGGAAGGAAAATATATGGAAACAGGCTGAAAAAAGTCAATATAGCTAAGATAAAAATTGCTTTATTGACGGAGGACCACTGTTTTATGTCCTCTTTTACAATTAATTAGGTTTTCTATTTACAGCCACTGTACAACAAAAATACATCATGCTTCAACTTTGTAATACTTTATACAGATTTCGCTTTTGACACCGATGTGGTACATAAGGAAAGATTGACTATCATACAGTATTCACAGTGAAAAAAATAAATAATAATCATTATTTCCTTCTCCAGGTACGAGTAAATGTTCTTAAAGGCACAGTCACACAGGCATACTCACTCACACACGGTATAAAACAGTAAGCCAAACTCTCACACGGTGATGTAAAACTGTTATTTCTTTTAAATGAACGATTACAGGTTTATACTGCTAGGCAAAGTGGATAAACCTGTGCACTGCAAAAGCACGCCAAGAAGATCGATGTACTAAAAATCCGATAGACTCGCACACTTGCAGTGCACTCTTTTTTAATTTACAAAAAAATAATGGTCAAGGAAAAGAAATTTACAGTATTACATCATTGTGTAGATTGTCATGCTCTCTACACACCAGAAAGGGATCTCAAACTGTGGCGTTATTATCCTGGGAGTGTTGACAGATGTAACAAGAGCTTCCCTAACCCCCAGTTAGTTAAATGGACAATGTAACAAAAATATACAAAACAGTAACAATTTTCAGGAACTTTTCGTTATTTCGAGCTATATATATTTACAAGAAAAAATATTTTGCTGAAGGAATGGCAAGGTTTTAGAATGATGTCATAGTTAGAAATCCTCAGTTTTTTTTAAATCAATCTAAGAAGTTTCCTGCAGTAAACTAAACAATGAGCCTCAAACTGCCATCACCTCAGAATACCGTCTTTTCGTAATGATATTAAGAAGGTTTTATACAATCCGCGACACTTGCTTGAATTCGTCGTAACATAGCCAAAATTCCTGTAAAATACAATGTCATGTTTCCACTTAATTATAATTGAAGAAGTAAAAAAGACTGTCTTGAAAGATGCCCATCAGTTAGTGGTAGAACCCAACGGCGGAGGAAATAGGAAATGTGGACACTGTGCAAGCTGTGAAATTTAGGGCAGTTTTCGGATGAGTTTGAGATGAGAAGAGTAAAACAGATTCATAGCCTGAACCATTTGTTATTTAATAATCTTCATGAAGCACATAATAATTCGTTTTAAAAGAAGACAAGTAGGAAAGACCAGCTCTTAGTATATGCAGACGATATAGCGTTGTAAGCCGAAGATGAAGAGAAGTTACAGAGATCTGTAATAGCTCCCTAGAAGAACGTGGAATGAGCATTAATGTTTTAAAAAGTAAGGTGATTTTTATATAATGTTTAACCCCCTTTTTACTACTGAGGCACCACACATTGGTGATACATGAGATGAAATTATAAACTGCGAAGAATATTTTTAAGGCTTAAGTTTAAGGTACCTCCCCGGCATTTATCATTTATGAGGACCGAGGAAAACCTGGGAAAAACCTCAGTCAACAAGTTGGTCCTAGCGGGAATCGAAACGAAACCTCCCGTTCACGATTCCGTGCCTTAAAAAACTATGTCACCCGTATGGGCGAGTAAGGTGATGAAACAGAAATTAATTTTAAATTGAAAAGAGAGAAGTTGGAGTCGGTGTAAGTTTTGAATATTTAGAGGGAATCCTGGGTCTAGCTGCTTAAGTTTAGCTCATCAGCGATGTTATAAATGAGAACATTACTTGGAGACCCCCACTAAGAACGTCGGCAAAGCCAGAACGATTCTTACAGTCAAGAAATAAACCAACTGAGCGAATAACTGTTCTCTGATGACGATTGACTCTATGTCATAGCAAGTACAATAGTAAAGTGTACAAGAAACTGAAAGTTCAATAGCTAATTAGATCACAAATTCATTACCAGTGCACTGCTTGATCATGGTTTGAAACGCCAAATTATAATATGAATGACTACGACGCAATGCAATTTCAATCCTGGCCTATGCTTTCTTCAGATATGAACACCTTAGGAAATGATTTAAGTGTTACCAACAAGACAAGCATTATCTGAAGGCATTTCGGCCCTAAAACGGACCTGGAAAGAAGTTTCACATGGATATCTTTGTTTCTTTCCCGCCAGTGGTGCATTGTGAATAAATTCGTCATCCACAGAGAATGTAGGGGTGCAAAAGAGCTTCACACTTAGTATCTTTAGAGTAGCAATGGTCTTAGACGCTACAGGCATTGATAGCGATCAGCATCATAGCTATGTTACGATGTGACGCGTGTTCATAGTCAGTCAGTTTTAAAGTAGGCGCGGTCCTAAGCAGGCTGTTCCTCAATCTAACCACAAGTCATGCACTGTTGCTCAGTGTACAGGTCTTCTCGGAAGTGTTAAGGCGTTTTGAGAACTACAGTAGGTAAAGTTTTATGAGCAATTACTGTACTTGAAGTTTATGAAATTAAATAACATTAACATTTACTGTATTGACTGTATTGTTGTTGTTTGGAGGGAGTGATAGCCTCATCGTTTCAATTGAAAATCTGTGGATGGTATTCAATTGCCGCATGACACATCAGAATGAAGTGCTCTGCATTTTACAGAATAATTCTCTTCTACTGTCTTCCTAGCCATAAATTCTTTTCCATTTCCTTAATGTTGAACAGTGGTTAGCGACAACTTTTTCGGTGTATGAATGAACACACTGCATAAACAAATGAGAAGGAATTCTCATCTCGGAAGAAATGCTGTCTGAAATTCAAGTCGATGAATTAACTTGAATCATTGAATAAAACACCGTAAATCTACTCGTAAACAAATTAATGAACTTCAAATACCGTAACAGACACTTGAAAGTTAGACCGTTTTTATGAACTATCAAAAGCAATCATGGAACATTGCGCTATATCCTGTGGTGAATTATTAGAATCATTAACTAGTGAAGTGAACAACAAAGATGTTTTTCTTTGTATGCATGTGCGATCAATTCTATTACACGTATATGTTTTATTTGTTTCCGTGAATGTACAATCTTATTTGTAGATAACATTTCTCATACATCTTAAACAGAAGCGTCCTAGCAAGCTTTGGGTGCAGCAAGATGGGGCGCCAACACACGACTTTGAATGAAAAATACCATGGCATAGTTCTCCGACAATGAATACCAAGGAGATCTTATCTTACCACACTGTATAATGAAAGAAACTATCAAAGAACAAGATTTGGGAGTCAATGTTGTGGAAGGGGCCTTTGGAACCACAACGCCAGAAATGTTCCATAGAATGACCAGGAAGCATTTGACTTTGTAGGTGCTGAAACACTGTGGTACACGCACAAACCTATTGTACTGTGCTTATCAAGCGAGTAAAACAAACCAGATGATTAGTTCATCTTACCGTGAGAATGTTAGGTTATATTCTCGACTCATAAATAAGATAAACTCAATCAAGTGTCGCCGAATGTATCTCTAAGACGTTTTATGGCTACACTCAACAAACTCCGTTGTGTAGAAATAAAACACATAACGATTTCACTGCATTTAAACTAATAGGTAACTTGTAAATTCACGATGTAACTATGGAAATAAAATTCTCAAAGAATGCTGGTAATGAACAATTAAAATTATAAAAAAATGGCAAAAGAATAAATGCAGCTCCGGTTTTAAAACTGAACAATACTTTGAGTATGATTATGTTTGTTTTGTATTTTCCTTTGATCAATAAACCTTAAAATTTAATAATGTTATTTTAACCTTTTATGTGTCCAGAAAATGGTGTAGCACAGGAAATAAAGTAATTCGGTTCATAATAAAGTATGTGTAAATGTATGGTATTAATAAAACTCTCAATGCAATCATTCCAAAATTTTAGCTAAGGCGAACTGCAAAATAAATCTGTTGAGTTATAAATGTGTTATACGCAAAGTCTGCCTGAAATTTTCGTTCGTTGAGAAAATAAGATGCTTGCCATGTAAAAGACCCACTCTGACCAAATCGCTCCAAAACAGAAAATTTAGTTTCAGCACTGAAGCAAATTAGACATTACAAAACACCAAAAACATCACAAAACAGAATTTTCCTCCACGAAAAACAAAAGTGTTTGTCTTTATCGTAAGGAAATTCTTTCAATGTGTAAATATTTTACGAGCACCTAAATGCTTTAGTGAGGGTCTAATGTTTTTATAGTCAGTAGGCCAGACACTGGCGTTATTATCCTTAGGCGGTAACCTGCCCCACCCGCTTCTCACACAATTACACCAGTTCTGGACACATAAACAATTTCAGAAAACGATTAAAAAGTTATTTTTCTGAGGTACTGAAAAGAGGTATCCCATTTTACCTAACGTAGATAACTAACATTTCTACAACATTATTTTATACAAACAGTTTCAACTCTTGCGAGTGGCGTTTGCTAGTAAAGCCAAGTTTACAGAAGGACATTTTACAATTTGGTTGCGAAGTTTCCTGCCAAAACACGAACTTAAATAACTATAGTTAAGATTAGTTAAACATGAATTATTGATATATTAATAACACTGGTCTACACAATTTTTCTCAATGAAATTTATTCATATTTTCTGATTGTTTACTATATGGAATCTCTCAAACCAGCCTTAGTTTTGTTTCATCGGACTATCGTTTTACAAAAATCAGTATTATAGAAAATAATATTTTTTATTATTTGTTCATTGAGCAGATATATAAAATGAACATTCTGAGAAATTTAAACAAGATAGTAAATGTTTCACTTTGTGAATGGGAGAGTAGGGTAAACCAGAGCATTGAATCAGAAAAAAATTGACCACAAATTAGCAATTTAGTTCCTGGAGAAAAAAAAAAGTGAAGTATGAACCATTGGTTTTTCTCCTTCTAATGTCCTTCTTTCACCACTCCATATTAAGTTAGGCCTGATGAAGCAATTTGTTACCGCTCTGAATAAGGACAGTGATTGTTTCAACTTTCTTGTTACAAAATTCCCACAGCTAAGATAGCAGCAGGTGTTTTCGATGGCTTCCAGATTCGTGAGCTTATGCAGGATGAGATCTTTCCTCAGTCGATATCCGAGTTAGAGAAGTCAGCATGCAAAAAAATGACAGAAAACTTTCTTGCCAACAAGAAATCTGAGAACTGTAAAGAAATTGTGGAGGAAATGTTACAACATTTTAGAAATTTAGGGTTTAGAATGAGTGTTAAAGTGCATTTTCTCGACAGTCATATTGATTACTTTCCTACGAATCTTGGTGTTATTAGTAAACACGGTCCATTACTGTTGGTGTTTAAAAAGAGATACTAGCGAAAGAAATATCAGATCTTCGAAAAAAAATTAAGTTTTCTTCTCCCTAATAGTGTAAAATGTTTGAAAATTCATAATTATTGACACATAGTTCTCCTTTTCAATTATTCATTAATATTTAAGTTAAAAGAAAGCTACAAAAACAGTTTTGTCTTAGATATGTCTTTAAACTTAATAATATTTCATCAAATATATGTAAGTACATTATTGCATTTGATGTGATTATATGTAAAAACCTAGCCCAATAGAGTATAACTAAAACAGATTTGAATTCAGGATATTGACATTACATTGACGGATAAAGAAAAACTCATTTTTGTAGACCAGTGTGATAATTAAATAATTAAAAATTTTGCAACAATAGAAATATGTACATGTTGAGTTATTTATAGCAATTTCAAAAACATGTTTTAATTTTTTATAAATTAGATTAAACGACTGTATTCCACAGCATAGAATTTTCGATTTACTGTATTGAATAAGCAATCTAGTCAATTTGGAATATGCCCTTTGCCCACTTAGTTTCGCTTTTTTACAACAAACTTTCAATGAGTTTCTTTGGTTGTACATTTTGCTGTTATAATTTCTAAAAAAATGTTTAAATTTAAAACCTTTGAAATAAATTTCGGCATAAACCAGGCTTTGCTTAGCATATCGATTTCTACAACTACGTTTGTGAAATGAGATTGCCTTAACTTCATAAATTTAGTCGATAATGGATAACCACTATCAGTCACACTTGCAATTAATGTCACCTTTTTTTTTGTTTTTTCGTTCGGTACACTGTATTGTTTTAACTCTGATGTAGAGTTTTATAATGAATTGCATTTATTTGCCCAAAAAGGACAACGAAGCGGAGAATACGTTACTTCTGTCTGTTCTCTCGATTTGTAAGATAATGTTTATCATTTCTTGATGTCTTAACTGGGTATTTCACGGACTAGGTTATAAGTTTAGTATAAAAATACGTCTAAAGAAGCTCGTTTGTCAAAATAGCACGTTTCATATTTTTGTGCTAAAAGATACAACTGAATAAAAATAGGTTAATTGTTCGAGATTTCTTCATCATAGCACTGCACCATTTCATTAAGTTTCTTTCACTCTCACACTAAATGTTCACGACATCTTTCACTATTTTTGAAGTGGCTATTAAAGAACAACTTGTACTCAAAAAAGTTCACAATGTATTAAAATGTATGTTCTTTGTGTATTGTCGATATTAACACTAGACACGAGTTTGCAAGTGTTCCAGTGACGATGCAATCCCACTTCTATCGACAACCGCAACCTAACACAGCCATATCCTGGTAGTTTTTCAACACGACTTTGCTTTCCTCGTCCAGGTAGAGCATGGATATGGAGGTTAGTGTTGTGGGCACGCAACACGCCTTGGGAACCGCACTGGGATTCACCGAGTTCACCAGAGTCTGCACGATGGCGTGGTTGGTGGAGTTAAGATGATCTGCAAGAGGAAAGGGACAGTCTCCATGGCAGAAATAAGCGTCGTACCCTGGAGGCGCCACGATCCAGTCATTCCAGCCGACATCGGCAAAGTCTACATAGAGCGGATGTCGCCTGCAGTTCTCGCGGCCGTCCTTTCTTCTGTGCTTCCTGCTGGAGCCACCGTGCGAGGCCGCACGACGCGGCCTGTTCAGGATCTCCTCTCCGGTTGGCGGTTTGTTCTTACCATCGTCCGTGTAAGTAAACAAGAGGGGTTGTTTGGGAAGCCACTCCGATGCCGGTTCGTTCACCGCACGTCTCAGTCGCACGTGAGGGGCACTGCCGCTCTTTTTGTGAGCCTTTTCAAGTGGGCTCACGTCCACGATAAGGCCGTGGTTCTCCCGCGGAGACTGGAGCCAGCGCTCCACTGCTGGCAGAACGTCCAGGATTATAACTTCGTCATCCCTCACGTCGATCATTTTTGAATCGACGAGCCGAATGATGGGATCCCGTCTACCTCTCACACCGGGCTTCACGATGTCGTGAACGAGTATTTGCTGTAAGTGTTTCCTACTGGGCGGCCTTCTCTGTTGTCCTCTCGCGGCGGAGGAGGCGTCATCTTCAGCAGTCCGCTGCTCCGTGTGATTTGAGAAAGCTGAATTCCTGTGAACAGGTTCCTCAGTCGTCGACGATGGACTAGACCCCGGCCTTGTGTTCCTGTGCAGCTGCAACTCTGCAGCTTGGAGACGCTCATTTCGTGGGATGCTCTTCAGGTCGAACGACAGACGGAATCGGTGACTGCTCGGGAAACTTGCATCTACATCGCTTTCTGCAAAAACAATAAGCGTTCAATCAAAACACAAATACTCCTGTGGTAAATGTATCTGTTGAGAGCCAAAAGTATTATAAAATAAGGTATTTATAACCATATAGCTGCAGGCAAATGCAGCGATGCATTCATATGTCCTTGTCATAAATTATAGCAATTTAATAACAAACTGTTAAATTTATTTCAATTAAGGAACAAAACACGTTCAGCTTCAGGGACTTTCATGCTCTTGCTCTTTTTTTTAATAATGTTTAACATCCGTTGTTACTACTGAGGCACCACAGGCGGTGGACACTGGGAAAGGATTTTTTTTTAAGGAAAGAAGTGTTCTAGGCCTAAGTTTAGGGTACCTTTCCACCATTTGCCATTTATGAAGACTGAGGAAAACCTGGAAAAGACCTCAGTCAGGGAGGACGGTTCTGGTGGGAACAGAACCCCAGACCTCCCGCTTGAGTCCGCGCCTGAACGAACCTAGTCACCCGGGTTAATTTATATACAGATATTGTTCTTTCAACCAGCAGTGTGTAAGTTAGAAATGAAGAATCAGATTTGAAAAGCTCAGCTCATGGCCTACAGCCTTCCGTGCTGACACTCTAACCAAGCACGAACCTCTCTCATCCTAATATATGTAAACTATCCGCTATATAGTTGGTGGTTAAATCACAAGTACTAGTAGCATTACAAGTCGCCTCTTAAGGAATAAATCTCACATAGTAGAGAATCCTTAGGGATATATAGAATTATTTTTATTTCATAATTAGTGACACTGTAAAATTCTGAAACTGTGGTAAAAATGTTAATTTTCTTAAAAAAAATGTGGATAGCTAACAAAGGTATATAAAGCCGAAAATATCAAATTAAATATTTTCTGGATGGAAAAGTATTGTGTTGCAAAGTTTTCTATGTTTTTGAAAACAGCAAAAACTTACAAAGAAAAGCAAACTAAGGAAACACAATCAAAAATGGATAGGACTGGAAATTAGTACAAACATAAAAGAATTAAAAGGCATTCTGCATCTACAAGGTTTACTGCAGCAAAACTTTTTAAGATGAGAAAGTAAACTAGTGCCGTTGGTTTGCTTGATTTGCATAGTTAACGGATGTGAAATGTCTGCTCATAGTACTGCTGTCCCTTGGTCTTTGTCTTTGTGTTATGGACAGCCCTAGCTTTGTTTGGAAGATGAGGGTGACTTCTTCAGAAGGACAGTATGGCACACGGGTCCCTTTGTTCCTGGCGCCGCAGGGGGTATGAGTTCTACCTTCCTTCTCCGCGAACCACCTGAAAGCCTAACCTGTCTTTTCATCCTCCAAGAGTGAGCACTGATTTGTCCTCGATGGGTGTCGCGGTCAAAGCGTGTATCACCAAAAACGAAACCTAGCAGCATAAAATAATTCAAAATGCTTGTATAAGTCACAAATAGACACCCACATTTACTTTACGTGTTCTTTTAAAGCCACGAGTTCGAAATGACGTATAGAGCATGAGATGATTTGGTATTGAAATAACCCATGACATTCTTTTTCCTGGACGCCAAATGACCCGTAATACAATAATTTGAGAATAATCTCTATTTTATTGGTATTTTCCACGTTCTAATTAGGGGACTTCAAGTTGCTTTTACAATGCACTGTGGGATTGATATTTCCTGTCTCACTCATATTTTCACTGCAGTGATCGGGTAGTTACTGTTGACAAGGTGGTCCATATGCTTCAAGATCAGCGCGAAATGTAAAGTTGAATCTTGTTATTAAAAAAAAAAAAAAATGATAATAGCGGTCTCAGCCTAGAGCACCAAAACAAAAATATGCGGATGTAGCAGAAAAACTATTTTAATTATGAACTTGAATCAATTGCGGAAATTGAGTAAATTTAAACTTTAAAGTTCACTGTTGTCAATGATTTGCAGGCAAGTGATTTTGACATTCGGGTAAATTTCTGTAACCGGATGTTACAGAACGTTAATGATAAAGTAAATCGTCCATGCTTCATTAAATTTACTGATGAATTGCGTCAAGAATGTAATTAGTTTTTTTAGAATGTTAAATATTTTAACCTTGTATTAGTTTTACAAATATAGTATTTTGTTCGTTTTTTTTAAATTTACTCTTCACTATATATACTATTTACTTACTTTTTCCATCAACCAGAACTACAACACTACACGACACTTTGGTTAATTTTCATCAGTTTATAGAACAAGTCTTTATAATGTCAGGACAACGAGCCTTTAAAAAAAAAAAAAAGGTTACAATGCATTAAACCCAACTAGAACATTTTCAAATCAATCAAAAGACAAACCATTGCATGGACCATTAAATATATTGCTAAAATTTGTATAGTTAAACATGTTTTGTTGTATTTCAAAGCAATCTTATGGGAAGAAACTGTTCTATGCACGCAGCATGATCATCAGTGCAAATTTCAATGAAGCCACTGCAGGTCTCCATGGTAAATCGTCTGTAATTTATTCCCCCTGGAGAACTGTGGATACGTTTTTCACCTATATGTTGTGTAGTGAAGGAATGGATGAGAATCTTAATAATTTTAAAGCATTAAAAGAAGTATTGGCAGTAGACAATTTCCTTTAATAATGAATTGCTTGTTAACGAACAGGCAATGTGTGCAAGGAAACACGTATGGGAGAAGAGGGTAGAGTAGATCCAAAATGGAATAAAATGGAAACTACATTGTAGAAATAAAAATGTTGATAGTCAGAGGGTGGGAAAGACGTAGGAACGTGGGTGAATATTTAGGAAAGAGAGAAAAGAGGAAAAGTAGGTGAAACATTGTTCTAACTCATGTACAAGACCAGAGAGTCGTGACACGTTAGATCCTTAAGTAGAGTTGGAACAGTTGTGTCAATTGTAAGAAATGTATAAATCACTTGTTATACATTTCGTAATGAAAGATTGAAATAAATATTCTATTCTACATTTTTTACCGTTGTAAGCTCTGGGTTCAACTGCATAATCTTGGTGAGCTTCAACACTGTCCCTGGTATTTTTTTCTTTGAAATTGTGTCAACAATTTCCCTTGTATCTTTTAGTGATAAAGATACAAATTCCAATGTGTCTTTAGCATTTATTATGCAGGCCGCACTGTCGTAAATAATACGTAGCAGCTTCTCATTTCCGTTTTCTGCTTGCGTGTGGGGGTGCTGGACCACCCACCCCCGTGAAGACAAATGAGAAGCTATCTGATGGAGAGGCGGCGCGATCACGAAAGCGGTGTGATAGGCGACTGGTGGGGTGCCAGCATGCTGATCACATTCCCCCCTACAATACTGCCCTTTATCAATGAAGTCGTAAGACGGAGGTGGAGGAAGCAGAGGTCACCGCTTTGCGCGCGCAGACGCAAATCTACAGCCAGAGCTCTACAAAATGATGTACGAACAAAAACTGGAGTGTTGATTTTTGATCAGACTGTAAAAAACAGCTTGAGAAATGCAGGGTTGAGAACTAGGATCCCCC
This sequence comes from Metallyticus violacea, assembly GCA_030762175.1. Classification (NCBI taxonomy): domain Eukaryota; kingdom Metazoa; phylum Arthropoda; class Insecta; order Mantodea; family Metallyticidae; genus Metallyticus; species Metallyticus violacea. Next base: position 79,201,382 of record CM060841.1, read on the forward strand.
TTCAAACCTCTCGTTTGACGCTTAAGCCCGGCTGAGGTTTGCTCAGAATTATCTCAAATGCCAGCTCCGCCAATGGAAGCGTGTTCTCTTCACAGACGAATCAAGATTTCGTTTGACGTTGTAATAGTCGTGCACATGTACGGGGATGTCCTGGAGAACGTCTTGCTCCAGCCGCCATTATTAAACATGACAGATTTGGAGGCGGTTCGATGATGGTTTGGGATGACATTACTACTGAGTCTCGCACAGAGCTGATTGTTGTCCCACAGCGCACGAATGCTGATTTATACATTAATGACATTATCCTTCTAAATGTTTTACCCTTTTCTTATGGTATGTACTCTAATTTTCTTCTAATGATAATAATGCTAAATCTCATACAACACGGAATACTAAAGATGTCCTGCAAGAATGCCAAAATTCGGGCGATGGACCAGCCTGCATGTAGTCCTGACCTCAATCCCATTGAGCATCTGTGGGATAAGCTGAAAAAAAAACTTGTTCGCAAATGCCTCACTGAAGAATGGGAGAAAACCATGACAAATGTTTATCATGAGGCTGGTGAGAAGCACGCCATGTGAGTGTTATGAAGTCATCGCAGCTCAAGGAGTACAAACTAGGCACTGAGTGTTGAAATAACTATGGAAACATTGATTACTAAACAATGTAATCATGTATTGGCACTTTGTTTTATGTATCACTTAATAATTGTTCGTATTTCTAATCCTGTGAAATAAAAGTTTGTTAGAAAGCCTATTCTAAAGTTTCATAATTCTTCAATCTACAATTACAAACTGTCAAAAATTAAATTGCATCGGTATTTATTTTGGGACTTTAATTTAAACATATATTCCTGTAATTTTTACAGTAGTGTAGCAAATAAATGAGATACGTGTTCGTAAATGCTTCAGTCCATACAGTTATTTTGGCCAGTCTTTCAAGAGATCCAACATCTACCCTACAGACCAGATATAGCACCCAGTGACTACTACCTCTTCTCTAAACGGAAGAAAGATCTTTAGATCAAGAGATTTAATGATAAATGATGAATGAACAAGTAAAAGGATGTTAGATGAAAGGCTTTGAGTTGTTAATTTATAGATGTTAAAGGTATATTTAAGTGAATGTGAATTTTATCAAAGGTATAGTGAATTTATTTCTTAAATTTAATGGGGCCAGAAAGTTTTTGAACTTACGCCATAGACTTCAAACGCAAATCTCAAAATATACCACGAAATATTAGCGGTTTGTGTTTGTTTAATGAGCATTATCTAAAACAGGTAGCAAACGTTGAAACTAAACGTACTTTGGAGATTGTCATATAAAAAGTTACTTTTGAAATAACCGTAGGAAAACTTTGCAAACTCTTACAACGTACATTCCTTCGAACAAAAAGTTGACAGGGGATTAAGAACCACCGAAACCCAAGACCCTCTTCTCCTCTTTTACTGCAAACAATACATTTGTAAAGTAATGCCTTCTAGGAATGTAACCCCTGCTTTTGTTTCCGAGAGTGGCTGACCAGGCTCTCTTGATGCAGATGCAGTTAATCGTTAAAAGTCCTTCAACGGCTACTCACTCGACGCATTCTTAGCATTCCGCAGGACCTGGTGTCGATGACCTTTCAAGAACGCCAAGGTCTCATCTGTGATCCACTAATTTGAAACGAGCTACTGGAAGAACCATATGAATCATCAAGAGTTTTGAGTTAATGACATCTGAGTTGTACACATAGAGATTTTAGCTCAGAAATGAAACTTGTAATGAATATTGTAGGGTGTGCTGGTAGAGTTGTGTAACCTATGTGGGCTGTTCAATAAAGAATGATCAGTATTTTAAAATGTAACTCTATAATATTTTGTGAACTTAATGGGCATGTACACTTGGTACTAGTTTCATAGTTGTCACTTCTAGTTCCCACCTGCTATAGGTGTACAAGTTGCGGCATATTCACTTCCGCCTACAGCCCAATAAATGGAGCGCGCGAGAACTATATGCTGCTCTGAAATTGTGCTTTCGTCTCAACAAATCTTCATTTGAGACCTAGGCACTATTATAGGAGGCCTATAGAGAGTTTGTTAATCCCTATAGCACAGCTAGAATTTGGTTTAAAATGTTTAAAGAAAGAGGCAAACAATTTCAAAGGAAAGTGGACCTGGGCTCCAGTTTGTGCTCTTATGAAAGAAAATATTAGCACCGTTGCTGTCATTGTGAGACAGGGTCGTCGAATAACCTTACGAGCACTTTCAGAAAGTCTAAGGTTTTCACTGGGTCTCACTCAGGTTGGTAACTGAAAAGTTCCAAGGCTGCTTACGTTCACTTGTAGGTTTGTGTGCAAGTAATTACCGCTGATTTGCAATATCATTTCGATCTTCAGAGCAAACAGCAAAGATCTACGTGGACATCTTCATAATCACTAACACATAAGTGGTTGCTTCTGCTGGAAAATTTAAGGTGATCTCATTTTTGGATACGTGCACACACGACTGTAACTGGGCAATGCTATAGTGATGCTCTGAAAACTCTGCAAGGTCACATCACACTGTGCAACAAGCTCGGTGCTGTACCACGAGAATGAACGGACGCACATTGCATATGTTACTGAATATCTCACAAAAAGCAATGTGAAGTGTGTCCCTCGCCCTCAGATGTAGCCCTGTGTGACATTTCTCTTTTCCCCATATTGAAGTAACACTCATCCCAAACAGTGATCAAGACTGCAGAGGCGATTCTGAAACGCTGTAACAAGTACATTGCATTCTACGGGGATTACTTTGAGACAGATCATCAAAACTAAGAGGATGAGTAATATTATGTTGTCAAAAAAACTATGATCATTCTTTATTGAGCAGCCCTGATACTAATTTCCTTCACGTCGGAAAACTCTATCTGTAAATGCTATTGCAGTACGGCAAGAGACTTGTTTCTGAGGAGATAGAGCTCAGATTATCTTTGAAGGTTCTTTCCACCTGGACGAAATTGATTATGAAGTTTAACGTCATCCAATCTCTGTTTGATTGCATTTGCAGTAATACCCTCTTTGGTGAATAACACAGCACAGCCTTTTCATAGCGTTGCTCAAACTGATGTGCTGGCCTCCTATAGATGTACAGCATTTGAAACTGGTGGAAAATATGTCAAATCAAGATTTGACCCAACACCCATTCCAAGACCAAAATCTGTACTGATCTGTCCATTTCATTCTTGGTCGCCCGAGATCATGTTTTACATTTAGCCTAAAGAGGAGGGCTAGCGCTTGAGGTTTTTACGTCCAGGAAAATTTATCCATTTCGTAAGGTTTGAAACCCGTGGTGTCCATATTGTAGATTTATGGCGCGTCAAAATAAATTCGATACCTAAAAAAGAGGTCCCTGGATAAAATTGCCGGCCATTTCAGTATTCCAACTAATACCTTAGCATGGGCTAATGGCCCATCCCTCTGGTATATGTACGTGCTAAGAGTAACTAAATTCCAGTTGTTAAAATGGTCCGCCAAGATCCTGAACAGTCTTTGGGACAAACCTTTGTGACAATGGACCTTTGCCAAAACAGAAAATTAATAATATTCATCCGACGGTTGCCTATGTTTTCCCAATTAATTTGGTCTTTGTAGATGATTAAAATAATAAAGGCCTAGACTCAAAACATTCATGCATTGTACACCCTCAACAACATGTCAGACGCACCTCCACATATAATAATGGTTAGACAGTCTGGCTTGTTGAACTGGTTTATACGGACGCTCTTTAACATCTCAGATCGTCAGTGTCCCATTCAATTCAGGAGACGTGAAACGCCCGATAAATTTTGCTCAAAGGCCTCTTTCAGGCTAGAGGTTCTTTTATCTATGACATTGGAATCACGCCTTTACTTCCGTTCCGAAGGAAGTTATACTTAGGATTTTTACGCTAGAAAAGAATCCGTCGACCCTGGCCAGGAATGAACTCGCGATCTTGGGTTTAGGAGGCCAGAAGTATGGTTACAATTACATCACCAGGACCGACTCGTTTTGACCTACAATCGTCAATGCACAAGTACTGTGACAATGTTTTGCAGCTTTCGTTATTCTCTAATTGACATATCTTGTGCAGTTGGAAACCGCCACAGGTGCCGAGGTCGTTAAGGCGCGGACTCGTGACTCTGGGGTTCGAATCCCATTAGGACCTCCTCTCTGACAGATTTTTTCCATGTTTTCCTCAGTTCTCATAAATGGCAAATACCAGGGAGGTACCCTAAAACTTAGGCCTTACAAAAATCCTTTCCCAGTTTATCATTTCATATATCATCAGTGTCCACGGGCGTTAAACACCATTAAAACTGTACAGTAGGAAGAAATCCACAGAATTTGTGCATTAAACCAAGTTATATGTTTAGCAAATATTTTTCATCGTCTGCAGTTATTTCCTTCATTTCTATTTTTTTTCTTTCTTTCCTTCATATTTCTCTGTTTCACTTTTTATTTTTTTATTCCCTTTCTTCAGATTCTCTTTTTCTTCTCTGGCTGACAATTGCAATCACCATAATTTATTCTTTGTTAGTTGCAATCACTATAATTTATTCTTTGGTTCTTTTTATCCATTTTCTTTTCATCATTCTTGTTTTTTCCTGAGCTTTTTTACCCCTCTCTGCAACACAGTTTTCCATACTTTTTCCTTGCTACACTTTTCTACGTACGAAAACATATAATAAATACTCACTGCACGTGGTATAGATATCTAACCATTGCAATGTTATGCCTGGCTTGACACAACTTCCTAATTTGCTGTATCGTCTACTTATCATCCAATTGAATTTATGGCATCGTAAAAAGCATTCGGTTAGCGCGCTCGGTAAAGCGATGTGTGTACACCGCACGTGTTTCTATTCGGAGCCGGCAAATTTCGTATTTTAAAGGAACTGTTTGTATTTATATCTCGTATCAACGATAAGTTTTTAAAATGTATTATAAACTGTGCTCCGTGTCAATAGTAACAGTCCATGTTATCAATCACTCTTATAAAAAATAGTGAACACTATGGTTCTTCATCTTCTTCACAAACCTTTTCCTTATAGTTTGGTAATTTTTTCCCTAAATAAGCCTTGAGCTTTCTAATTTTCTGCCATCAGAGCTTCTCTTCCATTTTCTGTCTAATATAAATTTACTATGAAAGTTGCTATAATCCCCTTACTTGTCAATTTAGTAATAGCTTTGGTCAACTATTCTCACCCCATTATTTGAACATACCGAAACACTACACTCCTAATTCCTAGTCTATTTGAAAGTCTTTTCCGGACTTCTGAATTCCTAATCTCTCTAGTTAGCTCTAAACATTTTATAAAATCCATTTCACTTTCTTTGTTTTATATCTTGTTTTATTTATAAGAAGCCACATTTCTGCACCATTTAAAACCATGTTTTTAATTCTATTATGGAAAAAAATTGACTCTGCTCCTCGAGAAATACTTGCTTTAATTCAATAGTAACTTTGTAAAGAGTTTGTCCTGGTTTTTCGATAGTGTTTATTCATAATACTTTCAACTTTTCCCAATAGCAGATCTCAAATACCGGGGGATCCAATATTCCGATGACCGATGCAGTATCGGGGGAATCTCTCAAGGCCACGGCTACATGAGTCAAGGCAGGAGGACGGGGTTTACCGAACTACTGTGTTGGCCTTGAATCTCACGCCATTCAACCAGTGCCATTTGAACAGTGAAAGAAAGAAACTATTCTGATTGTCCTAGGGTAAAGCTTGCTAAGAAAACTAATTAGCAAATATTAGGCCAACTATTCCACAACAAGTGGTTTTTTGTATATATAATTGTTAAGTCCGCGCAGTTAGAGATTATTTGAAGATCATTTCGCAGGTGATCGAGTTCCAATTTGCAATACGATTTATAATTAAAGTATTCAAAAACTTAAGACACACTAAAGGATAACATCCTTTAAAAGATTAATGTAATTTTTCAAAGAGAGTTAAGAAGGGTAATAAGCAATTCCATTAGCATGTGCCAAAAATGGAGGGAAAATAAAGGCATGCAGTTCCAACATCTCTTTTCGTGACATGGATGGGAGCTTAACTGAGTTCTTCTCAAAAAATGTATTTAAACAGAACGTTAAATTTAATATTAGAACGTTAGTTGATGTTGAGCCAGACAGGCTCTTCTTATGTATCTCATAACAAAGTCACATAAACGACACTCAGCTGAATACAAATAGACACTCTAAAACACGAGTTTTCAGTGAGATAAAAATAACAAACGTGATCTGACGCAGCCCCACTTCTGTCAGATTACCAAAAGTAGCTAAGGCGACCCAACTTAGAAAGTGTTAGGGTTACGAAATATGACCACCTCCGCAGAACCTGCATCATTCTAACGCGGTCATGTAACGCTTTCCTTTTTAGGTGCGTTCGAATTAACTTATACCTTCTTCTTCCTATCAAGTATTAGCTCTTTCGATATGTTACTCTTTTACTGCCATATTTTTCTGGGTCCTTCTATGTTTCTTCTGCCTAAAGGTTGATATTTTCAGGCCAATTTCGGTATTCGACTGCCTTCCATTCTTCAGAGATGTTCTCTGTAACTTCTCTATGCTGTAAAGCTATGATTTATCCCAAAGATAATTTATTCATCTCTTATTTGCGAATTTGATATTCTATCACTTCTATCGGCCCTTCATTCCCGTATAGTAAAGTGAATACAGCATTATCTTGTGTGTCTTTTACGTGTAGATGTCTTGACTTATAGTTGCGCACATTATTTGTTACTTTTGCAGTTTATATCTATATTACTATTATTATTATTATTATTATTATTATTACTATCATCAACATAATCATCATGTATATAGCTTAGATCACATTCTAAATTATTGAAACGCTGTGCTTGTTTTGTTACTTTATCATTTTTATACTTTTTATTCTTATGGGTGTTTTTTTATAAAGGTTTTTGTTTGTTTTTTTTAGAGATATTTAATTTATATTTGTTTACAAAATTACACCTGATTGCTGATTGATCAAGGAGAAACACAGTAGCATAGTGATATGTTTTTACTTCACTGTAGGATATGGCTGCCTAAACGAACACTTATTTTGCTGCAGTCGTTAATTTAAATGAAATTTAAACCAAAGTTTTCGCTGGCTCTGCGGTTAGCATCATCAGGGTACTTACGGCAAAACAAACTTGTAATGATACATTTTAGTAACAACGCCAGCCGCGAAAGTATAAATAATATTTTTAAACACATCCTTTTACATATACATGAATATAATAATACTCATTCAAATAGAGTAAGATAAGTGTAAACTTTAATAAATGTGTTGTCAGTTACAAAACGGTTTATTACTGTATTAAATTTGTATAATTTTACAATATTTTTTGCACTTGTTTCACTATATGCCAGTAAGTAATTAAACAAGAATAGAATTTGTTGATGCTTCGCCATTTTCGTTAACGTAACTACTGTGCATTCAAGGGGTATTAGTTTATTAAAATAATAATAGAATTTGTGTTTCATTTTACTAGAAGTTAAAATGACAATTTTCATTTTATATTTTCTTCTTTCAGATGTTGATATCATTTTAAAATTTTGATTTTCTCCCTTATGTTTTATGTATACTTTAAACCGGTACAATAATCCTAAAATACAGTCTTTCACGAATCGGTGAAACATTGTCTCTTTTACCAGCCGATGCGGTGTTAATTTTCGATAGGTGTCTGCCCTTCAGAGAATTTCTGCACCCAATTGTAAACGGTTGGACGTGACAGGCTCTTCTCACCGTAGATGGGAGGCATTTCTTTATGAATATTCTTTGATTATATACCTTTTACCTACAGAATGTACAACAGAGCGCTGCTCGAGGGCTGAACACTTACTCAGAGGCACCGCCATGATGAAACTGCGTTTTACTATTGTCGCAATAGACTCAGGTGCCTCATTTAAATATGTATACATATCACAATTTGTAGCTTATTTAATGACTTGCCCTCTGCGCATCAGTACCCACTAACTACGATGTCACAAGCTCTCAAGCACTCAAATAAATTTGATCAAGTCAACAAAAATAATGAATACTTGGAATCTAAACCTACACAAGACCAAAAAATTTTTTTTCACTCGATTTCTAAGATTATTAGCCTTGTGTCACCTGAATACTTTACTACACTAACTTCACTGTGATATGGAAAGAAATCTATGTCAAGTATCCGTTCCCCAAGAAAACTTTCTTCAACAATAATGGAAACCAAACATATTCGGAGAGTGTCAGTGAAGTTTCGTGTCCTACTACTTGCTATTTTGTATACACTGACTCCGAGGTTTTGCGGGAAAGCTCACAAATCTACATTTAGTCAGATTACTCAAACTTACCGGCATGCGTGAAGCTCCGGACGGTGTTGGCGGTGCGGGTGAGTCTACCCGGTAAAGGCAGAGCCGCCGTGTCTACATCGTGGCCCGTTTGGCGCCGGTACAACTCCAGCATGGCGTCGGGCACCACGACCTTGTTGGGACGCGGGCGGCGCCGGAAGCCGAAGAGCGAGAGCAGGCTGGATTCGACGGTCTCCAGGACCTCAGGCGTTGGTTTCTGTTGTTGGGCTGCTGGGAGAGGCGGGGGGAGCGTCGCGAGTAGCACGGGGATGACCATCAGCAGCCCGCGCATTGTCGCTCACACTCCAGCTGCAACAAACGCACACCATGAGTGACTCGTAAGGCAGTTTGTGTAAAGATAACATGCTGCTCAGCTCGCTCACGAAAAACCCTTGTTTAGTTTCACTTTCATTCCTTTTATGTTTTCGAAATCATACCATAATGTAATTAGTGACAGTATTTCAGTTGTTTCTAATATTTATTTGCATAAGTAGCCATATTGGCAACCCCAGAACTATGTCAGACTGGAAGAAATCATTAACAGTTTTGCACTGTAGGTCCCTTCAGCCCTATAAAATTACACTTTAACACATCATTTAAGTAATTACTACCCTTCCGATATTGGCAACGTTATCTACAAATTTAGATAACGTTTTTACTTCCTCCTAGTGATAAATAAGCGAACTATTCATTTGAAACAAGGTATATTACGAAATGAAAAAAGTTAAATTTTAATTACTCATTTATTAATAATTATTAAGGACTTTCCAAAAATATAGTATTAAAATTGGTTTTATTTTGTTCATAGGTTTGTTCAACTTCGCCCCCGGTCTCGTATCGCGAACATCCCACACACAAAATAAAATTCCGCTTTTAACACGTGTGTAAATAATTAAATATTTTATGTACAACAATTATTGGATTTCTTCTGTCATTATTAGTAGTGCTTTATGCCAGTACAGATCTATGAGAAACATTACTTTAATGTTTTAAACATACTCTAAGCCCTTGCATGCACGACCCCCTTTTCGAGAATGAAATTATTAGTGACCCTCCATTCACTTCGCTGCTTAATTAATAATAACCATGAAAGTTCGCGCGCATGCTTCAACAATGTGACTTCTGTTCAATCAGCTGTGTAACTGGTCAAAATGATCATAATGAAACATTCGGTTAAGTATTCTTAATAAGAATGGACGTGATAATAGATATGTCCTTTAACAAAAGTACTTTCCCCATATTTACCGCGATCCCTCCGGATCCCGATCCACAGTTTTCTAAGAGATACAAATAAAGGAATGGAAACTCGAGTGGAAATCAAATGCAGATGTCATTATTTCTTCTGTAAACAGAATGCAATAAAATGCAGTTTATCAAGAGTAATAGAATGTTTTAAAAATTGTTACCATGGATAGCAAACCCCAAACCACCTCTTTGATTCTTTAAGCGGAGTGAACAGTATTAATTAAAAGGAACAAAAAAAAACAATACATATAATTTTGCTAATTAATATACAATATATTACTCAAATGTTAAAAACTTAAAATAAGATATTTTGTACACTTACTGATATAATAGTCTACAAGAGTTTCTTAAGATGTTAGGGAGAATTTTCCATATATTTTAGATGTATAACTACATTATAAAATATATTAAACAAATGGTCTACAGAATATAAAAGTATTGTACGGAAAATATCCGGCCGTTTTGTATATCTCCAGAACCGGTAGTCAGAAAGAATCTTTCCCATTACGCAGTAAGATATCATTGCTTAATATTGTGAACTATGTAACTGTTGATATTTTTCAAGCATTTTTTCAAATAAAGTACGTGAGCTATTTAGGGAGCCATATCCAAATAGATCAATGCCAAATCATACAACAGTTTCCAAAATTGTCTGTAAGCTTGAGGAAAAAGGAACTGCTAAATAATTTTAATAGTAAAATATTCCCAAATGCGCAACAAAGAGAAGAAAATGAGAGAGAATGTACGCCTGCGATAATTGAGAAGCCAAACATGATTTATGGTTAGAACATTTTAAATGCAACGCGCAACAAAAAATCTTGAAAAAGACGAATTTCCACTCTTATAAATACCATTGCTAGCAAGAATTCCTAGACACTGATTTTATATTATATAAAAGCTTTCAAATAATATAAACGGCCAATGAAAATGCATATATATATATATATATATATATATATATATATATATATATATAAAAGCTTTCAAATAATATAAACGGCCAATGAAAATGCAGGATTATTTTTTTTTTTTTTTTTTTTTTTTTTTTGTGAATACACATTTACATTAAACATGAACCAAATGTTCCGCACCATTTTCTACAGGCAAGAACTCAATTTCCACAGAAAAATAAGAAAAATAATGCTTCTGCGGTCAAGTCAGGTCAACACATCATTGGTCCACTTTTTTCTTGATTAAAACTTAGCAGGAGAAACATTCTTAATTCTACCACAGGAACACCTAGAATCAGCAGTGGCAAAAGTTACAAAGGAAAATCAAGAAAGTTGGTTTAAAAAGAATAGTTGTTCTACACAAAATAGTTGAAATATAAAAAATTGTTAAAATATATTTTCAATATAACTGGTCCAAGTCATTTTATTAAATGGTCAGCACGATCAACTGACGTTTCTCTAAATGGCTTTCTCCTCTGAGTGCACGTAAAATCAAAAATGTATTGTGATAAGAAATTTGAAAATTCAGACTATTTGAAAAATGCTATGTAGGATGAATGCTACAAAATCTCACAAACGGAAGTTATACAATAGATTGGGATATTCTTTGCAGCAGGACAGCATTTTGTGCATTTATTATAACTTGCCATGAAATATGCTAAAATATTTTTCTGTTTAAAATCTGTGCAGTGTATATGTCCAGTATTATTATTTTATTCGTTTTGCAAAGAGCTGTAAGAGTAATGTGCGGTGTTGCAACACGAACTCACTGTAGACCGCTTTTCGTAAATCTAGGAATATTTATTTTGCCTTCAATGTTTATTTTTGATTGTCTTCTGTATTTGTTCTTGTCTACATGAACATCCAACTCGTACTAGATTAAATGTATATTTAATGTCGTACATTTACGGCAAGTAAAAGAACCTCAAGCCTGGAAGAAGAGATCTCTGGGCAAAATTTGTCGGCCGTTTCTCGCACTGAATTGAATGACCTGAGATGTTAAACAGCGTCCGTAAATAAAGCAAACCAAACAAGGGTTGACAAAAAATTTAATGTAAGGTTTAATTCTTTTGCCTTAATGTCTTTTTCTATTGTTAATTTCAAAATGGACATGTATTTTTGGCATATAAATCTACAAACATGTATGGCAATGATGCAAATAAATATTAAATATTCTGTAACATAATAAGTATTAAGTAAATAGATGAAGAATCATAGACTGTTGACTTAATAAAAAGTAATTGTTTTAAAGCATACTGCAAGTATCATGCATCTCAAATCAATGTGTAAAAATATTCAGATTTAGACTTTCACTGCCGGAGTTGATCCAAAAATATGTACTTCCAAATTTATCAACAGGATCATGGCCTATAAGCCGGAATTATATTTTATTATAAAAGTAAATTTCTATAAAAATGAATTACTGAAATAAACAAATAAAGGATATTATTCTCTATAAATAACGCTAATGAGCTATCTGACAAAAATATTTCATTATTTAGCTTTTAATATGCAAAGTACCTATAAAGCCTCATCCAGTTCATCATCCTGTATGTCACATTTGGCAACATTTTTAAAAATATGATACATTGACGTCTATAACCGCAAAATCTTTATTGTGCTTCTTCCAAAAACAGAACATCTAAACAAAACAAAAAAAAAATAGAAAAGTATATCCAGTAGGAACACAGTATTAGATTTTTGTCACAAGTTTTTGTTTTAAATTCTTAAAGATCCACTTGGCACACTTGTTACTCATAATGTCAACATAAACGCAGACTTTTAAAATAGAACATGAGTAGCTGATACTGTGGGATGAAATTATCGTCCAACAAACTTCCTGCCTATTTCAAGATACTTGACAGTCTCGCAGCAGAAGCTAGGAGAATATTTGTTCACCACTACACTGGGCTAGCTTTGCAATAACTTTGCACCATCATTAGAGTGTAATTTTTTGTATTTTTCCAATAAAGCCACCAAAATAACATATACAAAAATTATTCCAAAGACCATCCTCAATTTCAAATGGTCATTACTTGCATAATTTTTTAGTACTGTAAAACTAAAAACTTAAATTGTTAGAAATGAAAAGGGACTTCGTTATAACTAGAATAAACAAGAAAAATTAAGTATATCACCCCTGTTTTGTTCAACAAGAAATAATGGTTCTAGCATTAGTAAGTATGCTTTTCTTCGGAAGGGAAGCAAAGCTGCTGGTCCGGGTCGTAGATTTACCTCAAGCCTGAAAGAAGAGATCTCCGGGCAAAATTTATCGGCCGTCTCATTCCCTGAATTGAATGGGATGCTAATGACCAGAGATGTTAAACAATATCCGTAAATAAACCAAATAAAAGAATAAAAATAAGCATAAGTAAGTGCATTCTAGGAATATTTTAGTTCCTCATGAGTATACTAAAAATATCTGTCTTTGAGGCAACCCCATAACCAATAGTCAGCCGGATTCGTATCAACTAGGTCAACCGTTTGGAAAATGCCTAATAGTTACACGATCACAAAAGGTGATGCTTAATAGTATTTACGGTAAAGCTTATGTGAGGTGGAGCATCGCCTTACATGAAAATGATGTTTCCGATATGCATGATTCTGTAATGCGGGTATTACAAGTATTGTGTCATTCGAAATTATCGCTGCCCGTTTGCCATTGCTGTTTTTGTCCTTCATAGATATAAGATCCTGTTACACTAACATAAATGAAACGATGGCAGAAATGTGTGGATGTAGGACATTGCCAGCACCTCATGCCATAAGATACGTGCTTATTGCTATTGTAGTTGTAATTATGAAAATTTTATTGCGTGGATATTTCATTCGCTTCGCCCGAAGTTACAGTTCTGACTACCGACTCGCAAGCTGCCATGGAACGGACGAAAAAATCGTGAAAGACCCGGTGAAACTATACTATAAGATGGATTTTCAGCACCTCCCATTAAATATGTACATCATTTGCTATTTCATTGGATTATATGGATAGACACCAAATTTATTGAATAATATTGTTTAAGAAACATTTTTAAATACAAATAAAAAAGTCCTGTAAATGTTCTTGACAAGGGACAAGTGACATTTTTCTGTTTCCAGGTTTATACAACTCTCATCACCCTCAATTTTCAATTAACTTTTCTAACAAAAGCTGTTATTTCATTTTTTTTTAGATTATATATTATTTCTTTTATATAGCTCATGTTTTCTGTATATATATATATATATATATATATATATATATATACAGATATATATATATATATATATCTTAACGAAAGTGACTCGGTAGATTATATATATATATATATATATATATATATATATATATATATATATATATAATAATCTACCGAGTCACCTTCGTTAAGATTATATTTTTAATTATTTTAACATTATCTGTAATAGCCTTATGATGTAAGTATTACATAATATGTTTCAGACTTATGTGCGAAATTAATTATTATGCTTGCACGGAACACATGTGGCCTAGCAAAGCAAGTGTAATATATTTTACACCTGTGAAAGAAATGCGAAGGAAAGTGGTGTTCTCTCGGAGTGTATATGTGAGAGGAGGTCCCATTAATCATGGGGCTAAAGTAGATGCCGGAGGTTGGTTTCCCTGGGTTAGATTAGTTCAATTGGTTCCCCCAACACATGCGTGACAGTGAACCAACCGACCGATCCTGCCTGCCGTCGTGTCGCTCTGGGGAGGCCCGCTATTTATCCTCATGCTTTACCTAGTCATGTCATTCATTTTCATACTTTACGTCAGTTGATTATTCTTCAGGACATCAAAGGTCTTTAAATTATACTCGCAAAGCGAAGGTTATGATTCCTATCCTCGCCATATTAATTTCAGCACCTTTGGATACACATTTATTAAAAATTAATATATCTATATTTATGAAAATTGGTATAGTTATACTCGTAGCTGCCGCCGCGGGTGAACGAGGTCGTTAAGACGCGGACCTGTGACCGGGAGGTCTGGGATTCTATTCCCACCAGGACCGTCCACCCTGACTGAGGTATTTTGCAGGGTTTCCTCAGTCCTCATAAATGGCAAATGCCGGGGAGGTACCCTAAACTTAGGCCTGGAATGCTTCCTTCTTTAAAAAAAAATTCTTTACCAATTTTTATTTCTTGAATCTTCAGTGTCCATCGCCTGTGATGCCTCAATAGTTAAACACTTTTAAAAAAATAATATTCGCAGTTGTAATTTTTCTATAAATATTGTTGTTTAATTAATTTAAGAAAAATTGCTGTTTTAGCTTTTCTTTTTCAATATGGTTATTGTTCTAAATATTTAACATATAAATGAGTATAATAATTATTTATTTAATTTATTTTTAAAGAAAATAGTTCATGACAGAAGTTATATTTAAAACTTTTGTAAATTTCATTCATTTGGTATAAACAGCTTCTGAGAAAAGTGTTCCTGTATAAATTTATATTATCTTTCTAGACAGACTACGGCTGTGTGCAAAATGGATCTTACCGTTTAAACTAAAAATCGAATGAGGCTTATTTAGACGGAAACTAGTTTATTAAATGGTACTTGAATTTTGCTTAGTTTTCATTGAAAACAGCACAAAAACAGCACAAACCTGGATTATTATGTGCTTTCCAGAATGACTGAAAAGACCTGAAGAAATTTGAATGGTGAAGAATTTATTGAATTGTTTATTTTTATGAAAAGGTTAAAGCCAGATTATTATTATTATTATTATTATTATCATCATCATCATTATCATCATCATCAAAATAAAGACAAAAAGGAAAGAAGCAATTTAATGCTTTCCAACGATACATAGTTTGTGCCTGTCGCTGTAATAGCCATGGTTTATTCAAAAAGCCATGCCCACTGCTGAAGTGGATTTGTTGTGAATTTTTCTTTCAAATATAAAGATGAACTAAATCTAAAGTATATTATCTTTCCGGGAGGGTTTGAGTTTCTCCGTTTTCATTCACTTCTAGCCTAGCAGCCTAGAAGTTTAGAAGTTATCGTTCACCTTTTGTTCGGAGAAAAAGTTACATATAGACATCTTGACTCAAAGCAGAATTTGGTTTTGCAGGTCTATATTTTCTAAAGGCAAATGTTGGATTGGATATTTTCATTCTAAGAACCTTCCCCCTCCCCAAAAAGACTTACTTACCACTAAAGAATACAAACTGTTGTATGTTGTTGTATTATTCATTTGTTGTGGTAAAGTTAAGGCAATCGGAACTGCTGTTCCGCTCTGCCATTCCAATAATAACCGCATTGTTTCACACCAGAATTATAACACAAGCAGCTACAAAGATAATGTACAAATAAACGTAATAAAAAAAAAGAAAGGGAGTGTAAATAAATGCGGTAGTAAACTTAACCAAAGAAAATTAAGAATAAATGCAATAACATAGACAATTTTTACACGTGGGTGGTTTGGGGCGGAGAAATACTTTCGGTACTTCAGCTTTGCTAGCGGCTAATTCTTCGAGGACTTTCAGAAGGAAGGGAAGGACGACATACAGCGGTGACTGCGCGGACGCAAATGGGGTACCTAACATATTTCCATAAAGAATGCCTCCTTCTCGAGTTGTTCGAGCTCCTCGGAAGGCCCGCATCCATTCCACACTCCGGTACAGAAACAGTTCCAATGCGCAAGCAACCAGTACGCCTCGCTCTGGCACTTTCGACACTGTAATAGGACCAACGGAATGAAGTGACGTGAAATGGGAGCAGGAAATTCGTGAAAGGTTAATATTTATTCCAGATTCGTCTAAGTCACTAGGGGAAACCATGAAAAAGAAGAAGAATGAATGTGTATTAATACACATAAACATTTGTGACTAGCACCATCATCTAGTAATCAGCGTTCTTGACATATATTCCTGGGGTCCTGGGTTTCATTCCGGAATATACCATGAGGATTTTTCATTCGATGGAATGATCCCTAAGGTGAGTAGTTTATGTCCCAAAGACTCCCCTAGTGCATCATCTTCACTAGAGCTACGTAGCAGCATCCTATGAGCGTCCTGGGCACAGAAGTCACGCCAGAGGAATATCCACAAGTTCATGAGAATAAGGGGGCCTAGCATTGGATTAAAAAAAAAATTAAATCATGAAAGAGAGTGGATATGTACTAGTAAAACATATAGAATAAACAACTTAAACGTTATTTTAGAGGTGATACTGATAGGGAAGGTAATGAAAATAAGAATTAGGGGATACAGTCATCTGGGTAAAAGAAGTGAACTAAACTGGGCAGTACCGAACTAAGTCACCATAAGTTCAATACAATCAATGACAACTATCAAAAGTACGTCTTGGTGGTGCAGTTGTAACAATACTTGCCTCGTAGATTCAAGATCGTGGGTTCAATCCCGACCAGGATCGATGGATTATTTCGGGCGTAAAACTCCTAAGTATGGCTTACTTCGGAAGGGAAGTAAACTCGTGGGTCCCCATGTTGTAGATTTATGGCATGATAAAGAATTTCAAGCCTGAAAGAAGAGGCCTCTCAGCAAAATTTATCGGCCGTTTCACGCGCTGAACTGAATGGGACGCTGATGACTTGAGATGTTAAAGAGCATCCATAAATAAAACAAATCAACAACTATTTAAAACCAAATGATTCCCCATTAATTGACATTGTTTTTAAATATTTAATTTTTTACAAGATATTATGGTTATGAAAATGTATTATAATTGAAAATGTAAATTTGTATATTTATCGCTAATTTACTTTTTATGCTTCATTTTCACATATTCACTAGAGCGTAGCCAACTTCTGAGGTTAGAAAGCCTGGAAGATGCTGCTACATTAATAACGAGCAGGATATCTCGGTCGGTAACACTTGGGACTTATTTAAATTTGAGATCGGCCAACCTGAACTTATTTGTCTTTTTTCACTGTGTCTTAGACGAGTGCTTTCCGGGAATTTCTCCCTCTTCCATCTCATTCTGTTGCTCTGTTTTAGGACTCCAAGTGCACGGCAAGGAGAACTGGTGTGCCATGATACGGTGGCTTGCGCTTTGGAAAATTTTCCTTTCCACGAGCGTCACGAATTCCTTGGAAGAAGGCTCTACTGGCGTCAAGGTGTTCTACCAAAACATTGTTAGAAACATCATGTCTCCTTCACCTCATTCCTTCCTCTCGGAGATGCCTCTACTGAGGGTATAAGTAGCGGCCAGCTTTTGAGCAATGTTGAAGTCTCTAATAATCAATTCAACCCAACCGGGAATGAAACCTGGGCCCACCGCATGTGAAGCTGAACGCTATCTTTAAATATTTTTCCTTTTCTTGTGTAAACAAATAATTGGCAGTATGAAACTTCATAAATATATTTACAATTTTCTGCACAATGGTTTAAAGAAATATTTGGACACTTTTACTATAGCCAGATTGTACACAGATTAAAAAAACCACCCCTGAAATTAAATTCTTATACTTTTCCTATTTAATATATATTTGTGAGTTTAAAATTTCATAAATAGTTAATGACTGGCTTCTGGTAATATTTTTTAAAAATATCATCAAGTAGCGTTTCAAAAGTTTTATATGTTTACTGCTATGGTTAACGACGTTTAGGATATTTCAAAAGCATAAATATTTTGTTTAAAACGATAATTAGTAAAAATGAACATTTTTCAAATCTAAGTTTATTTTTAGAAATATATTTTACGACAACTTTAAGCCCGTAGCTACAGCATGTGACAACAGCTACAATAGCATTGCGCTGTTGTTGGAAACTCCAGAGAGCTTCGTCATTAAAATGCCACTCGAGAGGAGAGCCAGACGATCCAGCCAGCACGGCACCTCTCTTATTGTGATGGATGACCCGGGACCCCCTACCAGACAGCCGGCACACATTCATTGCTCAAATTTTATAAACAGCCTCAAGGATTGTTAAGGAAAAGCCGTAATATTTACTCAGGCATTTGGGTTGATACATTTCTGCGATTTCCTAGAGTAATTAATCTATTATAAAAGATATTGTACCACCTCCGTGGTAGGGTTAACATTTGCGATTACTATACGGATATACTGGGTTCGAATTCCGGTAAGGACAGTCTATTTGGATAAGATTTTTTCCGTTGTGTTTCCTTATGCCAGATCGCTTTAGGTAGTTAAGTAATTTATTTGCTCCATCATTAATACGTTTCATTCATCCCTACAGACTTACACCTATAGTATAGACATCGCAATAAGACTGATGCAATCAAGGCGACAATAAATCAGGCATAAAAAGTACTCTGAGAGCCCCCCCCCCCAAAAAAAGCAATACCTAAATTGTTTTGAATATTAAAAATTCACGCACTATTATATCTGAATGATTATAATTCAATTCTTTTTTGAACAGTAAATACTTTCCAAAAAACATTTTCCAATCACTCTTATGTGCTCAGATGTAATTTTCAGTTTATAATTTCCCTTATTGTATGTGAATGAATATGAATGCATTTTAATCCCATTTTTACACCTGGACCATTGAAATGTTGGTCTTGCATTGTTGTTACATCAGTTTTATTCTATTGCTGAGGTATTTCAATTAGTTTAACACATAGTTTTGAGATAAAGATGCCGTTAAGTCGAGAGGAGGCTGCTAAAGCAGTTGCCCTGTTTGATGATGAACGGAGCATGTGTTATGTTGCCCATGTTTTGCGAGTTAATGTCTCTACTATACAGAGGACATACCGAAGGTTTAGGGAACTCGGTATCTACAGCAGAAGACCAGGGCCAGGCCGCAGAAGGATGACGTCTGTCAGAGATGATCAATTTCTGCGGCTGCAAGTTTTGCATGATCGTTCGTACAAACTCAAAATCGCTTGCAGGTGTCAATGTCAGCGTGAGAACAGTTAGAAGGAGACTTGAAGAAGCACAGCTCACCTCTAGAAGACCAGCAAGAGGATACCTTGCTTACCCAGAAACATTTGCAAGCATGCCTTGCCTTTGCTCGTCAACATCTGGAGTGGACTGAGAAGCAATGGAAAGATGATGCTTCACTGATGAGTAGAGGGTTCAGCCTAAGATCACCTGATGGCAGGAAGAGAAAGGTATGCCCTTGCACCTTTTCATCAACAATGGCTTCCAGGGAAGGTTCCGCTATGCTGTGGGCTGATATCAGTGTGGAAGTCAAGATAAAGTTAAGCCTGAATGCAAACCGGTACATTGAGGAAATTCTTCAGGGGCACAGTATCCTCTATGCTCCATAAGTTAGCAATGATTTCCACTTCATGCATGACAATGCCCGTCCACATGAGGTCCAGTACTTGGGTGAGGGCAAGTTTGGCCAGTAGGATGGTCTGGCGAGCATGATGAGAAAAAATTCGTCAACTTGTTTCTGAGAGCCTCAATAAACTTCGGAGGGAGTGACTTTGAGTGATCAATGGGAGGCCATACCACAAGCAAACCTAAGGACATTGATGCCTGTAAGGTTGCAATCTGTGACACAAGCCAGAGAAGGAAACACCCGCTTCTGAGAGTGCCACTGAGAGAGTTGAAAGGTATGTCGTTGTGATGTAAAAACCAGATCGTTATGAAATGTGATTTATTTGCATTCATGTTCATGCTTGTACAATAAAGGAAGTTATAGACTCAAAATTATATCCGAATACTTAAGAGAGGTTGTAAAATGTTTGGAAAAGTACTTAATGTTCAAAATATGAATGGAATTATAATAATTCACATATAGTAATGCGTAAAATATTTTTAAAAATTAGGTGTTTTTGTGCCTTATAGTACACGTCTTGTTTCTTTAAAATTAAGTAGATAGTCATCGAAGTTGCCGGATTATTCATAAAATATAAAATTGACAATTATATTAAATGAACGTTTGATATTTAACTATCTTAATTTATTTGCACAAGTAACCTTATGTACTTTAAGAAACTAGCTTTTTTTTTTTTTCGTACGTTTTAAACCGTCGTTAGAGTAGGTTACTCCTAAAGATATATGACTTCTAAGAACGGAGGGCATTTCATTGTAATCTTTTGTGCGATGTTTTCCTTTGGTAACGGTACAGTATTTTAGCATGTTACAATGTACCGTTTAAACATTTGAATGCGAATAAAGGGTCCCTTAGATTGGACGTACTTACTGCCTGGCAGAGGAAGAAATGGGAAAGTTATCTTTCCTTGTGATTTACGAGTCTTAGCGTTACTTTAAGACGAGAGAGCTCCAACTAAACATTACAATGCGAGGAATAATCCGATAAGTCCGTGCAAACTTAAAAGGTGGTGGCACCAGACAGTTATCTTGGCGACTTAGTGAATATTGAGGGATGGTGTACGTTGTTATAAACCGTTACAGAGTTTATCAGGTTTGACAGCCATTTATCGGCTTAAATTTGCAAATAAGTGTTCAAAATGAAGGCGTCTGGGTAATCGGAATAACGGCGAGAAATTCCTGATAGGCCTAGGAAATGTTGAGGAAAAAAGGTGAAGTTAACTCCTACAAATATCATTAGAAGTTGACTTTTAAGTCAATTAGAATTTATTGTAAGTCCTGAGAATAAATAATCAGAAGCATCACCGTCATTATTTCATTCAAGATGCAACATCTGATCTGTTTCGTTTCAGAAGAAAGCACGCCCCCCCCCCAAAAAAAAAACTTACTTTAAATCCATAATGTGTTTGCGCCAATAACTCAAACTCGTTAAGCAACAGTTTCGCTTTAGGTTGGCGCCACATTTTAACATGTTAGGGCACACTTTTCTCTCCCACTTTCACAGACTGTCAAGCGAATATGCGCACGATGTATATAAAATTGGGCGTGTATAATTTTAACTACAAGTTGTCAAATTTTTTATTAAAATGTTTAAAAACTGTTAAAACTGTGCTGGTTGTCATGTGAGGAGTCCGTTTAAATACGAAACGCACTTCACAAAAGCAACAAGAGAAATCCGGCCTCATTTGTAGCTTTTAATGTAATTTTCAACATTATGCTTTTTGTTCACACCTGTTCTTCTTTTATGGGCCTGCAGGTGCATGCCATTAATTTTCAACTAAGTCTGTGTTTGAATATTCTTAGAACTGAAATTAATTTGAAAATGTCAGGGCGTGAGCAGTAAAATAAAGCGCTGAATTTATCTGTGGGTGACTTCAGGCGACTGCTTGGTCCATACTGCAGTCTTGATTATGACCTCCTCAAATATGTAATAATCAATTCACTGAGCTATTCAAGTTTTGGCATAACGGCTTATTTCAGCCATATCTCTCTGGAGGTAAATACGACAAACCAAAACAGCGTTTAAGAGACTTACCAGCGTCAGACAACACACTTGCTAGACCATTACTTTGCAGTTTACGCCACCAAGCCTGGCCCAGGTGAAACCGACAACCCAAGAGTTGAGTTGCCTCACTCCACGTTTACTTAATTGATTCAAGTATAGCAACCTCGAAATCTGCAACTATTTTCTTTGGTAGAAAGAGGAATCTTAAACATTCGCACTTTTCCTTTATATAACAAAACACCAAGGAATACTGCAAACTTGCTTGCGCCTCCAAAAATGAATGAGACTGAGTAGAAATGTGTTCAGTGACGAGGAATAGACAGTAAAGTCATATTCCGGGTTTGGGGTAGGGACAGAAGCGAGAGGCGATATATTGAGGGGTGAAGATACGGAGGATTTTGAATAGGAACGTTAAGGAAATGGATAGTCCTATGTGACTATCACAGTGCCGTGACAGTTGATTGCATAGGGATGTCACATGATGAAATTTACGAGTGTTGAAGACGAAACGAACACAGGCATTATAAACGCACTGTAACCTGTCAATATGCCCAGCATTCAGATTAGAATACAAGGCATCACAATAATCAAAGTCAGGTATAACAAATATTTCAATGATATTCTTTTTGAGAATGAGAGGTACATCTTTAAGTGATATTAATATCCGTTTCTTCCCGCATTTGTTGTGTATCGTTTAAAATAAATGCTTGGGGTGTTCTTTATTTAACACATTTTCTCATATCCTTTTATATAGTAAAATTGTAGATGTGTCTCTAGATTGTCTTTTGTCCTGTATTATTTGCCTTACTACAAATACACTGTGTAAGATCAACTTCATCTAAATCAAAGGAAAAGAGAGGCCTTTCGTACAAGGTAGATCGAAATTAATGAAATATTTAATGCGAGTTAAATATACCACATTCTTCACGTTCAAAACAATGGAATTATGATTATCAATAATATAAGTATTAAATTAAGTTACACGCAATATTAAAAAAATCATGTCCTATGACTCAGCTTAAATCTGTTAGTTTATAAGTTCAACTTTCCGGTCCATTTTCTATGCATATACAATAAATACTTTTGAAATGAAATTTTGATGTTTCACTAAACATTTTACCATCCTTTCCGTATGCTTTTAGTAACATACCGCGCAGTTGCGCTGCTGTTAATAATTTCATAGAGATGGAGGGAAATAGAGTTATAGATGAAGATACATACGGATCTTAAAATACGATTAAGAGAGTTTGAGAATTATTTTTAAAAGCAAGTAATCATGGTAAATTGTGTATTTATGTTAAAATAAAATAATTTAATCATTCCAATTTCTATAAAACAACTAAATATAGCGAAATAACACATTTTAAATGAATACCGTCTGCATCCTGGTACTTCTTTCCGGCTTTAGGTACTATTAAATGCCAAAAGAGGGGAAAAAAGCACATGGGTTGCGATCAATACTGCATTAAGGAACACTGGAAGTAAAATTTTGGTCAAAATTGGTCAAAAAAAATCAAAAATCTTTGTTTGATGCAAATGGTTCCTTGAACCTTTGGGCGCCGACATAAAGTCAACATTTGCAAGTTTCCCCCTCTTTTCGGGCTCTACAGTCATTTAAAGAGCTCCGTGTGCCCCTTTAAATTACACTACTTCCCAGCATACTACTTAATAAAACAGCGTGTTTCTCAAAACTTCGTTTTCACACATTCAAAATGTCCCAAGCTGACTGTTTTAGTTCATATTCAATTAAATTTTCCCAGAATGTGCAGATATATCCATTGTAAAAGTCTATTGGTCAAAATACACCCAAACATGAATAATAACTTCAAAAAATATTTTCTATGAAAAGTTGTTAATTTTAAAGATTAAATTTTCTTTATATTTAAAAAATTATGCAGTTTACTCGTGCGATTTATTTATAATATCTTTATATACAGTTTTTGTATGTGGTTCAAAGCTCCAATTGCAAAATTATTTTCTCAACTCATGAGTCGCGTGGGACATTTTGATTATGCAACATATTTACACAATAACATTTATAAAATAATTTCTATTTCGCAAAGTATTTATCCAATTTGAATTAAAGTTGGTATACATATTAAAAATAACGTATACATATTAATGCGATTTCTGTAAAAGTTTCAGAAAAATCCGGAAAAATGTGAAACTGTCCCAGTGTCCCTTTTTCTGACAATGACATATAAAATCACTGCTAAAGGCAGGCTGAGCTATTAATGATCGGTTGTCTATGTCACAGATAGCGCACTAGTTCAAATAAGGGATAAAAGTTAACAGATACAAGCCAGCTCGCAAATTTTGGGTAGACTCGTCTTACAGCCTTAATGGAGGTTTTGCTCCTGGTCTAAACCCATGTTGTTCATTATTTCAAAAATATTTCAGATATAAAATTGAACCGCAATGTTAAAGGCTAATTCCTCTGTAGTTATTACAGAAGCAAATATCTTATGACAGCTACCTCACTGCAGTTTTCTTACGTGAAGCGAGGTCGGCAGAAAACCGGTCACTACAGCGCGGTGGTCCTACCACCTTAGTGTCTTTGTTGTGTCTAAAGTGGAGGCTTTCCTCAAAATTACAAGCCACGAAGTACCGCTCGTTCTCTGATCACAAAGGTCGGTTTAGCAATCTGTGCCGAAATGAAGGAAAAAGAAGTCTCGAAATTGGATTGCGATAACCGCTAACGCACAGATCGGCTATGGATCTTTTTGTTATTTTTGTAGGCCCACAAAATGAGACTCGAGTTGGTAAATGTGTAACATTTTTTTTTTTTCAAAATTTGCGTGTTTTTAGCGGTAAAATCATTATGTACAATGAGATCTCTCCCTACAAAAAACACAACTTTTGGAGGGCTGCATTTTTTGAAGCACATAGCGTATGTTTACAATTAATATACTATTGGAAATAATGAATATTTTAAATTAACAGGACATCTGTATTATTACACAAGAATACAAGAGTTAATACCGACAGTTAAAAATAACAAATTAAATTTATAATTAACTTGAACAAGCACTTATAGACACCTTCTTTATCTCCCAATAGCAGAATATAATAACTTTGGTCAAGACTTCTGAAACTTTACAGCACGCTATCTAAAGAATATCATTATATTTGGCCATCTTCATGACGTCTATGCATCAGGTTGAGAATTTTTAGAACATCCCTGATAAATATTAACATTTAAGTATTGTGCCCTTTTTATGGCTCCCCCTGTAGTGTCATAGTTCAAACTGTAATCACAGAAAAGGACAACATGCTAGCGTATAGGATAATACTTTTTTCAGGATACTTTGTGAAAGTTCATGTGGATCATGAACTTGGGTAACTATCCACCTTCCTTTCATCTGTAATGTATTGCAGTATAACTGTCAACGGTGTTTAGCAAGCGAAAATCGAATACAATGAGCATTGTTTGTTTCTTAACTAACTTATTATGATGAATTTTAGGACACGGGTACTAAGAAATCTCGATCACCTACATAAAAGCAACTCTTAAAAAAGATATCATAAACAATTGGAATGCAGCATGAACAAGTAGTGCAAAAGGAACTTTCTTCAAGGATTTGTTCTTCCGCACATCGATTCAACGCACAATTCTTCAAATCCATAGATACAGTTTCTTAGTAATATTAGAAAATTGAAAGACTATCTTGAAAGATTTGATATTCTGCACTATAATGTTTAGATGTAAAAAATCTGAACAAATGGCGTCTCATCTCTCTTAACTGCGATGTATATCATGTAAAAATACACCTATACTTTTACTGGACATCTTCATGTAAATTACACCCAATCACTAATTCATGTATTTCCTGCACTGTGTACCTCTGAACAATGTGTATCTCATATTTATAAAAAATATGTAATTCAGTTTAAACTATCACATTTTATAATTTCATAACCATATACTATTGTTAATATTATGTACTATACAGTAAAACTGTAGCTCTAACGTACTATAAGTATGTATTGGATATTAAATAAATAATAAGATGTCATTTTTTATATTTATTTATTGTCGCTTTGACTGCGTTGATCTTAGATGGAAACATAAATACTAGTGTAGACCTGTAGTGTCTAAGGAGAAATAAAATGAAGTAATGATGGGCAAATGAGCTCGTAGACCTCGGTGCATTAAAGGTATTTGCGTATTCATTCATTCTGAACAAGAAAGAAGAAAAAAATTCGACAAACAGCATGACCTGAGTGGAAAACCAGAACCTCCGCAAAAGCTACTACAAGACCATGGTGGCGGTCAGGTCTTTTTCTGCCAGTTGTACAAAGGCTTACTTCATATAAACACTTTTACCACGCCTGATTTGGCGAAAAAATCAAGTTGGTAGCCTTGGTTTACTTAGTGCTGTCCTCTCTAACGATGCCGTAAACTAATTGGCACAGATAAAGCCCCCCCCCCTTTTTGAACAGTGTTTAACGCCAATTTTTACTGAGGCACCACAGGCGATGATGGACACTGATGTTACATGCAATGAAATAATATATTGGGAAAGGCTATTTTTTAAAGGAAGAAAACGTTCTATGCCTAAGTTTAGGGTACCTTCCCGGTATGAGGACTGAGGAAACCCTGGAAAAAACCTCAATCGGGAGGACGGCCTTGGTGGGATTCGAACACCTCCCGCGCGCGAGTCCGCACCTTAATGATCTCAGCCACCCGCGGCGGTACGGATAGAGCGTATTCCCTTACCTTTTGCAACCCCACGGTGCTCCAGGAGTTAATTTTGCTGTGCAATATGCCAGGCACTCTGGCCCAGTACAATAGTTTTCTGCAATCTTTCAAAGAAGGTGATATTTGTTAATGCTTCAGTGGTATTTTCAATGCCCGTAGTACCTAAGCCACCTCTGACAAAATTACTTGAGAATTTCGGGCTAAATTTTTTGGAAGTAACATTCCCAAGTGAACTTTTCAGATGGTGATGAACAACGAAAACCTTTAAGACGATTAGCTCAGTAAGTTGGTGTATTTGTTGTCAGTGCGTATGCCACTCAGCCACTCAGCTATTCCACCTTCATTCACATCAAATTACTGCTTATCTGAAATAAATCCCGTGGAAGTTGTTTACAATGTTCGGGAGGATAAATTGGAGGAGTGTCTAAAAATCATTCCAAAACGATTCAGACGTGCCTCAACGCGGAGAGCAGTCATTTTAAGCATCTATTATGATAGTAAGTATAAATACCGTACGATCAGTTTTGTTTTCCCCGGAGTGCTTGGCCTAAGGGTGAGCGCGCCACTCGTTTACTAGGTCTCGGTGATTAGCGGGAGAATAAAACAATAAAACAAACCAACCATACAACAATACATAAACCAATTTAAGAGTTCTATTATTTGCCAAATTATCAAATGAGGTGTTGAAACTGCCCGCCGTCATTCTCACACATTTTTGAAATCGCGTTAAGAAATTATTTATCACTCGCTGCAGTTCTTTTTGAGAAATCCGAACAATTTACTGACGAATATTATCTTTGAGTTCTTGTATGGTGTGCGGGTTCGTCTTGTACACGACATTTTTTTAATTTATCTCAGAGTTAATAATAGCAGACTGTAAGATCGGGGGACCAAGGAGGCTATAAATCTCTATTAATAACTTCGTCTTGTGGAAACACATTGTGAATTTCTTTCATGAAATTATTCCCATTGTGAGCAGAGTACTGTTGAAAAAATGCACGACACGCTCCCTTTCGGTTAATTCTATCAAATAAGGGGATTAGTATGGTATTCACATAAGTAAAAGCATCAACTGTATGCTAATTTGGCCCTATGATTCTTTCACCATTAAGATAACACGCAAAATACACTTTATGTAATGTCGAATTAAGAAACAAACATTACAACACAAACCCGGAAACAGCTGCGCCACGACTGTGACAATCAGCATGGTCAACAAGTAAGCAAGCACAACAGACAGGTAAATCTCTTCTTTCAGATTGTTATTTTTGTTGCAAGTAATAAAAATTAAAGCATATTAATTATGATCCTTTCCTTAACTATTCTTTTTACTTTGGAAATAGTTTGCATGTAGAGAAAAACTTGGACACTAGGTACAGAACAGTCTTGTTAATTACAGATGTGGGTTTTGGAGGAAGGCAGTTAGGAATATTATGGAAGACAAACCTTTCATATTACGGCAGCACTGGAACATAGAAGACTAATCTGCTTAGTTGTGTAAAAAGAATTCAAAACAGAACTATGATAAAAAAAAGGGGGGGCTAGTTTTAGGTTTATTATATTTAAGGACCCTCTTTAACAGCTTAGATTTAACCCAGGAAGTTAAACGGTAGATAAATTTTGCTTAGAGGCCTCTTCCTTCTGGCTTGCAGCTCTTTTACGTGCCGTAAATCTATGATACGGGATCAATGGCTTTATTTACCTTCCGAAAGAAGCAAGCTTGGGATTTTTCATGCCCTAAAAGTTCATTGGCCCTGGCTGGGGTATATAAGGTGTTGAAAAGAAAAGAATTCACGAAGAAGTAAAGTTTTTAAAGAATATTCACTGTATTGCAAAATTTATTATCATCCAACATAACAGTATCATCACGAAGAAACCAGACATTTTATAGCACTTTATAGCAATAAAGTTTAAATTCTTGCACACACTCGTCATCCCTTCATGAACGAGCCAATTCCAGTGACAAGTTACTATTGTTTGTTTTACATCATCTACCCCCGCCTGAATTCCTAGACATGACGCTAAGGGTCAAGTGCCAGAGCTGGGTTAATGAAAAACGACCTTTGCCTTAATTATTCTTGCTTCTGAAAATTTTAGAAATATTCATGCAAATGACCTTAGGAATAACAGAAGCCTGAACTGCATGCTTGCATACATAACATAGAGAACTGTTAAGTTCTAAGAATTTATAGATTTCTGAAAACAAATACCATATTCTACAATATTATTCAATCTATAGACCCTATATTTACGTTAATAAAACTCTTTTGAGTGAGTTTAACTCTAGGATAAAGATTACATCGAAATTACATATCAAATATATGTTAGTAAACCAAAGATACTTAAATTTTTATGCATATTCTCATGTGTGGAAAATTTATTTTAAGAAAAATTAGAGCAATCTTTTCTTCAAATAAATGAATTGCCTACTGTATAGATGATGTGGGTGGATTTTTTAAACTCGAATCTGGCTTTATTGTAATTAAATTCTTCCATATTAATGGAAGTGAATTAAACAATACAATATCACTGTAGTAAACACATTTCTGAAAAATGTGTACTTGTTGGTCATTGTAAGTCGTGCGGGAAACCATAAATGCCTGAATATTTTTAAGAATATTTCGGAATTTTCTGCTACTAATATCACTAAAGCTAGAACATTCTTGCATGTTAGTAGAAGAATTTACAATATTTTGAAAAGTTGTTTACAGTGAGTTGTGAACCTTATTTTAACCACCGTTTTCAACAAAATAAATATTTTTGCATGCACAAGATTCCTCCAGAGCATTATTCCATATGTCATTAATGAACGAAATATGCTATACTCTTTTTGGGCTGATTTTATTTATAAAATGAGTTAGTAACCCTAATTGCAAAACCCGCTGAACCCAATTTTGGTAAACTACAGAGTAATTTATATGCACTAACACATTTCTTTCTTTCTTTCAAAACGAATGATGCTAGCTTAGCTTATTACATCTCAAATGTAGAGTAACTTTGGGAGATTATTAACCTCCATACTGCATACGGCGTAACTCAACACGTCGTTCCATGTTACTGGCCACTCGTTGGAGAACTGTGTTGTCAATACCATTAATCTCCTGTGTAATGTTGTGCTTCAGATCGTGCAATATCTGCGGGCATTTGGAGTAAACTTTGTCTTTTAAGTAACCCCATAGAAAGAAGTCCCTTGTTATCAAATCAAGAGATCTCGGTAGCCACAGGTTCTTGGAGATTATCCGGTCGTCAAAAAACGTTCAATTAGCGTCATGGATTGTTTGGATATATGGCATGTAGCGCCATCTTGTTGAAAATATCCGTGACCCAGCTCTACATCGTCCAGTTGCTCAACAAACTCCATGAAAATCCTGCAGTGTCCACGATCTGCTAAAAACAAACTGGTCCCACTATTCTCTGTGAGGATATTATCATCAAACCCCAACTTTAACTGGGTGTGCTTAATGAATGGCATGTGGATAAGTGAACGTATGCTAAGATTTTGCACGATGAACGAGCTGTTGTGTTATACCTTATGCAGGAGGGAACACATTTTCAACATTTTCTATAGAGGTTAACAGTCTCCCAAAGATACTTTACATTTGAAGTATTATATGTTGTGCCTATCATAATTCGTTTTGAAATAAATAAATATTTGTATTAATCCTATATAAATCACTCTATATAGTATGTGGTATTCCCAACTCAGACATTTTATGGTGGAATATCATTTATTTCCTTCCTTACCTTTAGAGCAATTTTAGATTTTCTTGTTTTTATTTTTATTTGAAATTTATTTTTTTATTTTTTTCAAATTTTATACCGATTTTGTTACTTTAAAGCCAATGCTTTATTGAACAAGTCTGATAAATGATTAATCTGGGATTATTTAATGAAATACAGTCATCAGCAAGAGTACTGGAAAAGCATTTTTATTGATCCTCAATAGGGATCATTAATACACATTAAAAACAAGAGTGGACCCAAAATTGAACCCTGTGGAACAGCATGTTTTTCTCCACACCATTATGAGTAGGTCTTATAATTATATCGTTGTAATGCAAATTTCTGTTTCCAATTTTGATAAACGAATGCAATCCATTGGTAACATTTGTTATCTTACTATAAAGGCCTAACTTTGAAAGAAGCATGTTATGACTTATACAGCCAAAAGCTTCCGAGAATCCACAAAAAGTGTATGAGGTCTACTATCAAGAAATGTGAAAATTTCAGAATAAAACTAGAAAAAGTCACTGTTTAACCGTTGGTCCATAACTCGTTGAATAATACTGAATGAAGGATCCATTGCTATGCAAGAAATTCTTTTCTACCGCTGATCTATTCCAAAGGTAAATGCTACACTAACAGAAACCCAAATAAGAATAAATTAAATTAATAAGAAAACTATGAAAATAAAATGTTTCAATTTAGGTAGCACCGAATATCAAAATTCATAGAAATCAGGGTTATCAAATCATCATAGTTTGACTATATGATGGTTCATACTTATGCTTCTTTCCTGACATATTTTTAGTTGATTTAAATTGTTTGTTTCATTGCGCAACAATGCCTGAAACGTATACAATGATCCCTGTGCAGTTTCAATTTTTACATTGTTGCATTACCGCATAGTAGCAGTTGAATAATAAGTGAAGAATTATGCACTTTTAACTCTAAAATTATGTCACACCATAAAAGAAGGGTAGTGGAAAGTTGAGTGAAATTTTCTTCAAGTCTTGTGTTGTAATACAGCAACAGATTTGAACTGCTACAACATCCTCCTTATGCTCCATATTTAGCTCTCAGCGACTTTAGGCTGTTCTCTAATCTGGAACAAAATCCTTGAGAACTGACATTTACATCAATTACAAAAATTCTGGAAATTATGTACTGGAGGTTGCATCAGCCAGTGAAGTAAAAATAAACATTTTTAATTAAATCAGAAATGGAACATAAAGCTTTATCCTGGTACTTTAACGTCAATAAAGAAAGCAAAGCAAGATTATTCGAATGAACGATCAAAGAATGCTTTACGAATTAACGATTCCCATATAACAATCACGTGTCAACAAACTGTGTAATACAATGAATACCGTGACTAATTCTAATGACTTCTTCATTTCTTATGTTAGAGTCTTACGTCAACACTCTTATTGCCTTATGCTTATTTGGTTTTATGTTCATTCTAAGAAAGAGCAATTCATTTAGTATCTTTCACCGCTATTAGCATGTCGCGTTCCATGTTAGATTGTGTTAATGTGTCAGTGCGCACGCTCCGCTCTACCGTTTTGATTGGCTATTAAGCATGAACTCTACAATAAGAGCTAGTTGAGTTGTTAGTTAAATTAATCATTAAATTTATAATGGGTCCACGCTGGTGATGTTATTACAGCATGTTTCTATTTCATTGCTATTAATATTTAATGAAGATCTCTATTTGTTGTGTCACTTTACTGTACACATTAATCAAAACTGCCTTTTCTTTGTTTTTAATACCCTTAGAAAACAACTGGAAATGAATAATGTCAGTTGTAGTTGACACAGAGTGTTTCATCTAAGTTTGTGACGAAACGAAGCAACATTATGTAAACCTAGTTGCACGGGATTGTGTCCAAGTCAAGAGCTCACAAAATGAGGGTTTATACCCAGTCTTGCCATATATACTGTCACATGCTTTTGAAAGAAACTGCACTAATGTTTTAGCGACCAGAGGACAGTTTTTCTACCAGACATAACCATTCTCATTGCTGAATGGAGTTGCAGCAGGAAGAGTATATTATTGAGGTTTAACCATGATATGCGAAGATAAAACCGTATTGCTACGTCAGTCCTTCATAAAGTTAGAAAGTCACCAGGCAATCGTCCCTACTGTTGATAACTTCGCGCTCAATGAGTTCGGCGGAATCCAGTTCGGGAGCAGATTTTGAACTGAGAGTTTTACATCTCATATCGGGTATTTTTAACTGCAGGACTGAAGCATCAGCGTGTATTAAGATTCAAACGGTTGCTACAGTGTTACCTTAACAGTCATTTGGACATTCTAATGAGACATTGTTCAATATTGAAGAAAACCACGAGGGGTATTCAAAAATTTTGCAAGCATAACCTTCAAGTCTGAGCTAAGGACTGAATTCGGAAATTTATCCTCACAATCCTCATAGCTGTAGACGGTGCAAGCTCTTGTCAAAAGCACTACGGTATTCGGATTGAGATATTGTTAACAAAGCTTGAGTTAAATGGTTGAGGCTGACATTTTCCATAATTTTTCCACAGAGTCGCTCATTTCGCATTCTTTACCCGAGATCTATGCATCTTGTTGCGTCGCAAAACTAACCTTTGTGAGTCTGGCGTACCCAACTGCAAACGGCTTCTCCATTGCATTAGGAGCATATATAGTCCCTTGGCGCAAGATCAGGAGAGTGCAGTGGATGGGGCAACACAGAGAAACCCAAATGTTTTTAGTTCTTGATGATATTCTAGTGCAACAGTAAAACATTACTCAGAGACAGCTTGTTCTTATAACACTTACGTAAAAGAAACACTGTATCGTGCAGTGCAAGAAGTTGACTACACTCCTGCACATGCTTTCCACAATTGCGATTGATCTTTATGGATGAGTTCATGCAATATGGAGCGACTTACACCAGCCACACCTTCCAGTTCGTTTGTCCTCGTTGATCAAGTCCTGCACTTCGTTATTGCTGTTAAGCAAGAAGCGGATGGTTGATCGATGCTGTTCCCTGTGTCCTTTTCCGCTTTTTTCTCTCCCCTAGCAAATCAAGAAAGATACAGCATAAAAACATGCTGCACGCGATGGGGTCATATAGCCCCACACTGTCCTTTCACTTTCTTTCCACAGAAGTCAAGTAGTCCCAATGAATTCCTACCTATTCAGAAACCACGAGACTGAAATAGACGAAAGTCGACTGTTACAGTCACTACCGTTCGATTTACTAATATCAACTGAGAAAAACAAAACAGAGAAAACGTTTTACCATTCTGAGCGTGAAAATTTATGGTTGCTTAGGCAGATATTGTTACATAATTTACAAAATTATATCAGACTGTTTGGATAAATACCCAAATACAATTGTTTGAGTGAATACTATTAAATTAGAAATATACAATTATTGAAAATACAGTAATCAAATTTGAATGAAGGGATTGAATGATTTATTTAAGGACGCTCTTTAACATCTCAGGTCATCAGCGTCCCATTCAACTCAGGGCGTGAAACAGCCGACAAATTTTACTCAGATGCCTCTCTTTCACGCTTGAGGTTCTTTTTCGTGCCGTAAATGTATGACATGGGACCCACGGCTTTATTTCCCTTCCGAAGGAAGCCATACTTAGGATTTTTACGCCCGAAAAAATCCATCGGTCCTGGCCGGGTTCGAACCCGCGTTCTTGGCTGTAGGAGGCAAGTATGGTTATCACTACACCACCAGGACCGACTTGAATGAAGGGGGTTGCAATTTGCATATAAAAGACATTTGGGAATTAGTAAATGAAGATGTGGAAGCAGAATTTCGCACTTTATTTAGTATTGCCGAATGATGTTCTTGATTAACCTGTACTCAGGAATTATAGGGGTGTACAGTTGGCTACACTGACCAGAAGACAAACACATTTCACATGTGGTACAGGGATATGATACTATTTTACGACAAATACATTGCGATATCGGACGGTTATTGATCATAGTTCAACATTATATTTCATTCCACTGGTTGATTTTATGATGACGTAACACAAGTGAAACAGTCTTACACATTTCTAATGCATTCAATACTTTCAATCTGCCTATTAGATTTTTGTTAACACTTCACTCTCTCACATAAGAGTTTTAAACTACTTCGATTTTATTGAACTGGTCTGACTTTTCTACCAAGTAGTTTGTAATGACACCATTAAGTGTTTATGGAATAAGTTCCACAATATGGAATCTGGCTCTTTGTGTTATTTTAAAAATTCTTTGAATGCAGTGCAAGTTCATTGCTAAATCTACCATTCTTTAACACTGCTGTTATAAGAATGCAAATGTGCACTATATAATTACCTGGTCATCCAATAAGTCAGTTATCTTTATTTTACGTCTGAAAATACCTTTATCAGTTAAATCAGTCGACAGGTGTATTATGTGCGTTGTCAGTACTCAGATGTTTCATTCCCCTGCCCACATTGCCTTGGCGGTAATTGTGTATGACGTGCCCATATACATTTTTCTTTTTTAAAATGTGCAACTGCTATGGGTGACCATTTGAGCTAACCTTTGTTTATGGGAAAGACTGCATGACCATCCAAATGGTCCCATGCTATTGTGAAGGCTGAGTAAAGATGCTATTGATAGAATTAATTTGAATTGACATCTGTCTATCAGAAACATTGTCAGCCCAACTTTAATATCGAAAAGTCTGCACGAGATGGTCAATGTCTGCAATGATGGTCATAAACAGCAACGGATTATTTCAGCCCAAATTTCTTTGTAATTTCACCGAAGAGAGGAGATCCTCTGACTGACCGCATTGTCACTGGCGATGAAAGCTGAGACAAAATGATGAAGTGAAATGTTTGAAAGGCATTTGGTGAACGTGCTCCCAAAAAGTGAAGGTAGCGCGTTCTGGGACTGTTCAGGGGTTTTCCTGGTAGATTGTGTGCTTTACAGAACGACAGTAAGAGAGAGAGAGGCCATGAAGCAACTTCTAGCTGCATTCAATGCAAACGCTATGAACTTTTGGCTCACAAAGTTCTGCTCTCGTATGAAAACTCTCATCCGCACTCAAGAGTTGCTCACAAGGTTCAAATGGGAGAATTCCCCAGATCCTATCTAAAGTGATTTTTCACCTTTATTTTCAATTCAAGGGGCAGCTCGATGATCAGATTTGAAAGTGATGACGAAGTGAAACTGGAAGAGAGCAGGTGACTAAGCAAACGGGATACGGCATCGAAAAACTTGTATCACGATATCTGGTAATTTTGGGCAAAGAAGGCAACGTTATGGAAAATAAAATAGGAGATCCGGAGTGCAAATAAAATAATTTTCAAAGTAGGGGAAATTATATTTCGCATTACCCTCGTACAAAGTTAGCAGTGAGTATATCTCTCCCACAAATTTCCTATCGCAACTTTGTTTTTGTAAATAAACATGCTTCAGAGACGGCCAGCAATAAGCTACTTTGTACATTCTCCGATAGGTGGCACGATGTATCATTTACATTATGACGTTATTGCACATCAAGATGAATGGCCGTTCCAGTGCACAGCTGTTTCCGCTTCCTATCGGCTTACGGTTTACCTTCCTCTGCGGGGCGATACTCTTTCCTAGTATATTACAAGGCAGTTTCTATTCTAAAAACAGAGTGATAGATTTGTCATGAGCAGGTTTCTCTGCAGCAATTTGTTTCACTTTTATTTCTTGTATTTCAACAGTAATTTCATCTACCAGAAATTTGAGTTAGCTGTTAAATTTGTATTAATTTCACAACTTTCCTTTTGTTCTATTTTGCAATCAAATCTTATAGTATACTTAAGCTTATACTTTTCTTGACAATTAAATGATCGAAAACTTCATTCCCATCTACCACCTTCTCATCTCCTTGAGATGCTGTAACCCCACCCTATGTGTACCTCAGCCTCATATGTCTGCACTACTGCGAAAGGTGTTCAGGATGTCCTTAGAGAACACCTGAATTGCATTAAGAGAAAATCGGGGAAATATCTGCCAATCTAACTAAACTCCCACGTGGTTGAACTAGCCCGTTCATCTGCATAAAGAGCTCAATCGATTCAAGTGGTATATTGGTTAGATTTTATCAAATTATGGTAGTCGTGGAAGTCAAAGAGAACCGCTTCCATGGTCTAGTAGTGACTACTAATCTGGGGGTCCTGGGCTTGATTTATGGTCAGACAAAGCTGTCTGGGTAAATATATTTTTTAGTTTTCCATACTATAAATATTTCTTAGTTTCAAGGCACCAAAAACTCGGAGTTTAATGCAGTCATAGCAACAATAAATAACACAGTAGTGAAAATGAAGACAAAGAATAAATATTAATTTTAATTGTATCAATAGATGGTAGTATTTTGTTCTTTTGTATGTTCATAGAACCGGTTTTATTCATAATTTATTTATCCAAAGGGATATAAGTGACTTAAAACAGACGATTTAAGAACTTTTATAGCATTAAATATTGAGTTTTCCTGTGTAAACACTTTTTCAGAAGATCAGAGATATCCATAAATCGGTAAATTATTTTCAAGCAAGCAACTTTTCATGTTGGATAACATATAAAATATGCTTCCTTAAAAAGGCTCTAAATAGTTAAATGGGCGCTATTTAAACAAAAGTACAAGCCTTGTAAAAGGGGGGACAAACATTAGTAACCTCGTCCCGTCCAATCGAACTCTGAGTCTTGTGTTATTGCTTAAGTCTGGTAGTTGATTTGTTTTATGTATGGACGCTCTTTAACATCTCAGCGTCTTTTTACGCCTAGCCGGAATTGAACCCGCGATGTTGGATTTAGGAGACAAGTATGGTTACCACTAGACCACCAGGACCGATACGTCTAACAGTAACACACAACCACGAGATACTTAGAAATTCTCCGACGTTGCCACTTTTACTTTCTTGCATAAAAAATTTAGCAAAAACTATGAATATTGCCTTTTTCTAAATTGTTTAGAACACTTAAGGGTGTCTTAATTCATAAATAAAGAGTAAATGAACAGATTCTTTACTTTCACTTCCATACGCCATCTATGTTAGAATTAGAAATGTAATGAAAGAGATTGCAGAGTCGTGACAACGTTGGTTCTTGAGCGACGAGCGACCTCTGATACATCTCAATTCTCGTGTGTATCATATCAACGTGACACAAATAAATAGCTGAACAGCTGTAATATGAATACCAGGAAAAAAGATTTCAAGACTCGTGTCGCTGCTATGGAGTTAGGCGTTGCTCTGTGATGTGGTTTAAAAGGCTTAATGTCGGGGGGAAATTATGCAAGAATATTCAATAACCATTATTAGAAAAAGAAAAAAAAAATACACACACACAAACAATTAAAATTTATTTTTTTAAAAAAAAACATTTTTCTCATAGAAATTCCGCATTAAAAAATCTCGGATTAAAATTAAAATACATTCAATAACTTGCGTTTTTACTCGCATATTTACCTAAGAATTTAGAAACAGTTTACTCGAGAATTTTATAATTTAGAAAACTCGGGTCATTTCGCCAAACGTTTCATAAATGTGTTTAGTATAACGCCCCAGATGCATGGAACTGTAACCTTTTGCCTTAATAGTAAAAAATACGTTCTAAAGGATTTGCTTTTCTCTTTCTACAAGGAAGAAAACGAGGAAGGCTGCCAGAAAACGTGTTTATTGCTCACCGAATTTTAGCAAGAGAAACTTTACCTGCATGAGGGTTGAATTGTCTGGTTAAGGATGAGATTTTGTGTTCTGTATTTCGGCACATTTTCCCCAAAAGTTGTATGGAATAGAAAAATGACAGAATAATTTGCCTTCAAGTAATTTTTAGGTTTAGTATTATTTTAAAACGAGAAAAATATAGTCAGAATATTATTTTCTGTTAGTAAGAATATACCCTCACATGCCCATTGGCTTTGGTCAAATTATCCTGATGATCTAAGTCGTCATAATGGTGATGAAATATAATCAGAAGCTATTATATCTTCTTTATTGAGAACAAAATGCTGATGTCATGTTTTCTAGTTGGACGTTCTTTGTAACACGGAGCTTGTTCTAGGTTATGTCAGTCATGGGATTTTCGTCCTTACGTAAGATGTTTATGTATGAAGTACATTATCTGCAAATTTCATTAAATAATAAAGAGTTGTGTTGATGATCCACCTCGCAGATAAAAATGTGCTTGTCATGCATGCTATGGTTTCTGAAAAATGAACACTTAACAAGAAGTGCTACTCAGTCAAGAACTCTTGGCAATGTGTGTGGTTCTTGGCTAAACAGAAAACGACATACAATTCTTTTCTTTAAGAGACAATCTGCCGATTTCTCTCTTCTCGTGTTTGAACGTAGCTCATACACATGCAAAAACCTTACAGCTAATAAATCTACGTGTAGTGGTAGTCAGGCGAGACAGATAACTTACTGTGGAAAACATTCGCTGTCAAGTTCAGCTTTTAATGCTCAATGAATCTTTCAGACATGGAAGGGACTTGGCAAGAAATTATAGGATTCGTAAAGCTGTCAGAAGCTCTTAGCTTGCATTACAGTTTACTTACAGACTTATGCATGTGCTCCGGGCTCCTCAACGAACTTTGGATGTGCTGTAAAATAACACGCGAGAAGAAACAACCAGCATTTAGAAAGTGGAGCTGCAGCGTATGAATTAAAATGTGTTTAGAGTAGAGTTGCCGTCCTGAAGAAGTCAAAAGCCGGGACACTCAAAGCAGGCCTATAAAGCCTATTGCGAATTTTCAATATCTTCTTTGAAAAAGCTGCAAAAATAGCTTACAAATTTAGTTCTTTTAGTTCATCCTTTAATATAATAATTATCTCTTAATATTAAGTGTGTATATATTAGATAATCGATGACTGTTGCTAAAATAAACCCCAAACAAAAGTATGATACAATACTTCGCTTTGTACGACGTACAGTTGAAACTTTCTTGATAAGGGACAGATATTTATAACTTAATGCCATCCTTAGAAACAAGGATTGGTGCCACACATTGGCCTCAATAGTGCTAAACTTCTTCTCGTATGCTGCTACGGCATCTCATGGGGTTGAAAATCGCATACCACGCGTATTTTTTCGCCAAATAAAACAAAGTCAATGGGTGCTAGGTCAGGGCTGTAAGAGGAAGGATCGCAAGCTTCACCGAGAAGCTCTCCAGGAACCAGCCTAATGCCTCTAAGTTCGATTTTCGCCTGTTTTATGCGCGTTTTGAAAAAAAAAATTTCAGACACAAACTTTTGCACACTCTGCAGTATTTGTTCTTCGAACCTCAAAAGGAACTGCGTAACATGCAGAATAAAACCACCACCATTTTATTTCCCAAGACTCCCCTTGATCTATGGGAGTGTCATCTTTGGTCATTTTGGATACACGTTTTAAAATCTTCGCTTTGTACGAGGGACACTCAAAAAGTTTTGCAACCAGCCTATCCGTTGCTGGACAATACTTTCCACAAAAGTAACTAACGCAGATGGTAACAATGAATCTGAAGCTATCAAATTATGCATATGTGCAAGTTTAAACTTACATAGTCTCTATAATACAGTCTGTTGAGTTCAGGACAGGCAATAGCCAGTGAAAAATCATAAATATTTCCAAAGAAAACTATAGATTCTACATTTTCATGTGCCGTAGGCTAGGTGAAAGAGAGAAAAAAATCCACGAGGACTTGGGAGCTATTCGTGGTGATCAAGTGTGTTCATTTGATACCATTGCAAGATAGATTCGATTATTTCAAGAAGGGCTAGAGACATTGAAGGACAACCCTCGCGCTGGCCGGCCTCGGGAAGTTGTGAACGAGAGAACAATTCAAAGAGTGAGGAACTTGGTGGAGGAAAATCGACATATTGCTGTTAAAATGCTAAGTATGGAAGCGGATATCAGTGCTGGAAACATTGACAGTATACTCCATAAACATTTAAAGCTGCGAAAAAACTGTACCAAACGGGTTTCACATTCCCAAACGAATTAAGAGAAATTGAGGGGAAAGGAATGTGCAAGGTAACTGCTGAGCATATTTCTACTAAATTGTCCTAAACGTTTGACAGATGAAATATAGTGTTATTGCAGTACTACCCCAAATAAAATTCAGAACTGCGCGTGGGTAAATGAGAATGACCCAAGACCAGTTGTTCTTCGACAAGCTTTTCTTTCCCGGAAGTGAAAGTTCACTGTTTTCTTCACCAATGAAAGGACATTAGTGGATGGTTGTAGCCCAGAAAGAATGATAATGAATAAGAATACAAATGCACTTTAATTTTGGATCCTTTATTTGAAGAGCTGAGGCGGCGGCGTCCAAAAACAGAAACTTCAAGACTGTTGTTTTTGCAGGACAATGCGTCTCCACACAGAACATCTGCAAATATGAGGAAACTGAAAGTCACCAAAGTCCAGTTGCTGACCATTCACCCTACAGCCCTGACCTTGCACCGCGCGACTTCTGGTTTATTCCTCGAGAGAAACCTTGCATTGCTGGAAAATCTTTTAAACGAGTTCAGGACCTTGCTGAAGCAATAAATTCAGCTTTGTTGACAATATCTCAGTTCGAGTACTGCAGTGCTTTTGACAAGTTATTGCATCGTCTACAACTGTGTGTGTGGAGAGAGATGGAGAGTACTTTGAAGAATTGTGAGGATATGTTTTCGAATTCAGTCCTTAGCTTGGACTTTTAGATGCAAAACTTTTTGAATGCCCCTCGTGTGGAGAGTATGGTAAGTCAAACAGTTCAAGTTACAGTGAATGCGCCTCCCCTCTACCACCTGTAGGAGAGCTGTGTAAGTAAAGTGCGTTGCCGCCAAGCTATACTTCATGCACAGTACACTGTTGAGGAATGCTTGGAGCTTCTCGGTGTCTAAAGGCAGAGCTCTACCTAAGCTTTGTTTTGGTTCATATTAATAGATTCATTTTTCATCACCTGATATTTTTCAGAAACAAAGCGAGGATTTCCGTTATTATACCTATGGAGCATTCAGGGGCACCATTCACTGATACTGTGAGGCATTCAGCAGGAACAAAAGACCCTGACCCTTAAAAGAGCATATACTTTTTGGGATACTTCCCAGTATAATATTAACGGATGCCTCTAAATCCTTATAGAACACTTGAGGGTCTTCTTTCAACATTTCCATAAGGGCGATGTTTTCTGTAAGGTCTTCCGCCTCTCACTTTGGCTTTAAAGATGTTCGGTCCTTCTTAAATGACAGGATTCAATTATAAACTTTGAATACGAACGGGCAAGGTTCCCTAAGGTCTGTGCAAATCTCCCAAGACAGTGTTCATGGTTTAAGCCGCTTTTCAAATCTAAATAAATCATTACACGGTAATGGTCTGTCCTATCTTCATTGCGCGACACTGAATTAATGGCCTGCGTCCCTTTCAAACCACATTGTTGAGACTGCATGGATAGCCAGCGGAAGCGAAGTTGATTTATAGATAAAAATTGATTCATGCATTGTTTTAAGCAGGATGTCACAGGCCCGGTAAATCGCTAAATGTTCCTCTTAACGACAAAGAGTGTGAAAATTTGTGCGTATAAAACAAAAACACGAGACTCTCTAGGTAATTTATTGCATGATGAATCAAATAATATTTTATTCACAGATGAAAGTTAAACAGTTATATTCCGATAGTTAATTCACTCGTCTTGCATCGTCATCGTCATTCCTTGCGCCACATATATATATATATATATATATATATATATATATATATATATATATATATAGGTAACACTAAATTAACTCTGTGAAAGAAATTAGCAACACTATAAATATTTAAACAAAATCACTAATAGCTTAAATGTAGTTACCGTTATATACTACTTATATCACAG
Source organism: Metallyticus violacea (assembly GCA_030762175.1). Lineage (NCBI taxonomy): Eukaryota > Metazoa > Arthropoda > Insecta > Mantodea > Metallyticidae > Metallyticus > Metallyticus violacea. Next base: position 79,243,394 of record CM060841.1, read on the forward strand.
ATCCGACATCTTCCTTGGTCTAGTGGTTATCGTTGCTGACTGCTGGCCAGGAAGCCCGGGTTCGATTTCCAGTACCTGCTTAGACATTTTTCTAAGTTAGGGACATCTAGAACGGGGTCTACCCAGCCTCGTGAGAACAATTGGACAATTGGGAAGCTGCCTGAGGGAAGGGTGGCGTTCTTCGTCCACGAAAGCAGCATGATAGACGACTTGCCAGGGTGCCCCCCTCCAATACTGCCCTATATCAATTGAAAACGGAGATAGGGGAAGCAGGGGGTCACGCGGCAGGCCAAGGCTCGTCCCGGCTGTAGGGCCAAATGAGAACTAGATATCATATTGGGGGGTTCAATTTCCGGCAGGGTCCTTGAATTTTTTCAGTCCTAAACATCCTAAGTATGGCTTCCTTCGAAGCCGTGGGCCCTGTGTCGTAGATTTACGGCACGTAAAAGAACCTCAAACCTGACAGAAACCTTGGGGCAAAATGTATCCACTGTTTCATTGAATGACCTAAGAGCGTCCGTAAATAAACCAAATCAACAACAACCTTTATATAGCTACTCTATCCAATATGTTTGTTGAATAAAAACAATTTATTTAAATTTTTAGCATTATTTATCTGTTCTATTCATTCATAACCACATTTTTTTTCTTTCTTCCCCCCCCCCCTCATCAATAGCAGAAAGTTATCTCCTGGGTCCGCTGCCTCCAGGATCGCTTGTGGCATCTGTAAAAGGGGTGCCTTCTTTTACATACATGCCCTTAAGCACTGATCACAGTGGGTTGAGAAAACTGCTAGAAGGCAAATCTTGAGTAGCAATAAAATGAAGAAAATTTCTCTGAAACAGCATCTGGGTGGGTTTTGCCTTGTGAACAGGCGCTGAATCCTGCTGGAAGCTTCAGTGACTATTCTTGAACAAAGGCCTTTCACCGCAGATTCAAGGAGACCGGCTTTATACACATTTGCCTTTTCAGTTACGAACGTGTGAATGGAATCCAATGAAATGTTCAGCATTTCTAAAAGTGTTCTTAATGTTATTCAACAATCCTTTCTCACAATAACACAGCGGTGTTAAAGTTATAGAGCAGGAACTGTTACTTCACCTTCCCGCTTTAAACATTTAAACCAGTGTATAGGCCCCAGCTGAAGATTTGTTGAGACGAAAGCAGAAGTGCACAGAAGTTTATTATTCGTTGCGTATCACCTCCTGTTGTAGGTGCAGTGAGCAAGTCTAAAGTTGCACACCTCTCACAGGGGGAAAACGGAAGTGACAACAATGGAACTAGTAGAACATGTACATCGGGTTAAGTTGACAAAATATTATAGAGTTAAATATTAGCGCACGAAATTATGCCTGTAAAAATTATTATTATTCTTTACTGAACAATCATCGAGGTTTTACACAGATGTTTTGGAATCAAAGTCAGAAAAAATGTAACTGTGAAATCTGGACCAAATTACCTGAAGGTTTCAAATCGTCTATTCAGGATAAAATCTCTGTAAGGAGATAATCTTAAAGGTCTCAGATCGGGGAAATTTGTGGCTATTATCGGACAGGACTCGGTAGCTCAGATGGAACATCGGCGCGGTAAACTGAAGATCTATGGTTCGAGTCTCAGCTAAAACCTCGAATTACTTCTTTTCGATTCTGAAATTTGAATTAAATTTATCATTAAACTTCCTTATTTGAAATTAGAAAATTCCATGTCTAAAATTTACCCTTCTAATTGGCAGTTAAGTATGGGATTCGTTGAGCCTGTTAGTTAAGAGTACGCCATGGCGTAATTGCACGAGAACTTAGTTTTGTGTACCTCATCGAGCTCTTGAATGAAGAGGTCACAGAATAAAACAACAAAAAAGGAGCTACTTGTTTGAACTGCATAGCCCACAAATCCCGAGAAGACAGTTGAAAAGTGCCAGGCGGAGTGATGTCAACTGTCACCAACATGTCCCGCTGTTTTATTAATCGCTTATTTATAAATGTCGACAAATTTCATTATTATCTGTACTATTCATCCATATCTCATTCTGCTATCTCAAATTGGGAATGTTCTTTGTTTAGGCACTAGAAACTTAGGAGAGACTGCTGTCACAGAGTCGGAAACCTTGAGCAACCCGGAAACCACATGACAACTGATTTTAGGAGCTGCAGTTCAAGGACAAACAACGCGTAATCAATTTTGCCTGTCAGCTGATCGAGTGGGCTATTCAGCTGAGTTTTTCTCGAAAGAATTGAGCTACCATTTACTTACAATTCGAACACGCAGATAATTTGTTCTGTATTATAGTGTTTTGGGATAACATTGCTGAAAGTACATTTTCAAGTCAAGGTTCGACATAATGTTGACCTTTATCTTGTTAATCTAAACACTCAAACACATTTGTCTCAGACCTGGAGATTGAAAAATGGAAATTTTGGGGGCTTGTATGGAAATCTGAAATATTTTGTGCTGCATATATCATTTCTCAGCTGACAGAGTCTAGATTGTGCTAGATCCATTTTTCTGAAGATGCAGTAAAACTAAGGGGAATCGCTGCAATAACTAGTGTTCAACAGAGCAGAAATAGTGTGACTGAGCCACTTAAAAGAAAAATAGTTGAACTTTCAAAGAATTGACCTTGAAAACTTTGAATTGTGTGTGAGAAATGCTAATGAACTGAAGGTCAATGGACAAAGCTCGTAACTGCAATGACTGGCATGTTGGGGATTGCACATGTGTTTACAGTGTTCAGGAGAACTTTACTGCTCACAATAATAAATGGTAAGCTCTTTGTACCTCTATGTGAATTCCTTATATAGGGCAATGTGGTACACTTACAATAAAAAAATGTAAGTAATCCTGCTACAACATTTTATTTGTTAACTTTATCCCAAAAACGGAATACAGTTTATAATTAATCATACTCATTATCTGAGCCTGGTCGCGGTTGTATCGCTGGTGTCACACACAGCTTCCGCATAAAAATGCTCTTCTCTTTCCCCATAACAATTCATCATACATTTCTCAGTTATAGCCACAAAGGCAAAATTAACATTGATCTTTGAGTGTTGACTTATCAGTTTGAAACGCTGCACTATTTTACTGTCCATGTTTTGTTGACTTCTGTTCTTAAAGACTGTCTTCTTGGATGTTTTTAATTTCAAGATGCATGTCGGGTATTACCATCAGGTGACACAGAGCTGATAACTTTAGAACTTGAGGGGAATCTATTTCTGTTGCTGAATCAGTTTTGGAACTTCAAACATACATTATTTTGGCAACTGGTTGATTAATTTTTGGTTGAGGGCTTGAGGAAGGTTAATCAGCTTTACACAAAATATCTTTGTAAGCATTATTCTTATTTTTACATTGTGTTTAAAGCCCATTTTAACTACTGAGATATCATAGGCAATGAACATTGTTGATATATGAAATTATAAGTTGAGAAAGAATTTTTAAAAGGAAAGGAACAGTTCAGGTCTACGTTTAGGATACTTCTCCGGTATTTGCCATTAATGAGGACTGAGGAAAATCTGAAATGGGGTCCTAGCTTATTTATGCTTTATAAAGATCATTTTATATAAACTTTCTTCTCTGACCATTTGTGAAGCATCTGCAAGGAGAAAAACACAAAGGGGCCATTTACCGTAATTATACAATTGTACTTTTTACCAAAAATGGATAGAGATAAGGCAGTTTTTACACGTGTAAGGTGGGTTCCAAGAATGTTGATTCCCGAACAAAAGGGACGTTCACATACAGGTTTGAATATAATTGAAGTTGGTGTTTCAATAAGATGCTGCGTTTCTTTCAAAGGTAATCATTGCTGATGAATAATTTCGATCCTATAAGCATACAGTAAAGTTCTGCGCGGAAATGTCCATTATCAAAAGCAAAAATAAATAAATAAAAAGCAAAAGCGGGCATTTCTATTGGGAAAGTTATGATCGCTTTATATTTCGATATTCAAGAAGTGGTATAAGACCATGTCACACACTCTCACTTTCAAAAGGAACATTTCCAATCAACTATCTAAATGCTGCACATCGCAAATATTGTTCCTCAGTATGAAACAAACATCAAAATATAAAGTGTGTGCCTCATCACCCTTGTAGTCCATATTTAGCACTCCGTTACTTTTTCCTTTTATCTAAATTGAAGAAACGCTTTCATGTTGAGGCATTTTTCGTAGTAAAAAACACGCGGGAACCTGCTGAGGCAATTCCGAAGGACCTGTCAAAAAGTGGTGTCCAGCATGTTTTTGAAGACTGGCAGAAAAGTTGTAACAGGTACCTTGCATTCAACTGGGACTTCTTTGAGAATATAATCAACATTTACGAACATTCTTTATTGGACAGCGCTCGTAATATAAATTAACCCTAATTGTGTGTTAACTATAAAGCCTGGCCGGAAGTACTCAAAGGTTTCGAATCACCTCTTAAGAATAAAATTGCTGTAATGAGATAACATTTGAGATCTCTCAGATGGGAAACATTGGCGGTTGTGGTTGGATATGGCACGGCAGCTCAGAAGAAAGAGCATTGGCATAGTTTCAGCTCTGGCTGTGACCCTCAATTTTCCATATAAAACTATCTTTAACACCTCCAGTTCGTACATTTCCATATAACTATTTCAGATTTGTTATTATTATTTTTAGGTAATTCAAAGCTAAGTAATATATGCCTGATTTTCTCTTTGCACCTATGAAGGAAGTACTTACTGGTGAGGACCACAAGTATGAGTAGACACGAAACGATGCTACTACGTTAAATGCTTTATTTTCGTGTCGTTTTAAAAAGAAAGCACACTGTCGAGAGTCAGCTGAATGAAACGTTCAAGAATCTTTGAATGATGATAAGCTTTATTGACTCTTCCTGTTGGATAAAACTATATGAAAACGGTTAAACTCTCTGGGCGTGTGCTCTCTGGATCCAATTAGCGTACTAGAAGTTGACTGGATGTTTTATAGCCAAGGTTAGTGGAAATAGATCGATCGTTTGTACAAAACGAATGTGCAAGTCCAGCAGTTGGTGTGTCTTGCAAGTCTCCACCCTCCGTAATTCATCCGCCAAGACGTCTTGAAACTGCAAATTGTGTAATGTGCCGGCATCTTCAAAGCCACATACTTCCTCAAGGTTCTTTTTTTTTTTTTTTTCAATAACAAGTTCTAAATTACTATTGCTTCCTGAAGCTGCAGTCTATCTATGTTCGATCTGAACTGCCAACCAATAATTGTTTCTTAGAATCTAAGAACGGCTACTACATTTCTGTTAATTTATCTGTTTTAAAGAATGTGAACACTTTCAAGAAATGAATCATCGTCGTGTGAAAAAGAAGGTAAGGTAAGTGCTCTTTCAGTAATATAACACAAATTTATATTTCCATACTTCTTCTACCAGGATTAAACTGTTGACTCTGTCCCGTTTACCACAGCTATTGAAGTTATTCTGCCTAGAGCACAAGTTTTCTAATTATATTGACACTATACTTTCTTTCATTTAAATTGAAACTTTCTAGTCATCTCATTTCGTAATTGATAACCGGCTATTATTCTAAGGAATCTCACTTTTTATTTCCATTCTTTTTCATTACTTTTGCTCACACACCGTAGAGGAATGCCGTTACTGCTAAACTTTTATAAATGTCCATAATTGTTTCTGTTCTAACTTTCCAACTAAGAGTTATTTTAATAGTACCGCATATTAATTTTTTTTATTTGCTCTAGCACAATCTTATTTACTCTAGTTGTTTCTTTGACATGAAAGGCACTACTTTTGTTTTATCGGGACATTCTCATGTTGCTCTTTTAATAAATAGATCGTTTTTGTTGTCACATTCCCCCCCCCCCATTGTTTCTTTCCACTTTTTAACTATCTGAATCAAATAGGGTTAGATATAACGAGCATTGCTTTCAAACTACACCTATTGTTTGTAGAAAGCTCTTTCTTTTATTTATTAAAGAGTATTAAATACATATCTCTTCTTTCACAAATATATATTGTGGTTACAATGGGAAGCACTGTAAATATTTACAATTACTGGTTATTGTAAACATTTACCTTTATATATACTTTGACCGTAACATGTGCAATTAAACTAATGTTACTTCTGCAGGTAGTTGCACCCGAGAGCCTGTCAGCCAAGATACGGTGTCATTGATGCCTTATTCACCAATCAAATAGAACTTAATTGACAATTTGAAAGCATGGTGCTCAAAAACTAATTACTGATAGTTTTTTCTCCTACGTTTATTATTATTATTATTATTATTATTATTATTATTATTATTATTATTATTATTATTATTATTATTATTATCATTATTATTTTGCATTTTATTTTAGATCTCCACACAATTCTGCCTGGAATAAAAAGTAATAAAATTAGAGTCTGTTTTCAGAAAGATCAATCAGGTAAGCCAAATCTCTTCAATGATTATACTAAGGTATAAAAATAATGGATTGGTTCTCGCAATGCAATTATCTTACAGAATCCCCCACTTGCTTATAATTTTTTTTAGGTAGATTAATTGAGCTTTCAAACTCATGCTTGCCATGAACAAACATTCGTTAACTTCAATTAAGTTACCGAAAAATTATCAGCACTCCTGGTATTGCAGAAAGTAGTTTCCTCCAATATCTAAATATTTTAATTACGGTAGCATACATTTGTCGACACCTTCCTTGTTTGCACCATACCGTTTTAAATCACGAGATGCGTTTATTAAGTAGATACCCATTTTACTGATGCTGTCCGAAAAACTTCGGGTCGAACTAGTTTCCACCGCCACGAGTGCCCGAGATCGTTAAGGCGCGTACTCGTCTCGGGTTCGATTTCCATCATTCTCTCTGATTGAGGTTTTTTCCAGATTTTCCTCAGTCCTCATAAATGGCAAATGCCGGAGAGATACCCTAGACTTAGGCCTGGAACCTTCCTTCTTTAAAAACAAGTATCCTTTCCCAGTTTATCATTTCGTTTTATTCATCTGTGTCCGCCGCCTGAGTAGTTAAACACTATTAAAAAAAAACTAGTCCCTGTTACTTCTAAACATCGAGGCACCCATTTCGCGCACACTTTAGATATTGAAAATTGTCTGATAACATTTTTTAAGAAGGATGAATTTCAATCCCAGTATAAAGTTTTGTCAACTGTAACGCGACGATATTGTTCAACAATATTGCAAATTGCAAGAATGGCGTTTTTGGCTGGTTGTTATAATCGACAGCTTCCAATAACTGATACTGAATATGTAAAAGTGGGCATGTAAGACTAAGCAAAATATGACCGAGGAAAGAGAAGGAGGAAATTGGCGGGAAATCTGCACTATATGCACAATGTGCAAAGCAGCTGTTGCAAAGTTTTACAATAAGTAACTTAAAATTTCAAGAACGCTAATCATGTTCCATTCCTAAAATATAATTAACTTGATTCGACAATGGTTTCGTGGAACACACCAGTCACGTCATTGAGCATTCCCAACACTTCCCATGTTCTCATGTTCAAGCTTGTTACTGCGCAAGCAAATGTTTTGCTCATGTCTGAACTATTCATTTGTAATTTGTTTGTGCGTATAAAAATATTAGAAGTCGTACCATTACCAGTGAGAAACAATAGGCGTGGAGTTTCCACGATATCTAATTATTGCCAAATTAATTTTTGTCACTTGAGAGCTATCAACGAGCCCCAACAAAATTCCAAAAATACCAAATTTAATTAATGTCATCTCTTTTTCAGAGAATACAAAACTGAGGAACTCTGTTTATTGGATACCTTTGTATAATTATCTGAATTGACCTATAAACTCTCTATAGTATTGTCTCTGCCGGTGAAAAAAACACTTTATATGGAAACTATAAGTGCTGTATTAAACACATTCCATAATACAGCTGCAATACAGATTACTGTTAAAAGCACAAATACCCTAATAGGAGCCTTATAATGTAATTATTTTAAGCCAGACTTTTAGCTAGGATAACACCAAATACGGGAGATCTCATGGACAATCCTCGGTATCCGCCGATCTCTATCTGCTTTCTTTAGGGGCGAAGGTAAATTTTGACCCCTAAAATTAAAAATGAAATAGAGGGTACAGACAGGCGGTTGCACAACTATGCCCTTCTGTCCGACAGAAAGTAAACTGAACACTACTTTAGATGTCATGTTTCAAGATTATATTCACTTTTTATCGAGCATCTAATTCTTAGAATCGTTTTGCATTCTAATTCGGCTATAGATATTCTTTAAAATAGTGCAAGCACTTTGTATTTTATATGTGGATCTCCATAAAATGGTAAAAGGTGAATTACTTTTCGTTAAACTCCTAACAGGGACAGCAGAAATATTTGAACATCTCCATTACTCTGACGGTGTCTTTTGTATGTATGCACCTGCTAGAGGAAGGTATGAGATGAGGTATGGACCGGGCGGCTAGATCCGGGACCGTTCCCTAACAATTCCTTAGATGGTAAGTCAACACTTCTGGAAGGCTGTGACCTTCTCTCAGAAGGAATCCACCGCACCAGCGCACACCCCCTGTCACTTTCTACTAGAACCATGGAATGAAACGATAACTTCTATCTATAAATGTAAATTAAACATTTGAAGATGCTTTGGCAACAGCTTATTTACGACAAAAACATATCGATTTACACTCGATTTAACCCGTTTTTGCGATGTTGCCAGTTTCTCTTAGCACAGCAATATTATTGCTATTCAAATATAATAACATGACCACAGTTTAGAGAATGCATGTGTAGTAAAAATTTCAGAATAAAATTAATTCTTTTTAACAATAAAACTTAATTGGCATTATTTTCAGACACAGTTCTTCTGCAGCTCTAAGCTACCACAAGCACAACGTCTAACTTTGTCTCAAAATATGCATGATCTAAAAAAAAAAAATAATAATAATAATAAGTCTTTTAAATATACATGCAAAATAAAAAATAATAAACAGCTTTAGTATCTAGAAACGCACTCGAGTAAAGCTCATGCCTATAGAAATATCATTAGCTTTGTATAAAAAGTGTTAAGTAATATTCAGAATATACCTACAGATCTACACAGTAAAAGCTAAACTCACCATCTCCACATTTCATCAGTACCAGCTCACAACGAAATAGATATGCAGAGTGGGCCATGAAATTATGACATATTTCATTTGTTTATTAGATGGCTTGGAAGGAAAGAAAGAGTGTTACGTTTTAATTCATAATAATAAATAAAGAAGAAGAAACATCCCAATATCTGTTACTATCCGTTAAAAGACGTAAACAACGTCTGAAGAATTAGCAACTGGCATGATACACTTATGCTTTTCAGATTTCCTAATCTTTTTTTTACGCAGACAAGACCAGACAAGCAAAGCTATAATATCCTCGCACAATGTAACACTAAATGGAAACAGTCACGAAGGCTCTTAATATTTAAATTAGGTAAAGCTTAATCATTTCTATTCTCGAGGGATTGGGAATTGTGCGTGAAGGGGATAAAACTGCTTGCCTGCCCTGAGGGCAACATATGTAGCGTGGTATCATATCCACCTCATCGGAACACCTGGATCAAGGAGCAATTTTACAGCTTAACCAATTATTTTCTAAAACGCGAAGCCCTTCTAAGAGATAAAACTGTTTTTAACGCTACACTTTAGTCCACATAAGCCATTGAATTTAGACAACTACAAACCACCTTGCAGGATATACTTGCGCCAAAACATTTGAAGGGGTTCCTATAAGAATGTACGTCATCGAAAGGTGATTTGAAGTATATTTTGGTTTTCTGTACTCTACCCAGTATCTAAGAAGAAATATAATAAAATACTTAAAACGTTTCTAAGGTTCATGTTGATTACACAATAGTTTGGTTAATAATTAATGTTCATATTATAAATATTTTAACTTTTGACAATTTGTATCGGTGATAAAGCGTAGCTATTTGTACAGGGCTGAAGTTAATGCAAAATATAATTTATCATAAATGCCATGGAAAGGTTCTATAATGTTATCCTTAAATGCATTTATTTATTTAATTACCCTGGCAAGAGTTAAGGCCGTGGGACCTTCTCTTACACTGTACCAGGCGAAAAACCTGCAAATATATATATATATATATATATATATATATATATATATATAAAACATACAGAAAAAAGTCAAAATAAAGATAAGTATTGCATATAAATATTACATAATTTTAATATAGTTAGAAAGTTTCTTAAGAAAGTGTTAGAAATCCACTTGTTCTTCAATATTTTTTCTCGAGTAAAGAGGGGAGAAAGGAGGAGGGGAAAAAGAAGAAGAAGAATAAAGTGTTAGAAATACACTTATTCTTCAGTATTTTTTCTCGAGTAAAGAGGGGAGGAAGAAGAAGAAGAAGAAGAAGAAGAAGAAGAAGAAGAAGAAGAAGAAGAAAAGAAGCGAGAGACTAACTGTTGTGATTCCTAGAATTAAGGAGATGACAACTTAATCTACGTTTAAATTCCTTTATTGCCCGACAATTGAGCATTGGATTCCTATGAATAAGCATTTTTTCCCCCTTGTAATCTTTTCTTTTCTCTTTTTCTCTCACACAACTAATATTACACTTTTTTTAAATTTTCATAATTTTTCTGCTCTATTCTTAATCAAATGTTACTTTTTTATAGATTTGGTTAGGCTAGTTCAGGTTTAACAAAAAATTATAGAACATAAAATAATAATATTACTTAATAAATTCCTTTTCTATGCTATTCTTAATCCAATAAATGCTACTTTTTCATACGATAGGCTAGGTTAGGTTTATTTAATTAAAAAAAATAATAGATCATAAAAATATTACCATAAAATAATTTTAACCACTCCCTTTTTTATTATTATTTTTTTAAATATTCATAAATTTTATGCACTATTTTAATCGAATAAATGTTACTTATTCTATTACTTTAGTTTAAATTTAACAAAAAAATTAATAGAACATAAAAAACTTATATTATCTCACAATAACAGTGCTTTCATACGAAACGAAGGTATCTGCTGGCTGTCCCGAACGGTAGAGGTCGGCATTCCTCGCTACGATTCGGCTTGCAGCCTGCGTTGCGTTCTCCGGGTAAGGATAAGTGTCCTGGTGTGAGTGAAAAATACGTGAAACAAGTAAGCGCTATTCACAAGAAGCCCGAAGAAATTGGCGAGTAGAGCGCCCCATGAGGTCCAAATGCCGGTAATGACTTTGTGGAAAATTCTGCGTTAAAACTATGAATCCGCACAAATTGCAGTTAAGACATCAGCTAACAGAAGCTGATAAATAAAAGCGCTTTCAGTTTTGTTATAAGGACGACAATTCCTGAATCGATTGTCAGCAACGGAGTGGCATTTAATACAAAATTGAACCATAAACAAATATAGCTGTCACATTTTGTGTACACACAAAGCTATTGAATATGAGCGCCATTCGAAGATCGTTTTTAATGTATTAGATCCTTTATATAAATTTCAATGCTTTCTGTCAAATCAAACACATTAAAAGGCTAAAAAGATAAAAATGACACAATTTTTAAAGATGTCTGAACTAGCAATAAATGCTACTTATGCTTCTTGAGACAGAGCGAAGCAAGGATATGATATTAATTTTAAACAGAAGTGGCGTCAGTTAAACAATGGCATTTAGTCTTAGCGTGAAATAGTTTGCCTTTGTGTCCTTCACGTAGCCCTAAGTGCGTTTTGTGGTTTTGTACGATAAATAAGGAAAACGTCTAATGTAGCTGATGTCTCGGTGTTTCATCGCAGAGCAGATGCTGACGAAAAAGTTGTATTGACGTCATTCAGAATCCACATCCTCTTATAATGATTAGCGAGAACTTGATTTGTAACGGAAAGACAGGAATCAGATGGGCATTCAGAAACAGCTGTAATGTTATGTGATTTATAGAACATTAAAGAAAAATGACTAACTATATCAGCAGTTTGAAGAATTATGCCTGCGAAACTGCTGTGTACTTGATATCATTTATTTGCATCCACGTGTCTGTTGGAGCATATACAGCTAAACCCGTGGAGAGAAGCAGTTGTGCCAATTTAACATAAATCTCCCCAGATTTTGCCAGATTTTAATCATATAACACCTCTTACCTCTATTAAGTTAGGTTAGCTTTATTTTATTTAAGAACGCTGTTTAATAACTTTGTTCATTACCATCCCATTCAGAGAGTGAAACGTCCAATATTTTTTGTTCGGAGGCCTGTTTTTAGGCTTCAATTTATTTTACGTGCTGTAAATCTACGACATGGAACCAACATTTTTACTTCCTTTTCGAAGGAAGTCATACTTAAGATGTATATGCCTTAAAAAAACCTACCGACCCTGGTCAGGTTGGAATCTGCGACCTTGGGTCTATGAGGCAAGAATAGTTACCACTAGATCACCAGGACTGACACTAAACGTGATCTTCCCCATTCCCCAAGTTTCCATATTTCAGTGTCAAAACACACAATTAGTTTTCTTGCAAAAATTTAACACAAATAAAATCACAAGGTATTTTAAGATTACCAATAAATTCACCAGCGTAGAGAGAGATAGTTGTTAGGACTATTCAAGGAAAAAAAATAGAATAAAAGTATTATATTCTTAAAATTGTTCTCAAATTATTAATAGTTGTACTAGGGTTGTTCAATAAAGAGTACTCATACTTTTTTGACAATATAATCCTCATAATTTTTATGAACTTCCTCAAATTAGTTCCCACCGTTTCTACCAGTCTTCGAAGTCATGTTGGAAACAATGTTTCGACAAATCCTTCATAATCGCCTCTGTAGCCTTCATCACTACTTATTTCATCATCATCATGTGCAGTTCACCAGAAAATGATGAACATTTTGAATTTGTACAAATGAAGTGTAGTAACATGAAGGGCTCACGGGCCAGTCCTAAGTCCTGTCATAGTTCGCTCTTAATGGCCCGTACGAGCTCTAAAGCCCGAGGTTTGCAAAGGGCAATCCTTGCGGTTTCGGCACTCCGTGACGTTATAGGTAGGAACGTTTACTGTGATTTATTTTAAAAAATATGAAAAATCTTTTAATTCTATTTTAGATTACGCGGGACCCCGCAGCGTAAGATAGGTTAGTAACCCTTCATTTGTCTGTTTTCCGTTCATTTCTACGTAATCGTCAACTACTGCGGAACGGCACTGTATCTTGCTATGATTATTGAGAAAGGAACGGTAAAACGTTCATTGAACATTAAGTACTCATTTTAAGAATGGCTGATGTATGTGGGCAGAAAAAGCTGGAGAGCGTTGATCCTATCTGAAACATATTTAAGGAAAAGGCATGGAACATTTTTTTTAATCGCGCATTTAATTTAATTTAATTATTACTAAGCGATAGTGACATGCTATTATTTTGAACATGAAGCAGTTTTATGATAATATTGCAGTCATTTTCGTAGTATATTTAGCATAAATTAGATTTTCCATTAATTTCGACCCCCCTTCACAAAAAGCCCAGCTTCGTCATTGGTAATAAGTTATATCATCTTTCTACCCTTATACACACTTCAAAGTTCAATAAAAAAGGAATATTTCATAGCCTTTAAAAGGTTCTATGCAGTTCTACTTAATGCGACGAACCCAGAGAAGAGTTATGCACAAATTTAACATCAAAGTCTTGAAAGAAATTCAACAAAACACGGAGATACTGGTGAACAGATTTAGAGTATCGTCACTTGGCAACATCAGGGCAGCAGGAGAAGCTTGCTGAACTTGCGGGGTACCGAATTTGATGAAAGCTTCACGCTTAAATAAATGCATGTAATCTAGTTGAGAAATAATGTAATCATCGTGTTATCTTGTTTTCAGTACTAACTTCGTAAAAATTAAAAATATACATCACATTCCCCCATAACGTTTCAAATTTTAGAATAATTACTTGCAAAATAAGTGGTAAAAATTCATACATTAAATTTACATGAAGATCTAGAACCATTTATAAGCATAAACTAAGCAGAGTTTATCTGACTTTAAGAAAACTGACATCAATAGTCACTTATAATCCATACAACACATTTCTACCTGTTGGTATAATAAAATAACTAGCGACTACAAGTTTGGACCATTGAATTTCATTTATTTATGAATGCTCTTTAAAGCTCAGGTCATCAGCGTAGGACCATTAAAGCTTAAACGATTGACTTTATGGAAAAGTAATTTACATAGTCTTAATTGAATAAATGTCCAGTGAAGATTTTATCATTGTGAATATCAATAATACATTTTGTAAATCACTCAGGATTTAATGGATTATAAAACGTGGCTTCCAATATTTTTCTTTTTCATTTTTGGCTCTAGCAGTTTTTTTTTTTTGGGAGTCCTTGAATCGATACCTTAATTCAGAAGAAAATGTGAAGTATTTTGAAAGATGAAAGTTCTGCAGTTTTGCATAGGTCCGTTGAGTAAACTGTAAACGACAAATTTGATTATGTTGGGTTTGTTGAGTACAGCTGGACGTTTGTGCCTACATCCCCAATGATGGTACTCCCGAGAGAAGGGGTGCGAGAATCCAGGGGTGTTGAGGCACAGACATAGATCGGTCCCTCACATTGTTCCCAGCTAGAGCACCCCAGTTCCTCTCCATGGAGTTGAATCGCACATGGTATCAACCTAACTGATCGGGAACCAGCAGAATGAAAAGAGACGATTAGCATTGGCTTAAGTACAACCACGGGCGGCCGAGGTCGTTAAGATGCGGATTCGTAAGCAAGAGTTCTTGGGTTCGGATCCCACCAGGATCGTCCTCCCTGATTGAGATTTTTTCCAGGTTTTCCTCGGTCCTCATAAATAGCAAATGCCGGAAGGTAAACTTAAGCCTGGAACGCTTCCTTCCTTTAAAAAAAAAAGTCATTCCCAAGTTTTTTTTTTTTTTTTTTGAGTAGTGTTTAACGCCCGTTTTTACTACTGAGGCACCACAGGCGGTGGACACTGGTGATACATGAAATGAAATGATAAATTGGGAAAGGATATATTTTTTTTTTTTTTTTAAGGAAGGAAGCGTTCCAGGCCTAAGTTTAGGTACCTCCCCGGCATTTGCCAGTTATGAAGACTGAGGAAAACCTGGAAAAAACCCCAGTCAGGGAGGACGGTCCTGGCGGGATTCGAACCGCAGACCTCCCGCTCACGAGTCCGTGCCTTAACGACCTCGGCCACCCGTGGCGGTGTCATTCCCAAGTGTCCACCCCCTGTGGCGCCTCAGTAGTAAAAACGGGCGTTAAACAATAATAAAAAAAAAATGACCAAAGCGACCGGGAGAAACTAACATAAAATCTCGAGGTCAGGATGGCAGGCCTTGAGAGATTTGAATTCGGGACCTTCTGATTGCGAATCTCAAGTGTTGCCACTGAACTGCCCCTCTCGGTGTAAACGACTCAAGCAGGTGCATTTGAAATTCATTCGTTACACTTATCAAAATAATTGGTTTACCTTTGCCCACCTCACGTTACCTCATGTAGCTGTCTGATGTAACAACACTTGCTGCAACATGTACACACTTCTTTTGCGCCTCCTGCACATTGTCTTTTTGCAATTTAAAAGCATGACTCCCTGAAAATGAGTATAGGCGGCGGTTGCTACAAGAATTACAAATACACTGTTTTGACCGATTAATAAATACGATATCCGAGCATGGGCAACGCAAAAATCATGGCTAGTTCTGAAGCACAAAAAGAAATATCCTTGTGGTAAGGTTCTTGATTAACACTCATGCCAAAGAAAAAGAACGAGAAATGAATGATGCTGGAGAAAGAAAGAGATAAAACGAGTTTTGTAAAGCCACCACCTTGAAATATTAGCCAATACTTGCTCTGCAGGTTTTTATGCCGCCATCACGGCCATTTTGAATTTCACACTGAATGGGAGCATCCTCATCGCTGGACTCCGCAAGCCTCCTCATTCATCTTCCCGAAGCTTCACGCAGAAACGGTGCAAAGATCGACGGACGTGTAACAGCCGGTTTAAAATGTCCTGCACTTGAAAACCGAAAGGTCAGTGACATTCTGCTGTCCGAAATCTCGCCGTTGAAGTTCATTAGTAAAGTTATTAATTGTTTATTGATGGAGTTTCAAGTTGAGCTTTAGGACTATTTCTGCAGCCAGTTTCCATATTTCCCATCAGCAAGTTTTTCACTGTGCATCATCCATCACATATTTGCCCTCCTCCACCTCTCAAGTAGCGAGTTTCCGTTGTCAGAATTCTTAACCATTTCCATCTTGCGTCTATTTAACATTACATTTTGTATTACACTCTTCTCTCTCTCATCTAATTTGTCAAAATTAAAATAGTTTTAATACCCCGCTCTTTATTTATTCTATCCATTTGCTTGTTGAAAGTTATCCATAAATACTTACCCACAATACATTTTCATTGTCATTTTCGGTGTCTAGTAGGTAGGATCGACGGAAGAAAATTTCCAAAAATCTTTTCATGAGTACAACCGCAATAATTCCTTCGAAATTCGCTAAAAGTGAAGGGAAATAGAGCAAAATGAAGAAAATATAGAAGAGGAGAGGAATGAAAAGAATAGGATATTATCAGAAAGCATTAAAAAGAATAAAACAAAAAGGAAGAGGAGATAAGAGAATGGAACAAAGCGGCAGAAGAGAGAATAGAACAGAAAAGAACTAAAAAGAAGCGAAAGAAAGGAAAGGGCATAGAAATGCGGAAAAGAGAGAAAAGAGAAAGAAAGCGAAATGTAGAAAAAACAGAAGAGGAGAATGGAAAGAGAAGAAAAAGAGCGAAAGAGAATAGAACAAAAAAACAGAGCAGGGGAGATGAGAGTAAATAAAGAAGGGAGGAGAAGTTAAGCGATAGCCAGTTTCAGTTATCTGCATGGGGCAGATAAGCTGGAGACTTGAAGCGAACTTATTTAAACATGCACCAGCTACGGACCGATATAGCGTGTTTTAAGTACGTGTGTACCTAAGAGAGAAATGCGAGTAAAAACAAGCCGGATGCGGGTATGCAAGTTCTTTCTTTTTTCCTGCTCTTAAGATCATCTGTACCTCGATCAGGTGTTCCCTTGGCAACGATTCATCTTGTAGTGAAATTGAATACTAAGGAATATTTTAGGCTCAATTTTTTCTTCATTTTAGCTGTTTAGCTGTGCTATAAAATTATTGGATTTTGTCTGTTATAGTATGTATAGTATGTTGCAATATGAGTGTTGAAACGCATGTATTACCTAAACCCTAGGTTACATTTCACGCGAGGAGAGCAATGAACCTTTCAACACGTAAGCTACATATTATTTTTTATATTACGATATATTAATTTAACTTATTTTATTTTATTACTATTTATTTAATTCGGAAAGTTAAAAATAATGCGAATTGAAATATTGAATGTTCATGCTTGTATAGTTACGCGTTACTAATTGCTAGTTATTGTTAATGTTATTGAAACATTTAGTAGCTCGAAGATAGGAAGGTTAATTGAAAATTATAACGGAATTTGACGAAAGTGATAAAATATTTTGAAGGGATTCCACCCGAGGTGGTTGAATTGGCGACCAGTATAAGAAACGATTTGCTGCCTGAGAAATCTAAAAAACGACATGAGCGAGAACATGACTTATTCGCAGCTTGTGGCCCAAAAGAAAAATGTCAGGATAAATGTTGAGAATGTTATAGGAGAGCTCGAAGGTAATGAAATCATCAACATTATGCCCTATTTATTACATGTAATTTGCATTGTTTGAACAGTTTCTTAAATTCATTCTATTGAATCGTGTGATATAGTAAAACTGTTACTTTACAGCACTAATCTTCAATTGTTTCAGATTGAAATTGCTCCAAATTCGTTCCTTGAGTACATAAAGAAACCAGGTGATATGGTTACAGCACAGGAGTTCAGTCTAAAAGAAAGTTAATTTTTCATTTGTTTATATGTGTCAAAGAGATAAGGAGAATGAATTAAGGGTTTAGTATCCCTGAGTTAAGTCATACAAATATAACACAAATTGATATTCAGGACTTTTTTTTAAAAAACTTGTTAGTCTGAATAAATTTAATTTAAACAAAAAAAAACACTCAATTTAGATACTGAGAGGGAAGTTTAAAACAAATAAAACCCTCATTCCCACCCAACCACTTTTAAATTTCAAATAGCAGCCCTATCTAATGTATGATACATTTCAAATAATGTTTTGTTTTTTATAGCTGTGTGGTGGCAAACTGCATTACTGTTATTGTTGTTTGAATCTGGGCAGAATAAAACTACAAGAACTATGTCTGGGCATTTTGTAATTGTTCTGTTTTATAATAAATTGTTTGAAATGGTGTGTGCCCTACTAGAAAGGAAAGAATGTAAAGGTATCAGTCAGGGGATCTATTCCATTAATAATTGTAATAATACCCGATATAATTTTTGTTCATCACACCACTGACCTTTATAATTCCGTCCGAAATAAAACAACAGAAACAGTAATCTAGGTTATTGGACAACAATAAAAATAGATGTAATAATTTAAACACCCTAAAAATTAGGAGTGTCGTTTGAAATTTCAAACTGGGATGGGATTAATTTTAAATGGGTATGGTTTTGAAATGAAAGCACTGTACATGCTCATAATATATCTCATAGTTAACTCCCCTATACGTTTACAACATACAACTTTTTGACTCTCTACAAAACCATTAAAAGTTGATGATGGGAAACTTGCCTCGCAGCTTTTTCCATTG
Source organism: Metallyticus violacea (assembly GCA_030762175.1). Classification (NCBI taxonomy): domain Eukaryota; kingdom Metazoa; phylum Arthropoda; class Insecta; order Mantodea; family Metallyticidae; genus Metallyticus; species Metallyticus violacea. Next base: position 79,262,068 of record CM060841.1, read on the forward strand.
CATCTTAAATCAAAACTTGTAGCAATACAACAGTGAATATCGTGCAACGTTTCAAGATCTCGAACTCTGCTCACTTTAAAGGGGAGTCGTTTGGATATATTTTGTAAATGCATGTTTAAGTGAATAACAAAGCACATTCTGACCGCTTCCATGGTCTAGAGATAGTAACCACGTGCGACTACTAACGCAGTGGTCCTGGGCTCGAATTCCGGTCAGGTCAAGTTGTCTGGGTGGGTTTTATTCGGATTTTTTCCTTACTCTGAGAAGGTGAAAGCCAGATAGCTTTAAGGCTCCAAGGATCCGAGTTCATGTACACCATCATTAATTCATTTTATTTCATTCATTCCTTCAGACTTACACCTATAGTGTTTAGTACACTACCTATAGAAGTCGCGAGAAGACCAACGCAGTTAAAGCAACAATAAATAAACAATCAAAAAAATTAAACAATTCTGTGTATGTAAATATTTTTGTCAATCACTATCATCTAAAACTGTCTTTTTTCGCTGTCCTTGGCAACCTAAATAATAGTTTAAATTACAGGTGTGAATTATTTTATTTTTCATTTGCTACTGTGTCTGTCCTGGTGGTGTAGTGGTTACCATACTTGCCTCCCACACCCAAGAACGCGGGTTCGAACCCGGCCAGGACCGATGGGTTTTTTCGGGCGTAAAAATCCTAAGTATGGCTTCCTTCGGAAGGGAAGTAAAGCCGTGGGTCCCGTGTCGTACATTTACGGCACGAAAAAGAATCTCAAGCCTGAAAGAGAGGCCTCTGAGCAAAATTTGTCGGCCGTTTCACGCCCTGAGTTGAATGCGACGCTGATGACCTGAGATGTTAAAGAGCGTCCGTAAATAAATCAATCAAAAAAAAAATTGCTACTGTTATGAAAGTGCACGATTAGAAGATCGTATCTAGGCAACAGAAGTGAATCATTATATTGCTTGACTTCAAAGCTGTTTTACGTTTTCAGGGTAGGTTTTTGCGTTAATAAGAATATTACGACTAGCTTTTGTTCCCTGGAAACTATTAATAAAGAGACAATTGCAATTCTGAATATTTATAGGAGGCACATCATTTAACGAAGTTGATTTGATCATAGAACATTCAGAACAAAGACTAGATGGTTTAATGATCATGGACTTTTCGTAAAAATACGCCAATACAGTGCCGTAATTTATTCTTACTCGATTATTCATGCACCAGTCCTTGAAATTCGTGTAATTACTCATATATAAAGTTTTCTAGACATTTCAGAAAGTACATCCAAAGTTGCTTGCATGATTGCAGCTAGTGGAATGTCAAATTCAACCTCTTCCCTCACTTTCACTTTTTTAAGCGAGAAAGCGAGATCTAAAATGGAAACTACAGCAGCATTGTGTGTTGATTTCTCTTGTTAACAGGAAACGATTCCTCTATCATATAAATGTGAAGAATTAAGTAGGATTTGGTCAAGTCGAATAAACTTCAAGTTATAAATTTATTTCTTCCTGAATTTGAAAATAAATTTCGTTAAATAAACCAAAGGTAGATAAAATATTGTAGATAACACCTTACAAAATTAGCTTTAGTAATTAGTTATCTAAATAACTAACAATTCAATGCTGATATTTTAGTTTACTCCTCAAATACATTTTGAATTAAAGAGGATTGGAGGGGAATGGTGTACTTTTGGTGTAACATTAAGAGCTAAAACGAAGTGAAATAAAAAATAATTAGTTAAAACAGCATTGAAGCTTTTTACCAGCATTTTCTCTACTTAAAATTTAGTTTACCTTCACAGATGAAACATAATTAACAATTACTATACTAAACACGCTTTTCAAATTATCATTTTGACATTTTCTCTCTTTTTCTGAAAGATAAGCCAATATCATTTCTTGTTAATTCCTTTCGCACCAATCGCCACGGTGCACGAGAATATTAAGACACGGACTCCTGAGCAGGAGGTTGGATCCCTGAACCTTCTTCCATGACTGAGGTTTTTTCCAGATTTTCCTCAGTCCTCATAAATGGTATATGCGGGGAGATATAAACGCTGTGACGCTTTCTTAAAAAAAAAACCTCCTCTCCCAAATAATCATTTCATCTCATATATCATCAGTGTCCACCGCCTATGGTACCTCAGTAGCAAAAACGAGTGTTTAAAACACTACTAAAAAAACAATACTTTCATGCTTCTACTTTTCGGGCGTAAAAATCCTAAGTATGGCTTCCTTCGGAAGGGGAGTAAAGCCGTGGGTCCCGTGCAGTACATTTACGGCACGATAAAGAACCTTAAGCCTGAAAGAAGAGGTCTCTGAGCAAAATTTGTCGGCCGTTTCACGCCCTGAATTGAATGAGACGCTGATGACCTGAGATGTTAAAGAGCGTCCATAAATAAATCAATGCAATCCAAAAACGCCTCTACTTTTAGTACATTCACAAACAAATTATATATATATATTTTTTTTTTATATAAAACGAAGCAGATTCTTCGGAACTAGTTGAAGATACAGTAACTTTAGCATTACTTATAACATCTTCCGATATAAATACTCGTATATCTGTTTCTTTGAACTTATTCAATCAGAAGATTCACATATTCACAAAGAATTATTGCAGCACATTTCAAATCATTAACTCTGTATAACAACATCAACAACAGTCGGCCCAGATTTAAGCAATGGCAAATGTACACAATATTTAATTGAAATTGAATATTATTTCATTGGTAGAGCGGGATGGCTCACGTGGTAATGCTTGAAACTCGCATTCGGGTGATTCTAGGTTCGATTCCCGTTAGACCATTCATCCTAACGTTATTTTTTTCTTTCTTTCTTCCCTGGTCATTTAGGTGAGTGCTAGGATAACATATACATTCAACTAACTTTCCTCTCTATCATTTCATTCCATTGGTACAGGGATCGAAAATGCCAAGGCGAAATGGGGCTGGCGCGATTTGATTGCCCGGCGTCCGAAATGGAAGCGGATTTTCTGAAAGACTCATACAACTCGGAAGGGGGGCGGGGTTTACACCAGCCTCGAGGTGCTCTACAGAGCCTTCATTTGGATGCGTGGCCAGCTTAACGGGTATGTGTGTGTCCTGTTTCTAACCGGTTTTGCTTCCCCCTCCATTTACTGTCTCTATGTGTGCTGATGCGAAGCTTTACGCTGTACAGAAGTTGAACGTTGTGAGATCACGTGTTTCAGTGTTATAGTATGTTAGTGCTGTTATCATGCCAAAAAGCCCGTGTAGTTTAGCCGTGCCGCATTCTTACAGAAAAGTTAGAACGAAGTTCAAAGAAATTTCCGAGGAAGCTTGCACTGGAATCAGGAATTTAAACAAATCTCGACTTAGAATGCCACTAAACTTTTAAAATTAAAACCCTATAAGATTCCTGTAGTTCGGGAATTGCAGCCACGTGATTTGAGTAGAGTTAATTTCTGCATATGGGGGGGTGGATAATACTAATATTCGCTCTATTGACCGGCGTTTAATTTTACGGACGAAGTACGGTTTTATTTACTTGGCCACAAGCGACACAAATCAATAGATACTGGAGCCACAGAAAACCCCCATCTTGTACACCAAATGCCATTGTATGACCCAAAAAATTTATGTTCGGTGTGCTGTAGAAATCTGTGCACTTGAATTTAAGGGACACAACTCCGCAGGCAAACAGCGTGCTTTCCGGTGCCAAGCAAATCCCCGTTAAACCGGCCACGCGTCTAAATGAGGGTTCTGTATCTACAAACTTATTAGGAACCCCATTTACGTCTAAGCAGTCACCATCCGTGGCACCTAATCTCTGTGTCCCCTACTTCATCCCTTCCTCCCGGAAGTGCCCCAATAGGAGTGTAGACACAAACGACCTGTCGTGAGCGATGCTGAAGTGCGAAAGCATTCTTCTCTACCCGGTCATTGCCCAATGTACTTTCACTAATGCTAGTGGTGGAAAAAATATCATGCGCAACACCAGAGTAAACAGATTTTATTCAGCAGTCAACCTCTAGAGATAAACTTTTTATTCATTAATAAAGTCATACTTCACTTTCTTGTTAAATAAATATCTATTTTAAGCAATCCTTAAATCTACTTTCTTTAAGTTCAGTCTGTAAGTAGAAATAGAACATTTAGAGAACAGATTTTACGTACATTATTTCTACGTTCAAATCGATAGCTTCGATGTAACAAAAACCTATTTCTTAAACTTTCCTTAACCGCGGAAACCCTTTAAAAATCTCTCGCTATCGCAGACTCCCTATGATATTATTCAATGTTTAAAATTCTAAATTCGCATCCTATTTATAGGTGTATATTTAAGGTTATTCATCGTGGTTTACAAAATTTAGATATTAAAAACAAATAAATGAACATTTTTTTCAATGTTTGTCTATTCGTTGTACCTTATCTTTATACAAAAGCAATAAGATTATATTCAAAAAGTAAATGAAATACATAAAATATTAATAAGATTAATACACTGAATAAGAGGGGGTGCTGCTTTATTTCACATACAAGCTATGATATATCGGGCTTAATAGTAAAAATCAAATTATTAGAAGTGGGAGTTTACCTGAAAAAATTACTTTAGCAGCACCAATATTTACTTTCTCGCAACAAAACTTCATGTGTGCCATTTAAATAAAACAAGACATATACTTCCTGAAAATCGAGCCATCTATTCATCTTAAGTCCCTAGATAAGCCTCGCGGACAAAAGTATTTTTTTTTATTTGAATTATTTACGCACGCTCTTTAACATCTCAGGTCATCAGCGTCTCATTCAATTCAGGGCGTGAAACGGCCGACAAATTTTGCTCAGAGACCTCTTTTTTCAGGCTTGAGGTTCTTTATCGTGCCGTAAATATACGACACGGCACTCACGGCTTTACTTCCCTTCCGAAGGAAGCCATACTTAGACTTTTTACGCCCGAAAAAATCCATTGATCCAGGCCGGGTTGCGGACAAAAGTATGAAAACCGCTGATCAAAAACCACTTTTTATACCTACACATTTCCTCTACATTTTAGAGAATTTTTGATATTCTTAAAATACACTGCTGATCATTAAAATTGCAGAGGAGTTAATCCGACCCCAGTTTTTCTCAGAAAGAACGGATATACAACAGCAACCAGCAGGTGTCTGAATGTGATCAAGGGAGAATTGTGGCATACCGAGAGTGCAAGCTGTCTTTCGGAAAAATGCATGTAATGCGTCCAAAACAAAATGAATATGAGATCAGTGGATCGAGGAAAGATGAGCACACATACGTGAAGGGTCCCAATGACCACCAAAATCCGAACGATAAGATAGAGATAAATTTTCGCTTAGCTATTATTAATACGCACAATTTTAATGACGAGCACTATAGCAATTTTAGTTTAACAATTTAAAATATTATAATCACAAGGTTTGCATTACACTTTCAACATGATTTTTAAAATGACTGGATACTTTTGAATTACTTTTGCTTTGCTCCATATTAAACTGTAGAATAGTTAAATCAAGGCGCAAACTTTAGGGAAAAAAAAAAAAAAAAAAAACAGAGGAAATAAAAAATGAGAAGTGAAGCCAAAATGTTGTTAATTTTTAACCATAATACTTCAAATAACGGTCAATAATCATGGCAACAGTAATAGATAATATTTCAACTTATTCAATGAAGCAAACCTACTGACATACACCCACTGTGAAAAGCATAATTATTCCTGTGTTCTCCAGCATGTACAAGTAGATAACAGCTCGATAATTATGTCTCAAGATAGCATCGATAGTTAACAGACAAACTTGACCTCGATCGTGAGTTGAATGAAAAATATCATGTTGAAAACCTTGAAATATAAGATACTGTTCTTTCCGTTCATAAAGCAAAATACTAATTGAACTACAAAGATAGGAAATTAAAATATTAAGAAATAAGTTGAGTTGTTATAAAAAGTGTGTATGTAAGTAAAATACCATACTGTGATATGTTATGTATGATAGACGAGAGAGTTTCCTTTAAACGGGAATAATAACATTTAGCGTTTTAAATATTTTTACAGCAATAAAGCTAATGCTGAATTGTATAAAAAATGGAAGCAGAAATGTATAGGTACAAAAATGCTATGTTAAAGCAAGAAAATAGCAATTTAAACCTTAAACAGTATCACAATATTGTAAATAAATGAATTTTATAACGAAACTAAAAGCATTGGGTAAAAAGCATGCAATTTTCCAAAAATATACCACTTTTCGGAATATTTCGAGAGAAATTCCATTTATAACATTTCAAATAACTTGCGAAAAAGATAACTAGTAAATAAACGCAGAATATTATTGAACACATTTTACTATGAGCAAATTGGAAATTAATAATTAAAGCAAAGTACAAAATCGCTGAGCGAGCTAGCTGAAGAGACCCCATACCACTATTAGGAGGTAGAAGTTGGGCATAACCAACATCACGATAAGAATGATGCAGTCAAAGCGACAAATAACCTGTTTAAAGAATTAATTACGGGGCTATAAAAATCAATCATTCTGCAAATGAGAAAGAGAGAGAGAAACGTAGCGAAGAAATTCTTTTCTATTATTCTTTTTATCTACTGCTGACTGTACAAAAACAGCAAAACTGCTATGCAAGCAGTTCGCCTATACGTACAAAATACTGCAATTTCATAATTTGTTTGCTTTTTGAGAGCTGTTCGTTACAGTTCGTTACAGCAGAAGAATGGCATCAACTACAACGAATGTAACCAGTGATATAGGCTAAAAAAGTATTTTTTAAAAAATATAAAACGTTTTCGCTGAGCTAATTATAGCGCACCAGTAGCACAAGTCACATATTTTGTCAAAATTTGGTCATTAGTTGCTTTTCAGCTCTATTTTCTCAAAAACCTTACACAAAACATTAACAATTGAATATTTATCGTTAGACTTTTATAAAATTATTCTGTATTTAAAGAGAGGTTTGGATAAAATATTAGTTAAACCCCCCCCCAAAAAGTTATAACTGTCGCAAAGTTAGAATATTACGAAAACCGACCGTGATTGGACATTCTGAGCACACATAAATATTCGCTGGCTTTTGGAAGGGTGCAAGTACGGCACCATCCAGGTATGTTAGCTGTCCTACAGTCCAGATTCTGCTACCATCTTGTGCCTTTACTCCGGATTTGTCCTCAAAATGGAGGCAAAACAAATAAAAAATTACTTTTTTCAAGCTCTTCTCCGTTTCTAAGCTTTTAGTTTTACTTTCTTGATACTAAGATGGTTTGATAAGTAGCTTGGTTTGCATAAAATAGAAAGAAACACATCTGTATATGTAATTATGAAGTTTGGTTTCTATGTATCAATATTCTATGATCATAAGTCATTCTGATGTTAATTCATTGTTTGGCAACTGTTTAAACACATGTGTTTAGAAAGACAGATAAGGTGGAATCCATAGTGGAGTTCAATTTTTTTTATCCTGAAGGGAAAGCAGCAAAGCAAATGCATAAGAGGACGTTCGATTTTGGGTAAATGAATTCGAGCGTTGCAGAACAAGCATTAAAGAGGTACCGCTCCCTGGAGCTCCAAAATCACCTATGAGGAAGAAATTTCTTTCCCACGACATTATTTTAACTGACAGGCCAGTGAAAGTGTGTGGGCTAGCAGGGACCAAGGGCATCTAAAATAAGTGGGTTCCCTTTATTTTGCATAATGAATTATACACGAAAGAAACTTTAAGTGCCGCTTCTCTCATGCCGGAGCAAAAGTAAAATTGCATGTGAACATCGGTCACTGTTTGGAAATGTTTAAGAAGAATCCAACCCGCTTTTATGGCCTTTTTGTGACTATGAACGAAACGTTATTCATTACTTTACGCTGAGAATGAAACAGTAGTCTAAACGGTGTTGTACCGCCAGGGAGACCAAGGTTGTTAAGGCGCAGACTCGTGAGCAGGAGGCCTGGGGATCGAATTCCAGGACTGTCCTCCCTTACTGAGGATTTTTCCAGGTTTTCCTCAGTCCTCATAAAAGGCAAATGCCGGGGAGGCACCCTAAACTTAGGTTTGGAAGTTTCCTTTCTTAAAAAAAAAAAAAAAAAAAAAAACTCTTTTTCCAGTATATCGTTTTATATCATGTAACATCAGTGTCCACCGCCTGTAGTGCCTCAGTAGTAAAAAACGGGCGTCAAACACAATTAAAAAAATAAATATACAAGTGTTGTTCCATGCAAGCCAACCGGCTCCGAGAAGTGCGTTTCATCCGCTGGAAAGATGATGGCTTCGGTTTTGGAACGCAAAAGGAGTTTTCTTAATCGACTGCTTGGAGAAGAGGAAAACCATTACTGGAAAATACTACACAACACTTTTGGAGAGATTGAAGGCAGCGATCGCGAAAAAACGTCCGAAATGGCCAAACATAAGTTGTTGTTTCACCGCGACAACGCTCAGGACATATTGCCCCTATTGTCATTTGAAATGCATCCGTGTCCACTCTGTTCACCCAATCTTGCTCCATCCGATTAACTGTTCCCGAAACTCAAAACTTTTCTTGGATAGACACAATTTTAAGTCAAATGAAGAGATCATACAGGAGGTAAGTGTGGATTTTGAGAGCCTCAAAGAAACCCACTTCTATAAGGGAATCACTAACCTGGAGAAACGTCGGAGCAAGCAAGACTAAACTTATTCTCTTTCACATCAAACTGCCATATAAAGTTTTGTTTTTTGACTTTCCTATTGTATATTGCATTTATAGCCTATAATAAATTATTATTTGGGAATATACAAAATTTACTTAAATAATTTGAGTTTTGTTACAATGTTGTTGATTTAAAAAATTCAACAGAATAGTATACCCTTCTACAAAGATATGTATAAAAAACTGTGCCGCCTATATTAAAATTTGTTTAATCTAGTATTAAAGTTATAATTTTTAAATTTTACAAATGTATGTCTATTTGTTCTATAGTACATATAAATGATGAATTCACTTGATAGTGTTAGGATGTTTACATTTTGAATGGGTTTTTGCAAAATGTTTTTACTATTAGCAGAAAATCGCTAATATATAAGTTCACACCGAACACTATATTAAAGTAGGAAAAGTAGATTTTTATAGCATCATTAGTTTATAACTTTATATACTCTTAATCCCAGTATACTATAATTTTGATGAAAAGAGAGCCACTCTTCAGACAACACACAAATGTATTGCTTCATTTACGCAAGGAAAAGACAAAGTGTGGTATGTTTATTCAGCTCCTTTCTTAGAACGAACGCAACGTGACATATTTTAATTGACCAGACACGATACGCATTTCTGATTGATGTTTAAATGTTTCCGCTTGCTTGTTCCACATTTTCTTGAGTGCGGCGTTCATTCTCTGTCAGCTGTTTGTTTAAGTTCACAAACAGGAATCTGCTAAGTCAGCCTCATTACGCCTTTAATGAAAGAACCATTACCTTTGAGTGTAGGCATCAAGGCCACTTGACGCTGCAAGTAATTGAGTTTATAAAACGTGACATTTGATTGAATGAGACTGGTGTGCCAAGTTACTAGCCGTACTGGGACTTCTTTTTCTTCCTGGGATTTAACTAATTCCATTGCACACAAATTTAAGAGATTGCGGTAATGATAATGCTAAAATGTTCTACCCAAATGTGCAGAAATTGAAAAAAACTCTGCGTTCTGTTCGCAACATTTTACAGTAACAACTGTTGGAAACGCCGAGCCGCCTTTAGACGCTGTGGGTTGTCATTCCACCAACTGTCGTCACTTTTAGTAGATACTCTCCTTCCTGTGCGACCTTGAGCTTGTAGCTCTGGCTTTGCCTTTGCTTTGGAGAATCTGGAAGATTGGTACTAGCTACTGAAGTGGACAAGAACCAGTTGTTCCCGCAAGCTGGTTTGCGAAGTCACATGGATTCAATGCTGATGACTGGCAGTTGGGATTTGTGGTGCTGAAGGCCTCATTCATTCTCTCATCTTCCGTATCTATTCAAAGGTGCATTGCTTCCAACATTATAACATAAACACATGAAATTTGTAACCCACACCTTTTCTGAGCTTCAACTCTGTGATTTTCCATTTGTAGTCTACAGGAATATTCCGTAGACTACAACTATTTTTTTCTTGAAGAGTAATTTTTTTTCACCCAAGAAACCGTGGTTAAGGTGCTCCTCAATCTTTTATGTTGTAATATTATATATGGCAGCAATTTAATCACATAAAGAGTACACAGTTTCCTCTCAAAAGTTACATAATTAAAAATACTAATTATTTTAATGCCCCCATTTTTTTTATTTTGGGTGAAATGTAAAGTTTTTTCATGTTCAAGGACATTAATTTTTGGAAGTGTTAAGCACACTAGGCCTACTTTTATTTTGAAGCCTTCTCACACTCTACCAGATCAAGAATTAGCAAAAGATTCAGAGTTTTTTTTTATAGGTGTTTAACGCCCGTTTTTACTACTGAGGCATCATAGGCTGTGGACACTGATGATACATGAGATAAAATGATATATGAGGAAAGGACTTTTTGAGGAAGCAAGCGTTCCAGGCCTAAGTTTAGGATTCCTCCCCGGCATTTTCTATTTAGGAGGACTGAGGAAAACCTGAAAAAAAAACCTGTCAGGGAGGACGGTCCTGGCGGGATTCGAAACCCAAACCTCCCGCTCACAAGTCCGCGCCTTAACGACCTCGTAAACGTGGCGGTAACTTCAGAGTACAATATACAAGCTATGTAAAATACACGAACAACCAAATTAATAATTAATGTGGATATTACATACATGTAAATATTACATATTTTAATGTAGTTACAAAGTTATAACGATAATGTTACAATTCCATTTATTCTTCAATGGTTTTCATCAAGTACAAGAGGAAGGAGGAGAGGAAGGAGGAGAAGAAGAAGAAAAGGAGGAAGAACAATAAGAATAACAGATTCCTAGAGTTTAGACGATATTTAAATATCTTTATTGTCCAACAACCCCTGACTTCAGGGGGAAGGGAGTTCCAACCAATCTTAGGATAATTACAGTACGTTTCACTGACAATGCCATAAACAGAAGGACTGTAAACATATACATGAAAGAAAGAGTTTTTTACTTCTCTCATTTTAAGTGCTACAGTTCATATATTTTTAATTTAGAAGCAGAACAACAACAAAACATAGCGATGTCATCTATGGAGGTCGGAATGTCTGATGTTACTGCAGCATTCAGCAGATAGTGGGGTCGTTAAATCAGCAACAGTTTTACCCCCAGTGGTATCATTTCTTCAAACAAAGGAGGTTTAGAAAGGGACTGCTACCTGCGCGAAAAGGAGAGTTGTTCCTTTCCTTGCTAAAAATCCCTCACTCTCAAATTTTTCCTTAACCACATTTGTTGACGCTCATCACTTCGAAAGTGAAAAAGTGCTTTCAGCAAATGGTAGTGCAATTCAATTTCGTTTGTGCTCTTTGGCTTAGAGGCGTAATCAAAGTACTTTAGATTCTGTATAAAACTTTCTCAAAATATGCATTTTACTAAGTCCTAAACATGTGTTATGTGGGGGTTAGACTAATCGGAAAATGGCTATGGGTGCTATTAAAAATAAATACTAAATATGCGAGAAACATGGTTAGAGAAAGAGAGTATACGGTTCAATAGTAGAGTATGCAATAGAAATTTGGGGGCGAGATGGAGGATGCAAAGCTATAAACATGATAAATAGATTAATTTGTAGACGTGTCATAAGCTTATCTGAATCTCTGGCTAACGAGGTTGCTCTAATGGAATTAAAAAGGTTGGGCCATAAAAGTAAGATAATAGAATATTGCAATATTGGTATTGAATAAAGCGACTAGAAGAGAAAAATATCATCAAACAGTGTTTCGTAGCACAAGGAAAAATTAAGGGACGAGAAACTTGGATATATAAAATCCAAAATATTCTATAAAACGTGGGCATGAGATTAATATGGTATGGGGGGGGGATGGGTAAAGGTAAAACCAAGAATGGAAGATATTGAAAAGCAGGAAATATGGGCTAGTCTTAATGTCAAAAAAACTCTGAAATTATATAGCATACCGAAATGTGTGGGGAAGACTAAGGTACATTGAAACCTGTGATAAGGCAGGAAGGGAAGACCTGGCATGGTTCAGAACAGGAGTAATATATTTAAGTGAGATAAGAAATGGATACATTAAGGGGATATGTCCATTGTGTAAAGAACCAGATAACAATATGATTCGCTGTTCTCTGAGCATGTAATGCTCCATGATTGGGCCTTCACAGCCCCAAATGAGCGTGAGCATCACTTTACCGGCTGACACAGCTCTACGTAACTTTTTAAAGTTTTGGCAATGATGAATGCCGCCACTCTTTGCTGGTTCACTTGGTCTCTGGCTGGAAGTAGTGGACCCAGCATTCATCTCCAGCTTAGGAAACCATCTCCCTCGGCTTCATGACGTGGTAGCAGTGTTTCACAAACATCCACACGACATGCTTTCAGTACTTTGCGGTACTGCAGAATGTCTGGATAATGTGGTGCGTAAAGTCATAATGGATTAATTCTACAGCCACCTCACCGATCATATCGTATCGCTTGTTCTACTGCAACGATAGTGTCTGACGTAATTGCAGTGTGCGGTTGACCAGAGCCAACTGCATCACTCAAGTTGACACTCCATTTTTAAACTCCTGCTGATGTGACACACAGGAATCTCCACATTGCCACTTAATTCTTCGATGAATGTCTGTTAGTTTCTAGCCCTCACTACTCCCTCCCCCACCCAAAGCGGATAATTGCTCGCTGCTCCTCCCTCGTGCATGTTTCCAAGGGGGCTGCCATCTTGTTATGTTCGTGACGTCACATTTTCCAAAATGTCGTGAGTGCTTGTTTCTCCAGCAGAAGAGTACATATATACGCTATTTATATATATAGTACAATAATTGGTAAATGAAAATTATTTTTTGACTCAGTCTCGTATTTAATTATTACCGAGGTTAATAAAAGAAATTAATAAGACATAAGCTAGAAACAGCAGTTGTAGAAATATGAATTTTGTTTGCCAAAATATCGCACTAACCACATGGAAAGTCTATCATTGAATATGTTTGAGTGCAGGTGGTATTTTGATTTTGTTTTACAAGCGGCGAGATAAACTGTCTATATGAGGCAACGAAGCACTGCTATTATTTGCTAATGTATGAATAGACACGCCTCAATAATATAATGTGACGATTTAATAAATAGTGCGTTATAGCTTTCAATATTTTTCTATTCGATTGTCACACCGTTAGATTTATTTTCTCTTTAAAATGTCCTAATTTTTGAAAATTTGGAAGTACGTTCAGATACATAACCGAAACGACTGGGCTGTTTAATTAATTTTGACAGTATATCCACATCAGCCCGGCAGGATGAGGACGTCCGTTGTCATTGAGTTCTTTCGACAACACTTTCAAGGATGACCTGCGCTTATGACAAGGCTTTTGTTTGAGTTACTGCTGCGCAGTGTCCCTGTCTACAAATCAAACACAAACTACACCAAAGTTGTCTCATTTTGCAGACACGGAAACTAAATTATTAAAATTTAATAACCCTATCGTTACAACCCTAGTAAGACAGTAACACTTATTTGGCATGTAGTTAATGGCAGTAGCCTGATGTTCCTACTTACAGTGGCGATTTCCCCTATGCACCAACTTCCCCTATCTCAGGTTAGGTTCAGATTTCCCGGAAGTAGCATATCGATCATGGTGTAAAAGTGCAAGGGGATGGATAGAGAGAGAGAGAGATCCCCCGCATACTCTACTATGATGATCACCGTTCTTGCTTGCACCTTCTGAAACAAGACTGACATTCGCATTAGTAAATGTTTTCTGGTTTTGAACAACATCTCAAAGAATACAAATATCACCCACTCCCTCTTCCTTCCTCCTAATTCAATGTTCAAGAGTGCTTCTTGTCGTTTACCTTTCCTTTATAAACACATTTATTTTAAAATATTCCCAATTCCATTCTTTATCACACTTACATCTTTTTGAAGGAACATCATTTTTACTTCGGTTCAGGTAGCTGGAATATCAACAAAATTCAGTACTGGAAATCTAAGTAATGAGCATTGACAGTCAGTGTTTAACAAATAAAATATATGGAAATTCTCATAAATTCTTAGTCTCATGTTTGACTAAATGTTCTTTCAGTTTTGTTTGCTATGTTCACATTTGTAGGGAATGAGTTGCATCCACTCAGTGGATAAATATTAACCAAAAAGGGCAACCTGTCTCCTAACGCCTAATTATTTTCTGTTTTATGTTTTTAAAATCATTATATCGTTCCTTAAATGAACTTTTAAACACATCAATGCACTCTCAGACTCGATTCGACACGTGCTGGACAAAATAAATACTTAACACGACCATGCTATGCTTAAAACTTATTCCCTTATTAACTTATTACTTGAATATAAGACTAGATTTTTGCCTTATTTACATTTTGATAACAGGGAAATTGTTTTGAATTCGCATATTAAAAAATAAAAGATCAGTTGTACAGCATTTACGTAATTTATCGGGCATCGAATCAAGAACAATGTCAACTTCCATAACGATCGCTCACAGTTCACTCGACGTAAAGCAACTGCAACTCACTGCAAGGAAATATTAATTTTCAGCTTTGATCACAGGTGCCTCTGAGTCACAGCGACTTTCTCTTGTTCACACTTAGATGGCACAGAGGGTGACATTCTATGGAAAGATGTGGAAGACACTACTTATAGTGATGAAAATGAGATTAGCGCTGATGGTGATGTACAGCAGATTTCAGGAAATGTTTCGTGTTGAATATGAGTTGATAGACCTGACATGTGAACATTACAAAAGCATTCTTATAACAAGCTTTGCAAAATATATTGTAATTATAGGTTAAAGTAAAAAAATGTATAAATAAAGTAATTTATCTGTGGCTTCATCAACACAAATGCCTTAAAATATAAAACCCCTACAGAAGTCATTAAACAATCAGGAATCGTCTTATATTCAGATAAATACGGTATCAGCATGATGTAACTAATTTATAGATGAACATTTAGAACCAACAAGTGAAATAATATTTTGAAATTCAGAGTAATTCCAACCGTTTAATTGTTATTTCCTTTTCAATGAATACATCGAAGATTACATTAAAATTATAAAATAATAAATAATACAGTCTTTATTGCCAAAATGACCACAAAACAATACAAATATCCAATACCATCCAAATGGAGTAGCTTTATGCTTTCAAATAGAAAAGGAGAATGTGGAGGAAAGCACAAGAAGAAAAGGAATAACAATAACGTAAATAAATATTCAGATACATCCCATCGAAAGTAAAAGAAAATTTATCTTGCCTTTTATCAACCATGACCTCTATCTTTAAAATAAGGTTTGCAGATTCTGGTACATTTCTGCAGTTAATATCAAAATACTATTATATATTGCGCCGTCACGGGTGCCCGAGGTCGTTAAGGCGCGAACTCCTGAACGGGAGGTCTGGGGTTCGCTTCCCACCAGGACGTCCTCCGGTACCCTACACTTAAGCCTGGAACGCTCCCTTCCTTAATAAAAAGTCTTTTCTAAGCTTATCATTTCATCTCATATATCAACAGCATCCACCACCTGAGATTCCCGAGTAGTTAAAACGGGCGTTGAACACCATTAAAAATCATACATTATTTTTAATCTGTACACAATTAAACATTTCCGATATTAAAAATGCCTGCTTAATTTGCTTTGGACCAGGTTAACTTCTGCTGTTATTCCATAGTTTTTATACAACAAATTCTGTACAAAATCTTAAATTAGGTATGTGCTTTCAGAATTATTGAAAATGTTATAATTTTAATTTCCTGCTCTATACATTTCCCTAAAACTAGAGTTAGCACATTCTGCAATCTGAAACTGCTGACACCTTCCATTCCATCTAACGAACCATCTTCATTTGTATCACTTATACTGGGCCGCTGAAACTTTGCACTTGACGGTCATCTTTTCGTTTATAATACTACAGGTTAACAAATGAGAAATGTTACCCGTTACACCTTCTGAACCAATTATAAAGTAGCATTATTGGTCAATCAGTCGTGATGTTGCAGCTGCTGTGTTGCCGTTTTTTCTTATTCTGCGTGTGCAGCTGATTTCTATCATATGAGTTAATGTGATTAATTAAACTGGTTCATTTGTAGAAAATATCCACAGTGATTCACGGGACGATACCTAATCCTTTGCTTCGAGTTGTTACACTTAATGTACGTTTACGAGGCGAAATTGAAAACTCAACAATACCGGCAGTTAAGCAGTAATGGATGTTGCAACGTCGCAACCGCAGCATAGCCAACCTTACATACTGTCAAGCGCAATGTTTCGGCGGCCCGGGAATAGCAGTCATTTATCATTTAACTGCAAATTACTATCTACACAAGTAGTCAACATATGTTTGCATGTAAAATTCAAGTCCTTTCTCAGAAACGATTCATTTCTATTTTGTATTAGAGAAAAGAACCTTTCAATACTGTCATTCAGGTCTGATATGGCTAAAAGAAATTGAGACATCTTCAAAATATCTGCATACAGCTCTTCACCTGTTTAAGTTTAAGATGCTCATGTTTTTCATGACTTGACTATACCAAGTGACAAATTTCTTCATAATGGAAAACTGATCAAAATGTTTACTCTCCTCAATGCATACATATCGCTATCAAATATCGCCAGTAATCACGTTTCCAAACTAAGAACACGGAAATAGCAATTCTATAGTTAATTCAACTTCTGTACTGTTCATTCTAGCGATGTTACCAACATTGAACATAAAAAGAACGCTGAATATAGCCCTTTACGCTTACCAAATAAAAATGAATGAATGAGACTTTTAATATGAAAAGTGTGGACAAATTTCTAAAAATATATTTTATACTAAAATCACTACATGAATTCATCTTGACAATTATTGGAAAAACCTTCAAGATGCTAAACTTGAGAATTGTTGTCTTAGCAGAAGTGAATGCATGTTCCAAAGCATATGCTGGTTTTAGCTCAAGAGAATTCCCCTAAATATAATATTCGATTCTGGTTCTCCGAAGCCCTTATGGTCTTTTGTGCTTCATCCTTTGTTACAGACCACCGGAAACTGATTATCTTCTCAGAAATCAATCACTCTACCTTTTAAATATATCCTACAGTTGATCACATTCATTATTTACGAAAAATATCTGGATAAAAAGCAGTGTTTAAATATGCAACAAAGAAAAGTGAAAAAAGCGGTAAAGTAGTTATTGACTATGAAATGCAGGACAACAATTAACAGATTGGTATCAGCAATGTTCATTAACTACGTTTAATTATTTTAAAGCAAAACGCTGCGCATTTTAAAAGGTTTGGTATCTAAAATTATTCCTAGCTAACAAGATTCCTCCTGCAATATTTCTGTAATAGTAATCAACTGGCTTTCTCAAGCAACTTCCGCTGGTTTAGTGAAACAAAATCTGGAAACCATGTACAGTATTCGTGAAAAGCTACTTAAAGCTACAAGATTAAATTTTCAGCTTCAAAATTTTCTGTTTTTCCAGAAATAGTACATTAAAAATTAACGTTTAGGATGGAGCAAATAAGAAAAACAGGTAAATCTTGGAAACATTTTCTTTAGCCAACAGAATGTTTTTATTTCGGTTGACAGTTTAAAAATGACTAACTTGATACCTGCGCATTTGCTGTTGCGCACTAAAGGGAGGACCGTTTCCTTAGTGGCCTTATTTCTGACATTTGAATTTTGAACTTTAGTTTCGCACTAGCACATAGAAGGCCGTGATAATTGGTAAATTATTATTGTTTTTATTTTTATTAAAAATGTTATGCACTTGAAGTTGATAATTATAAGTATTAGCCTAACTATTCATTTCAATTAAAAAAATGTATGCCACCGTGATTTTACTTCCACGAAAATATTATTTAGAATATTGTAACGCATAAGTTTTTTAATGTTAGTTATCCAGGAATTCTTATTAATATTTAGCTTAACTAAGTCACACTTGAATATTAGATATTATGCACATACTCTTTTAAACTATTAAAAATTTACTCGAAAGGTTTGTGTTAATGTTAATAAATTAATATATTTCGTCGTTTTGGGGTAAAAAAGCACAAAATATAATCGATATAACATGTTTTAGAAACATCATAGTCAAAACAATGTCGACAGGAATTTTAAAACACATTTTACATGATCACTGTGCTAGAGAATGTTTATTTATATAGAGTAATGATTTTATATTTCATATCTCTATAGTTGTATGGCCAAATTATTATAATATTACAATATATTAATAAGAGTCATACAGTACGCCATTTTGACAGTAAATTTAATTTAAAAATTTATTAAAATACTTATAACCAAGGAACATTTATGAAATCATATCCAGATAAACAGAAAATTCCAGATATTAAAATGGTACAAAAAATAAAAATATTATTTTACCCCCCTTTCCCTTCATACTTCTCTTAATGGTCTGAAATATGAAAATGTGGACAAATGCTGTGAAAAAATAATTAGAAGTTACAGGAATCGAACTCCGGATCAGCACTCAATTCGCCCTACACACATCCACGCATGTCAACTGTTTTACTAAAAGATATAAAATAAGTGTTTTGGTTTATAATGAACGAGTAGAAAAAAAAAAGGGTTTTACAATCGAATAATAATTCTAACGTCTGTAAATCTATTTTTAATGCCTTACCCAAAATGCCATTCAAATTGAGAAATATTTTGACAATAAAAATATGTTGTGATTCCCAAGGACTGCAACAACTTCGTGTTCCACCAATTCCAACAGATATATCTTCTTTTCCGTGCAACCGTGCGACGAAGCTACTACATTTTCTCTCGTCTTGTATGGTTCAACGTGAAAGTGTAACTGCCGGTATTCATCTTCTGGTTGCCATCTTTGTTGAAGACTGAGAAAGCCCCTAGCGAAAATTGCTATCAGCTAATCAACGGCGGTCAAGGAGACATCCCTGCAGTGGCAGGTAGAGTCAAAATGGTCAGGTATTGTAGACAGAAAGGACCAAGTGTTGCAAATTTTCAACAGAACATTTTCTCATGAACTATGAAAAGGAAAAGGTGTAAAATAGCAACTTAAATGGAATTATACTTGAGTATTATGGATATATTAATAACAAACTATGCTGATAAAGGTCTGTATAAAATTACTAAAGCTTACTTTGACGTTGAAACAGAGAAAAGCACTGAGGGTGAAATTGCTAGTTTAGGTCTAAAATAAGGATTTCCCTTTATTACCTGCTCTATTTAGTTTTGTGTATTAATGAACGCTTTAAATGTATGGCTGAATGAAAAAGTAATAGAATTTAAATTTTATTCTCAGACAACCAAGCAATTTTTGGTGAAAATGAATAAATTCTGCAGAGAGTTGTGTATAGAACAAATAATGCTACAGTACAGGAAAACGTTCTCCAATCAAAACAAACGCCATGACTTTTAGGGGGAAGGATCTAGTTCGATCTAAAGTAGTGATAAACAGAAAAGAAATAGAATAGGTGTTAAATTTCAGTAATTTAGGTTATAGAGTATTGCATATTAATGATCGTGATTGGCTTTAAACTATATACATTCAAGACAAATATGGAACTTTAAGGAATACAAAACTCGAAAGTTACTCAAACTTTTATTAGGATGGAAACTGCTTGACACCATAAATAGATCTCTTAAACTAAAAAAAAGGAACAACAAATTAGGTTTCTACATCATTGGTCGGATATACTTTTCTAGATAAAATTATAACACTGATATATAGAAGCAGCTGAAATTATGAATTAAAAGAAATAGTACCACAGAAGAAACTAGTCCGCCTGTACAAGAATAGATGGAAAAAAGATTGGCCAAACCTTTTATTGAATTACAAACTTTAAAATAAAAACAAAATTACAAAGGATGCTATCTGTTGACGTTGAAATAAGGCCTAAACTTGGTAGCTAATTTTTTAACAGTGTTTAACAATCGTTTTCATTACTGAGGCATCACATGCAACGAGCACTGGTGATACATGAGATGGAATGATAAATTTGATAAGATTTGTTTAGATAAGATAACGTTCCATACCTAAGTTTACTTGCTTTTTCTATTTATGAGGACAGAAAAAAACCTGGAAAAAACTTCAATCGGGGAGGAAGGCCCTGGAGGAAATCGAACCCCCTTCTTGTGCTCACGAGTTCGTACCTTAACGAGCTCGGCCACCCGTAGCGTCTGTTAGCTGATGATGATGTAACAAGTCACGTCTCCTCTCATGAAACATTTATCGCTTACCATGACAGTGTTCAACTGTTACAGCGGTATACGAACTAAAATATAGACAGTTACTAAACAAAGAGCGGCATTGAATTGGTAGGGACTATTGAAGTTCATTGTCGACGAAAACTTCTCACGATAAAAGTGAAACATTAGAATTTTACAGACAATCTTAATAATGATCGACCAGAACTGACATATTGACATGGGTCACAAAATATCACATTACTCTAATTATGGAATGAAATAATGTACGAAACACGACAATTTTCGTTTTTATTTTCACAAAATCGCTCTGCGCCATGCCAAAACAGAACGTTGCAAAATAGAAGGGTATGTCCCCTCACATCTTCCTCATAGTTTAATCTGGGCACCTCGATCACTTTCTTGCAGTTTATTTGCAGGAAATTCTGTAAATGACGATAAAGATCTCAAAACAATTTATCTAATCAATCATTATGTTTATAAATTACGAATATTGCATCTTTTTCAAACGCGATGAGGGTAGCTAGAAAATACTGAAGTATATAAGGGCATATAACCGAATCACAACAAAAGAACGAAGAGCTGTTTTACGGCAATTGCTCTGTAAATGCAACCCACTCATTTACACGAATAGCGGCAACACCTTATTTGGGAGCATCGTCAAGAAAGTAAATTTAATATAGATCATAACCATAGCGAGTAGAAAAGGAATTTAAAATAATAAACTACAATAGAACAATTGAAAACGACACATTTACACTCATATATGAATTGTGTTTTTTCTTGCAATACCTCGCTGTTTTTTTCCACTTCAGTCAAGACCTCTGTGGCTGTCATAAGCAAATTTAAAAGCAATTGTTTGCTGCACATTTTTAACTAACACCTTGATAAAACATATTTTATCTTCTTCTAATTGGCGCTAAGCGTTTATCTGCCGCAGCGACCTCTGCTTCCTCTACCTCTGTCTTACGACTTCATTGATAGAGGGCAGTATTGCAGGAGGGCATGTGATCAGCATGTGACACCCCGCGGTCCTATCACGCGGCTCCCTAGATCGAAGAACGCCACTTTTCCATCAGGCACCTTCCAATCATGAGGCTGGACCCCGTTCCAAACTTCCCTAACCTCGAAAAATTCCTAAGAAGGTACCAGGAATCGCAACTGGACCTCCCGGTCAGCAGTCAGCTACGCTAACCAGTAAGTCAAGGAATTACTCACATTTTTTCTTATCTAAATTGTGTTTAAGCCAAAACGCAGTTTTCTGCACTATTTGCGAAGGCTGTTCAAAAGAACGACCTCTGTTCACTTCACAATATTTCACTTTTTGACCGCCTCCGTGCTCTAGTGGTAGCTTTCGCAACTACTAATCCGGAGATTCCCGTTTCCAATGCCGGTTAGGTCAAGCTGTCTGGATAATGGTTTTTCCCTGCCTTGATAAGGTAAATGCCAGATAGCCTTAAGGACTCCGGGCTCATTTGTACCATCATTAATTCATTTCTACAGACTTACATTTACAGTTTATGGTCTACAACCTGTAGAGTGGTGAGAAATCGACAATAAATAAAACATTAAAAAATATATTTCACTTTGCAATATTTTGTTAGCTTCATGCATAATTGTACCAGTTTCAATGTCACTTCCGGTTCCTTCCTGTGAGAGGTGTGCCAGTTGAGACATGTTCAGTTCCGCAGCAAAATGGAGGAGACACTCGACGACAATATGCTACTGTGAAATTCTTCTTTCGTCTCAATAAATCTTAGCTGAGGCATGTGCAATATTAAGAAGACCTATGGAGAGCTTGTTCTTCCCTGTAGCACAGCTTGAAGATGGCTCAGAATGTTTAAAGAGGGCAGGCAAACAGTTTCAAAGGAAGGTGACCCGACGCAGTTAATGCTCTAACGGAAGAAAGCATTAAAACTGCTATTGTCATTCTGAGAGATAATTGTCGAATATCATTAACAACAATTTTCAGAAATTCTGAAATTTTCTCTAGGTCCCACGCATACGTTGGTAACTGTTGCATATGAGATGTGCTTGTGCTTGGTTTGCATGCACTTGAAGACGATGTTAAGGAAGATGTAGAGATATTTTTTCATAGGTAATCACTGCTAATAAAACTTGGGGGTACATCATTTCATTTCTGAGAGCAAACGATTATTTTAGGGCCTCAAGAAACACTTCACGAGGGAATCATGAATCTGTAAAAATATTGGAGAGAGTGCGTTGATCTTTGATAGGAAATATCAAAAACTAAACTACCTTGTAAGACTGAAGTTTCTATTTAACATCACAGCTAGTTACTTATCAAACCATCCTCGTATAACAAAAGTTCAATAACTGCAAACTATCTGTGAAACAATAACTTATTCTATTATTTTACATTGAAGCTAGTCCTGGATAACAAATAAAAGAAGTAAGAATAAAATACAAACAGCTGAGATTAAATTCTTATGTAATGAAAAAGGAAGGATATACCAAGAGATCAAATAATAAATTATATTCGAGAAGAACTTGACATATATTCATTAAGGGATGAAATTCAAAAATATAAATTGAAATGCATCTGAAAAGAGTAAAGAACAAATATTACCGAAGAAAAATTCAAATTACAGGCCAAAAGAACAATTTGATATAGGACGCCCACGTAGAAGATGAGCGGAACAGACAAAATTGCCTAAACCCTGAAGTGAAGAAGAAGAAAGTTTTGTTATTACAATTAATATATTGAGCTATTAGATATGTCCCTCTGAGCTTTAGTTTTCTGGAAATATAAATATTGCACTGTTGAAGAGTACAGAGTCTATCGGGTAATTTTCTGTGACAGTAATAAGAAATATCACACGCCTCAAAGGACTCGAACCAAACGATGGGCATCTATGAAGCAGCCTTCAACGTCTGCATGAAATGCACAGAACATCTAGTGAAACTGGATTTCAACATTGATTAAAACTTTGAGATGTAATGAGTAAGAGCTTTGATGATGGCAGACAAAGCGTCAAAGGTTCGAAAAGAACGAAAATACAATATGAGAAAGTACCGGGTGTAACAAAAAGATACGACCTAATTTTCAGGACATGTTCCTCACACATAGAAGAAGAAAATACATTATATAGACATGGGTTCGGAAACGCTTTAATTCCATGTTAGAACTTATTTTGTTCCATTTTTCATAGTACATTGATCATGGGAAACACGCAGGAACAGAAGTACCAGCATACCACATGAAACTCTTTCTTACATGAAACGTAAGTCGAAATGCCCTCCACTATCATTGATACATGCCATCAACCCGCCGTCTCAATGAATCCCGGATGAGCTGATTATCCCTGCGTATTGTTTCGCAGCCTTCCGCAATACGGGCACAAAGACTCAGTCAATCTTGTCCTGGGTTCGACATACAAGATCATTCAACTGCGCCCATAAACAAAAGTCTAGTGGATTTAGGTCCGGAGAGCGTGGAGGTTAGGGACTTGGGTCACCTCTTTCTATCCATTTGTCACGAAATCTGTTGTTTAGAAACCAACTGAACTGCGGAGGAACTCCATCGTGCATGAAGTACTTGTTTCGTCGCACTGGTAAAGGTCAATCTTCTAGCAGAACAGGTAGAGTATTCTCTAAAAAGGCATGGTCAGTTTAGCCTGGCTGGAGCAACATAAGGCTTTAACAGACAGTCACCAACAATGCCGGCTCAAACACTGACGGAAAATCTTTGTCGATGCCGTGATTCAACAGTTGCGTGAGGATTTGCATTAGCCCATCAACCCATAAAAACTGATCCGATTGAAACGACGCCTCGTCAGTGAACACCAATAAAATTGTTGAACAAATCATTCGCAGAAGTGTATCCGTGCAGGAAAATCAGCTGCTGATAGTGCCTGCACAAGCTGTAAATGGTATGGATTCAGCAGGTTCTCCAGACAGTCATGTGGTCACATTACTTGTTGCAGCTAATTGTCTTTCGCTGACTCTAGGGTTGTCTCTCCAGATGAGGTGTCTTCGTCCTTCTAGGCCTCCCCCAGTCACGAGTAGCACACTTAAACGTCCCATGGATCAATTGCTTAAAAGTCTTCCTGTCGGGGCACCTTCGTTCTTGAAATCTCTACCGGTTGAGCGGCACGGCCATTACCGTATGCTAATCCATACATCAAATGAGTATCTGCTAACTCCGCATTTGTGTACAGGAAACCAAGTCCATAATGAGTACAGTTACAATAAATAGTTATGTGCTTACCGAGTACATAATGAACACTAAAGAGTTGATGCTATGTGTGGTAGTAAGGCAATGAAATAGTCGCATATCAGCATTACCTTCGTACAAATGGAAAACAACATTAGGGGTTAACTTAAGAATTACAACTTAACTAGACGTAACCAAGAGGGCATTTTGAACATTTCATGTGTTCTGTTCCTGTGTTGCCATGATTAACGCACTATGAAGTGCTGTAGAAAATGAGTTCTAACATGAAAATAAAGCGTTTCCGTACCCATGTACATATAACCTGTTTTCCTTCTCTACGTGTGAGAAATGTGTCCTGAAAGTTTGGGCGGACCTTACTGTTACACTCGGTATATTGAGCAACTCTTTCGGTTTTTACGTAAGGAGGTGTTGAATTCTTGATATCCAATTAGTTATTTTTAAAGTAATAAATATATAAATGTAGTTTACGTTGTAGCTTCTTCAAAGAATCTGCACTTGAGTAACCATAGCCCATAGGGGTTGGAGATTACAGAGCAACAGGAGGCGAGCAAATGGTGAGGAAAGGATTTTGCGTCACTGTCACCTACCTGCATTTGGAGCAGGTTACCTGGGAAACAAGATATCCATGTGTAGTCGATTGATATTAAGAACGCCTAGTTCTCCTTGAACACATTTCCTCGCTCTGCCGGGAGCGAGAAGCAGTCCATGAGAATGAAAATCGTTACTGCGACTGTCTTATGTTTTGTTGAGCGGAACTTGTACGTCGCTCGCCAGTGGAAACCTTACACGGCTCACGGATATTAATGGACCAATCTACGTTTACGTCACGAGACAACAGTGTCAAAATCTCTTAATCCCTTCTCTGAAAGAAATATTAAGACCTCTTTGTCCGACTTTCTAAAAAAGAATCGCCAATGTATTTTATTATAACGTTGGAACGTGGCATACGGTTTTTTTTATCTAACCTAAAAAAATTAAAAATTGTGACCTTGGAGAGCTGGAGGACATAGTAAAAATTAGTCACGCAGTAGCTGCGTAAACTAAGCGAATTCCTCAGTAAGTTCACTTTGTGAAGTTTTTACAGAGCGCTAGAGCAGAGAAGTTACATGCTGAGTTTACAAAAACTGGAAGGAAGCAGTGACTCGTGTATCTTAATATCAGGAGTTCATAATTCAAAACACCCCCTTCAGGCCATTTTTCTTTTCTTGTAGAAGACGGGCCAAGCCAGTGTAATTAGTCACTAATTTTTTTTCAAAGCCTTTGATAATATAGCGATAGAGATAATCTGTCTTACCGCACCGATAATATTTTAGCTTCAGTCAATATAGTCTAGGATTTAACAACAGAGTGGAGTAATGTTGAATGCCAGCCTACAGTCGCCACATTTTCCTCAGAGCCTTTGAGATCAATTGTTTATTAGCGATAGAGTTTCTCTGTCTTAACGCACGAATAATATTTTAGCTTCAGTCAATAGCAGATCAGGTGGACTGATGTTTTTTGTAGGGTGGGGGTGGCTTGCTTTCTGGAAAAGTTTCTGTCCTAACGTCTGGTAGGGTCTGCATGGTGCCTCCTCGGGGTGCCTGGTGGCGGACCGGAGATGGTTCTCGCAGGTACCTCCGGCGTCTGGCACTTTTCATCTGAGGAAACGTTAGGGACCCCGCTTGTGTATCACCTCGAATTCCTGGCCGCCCGAAGTATCCTTCACTTCATCCCTTCCTCCCGGAGATGCCACCTGGGAGGCATGTGTATAATGGACCCATCTGGGGGACCCGGCGTGCAAATCCTCCTCGTTAGACCATCCTATTCTAGCTGTGGTTCTTGTGCTTGTTACATGTACATATTTACTTTTGGAAAAATATAAAGAAATCGAAGTCTTTTTAGGGATTTAAGACTATTCAGTTTTGAGAAATGACACAATTAATTCACGAGAAATTGTCATAACCTATAAAACAACCAGAAGAAAAATATATTTTCTTTAAGCTTTCTATCTGAGACTTATTATTAAAGTCGTGTTTTAAAAATTTACAACAGTATTAACTGCAGTCGAAGGAAAACGTTAATTGCCTTGTTTCCACAAGGACATGTTTATGAAATATTCAAAGCGTAACATCCTACCATTCGTCAACTCTGACAGCAAAGTGTTTGCCTTCCAATTACTTTTTAAAACTAATTATCGACGGTGTAAAATGCATTTGTCACATACAACAACGCCACCCATACACAGATCACGTCATAAATGTGAAGAAAGAAAAATAATGCAGGCCACGTACATGGATAAGCAATGAAAACAGGGTAGGCCACCTATGAAGAACAGCAAAGGACAGACAAGTTAACTCACAGATCTCATGTTTGTGAGGTTTGCATCTTCCAAGATAGAAGAAGAACGTGTTATTGAAGTAATAAAGCTAAAATATTTTATTCTCACAGATTTAACGTTCTGTAACATGACAGTACATGTTTCACGTTTATATCTTGAGGTAATCGTTGTGCTTTTTACTTTACAAGCTAGTACCTGCAAGAGTTTCGTGGTGTAAAACTACTTCAAAATCTCTGAAAAGTTTTATTGAGTGGTCCTTAAATGTTCTAAGAGAAAATCCAACGAAAAATTGGTGTCCTTTTTTATTTATTTTATTAAAATTGTAAATTAAAATGATTTTTACTGAAAGATGAAGGTCTGCATACAAAATCCAAAGATAGCATTAAAAATCACCAATAAAATGACTCTGTAATGTCAATGGTAATAATTTTTAGAAGCTTTATTTGGAACAAACGATTAAATTCTTTTAATGGATGTATCCGGATTTTCACTCCCTGTAGATTTGAAATTTGCCCTTTTATGAACACCTTGCTTAAAATATATTCATTCGTTGCACCGCGAGAATATTTCTCCAAGTTGTCAGAACACAAATAATCACTTATTCGACAAGCTCGCTGAAATCCAAATTTCTTGATCTTCAATTGACAGACACTTGAATTTGAAAGCACATACAGAGTACCGGTATTTTCGAGAATCTAATGCGCCAATGAATGTAATGCGCACCCCAAATTTGAAACTTAAAATCATAAAAATTATTTTGGCATATTATTGTACGGTGTCTTAGAGATGAGCTCATCCGCTTCATAAAACGATCAGAACATACAATTTATAAGTGAACTATTGTTACATCTTGGAGCACGTAGGACAAAATCCATCACTTGTGCCGTTGTCAGGACAGTTGGCGTAGGTCAAAGAAGAAAAAGTTATTTCTTATAGTGTCACTAGTCACAGGTTGCCCGTTCTTCCTCCTTTCATGTACGAATTCCAAAACGTTTTCTTCAATGTCAGGATGTCTTACTTTGCGACGACCAGTGCATTTTTTCCTACAAGCTTTAGTCACAAATAATGTCAAATTCTGTTGCCGCCATAAGCGAACGTTGCTCTCAACTACATTAAACTCTCTTTCTGCCTTTCTGTTACCAAATTTTTCAGCATAAAGAATTACTTTAGCTTGAAAGTGACATATATTTGCCCTCCATTTCGTGACTACATATTCTTCAAATGCTCTTTGCAATAATAGGTAAAAAGTAAATGTATTGCAGTGCATTATGAGGTAATAAATTATAAATTTTAATGAAGTTATTGGCGAACTACGGAAATGAACGGATTTGCACTGAAATCTAATATTTTATTGAATCTAATACGCACCGCAATTTCGATACGATTGGGCAAAAAGGTGCGCATTAGATTCGCGTAAATACGGTATGTTATATGTGAAGTGAGTGCAAGCATATACCGGAATTTTAAAAATAATTTATTAAATCCAAATTAAATAAGGATTTTTATAAAAATTTCCGATTTGTAAACATGTATTTCCAGCTTAATCCCACAATAAAAGAAAAATTGGGGTTGGGTTTGCAGCCAATTGCGCACAAATTCTTCCACACCGTCGTTGTCTAATCGCCGACCTCCCAATTTTTAATAACGGCCCATGCATTAAAGTCTGAACTTCTGAGAGGGTGTCCAGTGGATTTTCTCTGAACTTCTGAGAGGGTGTCCAGTGGATTTTCTTCAAGGACTGTTAGACATTCACGAAGAAAATAGATCAACAAAATGCCTTTGTAGTCCCGGAAAATTGCCAAGAGATTTCCAAAGTTTTGCTTTGATAGCAGCGAATTCCTCTTTTTTTCCACCACTACATGCTCGCTTCGACTCAAAACTATAATGATATACCCAGTTTCATGAAAATCCTCTGACACACTCCCACATGTGCAGCCTCCGGTTTACCAAGATTTCTCGGTAATTCAAGTCATCTGGAATGATTAACTGAACATTTCTATAGCTTATCCCAAACTGAGAAGCGATCTCAGAACTCGTAAACGTCAGCCACACTTAATGTCCGACGTTTACGAGTTCTGAGTTCCTCCTCCTTCTGTGCAACTTTTCTCCCACTCATACATTTACGTCTTAGACAGTGATTTATTTCCAAACTATACTTTTAATCTATGATAATTAGCTGCTTTCACGTCCTCTCGATTCAAACAGTTACTAATGATGAGCTACGCAATCGGCGAGTGTACCTGTTGCTCGGATATGATGCTATTGACAAACGAACCGGTTTCTTTCCTTACTCCTGAAACTCCCACGGCGCAAAGCTAAACTTTTCAATTTACACACTTCACTAATTGTATAGTATTAGTTCTGAAATCACCCTTAAAATATGTTATTATGTAAATGTGTCATTATGTTACAAAAGAAAGCAATTCGAATAATATGTCATACAAATATCTATAATAGAAAAGTATGTGCAATTAAATTTTGAAAACTAAAACTTTTATCACTTTCTTGTGGAAATATGCTTCTCTTTGAGTTTTTACGTTAAGAATAAAAAAAATTAATAACATAAGCACGAGACAATATGTAATCTGCATATACTATTGCAATTTTAACTTGCAACAAAAAGGAAAGTTTTATTAATGCATTATAATATGTAAATACTATTCCAATTTTTCTAAAATTATCATCCCTTAACAGGAAAGTACAATATTTATGCAAACACATCTATTGACGAATTCATGGATGAATAGTAATAAGGTTCAATTAAAAGACAATGTATAATAATAAAGCGTCCAGAAGCAGCTGTAGACTTCGATCTGAAAGGACCATATACGTTCCTTAACCTTCCAAAAAAAAGGTAATAGTATTTGGTTAAATTGTGGACTCTCTATAATACCACAGGTTCCATTCAATTCAGAGCGTGAAACGGCTGATAAATTTTGCTCAGAGGCCTATACTTTCAGGCTTGAGGTTCCTTTAAACCCACAGTTTTACTTCTCTTTCGAAATAACCATACTTTTGACGGGTTTGAACCCGCGACCTTGGGTCTGCGAGGCAAGTATGGTTACCACTAGACCACCGGACCGATTTCCAAAGTGTGCTAACGTAAAGTTATTGTTAATAATTACATTTTTTAAAAAAAAAATATCTTGAAGGCCATGAGATAGCGGAAGGCCTCTGTTTAACCAACCGTTGAATGATTTTCATTAAAAAGCCAACCGCTGTGTGGCTTTCACGGTTGAATGGTAGCATTGCGGAATGAAAGAATTCATCTTTAATACCGCCCACGTGCTAAATGTCGTAAAATTTATATTGCACATACATTTCCAAGACTTTTTGTCACACCACGATTCCGAAGAAATTGCTGTCCAACCAAACAAGTTTTGGCATGTAAGCATGGAAGAACACAGCTATTGGAAAGCTGGTATGTTTTGTTTCCCATTACGTTACTCTCTGACACCTGTTGCTAACCTCAGCTAAATGAATTTAATGGTCAAGGAAACGATTGTTTCTGCATTTCTCCTAACTTGCTTTATTTTCACTTTAAACTTGTTAGCATGTTTATTTGACTCGTTTCCATTCTAAAGGTTTTATAAACACAGAACCCAGATTTATTTCAGCAAGATAAACTTTTTGTGTTTGGTTCTTAATTTTATTCCGCGTTACTATTGCCTCAACAGAATACTTCGAAATTTTATGTTTTTTGTATCTTTTACGAAAATGTATTGCATTAATTTTGTTATTCCTTTCCTTTGGCTCGTTATTGTAAATTTCTCTTTTTTGCATTACCATTTTAGATCAAAATATTATACTTATCAAAATATTCTACCTTCTAAATTAATTTTTTCCAAATGCTTTTTGTCTCGGTTACTTAGGCGTACCGCAGCGGCGGAGGCCGTATTTCAATACGCTTCCGCTCATTTTTCATGTTCTTGAACCTGTTTCCTGTCTGTCTCATAACAATATGCATTCATTTGTGAAGATGGTTAGATAGTTAGTTGACTTTAGAACAAGTTGTAAATACAAATTACCTCCTCGTGTGCGTGAGGAATTTATTCAGAACTTCCATACTGTGATTATTCATTATACATTTGTATCCAGTGGTTCATTGCAAAGCAAAAATCACGAGCGAAACCAAAATTAGCTCTATAAGTGACGATTTCAAAATGAAAAGAAAAATATCAGCAATGAAATTAGAAATCTTACGGTGGCTGAACTTAATCATGTCAAAAAGAATATGCTTTTATGATAGCCAGCATTTCTATAGCAGAGTTTCTCGACCTATGGGGTCCTGAGGGGCTTTGGATATATCACAAAATCTCCCCATTTAGCAAGGAACCCTCAGAACGGCTAACGTTTTAATATTTTTACTCTTGCTTAGTCGGAATAATTTTTAATTCTTGTATTAGAGTGTACTAGTTTAATTTATGAATCCCATGATGTTTAATATCCTTCAAAGTGTGTTCTGGACTTAAAACAGGTTGAGAATCATTGTTCTGTGAGGTAAGATTTTAAACACGTTTTAGAAACAGAAGTTAAAGTAGGGACAGCGCCCGGCTACACCCGCTTAGTAGGCGAGACGTAAAACATCGCAAGAGCGGAAAAGATTAATAACTAAAGCCCGGTATTTTCAAATTATAAAGTTTCCGTTACCAGAAAACTTCAGTTTATAGTTTGATTATGATATTTGAGCACCTGCTAAATAATTCATATGTGAAGTATAGCATCATACATTTTATGCACTGGTCCTATCTTTCTATTTTTAGTTAGATGAAATGTATTTTATTAAGTTAACTGGCATGTAAATACAGAGTGTACACATGATTATAGTGTTTTAATTAGTTTTTTCTTTGCGGTATACAATATAATTTTGAATCATAACTTTAATTGAAGAGTAACTGTGGAAATTTCAATTCTACGTGTGCAAATTTTGTTTTGCAGCCATGGTAACGAAATAAAGAAAATAAGATAATTTGCGTGCAAAAACCTTTTTATGTCTTGGAAATCGCGAAAATTATCCAGTCCAGAGGGCGTATAACGCCCCTTCCGGTAATAACATTCGTATGTCATATAATCAGATCCAAACGACGGGCGGGGTGTCGCTGTAAAGGAAAGAGCCCCCGGACGACCGCGTGTGTCAGATGAGAACGTGTAGAAAGTCGGAACAGTTTTCGCGTGCAGTTCTAAAAATTTGAGGGGCGGGCGACTCGAGAACTAACATTTCCAACAATGACAGTGTGGAAGGTGTTAAGAAAACATCTCCAACAGAAACCGTATCGTCTGCAATTGCTAAAGGTTCCCTACATAAAGGCAAATTCTCCCCATCGTTGGATTGGCTGTCTGGTCATGTATTGATGTATGCCATGTCACAAATGGTTCCCATATTGAATATTATGTGTTATGGTAACTTCCACAGTTTTTTTTTTCAATTTAAGTTATGATTCAAAATTATGTTATATACCACAGAGAAAAAATATAAGTTTAATACCGCTATAATCATTTGTGTGTACCCTTTATGTGAAAAGTTAATTTTGCCTGTATTTAAATTAAATTTATTTATTTAATTTTAGTTTGGCCCGCATTTAGTAAAGTTAACTTGTTTCTTTTTAAGTAATTTTCTGCAAATGATCTTGTATTTTATTATTCTTCACTGCCACCAGGTGTAAATCTAATGACAGCTAATAAATAAATAAATAAATACATACATACATACATACATACATACATACATACATACATACATACATACATACATACATACATACATACATACATACATACAAACCATTATACAGCCACGTGTTCTTATTTACATGAGGTTCCCTTCTACTGACAGATTTGGGTAATGTTAATTTCTCTCCAAAAATCCTACAAGAGACGTGTAGAATCAGTAGAGATGGTACGACTGCCATAAAACAATCTCGGTCTCACACATGCGCAGTTGGATCTGCTCTTACTGGTTGCCAAGTTACATCAAAATCAAATTATTAATTCTGAGATATTCGAGATTGTTTGAAAATTTCCAGATATATTTCCTATTTCTGAACTTTATGCCTTCTGCTTGTGTTTTTTGTGTTAGAGAAAATTTTAGACAGATGAGTGACAAAGTTAATATTTGGAGCTGCAGCAAAGAAGCGAAAACGTGCTCATGCACAAACACACTGAGTGCTTTGTAAATATATTCACTCAATTAACTTGTAGATAGATAAAAGTCTTACAGTCGATAGTTTGAAAGTAAAAGAGGTAAACAGAGATACTTGTTTACAAACTAAGCGGACTGCCTCAGGTGGTAATACTTGGAACTCATATTCGGGAGGTCTATAGTTCGAATGCTTTGCGGCCGGCCTTCCTAATTTCGATTTTGTTTCTTGGTTTCCGCTGGTCGCTTAGGGCAAATGCTGAAAAAGATTTTTCTTTTCGCCTCTCTCCCATCCACCCAATTCCGTTCCGTTGGTTCTGTTGTAGGGTTGAAAATGCCAGGGAGGAAGGCTGATGCTATGTGCGGTGTGACAGTGGCTTGTGCTTTAGAAGGCATTCTGCTCTGGCGATTTTGTGGAAGCGGCCCTTCTAAGGAGTATGAACTTCGGTGCTCCGCTGGGGTCTTGGTGTTCTATCTGGAAACATTGTTAAGGATCCCGTTCTATGTCCACGCCTCAGTTTATTCCTTCCTCTCGGAAATGCCTCTACTGGGAGCGTAGGAATTAGCAACCCTTGACGAAAGTACCTAAATACTCCAATTCAACACAATTAATTGGGTAAAATAAGAGAGAAATGGATGATGAAAATAGCAAAGCAGGGAAACCGATTAAATTTAGAATATAGTTAATCAGTTTATATTATTTATTGTGAAAATTAATCTGTAGTGAAGAGTGCATTTTTTAAAAGTTTGGCTGAGAAATGGGATGTC
The DNA here is from genome assembly GCA_030762175.1 of Metallyticus violacea. NCBI lineage: Eukaryota > Metazoa > Arthropoda > Insecta > Mantodea > Metallyticidae > Metallyticus > Metallyticus violacea. Next base: position 79,295,752 of record CM060841.1, read on the forward strand.
GAAATTAATGGAAAATCTAATTTATATTAAATATATCACGAAAATGACTCTGTAATGCTATGATAAAACACTTTATGTTCAAAATTATGGCATTGTGAATATCAATAATGTAAGTGATAACTGAATTAAATTGTATATAATATTAATAAAGTTCATATACCACATCTCACCCTTAATTCTGTTAATATATAAATTCAATGCTCGATTCCTTTTTCTGTGCATATACATCAATCACTCTTAAATTAATTCCATTATGTTTTATTGAATCTTTTGCCATCTCTTTCCGTCTAATCATTACCGTTTCGCTATTATGCATTTGCTAATCAGGTAGAAATGGACAGGAAGAGACCTATATACGAACAGCTACCAACTTATAATAAGACCCCTGGTCCTGAGTTAACTAAAATACTATTAAGTGCATTTAAAAACAATTGATCATAATAAATTCTATTTCCTATTAAAATAAATCAATTAACATCATTCTATATTGTTATAATACAACCAAAATATCTATTTTCTATATTTTAATTAATATTGTCTGCATCCTGGTTGTTAGACTTCAGGTTCTATCAAATTCCAGAATAGACCAGAATAATAACATGGGCTGCGACTTAGGCCATTATTCCCTTCATTTCTCCCTGACAATGGCACAGAAAAGCACCACTATGTTTATTATATTATTGGTAATCGACTATCTAAATACTAGTTCAAAATAGAGCATTTCAATTAGTTAATAAATTAACATATATAACCCAGCACAGCTCAGTGTTAAAGGATACCTGACTCTTGGAATTAAGAAGTTACTATACATGTGTATATAAAAGTTAATATATTTAAATAAATTAAAAATAAAGCAACACTTCAAACAATAAAACTAAAATAATAAAAAGAAACAAAAATAAAAAAGAATAAAATACTTAAATATTCACAAAATTATCGCTAGCGTCGAATAACTTGTGTTCTTCAAAGGCAAGATACCGCCACGGGTGGCCGAGGTCGTTAAGGCACGGACTGGTGAGCAGGATGTCTGCGGTTCCAATCCCGCCAGGACCGTCCTCCCTGACTGGGTTTTTTTCCAGGTTTTCCTCAGTCTTCATAACTGGCAAATGCCGGGGAGGTACCTAAACTTAGGCTTGGAACGCTTCCTTCCTTAAAAAAAATATCCTTTCCCAATTTATCATTTTATCTCATGTATCATCAGTGTCCATCGCCTGTGGTACCTCAGTAATAAAAACGGGCGTTAAACACTACTCAAAAAAAAAAAAAAAAAAAGGCAAGATGACAAGTAAAGGTGGTAAAAATAAATATTCCATCTTGAGGTGAATAATGAATGGAAACAGATTAAACAAGCAACAAAAGTGAGAGAGAGAGAGAGAGAGTATAAGTATATTAATACGTAAGATTTAAACCAGGTGGTATACACACTTTATGTAAAAATATAGCTGTCATCTCTCTTTCAGAGCTATGAGGCAGTAACGCATCAACAAGTGTTAAATTAAATAAATCATCAAAACCCTTACAGTGAGATAAGGCATGTTGGGCAACCGGCAAGGTGGACTTGGTTTTAACAGAACGTCTATGATTGTTCATACTTAGCGAAACAACAGTAGAAGTTAAACCAACATAAAAAGCTTTGCAAAGCTTACAAAATAGCATATACACGACGTTCTTAGAAGGACAGGTAGGAAATGAAGAAATGTTAAACTCTCTGGATAAATTAGGGCTGTGGAATGAATGGCAAGGCATAAGAGGCGCACAGGTTTTACATTTAGGGCGTTGGCAAGGATATGAGCCAGCAACGGCACGAGGTAAATGCGGAGGAGATAGGTTTCGGCGAAATATACTTTTAAGGTAGGTGTTCCAAAAGTAAGAGGGGTACAAATTTAGAGAACTCGTTTAAAGGTGACTGAACTAATAAAGTTTTATAAGCGTTCTGTTAAAACTAAGTCTCCCTTGCCGATTGCCCAACATGCCTTGTCTCACTGTAAAGATTTAGATGATACTTTTAATTGAACACTTTACCAGCTCCATGGCTCTGAAAATCTACTCAGAGATAGAGAGATGGCAGCTATATTTTTACATAAAGTGCGGATACCATCGGGTTTAAATCTTAAGTATTAATATATTTATATTCCCTCTCTGTCTTACCGCCACGAATGGCCGCGGTGGTTATGGCGCGGACTCGTGAGCGAGAGATCTGGGGTTTGATTCCCTTCAGGACTGTCCTCCCTGACTGAGGTTTTTACTAGGGTTTCCTCAGTCCTTATAAATGGTAAATGCCGGGGAGGTCCCCTGACTTAGACTTGAAACTCTTTCTTTATAAAAAAAAAAATTAAATTTTCATCTCATGCATCATCACTGTCCATCGCCTGTGGTGCCTCAGTAGTAAAAACAGGCGTTTAACACTATTCAACAATCTCTCTCCCCCGTTCTCTCTCCCTCTTTCACACACGCTCTTGTTGCTTGTTTAATTTGTTTCCATGCATTACGTTAGTTCGAGATTCAATATTTAAACTACCTTCACTTGTCTTCTTGCCTTTGAAGAACACTAGTTGTTCGAAATTTAGCGATCGATAATTCTGTGAATATTTAAGTGTTTTATTCTTTTTCTGGTTATTTAGTTATTGTTATTTTATTTATATATAGTTTGAATCCCTTTGACAAATAACCAGGCTCTCAGGGATACTAGGATTTAGTTCTTTCTTGTAGCATACGCAAATGAATATATAGTATTTGTTTAATTGCTGCGCTTTAATAAGACCTATTATGTAACACTAACATAGAGCGCGCACCTAAAATTAGAATGTATTCGTGTTAATGAAGAAGGAAAAAAAAAAAACGTTCAACTCTTTTCCTGCGGTTCAGATAATAATAGCGAACGAAATGCTGTTAAGCACTTGTGGAGTGTGTGATAGCCTATCATGACTTCCGTTTACCAGATATCAATGCTCCTCTGCAATGGAGCGTGCCACTTGTGTTTCTATTGCTGGTTCAGGGCAATGCAAATAATTCGAATGCCGAGTCACGTAGCACTTTTTGATTTTGTGCAGATAAATTACACTAGAGTCTCGACTATCCGACATAAACCGGATATCGACTAGGGAAAATGAAATGAAAGTAAATGATACAATAAAAATAATAATTAAATGTTTTATTTACGGCCAAATGTATAAAGAGTTAACTTCAGTTTAGAGCATGAAATTTTAACAACCAGTTAAACTTAACTTGAAATTTTGGTTGTATAAACTTTGATCAAAGATTATTCCGTCTTAGTCTCAAATAAGATCTAACTTGCGAAATTTTACAATTAAAGCACTAACTGCAATAGTGTTTATTAAACAAAACATTTTCCAGAGTACAGAAGCATAACTACTTAAATTATAAATAAAATTGTGGATCACATTTAATTTAATTTCATGTAGATAAAATTTCTTCAATGTTTCATTTTTCATTTCCATGTTATAACAACAGCCAGAGTTGCAATCAATTGTAGGTTATGTTAGGCTTACAAGCGCTAAATTATACAGATTTCTGATTTTTCGACATCTTATCCGATGATAAATTTCACCGTGCTCCTCGTGTATTTCATGAGAGTAATTCGTTGCTAGGAACTGAATGAAAAAAAATTCAAAATGGGAATTCGAATAGCAAAAGATGTTGAAGAAATGGAACAGATGTTATGTCCCCGATTACAATCACAAACTAAGCGAAATCATGTTTTGACTTCATGATACTAATAACGTTAAGGTTCTATGCGCCAGGAAGCTTCCAAGTACTTATTGGAGATACATTTACAGCGATGAAAGGAATAGCCAGCAGAACCATACATAAAGTTACTAGAGCAACTGCAACTCTTAGACGTCATTTCATTAAAATCCCAACCGAAGAAGGTGACGTATGGAAAATGACACTAGGCGTCTATAACATTCACAACTTTGCTGCAGTTTTAGGTGCTATAGAGTGCATACACATGGAGATAATAATGCAGGAGTCTTAAGAACATAACTGTGTTCTTTGGCGATTTTCCCCATGTATGTTCTTTATCTTTATTTGAGATAGAATTTTTTTGTTTCAATTATTCCCTGATATTTCAGTACTAGATCAACAATAATAACCTTCTCACTTTGCTAAAGTTAGCACTCATTCGCTTTGACATTTCCTTCACCGAGTTTGATAACATATTAAGGAAAAACAAATGTTAAGCAAGCGGGAAAATTATTTTTATTTTTTATTTTTTCAGTTTAAACAGTTGAACATCAACTCGCTCTAAGCACAAATTTCGCGATGTTGCCATAGTTTTGACGATTACTGCAAACTCAGGTTACATAGTCTGAGGTTATTTTTTATGCCTCAAAAGTGATGACTAATCTCTAATTTCTTTTTAAATTACAGTTAAAAGTAATCTCTAGTTAGAAAAGTTTATGAAACAGGGCCTTAGTGAACTAAAAGGCAGAAATAATGATCAAATATTGTACAACAACGTCGCATATCGGCCAGCTGCCGGAAGGCTTTAAGATACACTGTTGTTGGTAATCGACAGTATTAACAAGAATTTGATAAAGTTAAACTCGTTTTTTTAGTGTTGGAAGACCAGTTCATAGTGGAAATTGTAGCTTCTACATCTGTCTGGAACTATCATTGACGGATAACCGGGACTCTACAGTACGTTTAACCAATTCTTATACCGTTGGTACAACATTAAACTGGCTAATTAAGCCTTGAACAGAATGAATCTATGAAGTTCTATATTAGCTTTACACAATCAAACTTAGGGATATTGCTTTATTGGTGGAATTGCTTGGAATCAGATAGACAATACCCAACAAAAGAGCACCGAAAACACCAACCGTGTGCAGAATAAATTATAGTTGGAATGGGCCATGCAGCAGATATAAAGAAAGTACAATAAAAGAAAAAAATATAGGAATATGTTTAGATCCACGAATGTCATTTAAATACTTCAAACATTTCACAGCTGTGTTGCGTTGGAACAAAGGAGACTCCTTAATCTATCACTATTTCCATTTCCTTTAAATAAATTTTACCGAGTCTTCCATGTCAACATATTTTTACATCACCGTTTAAGAATAGTAGGAGTTTGTTTAAATTTTTTGAGAAGACAACTATTTCCAATTGTCTCACTCCTTAATAAAAATGGATTTTTGTCAATTTCTGCAAATAGTCTTTACGGGTAGATGACATCTACATATTTTGACGAAAATTTCTTCCTACCGTAAAATTTTTTTTTAATTCTAGAAGAGGAAGTAGTCGCTATAGGCTATGTTCAGGGAACAGAGTAACCTGTTATACACTTTTGCAAATGTGTGGAACAGCTCGCTGTCTCCGTTGGACATATTTTCTTCAGTTCTTCCTTTAAATGGACGTAATGCTGCACAATCTACTGCTGTTATTATTTACCTACCAGGGATTATTCCTTCAGAATGTAAGAAAAAGTAGCCTTCTTCTTCCCAAAGGACAAAACGAACTTCACCTTCTTCGGCTCACTTTCACCACTGCTGTGAATGCCATTTCTACTTAGGTGTGCTAAAGTGGAACGTCCGCGATCAACATTGCGCACGCAGCTTTTTCAAATACCAATAATGAACATAAATTCAGTTTCAGCTATCTCCCAGCAGTCTTCCATTGTGTTTGTGACGGCCTCAACTGGGTATGGACGCGCTTCATTTTCAGTGCATATAAACACGTTAATTTATAGATGAACAGTCGTTAACGTTGGTACAAAGTAGCAATGAAATATATTCGACTCGGTTTGGTACCGTGTGGCGTCAACTTTTTCAAATAAAAATATTAGGTCACTCACCCCTTTCCCATTTATGCCCCATGCGAAATGGTCAATTCAAATTGCTAGCAAGTGTTAGTTAAATGTCGACTCTGGATGAAATTTTATTACAGACCTTAATAAGAATAATGTTTCCCTACAATATTGCCCCTTAACGATTTTTGTGTCATTTCATGGAAATTTCAAAGAATCATTGTGTTTCTCCAAGCTAAGCTTTTTTATGTTTTGACTAGCATCATAGAATGTCTGTGATTTCGTCTATATATATTTATCTTGTTTATGTCCTAAATATTAGAACAGTTTAAATTATTTAAATATCAAATAATTTAGAACATTTTCTACAAAAAAAAGTCGTTTTGTAAATGTGACAGCTTAGCGCACCTGACACTATTAATGGAGACTCGGTGCATCATATACAGTTAACTGGTGATAACTTGTGTTTGTAATTAAAGTACATGTTGAGACAAATCTCAAAACTACCCAGAACTGTAGGAAATATTAAAACTAAACTAGTTAACTTTTGTTAGGAAATTTCTGAGGAATAATTCCAACATTCATAATTTTTAAACATATTCGTTCTAGATGTAAATTTATGGAGAAGGTCGCTCATTAATAACGTATTAAATTATTGCATGAATAAATGTTTAAGAAGCGAGCGAAGCAAGTTTTTATTCATGCTGCAATCGCCTAACTTTATAAACGACTTCCATGTACTATTTTTATACAACAATTACTCTGAAGTCAATGTCTCTTTATTATGCTTATGACGTCATTGAATGGAAAGAAATTATGTTCTTTTATCTATTATTGTTGTTTGTGGGAAAAAAATTAGCTGAATCATCAATAATACCGGGAAAATCTTATGACACTTATCAGAAGGAGGACAGTATATCCATTAATTGAACGAACAGTATAAACATTTCGCAAATATTTCAGAGCAGGTTAGTATTATCCAATGTTACTAATTCGTTTGGCGACTAATATTAATATATTACATTTTGATTAATTTTGTAATTATGTATACTGCAATAAGAATGAATTATTAATTGTGTTTCTAGTAATACATCTTTTTTCTTTAATATTAAAACACATTAAGTTGACCACCGCTGTAGTCTAGAGGAAGCGTTTGTGCTTCCCACAAGGCGCGATTGGGTCCGACTCCTGCTGGATAGTTTCCTAACAGATTTTTCAGAAATTTTATCTCAGTTTTTTAGGTAAATGTTTAGGAAACTTGGCCACAAGGTGATCTGAACTCTTTCGGCCAAGCTATCATCATCTTAAACGTCGGTCCTGGTGGTGTAATGGTAACCATACTTGCCTACTATGCCCAAGGTCGCGGTTCAATGCCGACCAGTATCGAGGATTTTTTCGGGCGTAAAAAGCCTAAGTATGGCTTCGTTCGGAAGGGAAGTAAAGCCGTGGGTCCCATTTCGTACATTTACGGCACGAAAAAGAACCTCAAGCCTGAAAGAAGAGGTCTCTGAGCAAAATCTATCGCCGTTTCACAACCCGTTTGAATAGAACGCTGATGACCTAAGATGTTAAAGAGAGTCCATAAATAAAACAAATAAACACAATAGAAGTAGGGTTGCGGTGCTATGATCACAATTAAAAAACTTTGTGATGACATCATTTTAGCAATGAAAACACTTTAATAGCGTAATTGTTAAGAAGAAGTGTCATGAGTTAGCCTCTTATAAACATTTTTAACCAACAATACAGACGATTTACAATTCCGGTATAAGCAAAAACGCCTTTTGGACTTTTCTCAATGCCTTGAAATGTTTTGTGTATATTTGGAGTAACAGCCGGTTTATGAGTCGCTTGAGATGACGTAACAAGTTTTGCCAGAAGTTTGGTCGTTTCGATATAGAAACAATATGGAAGATTCGGTTCGGTGGCGATGCAATGGGGTTACACAAATTAAAGAGTGGTTAAACCGGTTTATAGATGAACTAACACTGGTTGGGGGGAGGGGTCATCAACAAGCGGAAATGTAGATATCTTTCAGATATGTGGCACATTGATAACAGAGATTCGTCATTTGGCCATCTGAGAGATTGTTGATGAATATGGCTAGGGTTTATATGCCATAAAAAGTTCATTATGTGAATAAACGTGGACTAAAAGTTCAATTATCAAATTATGGAGTTAAACATGAACTTAAAATTGTATGGAATTGGTTCAATATAATGATATTTTATCAAAATTCCAAGCTATTAGAAAAGTACAGTTATATTGCTAAACAAAGTAAGAATTCAAATATCTTGATATCAGCATTAAAATAATTAAAGACTTTCTATACCATTACAAGTTGGTTTTTCTTAATTTTTTTATAACAATTGTGCATTTACGAAATAGCGGTTTATTATTTCTTTCAATTTTCGTACGTAAAACTGCCTCTATTATCTCTTAAAATTACTTTGTACTCACTATACACTGCTCTACACAACTGTCCAAGCTAGGAATCTCTTGTGAAGTTAAATCCAGATCTACTCGTAGTTCCGTATTTGCTAGCTATAGTCTCTCTCCATTGCAATAATGAGACATTTCTCAGAAGGTTAATCTTTTCGGAAAGAGAAGTATGCTTCTTTTGGCGAGCATGCACCACAATTAATGCAATTGTGATGCATGAGAAATTTGCTCGGATGTATGCACTGTTTCATTACCAACAACGGACTTTATGGATTCAATTGAAGCAACTATAACAGCGTCCGAAACACTCAGTATATTCTTGATGACTACAACGTAAGCTTCCTACTGTCTCTAACCATCTCCAACTAGTCATTTTTGGTGGCCTATCTCCCACATTTCAAGGAATAAAAAAGCATAATCAAGTTATAAAATACTGAAAGTAGTAATATAAATTTAAAATTGTTATTTGAAAAGAATATTTTAAAATAAAACAAAAAACATGGAAATTATTTCAAATAAAAGATAGAATTACTAGTATGGTTTGAAACCAAGAGCGTTTTGAATGACATTGAAAAAGGCATAAGATTGGATTTCGTGGAAAGGAAATTGGATTGGATTTTTCTGGAAAGGAAAAGACAAAAAGAAATTTACGACATGATTTTGTCTAATTTGAGTGATGTATGCCCTTCCTGTGAAACCGTTGGACTTTGGGTAGGTGAATTCAAGCGTGGCAGAAAAAGCAGCCATAACGAACCATGTCCTGGAGCTCCAAAATCAACTGCAAGGTTGGAAATCGTCGATTAAGTCCATGATATTGATTTGGCTGACACTGGTGAAAGTGCGCGAGTTAGCAGGGGCAACGGACATCAGCTAAGTGCGTTGTGTTATTTCATTTTGCATAATGAATTACACACGAAAAATAATTATCCCAGATGTACACTCTATCTACTAACTCGGCTGACTATTTGGAAAGGTTTAAGATGTTCATCTCAACCTATTTTATGTTATTTTATGATTATGGGCGAAAGTGGATTGTTATTATACACTGAAAAAGAAACAGTAGTCTAAACAGATAACCGCGCGAGAGAAAACCGGCGTAAAAACGCATTGAAAAGTTGATAGATTCAGTTTTTTTTTTTTTTTTTTTTTTTTTTTTTTGGAACGGAAAAGGAATTATCATGATTGACTACTTGGAGAAGGGAAAAACCATTACTGGAGAGTACTACACAACACATTTGATCGCACAAAAACATCCGGCAATGGTAAAAAAGAAGACGTTGTTTCACCATGACAATGCACCGGTGCATTCACGCTCAGATTAAATTGACTGAATACGATCCACCGTATTGACCTGGTCTCGCTCCATCAGATAATCGTCTGTTCCCGAAACTCAAAACTTTCCTGGCTGGACACAAGTTTAAATCAAATAAAGAAGTCATACAGTAAGTAAACGAGTGTTTTGAGGGTCTCACTTATACAATGGAATTACGAACCTGGAGAAACGTTAGAACAAGTGCGTTGAGCTTTGAGAGGACTATGTCAAAAAACAAAATTCTTTAATATCATTTTCCTCAAATAATTAAAAATACGTACTATACCTAAAAATGTGGAGAAATGTTCGGAATAAAATGCTTTGTAATTACTCCAAAATAGCCTTATTTATAAATATTTGGCAAGATATTAATTGTAACTAATGAAAATATTTACATATAAATCCTAGTCCTGCTGGTGAAGTTTGGTATAAAAGAGGACAATATATCATTCCAAAACAAACTTTCAGTAAAGGGGCTGAATGTGTAGAGTTACAAAAGTGCTGCTGTGAAGAAGATTAGCAATTGAGCCTTCCACTTGGCATGCAACCTTGGTTTGCTAAAAATTACTGAAATAATTTTGTTCTAAAGTCAATTTTTTGTATTGTGTTTTGTTTACGCTCTAGTCCTGGTTTGCAATTCCAAGACTATGAGTGAAATTTGCCTCTGATGAACAGTCTTGCCAGTGCAAGCAAATACGCAAGTTCTGAAATGTTTACCACATAGTACGAGTGTCCTGTAATGTGATTCCAACCGCTTACGTAACGAATGAATGATGTGCAGGAAACCACAGAAGTTCTGACGAACGTTCTGAGGTTCATCAACATGCCTAGTGAGATCGAGGTTCAACTGTTTGCCGGAAATACAGCCAAGTGTTTGCACTGTGGTCTGTGGCCTTGATTGTCAGTTAAATAAAGTGCACTTCAAGAGCTCCGTCCTTTAATATTTTGCTAGCAGTTACTCTGAACTGAACTAACATTAAGGTGCAAGGAATGCAAGAGCCCAGTCAAGTACGTTTTGAAGCAAAGTTCTGCAACTACTGTATTGTTTTCATTTTTCCCCACAGTTTTTATTTTTACTTGCTTCTTAATGTCTGAGTGCAATGGTTTATCTTTGATAGTGAAAACGAGACATTTTAAACGCTTAATAAACAATCGTTGATTACAAAAACAATCTAAGTTCACTTTTATTAAAAAAAAAAAAAGAGTTAAATACAGAAACGGGCACCTCATATATAAATGCTTCAAATTGAACTCAAAGAGTTTTTTTTTTTTTTAATAGTGTTTAACGCCCGTTTTTACTACTGAGGTACCACAGACGGTGGGCACTGATGATGCATGAGATGAAATGATAAATTGAGAAAGGATTATTTTTAAGGAAGGAAACATTTCAGGCCCAAGTTTGGGGTATCTCCCCGGCATTTGGCCTCCCGCGTACTAGCCCGCGCCTTAACGACCTCGGCCACCCGTGGCGGTTTCTCAAAGAGAATGGAAGTCACAGTTTTCCACTTAAAAACTTTTGAGTTGAGCGTGAAAATATCCGAAGCTCATGACGTCAAGAAGTAGTAGCCAGCAATTTATAAGACGACTTTCTGTTCTGTTGAGACATCAATAAGAGATATTCCAAGGAAAGTACGTGGGAATATTTTAATTTTTTCGTTTTTTTACTGCAACGTGTGAAGACCAAAAATTGTGAAAGATGTGGAATTTATCAATAAACTTCCAAAAAAAAAGGGGGGGGGGGCTTTTCCTTGAAAATTAATCTTAGAAAGAAACTACAGTTGCTAAACGAAAATATTTAGAAGGATTCAAACTAAAAAAATCGAAAAATTAGAAAGTGTTTATAGTATGTTCCTGATAATGTATACTTTTGGGCCTATCATGGGCCTGCCAGAATCACAGGAATAGTGCAATAACCATAAACAAACATTGTATACTTTTTTTCTAATAAAATATTTATATAGTTGATGCTGTAACCATTCAATTTTCCATCGTAAAAAAACTTTTGGGCAATTACGTTTTCTTGATGAAAAATAGTATTTTTCTTCTGCAAGCAGGGTCTTCAATCACGAATTTTTTCGTCTAGTTGGTTTAAAAATGGGAATAATACTCCGTGGTTACGGTTCACCCTTCTGAAAATGAACAATTAGTTAATTTTTACCTGCCTAAAACTGTTGGATATTGTTTCATTTCTGTATATAGTCACGCTGTTAAATAATCTTCCAGCGACTTCAACATACATGGCGCTAATTAATTTAAATTTAAAGAGCACTCGCTCTCGTCCAAAATTAAATTGTTTTCATAACGCAACATTGAGGGGTGTACGCTGGCAGATCTTAATCTTCTTTATTTCTTCACACTCTTTGCCTCAATAAATTACTAAATAATAAAGGAAATTTATTAAAAGATAATTAACTTTATAAACCACACTATTGCGTCATAAAGTTATTTTATTTAATATCTAGTTTACATATCCGAACTAATAATTGACATCCTAAACATAGATGACTTTACGGGGCTGGGAAATATCTGTTCATCTCCATACGTTTCTATCAATCTTAAAGATCCCTCCCAGGACATATTGCAGTGTATATGTATACAATGCTACCAACATATACAATATTAATGTATTCCTTCCCCTGTGATATATTTGATTATGTATTGCAATACCTTCTAAGGTTTCATGTTTTCAATTTGTTCCTAAGCATTTCCAGGTTTTTAAATGGCTCTTTGCACCACAGTATTTAAAATATTTTACTTTAAAAATGAAAGTTATACGGTTTCCGAGCTATTGGACTCTGAGAGGAGGCGACAGATATTCGAAAGTAAGTAGCAATTTACTTTTTGAAATTTGAAGAAAGTATGAGATATAGAAGTGTCCCGTTTGTGGAATTGGAAATAGTATATTTTGATTATTAAACATAGCGAAAATTAGCACACAGCACTCATTGTTGCAGCTACAACAAAATGTTGACTGTGGTCGTGCGCTTAATGTCCGATGGAGGTGACTCGCGCGAAGAGCTTTTCTGACTTGAAACAACAAGAGATTTCCTGGCTCTGTTCCTTCACATACGAAAGTCTATAAGAACAGACGAGGAAGGTGACAACATCGCTCTATTAGAACTCATAATGAAGAACAATCAGCGAGTATCTTACAGGGAAATAGGGAAATCCCTAAACATCATTTGCCACAGATTCAGAAACCCTGCAAAAATACTTATACGTGAGAAAGCTTTGTTGTCGATCGATACCCCACAAATTAACAAAAGACGGCAAGAGTGAAATGATGCCAGGAAATGTTTCGTCGTTTTAACAATAGCAGCTCCTGACATGTTCACGATATCTTCACAAGTGACGACAGATGGATTAATCAATACAACCCAAATCAAAGAATAAGTGACCGATGTGCAGCTTTCCGAACAGTAGGCCCAAAGATGGTCGTCAGCTTCTTCTCAGCAAAGAGCTTATATTGCAACCATTCCACTCAGGAAAAAAAAAAAAAAAAAACATTACTGCCCCTTACATCACGACTTGCATCCTAGAATCTTCAGAACATGATAGAAAGAACACAAAAATATGGATTCGAGGATTTCTGCGTCACAAAGACAATGCCTCTGCGTAAACCCCTTTGAAAACAATGAACTTTCTGCAAAAATCGCGAGTGATGCTGGTGACCATCCACCATACAGGTCAGATCTTGCTCCCTGATTCCTATAGTCACGAAAAAACTGATGGGAACTCTGAAGAAACTGTTGCAACCTAAGAAGAGGAGACTGATACCATCTCTAAAGAAGCTTGGCGTAGCCGCTTCTGCGATTAGTTCAGGAGAGTACGGGAAACTACTGCAAAAAAGAGAAATAGGCAGAGATGGTGAGTTATAGCCTTATAATTAGCAGAACCCCAAAAAGTTGCATCTTGTATTGCTGTTTTTGACAAGGAAAAAGTTGTTTGAAGGTTGTGAATTCGTCCAAAGTCCCAAAATAGCGACCGTGATTTACTGGAAGATTAAGCAGTTTACTTTATGACTAATGACAGCGGACAGTAATTTTAAAATAATTATATTGTGATGATGATAATAATAATACGAAAGTTGGCCGCGTTAATAAGAATGCTTTTATATTAAGCAATTTCTTGATGGAATCACTGTTGCAAAAGAACATGATTCCTTAAACATTTTCCTTTTGGTGAGCCCGGCTTAAATCTTGTTGAAAATAACAACGCTAGCTCAGCCTGAGAGAAAAAAAAAAAATAATAAATTTATGCAAAATGCGTGAACAAGTTCTTGACCATAATTAAAGGGAATAACGATCTGGGCAGCTGGTTTCAAAAGTTTCGAAACTGCTATTAAGCCAAGGTTAGAAGCCAAACTCGTACTGCCTCTTTCACTCCAGCGCTTGAAATGTTCTTCAAGCGACATGAAGACGTTCCGTGTCACCTGCTTGCCTGTTCTTTTTCTGTTTGAGTATGCAACATTTTCTACGAATCATTGGTAGTTACATTTTGCAGATCCCGCAACTGTAACAATACCCAAGTTCGGAGAAATGTTTCGAAAAGGTCTTATCGGTAAGAGCGAATTTTGTTTTATAACAAAACGGCTGGTGCCGTTTTCTCGTTCAGGAAAAGCCTGCTACAACGTTTACAGGTAACAAGGGTTTCATAGTTTCTTGTAATCTAAACATCACCGCAAACTGCAACTCCTTCTTAGAACGTTTCTTGCAGAATATACTAGGGTTATATTCTGAATAGGTTTGAGGTAATAACTTTGCAGTCCAGGCCCCTAACTATGACCTGGATGGCGCCAGTTGCCTTTGTGCTACATACAATAAATCTCTTTAGGACAACCGTACTTTGCCAGTATTTCGTTTGCTTTCTTGTACCTGTATTTCTTGTGAATAGAAGAATAAAAAAAGAAATAAACTAATGGTAATAACGCATACTACTGAGGGCTTGCTTTATTCTTATAGAAACAACTGACATACTTATTTATAAACAGAAAGAAAATTAATCGAATATTTAAAAAAATGAACGTACTTGACGCCGAGAAAATTGATGTTGATTTTATTGGCTTACTGAACCTTATCTTATGAAGCAGGAAAACAGCTACAACAACTTTAAAGCAATAAAATTCAGCGAATATATGAACGAATAGCTGTATCTATATAACTGTTTCAAGATATGTAATTTTATGTGTTGTATTATGTCTCAAAATGTCAGTGCTTACAATCAGACGTATGAGAACTTTCTTATGAAACAATGAAATAAAACCTTTATACTAAATACGACGCACAAAAGAAAATGCTTAGATTCTTGGAAATGGCGTAACCAACTATGAAACCATTTCATTTATGAGAAATGGGTTGATTCCTCTTCCGGTCTCTAATTTTCCTACAACGTTTTCCGAGATATTGACACATAATGGTAACCTGTTTGTTTTTACAGGTTGGCCCACGAAATACCCACCCCCCTAGTTCTCTCTGCTAGTATTTCCTTTGGTGATTTTCGCTCTGTTATTTTACCGAGTACATTTTCAGATTATGCCACAATTCTCATCCCTTCTTCCCCAGTTCAGCTTGTAATCCCTCTATTTTTAAAGTTCTAAATCCATCAAAATTTCTGTCAGTTCGAAATGGATATAGGGTACTTATGTTACATTGACAAGGTGGCCGAGGTCATTAAGAGTGGAAGGTCTGGGATTCAATTCCTGCCCTCCCTGACTGTTTATCCAGGTTTACCTCTGTCCTCGTCAATGAGAAATAGAGAGGAAGCAGCTTAAAGTTATGCCACTCCAAATAATATCTTCCTTAATGTATCATTTCATCTCACCAGAGTCTCCACCGCCACTGATGCCTCAGCAGTAAAAACGGGCGTTAAACGCTATTAAAAGGCATTTTCATACTTCCCTTAACAGAGATCTGATTCCCTCAGAAACTCTGGTGTAAAGTCTGCAAACTCCTCGTACCCACGGTGTGCTCAGGATCGGACAGGAGCCGGGTAGGTTCAACTCGGCAGGCCAGTGTGTTCCGGGCAATTGGGTGCTCTGTGATGCGACGGTGTGCTTATTAAAAGCGCTCCAATTATCCACCTGCATTTTAGGTCACCCAACCATGGTAATGGTAGCTTTTTCGAATGGAGTTGACGTGTGTAATCCGGAGCTGATTTAGGATATCGGTCTAGTATACATACACCGAGAGAGTCACCACAGAATATTTTTAATAACACACAGATCACATATGTGCAACGAAATTAGTAAAGCAATTTATATACTGAGATATTTCAAACCCATAGGTTATAACCAGTTAGTGAAAATTATTTATAATGGAATTAATCAACCACATATGTATTATTGCATTGAATTTAAAGTACCTATGCTATGATGTACTTTGAAAGGAAATGAACTGAACTGAGCCTATTGCTATTTCTTAGATATTTTCTTTCTTTTTAATCCGAGCCTGGTGAAACTCGATTAGAGACTTCTCTTCGAAATTCCCTAACACACTTAGCCCAATAAGTAGGTGTATCTGTCGGGCAATCAGCTGTGCATTTTCTTTTATATAAAACTACCTGAATTAAAAACCGTTGAGGCAATTTACAGTATTCATGAGACAAATTTTAAAGAGTGTCTCAAATCTTTTAAAAAATATTCCGGTATGTCTCACAATTGATGCTCATTTTGAGCATCTACTATGATGGTGTGTACAATACTAATACTATTTAATACTAATAAATAACGAAAGGATAAAAAACACGCGCTATGAGTTCGGACAGCGCGACATGATTTCCTTCGGCAAAATAAATTTCCGATTGCGTAGTGGCATAAAGATCTTATATAAAGACAAGAAACTGAGATGCCTTGGCCCAATAGGCTGCTGGGCCTGTCTGTATCTACTTATGTAGTGGCGTGGGGCAAAAGTACGTGCTGAGTACGCAAAAGGGATATTTATAAGAAACCGTCGTGCAATTGGCAGCACTATATACTGCCGGACAGGTAACATGGCCGATAGCTTCTATTCTTAGTTTCATCGCGCAAATGTATTTTACATTTAAACTGTAAGTTAAGAATAAATATCACCCAACTTGATGCTATTTTTCAGGGTTTTGGAAATGTGTTTGAGCCATATAAAATCTAAAAGCTATACTGTAGTACTACTCCAATTTTATGTAATATCATGTCTTGCCTTGCAGCACAACCGGGAAATGTTTCAGAAGACAATGGGGCAAGAGCACGAACCTGGAGTTGGAGAGACAAAATCCACTGTCCAGGATGCGAAGAGGAGTATGTTGAACCACCGGAAGAGGACTGGAAAATGGTGGCATAAAGCTTGTTCCAATCATTAGGGAGGCAAGGAATTTATTTGCGACTACTGTTAAGAATGACTAAGACTAAGATAAAGTACTAATCTTTCTTTTTTTTATTCAAAACTTTATTTAGGTATATTAGGTTACTATCATCCTATTAGTTTTAAACTAATTATGTGTAATATAAGTCAGACCATTGTTTATTGATTATTCTTATATTGTAATTAAAGACATGGCAATAAGCAGTAAAACTAACATTTGTATTTTTTGCGTACTTTTACCCTCCCTTATGAGTACTTTTGCTCCATATATGGGGTAAAAGTTTGTATTTCTCACATTTTCATTAATCCTTTTTAAAATGTTCTATTGAATATATATATATATATATATATATATATATATATATATATATATATATATATGGTATTTCATTGGACTATTTCGTCAATGTTTAATAAAATAAATATATTAATACATTCTTTTATTGAATATGTTTCACATACTTCCACATCAGTATTGACCATTTAAAAGTTGTACCAACATCCAAAATGTTACAGCGACAGAAGCTCTAATTGGTCGAAATTCAGAGTTTTAATACCGTAGCGGCCAGTGGCAAAAGAAAACGAACCATTCCTCACACCAGTTCTAGCAGCACCACAGACAAGTGACAGGCCTTCATGCAATAGACAGATATCTTAGAAAATTACAAACACGATGCTGTTACAGAAAAAGTTACATCTCTAAGGCTGAAGAAATGCCTCCAGGATGTAACGAAGATTCAACAATGAATGCTCTCATTTTTTCGTTGTTTCCTCTGATGCGATTAGGCAAACGCTAGGATGAATATTTCCTTTCCACGAATTTTCCGCTATCTCATTCCGTTGGTTCTGTTATAGAGTTCGAAAATGCAATGGCAAGGTAAGGCAGCACCTTGAGCTTTGTAAGACAGAAAGCGGTGAAATTTCTTGGAGGAAGGCTCCGCCGACTCCAGGGTATTCTATCTGGAAACAATTTTAGGTCGCCCGTGTCGCCCTCAATTCACCCCTTCCTCCTCGAAAGTGCTCACATTGGGGGCGTAGACATAAACGGCCAGCCGTTGAGCAAGGCTGAAGTACCGAAATATTCTCCTTCCCAATCCATTCTAACACAATTCAATTGAACATGGCATTTTTCATTACTTGCATTGGCGGAGATACATTTTAATTAAAAACTGATGTTGTGCTATTTAAGACACATATTATTTCACTAGATTTATACTCCATCTAGATCGAGTGAGCATGGAGCTGCGGGAACGGTGAAGTGAGGAGAGGGAAGCTGGTAGGAGAACGCCGTTTGAGATAAACGTAGCTTTATTTTATTGGCAATTTAAATCATCTATTAAATGTACAATTATTGTACTAACATTTTCACATCAAGCGCTTCTTAATATGTGCAATTTATCAACAAAAGGGTTGCTATGGCTTATTTAAAAGATACTTTTAATTCCCAACGTAATGCCCTTATTTCACTGTTCCAGTTTACTGCAAGCTGCAGTATTCCATACTCATTCAACCTAGGGGCAAAGGGACTGGAATTCAGAACGATTAGAAATAATTACGACACTAATATTTAGAAAATAAGCTTTATTGTGTATGGATGTTTGCATCCTTGAAACTTTACACTAATTTTAACGAGAAAAATTTTGTGTTAATATTGTTAGATATCCTTCTTTTATGGTTATTTAAAACATTTTCCATATATATATATTCCGCACAAGTCGTGTATTAAAGCTGTTTGGAATCAAAGTCAAATAGGAAGGATAAAAATAAAGAGGATCACAATTCACGGCCGGGACTTGAACTGCGGATCTTCAGCTTGCCATAAAGTACGACAAGCTGAAGATCTGAGTTTCAGCCAAGTTCCTCAAATTCTTCTATCTGAACTGATTTTAGTTTCTCACGTTGTATGCACTGCACAAAACATTTAATTTAAGTTAGATTTTTAAAAAAACGTTAAATTACACTGTTGCATATTTCTAAAACAATGAAAATTGTTATAATATAAAATTTGCCACCAGAAACAATGCCGTGTTTTACAAAAATAAGGCAAATTATAAGAAAGATACTTTATAACGGTTTAAAAATGCTAAGTGTATATAGAGGAAGTATGTTATTTGTTAAATTAGTAATGTATAATAAAATTAGTGGCGGATATTTCAAAACCAGAGCAAAAAGTTACGAAATACTCAAGATATGGCAGTCATTAACTCTTTATAAATCAAGAATGATATTCATTATGTGTTTCAGTAGTAATGAGCAACAGCTCTAATACACGTAGCCGCGCTATTTAGAACTACACCGTAAATGAACGGAAGTGTATTAAGCATGTATTTTGTTTAAAATATTTTTTGAAAGAGGAATGCTATTTGCTCCAGTCTTAGGGGTTCCCCTTTTATCTTTTATGTGGCGTTGCAGCTGCAAAGTTCAATGTTCGCAAGAGATTTCCGGAAACATTCGTGAACAGCAAAACGTTCATAAGATGAGCAATTTTCTAGAGGATAAAAAAGCGGACGCTACTCTTAACTTTGACCAGAAAGCGCGGCCATCTAAGCCTTAAGTTGCATTCAGACAGTTGAAAAACTTAAACAATATGCAGTAATTAGTGAATAACCTTTCGCCACAGACAACTGGCGCCTTAGTTTACCTGGCACATCCGTTCCAAATATAACACAATAGCAAGAAGGTGCTTGGAAAAGTGCTAGCCGCGTGGACGTTACTTTAGTTCATCGCGAATATCGGCAGGAGGCCTGCTGAACTGAAAGAAAAACTTTAATGAAAAAAAAAAAACACTTTTGCGGCCAATGTAATGCAGTTTGTGCCTTCATTGCACGTAGATGGTACAGATAAATGTGTTCTCTTTCGAGTGATATGGAACTGGGAAAGAGATGAAAAATAAAAATGCTATCGATGAATGTCGTATCTGTCAAAACGATAAAGTAAAGTCTTAGAGTATAGAATTTGATTAATTTTTACTGAAACCATGAATTGTTTATGTTTATTTTAACGTGTAAATTTTATAATAAATTTAGACAAAAAACACACTTTATAAACACAAAACTGAAATAATTTCTAATTAACTGAGAAAATAGCATAAACTTTACTCTCTAAAGATATCTGCTTCTAATCTAGTATAAAATGTAATTTAAGGTGTTTGTGAATTTCTTTAAATCATGCACAATTGTTTACTGAAAAACAATAATTGCATTACTAAAGTAATAACGTCGTATAAAATGGCTAATCTGAAGGTCCTAGGTTCCATTCCAGGTCAGAGCAAGCGGTCTGAGTAAGATTTATTTCGATGTTTTTCCTCACCTGAGAATGAATGGCAGATAGCTTTAAGGCGCCAAGGATTCCCAGCACATTTGCGCTATCATGAATTAGTTTTAATTTTATTCGTCCCTAGTGCACGATAACCACATCGCCTTCACCTCATCTCCACTAGGGCAACATGTATGGACGTCCCGGCCTCAAAAGTCCGCTGCAATACAGCCATGCCCAGAAGTTGATCAGACAAGGGGCTAGCATTGGGAAAAAATTAAATATCAGCAGTCGCCCAGTAGTAATAGAAATTGAACGGAAGGTTGCAAAACATACATAAAATGGTAGAAAAAATCATCAGGAAAAGATGTGAGCAGTTTGTTGTAAACATTAACCCTACCGCCCAAAAAGCGATTTAATTTAAGCAGATTTGGGCAGCATGAAGGAAAAATGGCGTATGAGTAGGGAGGATGGCGATGACGTCACTATTGTTGCCAACAGCAAGAAATGTGCTAGATTCCAGCGAAGTGAAAATATTGAGAAAATACAGCCTGTGTTGGGTACCTCTCAAAATAGATTTAGAGCAGTTTTGTTATGGCAAACTTAGGGAACACTTAACCTAATCTTACCTAAAATAAAGTAAGCATACATTTGTTATTATAGGCATCTCGTAAAACTTAAACCTAGCCCTAGGGGTTATAATTTAAAATTGTTGAGTTCGCATGTGTGCACAAGTAACCCCTTAGGTTAGGTTTAAGTTAAAGCGTTTCATTCCGCAAGTTTCATTCCTAGGCCTCGTTTGAATGGGTTGCAAGAAGGAATGCCCTTATCCCTCGCTAAAGTAACATTATGTAACAGTTGGCGACTCTGAAAAATAGTGGATGAACGTAAGAAAGTGATATGCAGAGCCGCCGTGGTAGGGAATAATGGAATAAGTAGACACGATGGCGCATTTAAGAAAATGAAGAAATTTAAATTAGCAAGAGAAGAAATAAACATTAGCAAGATATGCAGAAAGTGTAGAAAATTAACTGAGGAATATAAGATGTATGTAGTAATAGTCATTAAAGTAACAGTGCCGTGGACTTAAGGGAAATTGGAAATAAAAACACATAGGGATTAAGAAATTTACCAAAAAATGTCACATAAAAAGTTGCAGATAAGCAATTAAAATGAAAAATTTAACGTTAATGACAAGAACTAGAGTTCAATATGTACAAGAGATTTGATTTTTTATTATTCATTAGCAATTTCAAAATGTTTTTCTCTGTAATTTAAATTATTTTGAACAAATTATGAACTAATAAAACATTAAATTATATCAATCAGTTATAGTATTTAGCCAGGAACTCGAAAGTTGGTCTGTTGCTAGGTTTCATTTTGAAATAAACTAGGCTGTCACAATTCCTGGTGGCTACGATGTAAGAACGCGTTGAATTTCAGTCAGTTAGAGCCATCTGGCTATGTAAAATTGTTGATTTTGAATAACTAATTTTAAGCTGCATTTTGTAGGTCAGGGGTTTGCTTATAATATTTCCATATTTCAACTATTTCATTGTTACATAATTTATTTGCAGTTAGTCTGGATGACTCTTTTTGTATTTGTAAAGAAGAATTTATATTTTTTTAAAAGTTGTCTTAATGAAGGGAAATTTGTTTACCTATGTTGTAATTTTTACATTACACTGAGTTATGTGTAGCTGCTCCAGATTTCAGTCCCTCTTTCTGATGCTCCTAATTGCAACACAAACGACAGTGATGTTTCTGACAAAGTTGCTATAAAACGAATGCACTCCAGAAAAGATAAGTACTACATTAATTCTGAAGGAAAAGAATAAAAAGTGTCATTCAAGATATGGCGGGGGATAAAAAAAAAAAGTGTGTAAAGAACATTGCGCAACCTTCGGTTTACAAGGTCCGCTTTTTCGTAATACCAGGGCACAAACCCGCAATGATCAAATGATAAAAACATTATCATTGAAGATTCCGTTCTAAGATACGTAAGAAATCTGCAAGAGAGTACCAACCTCCAATTAACACAAACTTAAGAGAAATAGGAATGCGCGCCTTCAACTCTCTGCAGCCTGCATGTCACTGCAACGAACACATGATTTCAGACAGCTTTCCAAATTCTTCAAATGTGAGCTAAAGCTCTCTAGATCCAAAACCAATTAAATAAGCTCACATTATTGGGATTTTACAACGAAATTCTACAAACTTTATGCTAAAAGAGGGAATTATGTATTTAAAATTCAGTAAGTACCTTATGAAGGCGACGAAGAACTAAGACTTACTTATTGTATAATTTATTTTAAAACCCATTAGCAAATGGTGCACCAAACAGAATTGACGGAATATTTAAAAAATATACGCAAAATGTGAAATTAAATTATCTTCTTGAAAGTCAAATAAATATCCACCCTTTGGGGAAAGAAGCACACCTCATTAACTGAAAAAGGTCTAAAATATGAGATATTCACAATTTTTGTGACATTTTTGAGTCAGGCACCAGAGTACTTTTATAAGACAGATCAATTTCGGTTTTTTTAACATTTGTGAAAGATATCAAAATATACCCTAGTAATTATATATTGTAAATAACGAGAAGCTGTGTAAATATCTATCTTTTAGGACATATTTGTCAAATAAGTCAATATGCTGTTAGGATATCCAACATACAGATTGCTTTAGATGTAATTTGAGGTATGGCTAAAGCAGTGTTTCCCAAACTGTGGCTCGCGAACTCCTTCCAGGCAAAGGGTTCATCACATTTTGTTTCTAATGGCGAATTTTGAGTTGTTCTTTTCCTTGTAATGATGTTATTATTACTATTTACACCTGGAATGTCGAACTGTGGCCACAGTAGATTAGACATTGTTTTCAGTTCTTTGAAATGAGACATGCGTTTAGATATTTAACGAAAGGGAGAGTTTTCCTAAGTCTGTTATAAGAAGACTTTTGATAACGGACAGGGCGATTAAAGCTAAATTAAATCTTAGATCACTTTCAAGTTCTGTTCCTAACTTCAAAGCTCTGTACCATCAAAGCAAGCTATTTACCCATCTCTTAATTTGAAACTCAGTGGGAAGGATGCACTGTTTGGTTTAAAATACTGAAACTACCCTGTAACTGTGTAACTTAAGCTTGCATGGAATATTGTCACTATATAAAACATTCAATAATATTAAAAAAGTAATTCTCACTTTCCGACTTACATTAATTAAATATAAAAAAGTTACTTTAAAGATGGAAATGTGCTACTACACTAATATGTTACATTTCAAATAATTACATTTGAAGGTTTTAAACGTTGTATCATTTTCAGATGGGAATTTTACGGTAGACCAATTTACCTTAGTTAGATCAACTTTAAAAAGTTGCTAAAACTTTTGTTCGTTCAGGTCATATCTTTATGAAGAGAGCTGGAGAGTCGAAAAAGTTTGGGAGCCCCTGTGCTAACGAAAATAAACAACGTTTTATCTAGAACAGAAAGAAAGTTAGGCAACAAGTAATCACAGAGCTGTTTAAGCCGGAATTTCCGATCAGAAGTCTGAAAGTGGTAGCTGAATACATCATCGAGATTAAAATTACTTGAAAAGTCAAAGCAGCAGAATCACAAAGTTTGTAAAATAGACAATTCATGAATATGAAAAAAAATCAGAAAGTGTACAATTAGCTGATTCATGGGAAATTAGACACATTCTTATTATTATTATTATTATTATTATTATTATTATTATTTGTAAATAGTTAAGCAAACTTTGTGTTCTCGACAAAGGTTTTCTGTTGATAAGCAAGAAATACGAGGCTGCACAACCTATGTTCTTACTTTACTTGTTTGGTCAGGTGATACAGTTTTAGACAGAATGGTCCGGAGCTAGATTGAGTTGCCTTTTCCGGAAATGTACAAGGTAACTAAGACTTCAGCATATAATGACCTCATTTACATAACATATACATTCAGTTTCTTAACATTTGACAGTAATCATCAAGATACACCTGTTTACATTGCAAATTCTATGAGTTACTTTCAAATACAAGGCAAATTGCTGACATCTCCTGAATCAAAAGAGGAACAGTCAGCGAGAATTGTCTTAAGCTCTGAAGATATTTGACACCTGTCATAACCGAAAGGAAAGGAGACAAACAATTACCTTTCTCGTCTGAATGTTGGCGGCTTTTACTCGACCGATGGTATGCTGCTACATGAATTGACCAGGGTTCGATCCTGTCGTAATGTTGACGTTCTTGAAATACCATTACCACAGGCACAACTCACACACCACACACTAACACAGCACATGGCACACCGGCACTAACATCCTCCTCCCCTGCTCCTGTTCGCGCATCACACGGCACACCGTTGCTTTCTCTCTTTCTCTTTTTCCGTTTCTGATACACATCCGACAAGTTTGATGCTGTGAAGCTCGGCACTCTTTTATTTTTTATCTGTATCTTCTGTCGAAGGTTTCCGCATGTTTCTGCCCGCAAAGGCGCAGTGTTGAGAGCGGAGGTGTTTTCTTCGCCTTCTGGACTCTGCGAGAGACACAAGACTACTAGTGGCTGCAGAGAGGATGGCCGTATGCCTAGCTCCTGCTGCTGGCTCTACCAGACACCGCGGCGCTGAAACCTCCTCCTCCTTCCCTCCTACGCCCCACTCTCGGCGCTCTTTGCCTCCCCAAACCCCTCTCTAACTAACCATCAACATCATAGATTCTCCCCCTGAGGGCGAAACTTGCTTCTTTCGAGGAAATCCTTGATGTGGCTTCAGCGTGTGTGTGGAAACAGGGAAAAAAAAACAATACCAAATTGATTGTCTTGCTTCGAGCATGTTTTGTTTCGTGTTTTCGTGTATTTGCTTATTAGTCAATTGAATGGAGAAAAGTATGTGCTTCAAATGTAGTGCTCTTGACTCCAGCGCTCATTGGGAGGGCCGTACTATCGTGAGTTTATTTAGAGCACCCTTCTGCCTTCTTAACATGTTCCAATGAAAAATTTATATCAGGAGGCATGGTGGATATAGACAACAACATTCCCCCCCCCCTGTAGTTCAGACAATGTTGATCATTACAGCGTTACCAGTTTGCTACCCCCGTTTTTACATTTTGAAAAGTAGGGGTCGTCTTAAATTTCTGTATCAAAAGCCTAAAAGTTTACCCAGTCAATGTTTTAATGTTGTTCTTGTATAATGTTAAATCATGGCCGTTCCTTTCGACTCTGACGCCATAGAACCAGAAAAAGGAAAACAATAAGAGAATACAGGTTGGCCCACAAGAGAATAATTTTGCACTACACCAATGTTGTCACTATTAGCACCAACGGAATCGTTAAATAAATGTCAACTGGTCAACAAAATTAAACTAAACTTTTAATTTGTTAAATGCGAAATAACAGGTGATTCTTATATACTTTTTGTACTTATATGATTTTATTTCAGCAAACAACATTACAATTAAATTTATGTAAACAAACAAAACATCTAAGAATTTAGCAATACAAAAACTAAGGTTCTCCCATACCTGTTATATGTATGGTAAATAAATCACCATTTTCACAACTGTGTACATCCTCAAGCTCCTTCCTTATACTTCTCCTCCAGTTATCCCTTACTTTCCCTAACAATTTCCCAATCTTATTTATTTTCTCTACCCTCATATCTGACTAAATTTTAATTGCCAGTATATCCCATTGTAATTTATCCCATTTTTCATCCCAGATATTATCCCTCCACCTTTTTATCAATTCATGTTCTATTAGACAATGGGACATATTATTCATGCATAATATGTCCTTCTTTATTTTTTTTTTAATCCTTTTAGAATTAATATCCCATCCATGAAAGACCAATTCTTCCGAATTTATCACTATTATTTATGTGTTTCTCCTATTCCCAATTTCTTTTAATTATTTTATATAAGTCTAAAGAACTTTTATTCTCAAAGCTAGCTCATATCTCTTCCTTCTCTATATCTTCTATCCTATGTCTCACTGCTTTCCAAAATCCACAAACATTATTTTAACCCAACTGCTATACTTCTCTCTCTGTACCAATATTTCAAGATTTTCTCTACTATAAGCAGAGCAGACCAGAAATAATCCAAAATGGGCACTTCGTAATTTCGTGTTCTCATAGGCAACAAATAACTAAATAAACTGCTGTTAACATGAACAAGCTTAGAGAAGTTGTCAGTAGCACAGAGTTATGAAAATAAGATGAAGTTTTCATACAATAACATTCTATTTCCCTGTGCTAATCTAAATGAACAGCTTTTAAAAAAGGGACCTGAAGCATTTTTGTATAGTTTTGCGAATAAACATAATAAATGGTTTATTTTCTGGTTATTCGTACTTTGCTTACATGTGCATATTAAAGTTTCTATAATGAATACTATAGTCTATAAAAATTAACATCTTGGTATTTTTACTTAAAAAATTGTATTTGTAAACTACTAACACATTCTTTCTGTAATACAATTGTAAATTAAAATGTAACATTTTATTGTTAGGTTTAACTCACTGTTTTATACCCAAAATATGCAGAATAGTATCATTCACCCATCGAAATCAATGCAGATTCTGCAAATGTAATATATAAGAAATTGTTAGAATTCCTATGACATCAACAAAAACTTTTGTAACTGAAAAAAGTGGTTGATACTGAAATTATTATTTGATCATAAAAGATTCTGAATTATTTTAGTGTCTTCCATTTCAGTTATCTTATACGTACACATTCAGCTGGTATGCAGACATTTTGGTCGTCGTTCCTGGTGGTGTAGTGGTAACCATACTTGTCTTTTAAACCTAAGATTGCGGGATCAAACCCGGCCAGGACCGATGGATTTTTTCGGGCGTAAAATCCTAAGTATGGCTTCATTCGGAAGGGAAGTAAAGCCATGGGTCCCGTGTCGTACATTTACGGCACGAAAAATAAATTCAAGCCTGAAAGAAGAGACCTCTGAGCAAAATTTGTCGGCCGTTTCACGCCCTGAATTGAATGGGACGCTGATGACCTGCGATGTTAAAGAGCGTCCTTAAATAAATAAATAAAAAAACCATTTTGGTCAAACACACAGTATCTTTGACGTTTCCCTTGAACAGTAGGATGCAATTTTGTTATACAGTCATAAATATGTAGGGAAAGTCGCAAGAACGCCTTTTCTTTCAGATGATAAATACCCAAAATAATGATATAATCTTTATTTTGACGTCTTGCTATAAATACTGAAACCATAGTTTTCTTCTAGAAAGTTGTCCACCATCTGTCATAGTCAATAATCAGTTTCAACCAAGTTTATTGTATTTCGACAATTATTCATGATAACACCATACAGTCTGTAATATGCTTCCTATAGAATTCCACTTTTCTTCAGCATAAAAAATACGGTACTCCAAATTTTTTGTCTTTCAACATAGAATCTTCTTTGCGGGGACGAGGTTTAAAATGTTCTACATGGATCATTCAATGTAGAGGAAGACTCTGCAGATCCACTGTTTTCATTTCATAAAGCAAATTAAAAAATCCTTACTTTGTTTATCATCAAACTTTTCAAAACATTTTTTCGAACACCTGAGAGGATATATTTATTTCGTAAAAACCTATTTTATTCTTCATTATTAAGAACAATAAAGTCATAATATTAACTGCATGGTGGTATAATCCGTTTTGCGTGTTTTATTATTCATTCTTAACTTATATTCTCTCATTCACGTTCTCTTTTTTGTTTTGATTACTTTCCTTTTAAAGTTTTCAGGTTTTTGTATAGCTTTCTCTCCCTTTTTGGGCGATGAATCATCACAAGTAATATCACGTTCATGAATTTATCTGGAAAGCTCAGATTGTCAGTGATATTTATTAGCACTACTTCAAGAATAAAATTAGAATATAAATATACTTCCCCTAAATTGTACAATTATTACAATAGTGTAATAATTGTACATTTATATAATCATTACATAGCCATTTCAAGCCATGTAGCAACATACGAATGTTGTTGTCAGTAATACCAATAGAGAAGAGTCAAATGCGGATTTTGGACTATTTCATGAATATAGTAAGAATAAAAGTAATATATATTTAAAATTCGCGCACAGATCATTAACTATTGCATAACACGTTATACTTACTTATGGACCTAATCAGAAACCATGCGAATGAAATAGACGAAAGTTGATTGTTACAATCGCTACCGTTCTATTTTCTAATACCAAATGAGGAAAAATAAAAAAATAATGTACAGTGTCTCCATTTTTCTTGTATTTTGTGCTTTGGAATTCGTAATGATAAGATCAAATTGCACATTTGACGTATCACCCAAATGCTTTGAAGAACCCTCTATTTTACATTATGATTGTCGATTGTTTTGTTGTTATCAATAGCTCCCCACCGACTCTAGCAAAAGTGGTCAGTGATGCGTGTTCACGATTTATATTGTGTAGGTATAGAGTTAGCTATACTGGCCAGAAGATAAATGCATATCGCGTGATAAAACTGATTTGATAATTTTTCAATAATTTCACCCCATAATTCGGCTGTGGTTGGTCAAAATTCAAAATTTTGTTTCGCTTCATTGGTCGATTTTAAGATGACATCACATGAGAGAAACAGTCAATATAATTCACGAATATTTAAAATATGAGTTAAGTATAATAATTATCAATGAAAGTGCTAATAATAATAAATGTCCTGAAATAATCAGCAATAATAAGAAACAGAGTCGTTTGAGCATGTAGAGAAGTAAAAGCAACAACCAACTACTAAAGAAAAATATCAAACAAGGAATGTTCATAATTTCTCACGTTAAAATTTAACTTCACAATATTTTGTTAGGACACGTGACACTTGCTTCAAGGTTTTCACTTCCGGTTCCGCCCGTGAGAGGTGTGCAAGTTGAGACATGTTCAATTCCGCCTACAGCAAACACGCGACGAACAATATGTTACTCTCATCTCAAAACATCTTCAATTAAGGCCTGTGCAATGTTACAGGAGGTCAATGGAGAGTTTGTCCTGCCCAATAGAACAGCTCTAAGATGGTTTAAAGAGGGGAGGCAATCAATTTCAAATGAAGGTGTACTAACACTTTCAGAAATTACACATTGGTAACTGGAAAGTTGCATATGAGACGTGTTTGTGCACGGTGGGTTCCAGGACGCTCACGTGTAGGCTTGCATGCGATCGAAGATGATATTACAGGAAGATGCGGAGTTTCTTTCAAGAGTAATCACTGCTAATGACACACGGCTACATCATTCCGATACTGATAGCAAACATCAGAGGTTTCCAGCATGCCTTTGAAGACTGGCAGAATCGCTGGGACAGATGCATTGCATCCGACGGGAACTACTTTGAGAAAGATCATCAAAATTATGAAGATGAGTCAGAGCTTCTCTCAGCTTTCTGTATAGGTTTCTAAACATTTAGTGCTCTTATAATGCACTACATTAAAGGAAAACAGTGCAAGTAACTATCAAAACATCATTACTTGTATCGTATTTTAGGCCTATCTCATGTACACTGCATTTACATAAGTGTCAAACCAGTGCGGCCATGCACGGTTGCAAATTTCAAAACAAATATACAATACTGTATTTCTATTGTGCTATATATTGAGTCAAGAGGTTCGGGTGGACGTGACAACGGGATTCCGATTGCCCAAAGCGTGAATATGATACAAAATATGAACTTAACATAGAATATGAAAAAGTGTGCACATTTTTAGTGTCATGTATGGACGTGCACACCAGTAAATAAAACCTGGATAGTCCAAACAAAATCTAGACAAATGGTAACTCTGTACTATAATAGATAATTGTTTCGTTTTCCCGCTTTCTTTAGTTGCCAAATTTTGATAAACGCAAACAGTCTTTCGCTTCATCTGGAGTAGTTTTATTATGCAAATTAAATTGTTCTTTCACACACCACTTTCTAAAAGCAAGTAGAATAGTACTGTGCACAATTTATTTATATTATAAACTTTAAATACAGATACAAACAAACTAAAGAAGACAATAGTGACTTTAAATATGAACATAGATTTTCACGATCGGAGTTCTGAATGTTGAAATAATTTATTTATGGGTTTTGAAGCAGTGACCTAGTGGTCACGTATGAACTAAACTTTCAAATTACTCTTTTGGTAATTCAAAAAAATTTAATAATAATAAAATAATAT
Organism: Metallyticus violacea; assembly: GCA_030762175.1. Taxonomy (NCBI): domain Eukaryota; kingdom Metazoa; phylum Arthropoda; class Insecta; order Mantodea; family Metallyticidae; genus Metallyticus; species Metallyticus violacea. The sequence continues at coordinate 79,326,042 of CM060841.1, forward strand.
TAATTAATATTATTATTACTTAGGAATATGAATTTGTTTTTGTTAAAAATGGAGGGCATTTTTAGAAAAGTCGGATAATTTAATTACAAGAAATTGGCAACGCTGTATGATATGCATTTTCTGAGGTTTACCAATGCTTTTATTAAGGAGAGCTTTGCAGAACTATTCGCAATGAATCACCGATAATAGCGCGCTCTGTCAGACTGAAGTACATATAAGATCTGTTTCATCGTCTCCTATTCCTCTGTATTTCATTATTCTGATTTTCCGTACTCTTAAATTTAGAATAAGTTCCAGATTTCAAATATAAAAAAGCAGCATTCATATGACTTAAATGATAAGTATGAACTAACCGCCAAATATGTATATTATAGTAGTAGAGTAAAAAACGAAACCGAAATCGTATAAAAACTTTTATTGCAGAGGAAAGAAACCTTCTACACAACAGCACCTTCAAAGTAAGCCTCTTGGTCGGTGACACACTTTCGCCAGCGTCCATGTCAGTTTTCAAAATAACCCTACAGCGAATTTTTGGTCACTCCCTGCACAGCGCACGTCTTCACCGCCTCAGCCGAAGGGAATCTCCGCTCCTTCAGTATGTTTTTGACTTTCGGAAACACATAATAATCAAATGGAACAAGATCTGGAAAATACGGAGGATGAGGAAGAATAGGTATGTTATGCTTTGCGAGGAATTCGCTCACCTGGAGCAACCAATGTGCAGGTGTGTTGTCGTGATGGAAAACCCAATTTTTTTTAACAAAAAATGGTGCATTTTTCATCCCTCTGCATGGCAAAGATGTCTAAGAATGTCAACAACTATCCTTATTAACAGAAATTAATTCAAATGTGTCTGATTGATGCTATTTAAGACAGTCAATGGCAATCTGTAACATACGCCTGGGAACATATACTGTACTCTATAAAGAGAAAGCAGAGAAGTTGCCTAAATAGCACGGCAGAATCCGGCAAAATTCCGTTTCTTTTTGACTTTACTAGTATATACAGGACTTCCCCCTGCTTGATAACGCAGCAGATGCTCCATGCAAACTCTCATTCGCCAAGCTTCTGCTACTCAGAAATATGCTTAGGGACCTTGCGGTATCCCAACCGTCTATGGAGAATGGTGTGATCATTGATCAATGACAATGATTCAACAATGCTCTCTTATAAGGTTTTATGCTGGAATTGATTCCTCGATGATGGTTAAGTGAGCTTGACTAATTCTAAGCATGTACGCCCATCTGACAGACACGAACTGTTCATACGATGATACATTTTGGCTCCACTAACGCCTTCTGCCTTCAAAAATTAAATTAAAGTTGTGAATGTATTCAATTCAACGTACTTCTGCACATGTAAACAAAACACTACGCCTTCAAATCATATCAATCTGCTTTCTTACACATAACGCCACCTACCAGAGCAAACACAAAGGTCCGCGTAGTTAAGCTACAACAAAAGTTTTAGTTTCATTTGCGCAAGCCTTATGCACCTAACAAACATGTAAATGAACTGAGAAGTGGGTTTGAAAATGAGAATATTTGGATATCAATCGACGAAACTGCAGAGTTCTGTAATGTCATGTAGTCAATGTGACTGTAGGTAAATTGAATGCAGAATTGATTTGGGAGGTACCTCGTGGCTCCCCCTGGTAGCCTAGGCGAGTGCTGGAGTATATATTTTCTTTCCACAAATTTTCCGCTCTCCTATTTCACATCATTTCGTATGGTTGGTTCCATTACAGGGTAGAAAGTGTCAGGTGAGGTGAGCTAGTGCTCTGTGAGGTGTACTAATGGCTTGCGCTTTGGAAAGGAACCACTTCTATGTGTATCCGTGCCTCACCGCCTTTGGATCCTGCCCATCTGGTGTCATGGGACAAACGACCTTGAGCGAAGTACAGAAGTATTCTCCTCAGTCTGTAACAATCCAAGTTGAAGGTGCTGCTGGACCCTACCTTCAAATATGAAGAACAATACCCTTGTCACAAAACGGGAATTTTTATGCCAACTTCTACTAACTCTTACATGCAACTTTACCAACAACTCCAGTTTCACGTTCGCGCTGTCACGAAAATATAAGTCTGCGCTAAAAATAGCCAAGATATATGAATCATTCAAGATCGTCCAAACTTAAATGTGGCAATTCTCCGTAATTCAATGTTGTTGCTTTGGCATGCACGACAAGCACTGGAGAGCTTTCATATCAATTTATACATCAGACATTTTTAAATATATAGTTTCTTTATAATAGTAGTAGTCGTTAGTGTATTTGTTTCAACAATGACCCACTGATACTTAAACTAAATACTTAACTATCACAGATCTAGTCAGATCGTTCGTGCCCCTATTTACATATATGAAATGCTAAGGAAACACAAACACACAGAATTACATATATACACAAACACAATGAAATGACCTTCCCCCCATTATATGGGATAAAAATGAATGCCATAATAATAATTATTAAATTTATAATTACAGTGTACTAAACGAGAGAAATACATAATTCAATATATATATAAACCACAAAAAAACAAAACAAAAACATTTAAAACATGTAATTTCATTATAAGCTATACCCTCTCTAGCCAGAGACTTTCCCTTGCCCATCTTATTTGTCTTCCTAATGAATTTACATAGACCCTGTCAATTATTTTTATCCATTACCAAATTCAGACATATCGCTCTGTTCCTCGACCGCACAAAGTTTTCGAAGAGAATCTGCGACCTCCAGCACTCTGTAGCTTCATATTCTGAAGAACATGTACCTAACTTTCCTTGTTACACACATAGGACACATTACTTCCCCTTTGTCATCCGTCATTTTCTGCGCTTTCCATCTTGTGAGACGCAGCCAGGCCATTGGCGTGCTGTCTTCTCCTGTGCTTTCCTTCCCCATGACTCTTTTAGCTCTGATTGTAATTCCAGTGATACTTTGATAGAACATTCAGTTTCCACTACCTGTCTATCAATAAGAATGATTCTCCTTCTAACTTTCCTCCAAACATTTCATCTATTTTTAGCTCCCATCTACCACACGCATCCTATACCTATTCCTTCCCAACCCCTTGTTATAGATATGCCCAGATTCCAGTCCCCAATTTCCAGGTTTTTCAATTTTTCCTGACAGCAAATGAATTTTAATTTTGTGTCTGCCCCCCTTATTAAGTCTAACTAGTATTTAACCCCAATGGTTTTAAAAGTATTTATATTACTAATACTACCGAACTCTATTCTCTCCCCACAACTTGCGCGCTCCTATCAATCCTTAGAATTCTTTTCAGAAAATTATTCTAAATTTGTCGCAGATTTTCTGCTCCTTTCCACCCCCCACATTTCCGACCTATAACTTGTCGCTCTTATATAAATATGCATCATTGCTCCATTCACTAAAATAATAACTACATTTTACACATGAAAAATGTTAAATATTTACAATTTTTTTTAAAAATTAGCATTTCGGCTATTTTAGCTTCTTGTGTGCTAAATGCCGGAAGTCTTATGTCATTATTTCGTTCAGTTATTAAGGAGAATCCTCTATATTTTAAACTTAAGGCACAAAAACTGTCTTCTATTAATCAAATAAAATAGGTACAGAGAAATGTTTCGGAAGCCTTTGCAAAAACATGGACAAACTGCGAAGATTGAGCATGTTGCAAAAAATGAATCGTCTTCGAGGAAGACCTTGATTGGGATTTGCCACGCCGTTGCCAAGATTTATAACTGCCGCTGATAGCTTGTTTTTGTTACTAGTATAATCAATGGTTATGCACGAAGTTCGTATAATATAGGTGCGTAGATTGTACGAAACGTCAAGGAGGGAAAAACAAAGCATGTTAATGAACGTTATTACCCGAATGCCTCCTTTCTTTGGCTTTAAATTCGAAGAAACGCTACGTTTCGACATTGATGCGAGTATAAATAATTAAACGCGTTATGCTCTATTGTCTTTCGACCTTGCATGTAATTGTAATTAATTACTACCGGTGCAGACAAAGTAGAAAGCTCCGAGAGGTGTGGCAATTAGGTCAAAAGTTCAAAACAAGACAGGAAAGTATATGACTTTACTCTTCTGACGTTCTTGGCAACGGTTGCTGATGGCAGTTTAACAGAGAGAATACCTAGAATTATAAGCGATATGCCAAGGGGAGGAATGCGATGTATGAATCACGAAGAAACATAAAAGAAATAAAAAAAAGGTTTTTGAGAGTTGCTGTAAATATTCAATGTCAAGAATATGTAAAGTTGTTATTTGTGAGCGTACGTGTTATTCACTAACACGTGTTCACAATAACGCTATTAATGTTTGGCGATGCATGCTGACATCAACTCACATAGAAATGTCTGCATTAAAATTAACAAATCTACAAATTTATTGCTTGCTTTAAAGCGTTCGCCTGTGGTGGGAAACAATAATAAAACTGCCAGAGCCAACTTATAACCTGGGCAAGAGACAGTCATTGTAAAAGATGGCAAATTAATACCTATCAGAAATTGTTGAAGCCATGAGTTCCACAAAAGGAAAGTTCACTTTCTGGCACTATAGGAGTCATATATAACGTCTGTTCAAAAATAACAATCGAACTTCCAAAATACTGCGCCAAAAGTTGCTGGTACCACTAATTAGTTCTGAACTTGACGAGATGCCTCCGTTTGCCGCGTCTTATTTCAGTCGAGTTCCAAACTACTTTCTTAGCAACAATTTTGTAAGTGTTCCAATATTATTAAGAGGACTAGTTAATCTGAGAAGTGTTATATGTGGTTCAAAAGAAGTTAGAAATTCATAATTTGATGACGCGCAGCCCGGACGTCCATCGACATCAACTACGATGCTTATGTGGCTAGAATTAATGAGGTCGTCTACTTAAAATTTCTGTGGGATCGCGTTATGAAATCCTGACAGAAAAAAAAAAAACTTGGTATGCAACTTGATGCAGCAAAGTTTTTTCCTCGGCTGTTGACACAAGAACAGAAAGAAATCCACCAGGAGCGCTTGGAATAATAAAATAATCACTAATGGACTAAAGTTAAAAAAATTCCAATTAATTGGAAAATTTTCATCGAGGCTAAAAAAATATCAGGAACAATTTTATTATGTTGAGTATGCATTTTGCTACAATTTACATGCCTTGCATCTAATCCAAAAATAAATGTTGATTGACTTAAGTATATGGTTAGTGCAACTTGATAACCGTAGCACATATCTGCACTCTTCTTTGCCTACTTATTTATTGCCCACATTTATTGTTCATTACATTTACTTTTTATGAACTATTACATCTCTTATTTTAATTATCCCCTCAATGTCCTACTAGCATTTAACAATTCAGGCCATTCCCCACCGGAAACTCGAAAGCAATAGCAACAAAGCGGTATGGAAGATGACGAAAGGAAAACGACATTCGTGCCAACCAACAATGTCCTTTTAGTCCCATCATGGAAGGCAGGGGATAAAGAAGATAGACAATGGCGACACTACCATTGAAGAAGAATGCAACAAACGGCTAATGAGAACACAAGGTAAGCTCTACTTACCTGCGCTATTCAACACTGTGTCGCCAGCTGGTCATTTACTTGTCTGAGTGTCCTGTCTAGGCACAAATCGCTCATTTTAATGAAAACAGATGTCGCCCAATGAGTTAGCAGTTCTATTTCTTATCTGCTTGTGGAAGTAAGTGTATTTATTCTATAAACGATTTTTATATCAGTATTGGGCTTTATTACTACCCATTTTAGGATTTAAATATTCTCAAAATATAGAAAACAGCTTTAACAGTCTGAAAAGCATTAAGTGACATGACATACAGTGACCATAATTACTTCAGGAAAAAAACGAGGCTCTTATAATTCGTGGAAAACCACTGTAGGATATAATTGTTAGACATACTTTTTTATTTTTATTGATTTAAATATTACAATTGCATCCAACAAGTCAGGTTTTCTTAGTAAATATGGAAAAAATACTTTAAGAACCAATTATATAAAAGTTGTTAACTGGAGATTACTTTTAAGTGTAATTTAAAAAGTAACTAGAGGTTAGTCATCATTTCTGTTGCATAAAAATAACCTCAAGTTTGCAATAACCGTCTAACCTATGACAATATAACAAAATAATTGGGAGATTTGTGTTTAGAGCGACTGATGTTCAACTGTTCAACCTAGTTTTCCCGCCTTCTAGACATCCCCCCCCCCCTAAATATGTCTTCAAACATTGACAAGAAGCAAACGTGAGAAGGATATTAAAATTGATCTGGTGCTAAAATATCAGGGAATACTTTTAAAATAATAGATTCGATCTCATATAAGAATAAAGGACGTACATACAACTTTATTGATGGTTCTACTGGTCATTTCTTTTCCCAATTTGAATAAACTTCCAATAACTCTATAGAAGCTTCCTGTGGTATAGAACCTTAAAGTTAATAGTGCCGTGAACATCGAATTCAAAGCATGATTTTGCTTAGTTTGTGATTGTAATTGGGGGCGTAACATCTGTTCCATTTCTTCGATATCATTTGCTAAGCGAATTCGCATTTTGAATTATTTGTCATTCAGTTCTAAGAACAGATTTTTTCTCTCATGAAATACACGAGGAATATGGTGAAATTCATCATCGGATGGAATGTCGAAAATCAGAAATTTTACAATATTGTAAGGTTAACCTAACATAGCATACAGTTGAACGCAACACTCTGTTATTATTACACGGAAATGAAGTGAAACATTGAAGAAAATTTATCTACATGGAATTAAAATAAATGTAACTAACCATTTTATTTATAAATAAAGTTGTTATACTTCTGTACTCTGAGGAATGTTTTATTTAACAATTACTAAACTCTAGAACCTGTGAAATTTTGCGAGCTAGATTTAATTTGAGGTTAAGACTAAATAATCCTAGATTAGTGTTTATACAAGCAAAATTTCCAAGTTAAGTATATCTGATGGTAATTTTATGCCCTAAACTGAAGATAACTCTTTATACAATTCTTTATACAACTGAAGTTAACACAAAAAAATGTAATCAGAGTATTTCAATGCTTTTTACAGTTATATTAGCCGGCACGTAAGTTGGCGACCAGCCAAGTTATCTGCAGGAGTTATAAGTCTTGGCAACGGCGTGGCAAATCCCAACCAAGGTCTTCCTCGAAGACGATTCATTTTTTGCAACATGTTTACGCTTCCAGTTTGTCCATGTTTTTGCAAAGGCTTCCGAAACATTTCTTTGTACCTATTAAATATTTATAGGAAGCTTAAATATGTTTTTAAAACGGCAGTTTTTGTTACTTAAGTACATAGGATAGGATAAATTATCCATTGAGGATTATCCTTAATAACTGATGGAAATATGACATTAGACTTCCGATATCGTGATACGGGCACACAAGAAGCTAAAAGTAGCCGAAACGCTAATCTATTCACAATATCCGCATAAATGTTCTTAAAATAAATAGCTTATCACCGAATAATACACGCTGTTAAAATGTGACGCTGAAAAATCAGGCTGTCACTTTACATAGTTAAGGCAAACCCTCGTTGTCCTCGTTGCGGTATGAAGACCCCGAGTCCAATTTTTCTACTAGATTTATTGTTATTGGCTTCAAAATGCGCGAGTTACTTTACATAATCCTCCTCCTAAAGTTCCTTGGTATTGCACATAGTTTTTCCAAGACGTTACATCCATGCGACGAACACCCTCCTCGAACAAATGTCTGCCATTGTAAATGTGCTATTGTATTCAGCATTCAAAAAGTTTTGCAAATGTTGCCTTAAAGCCCAAGCTAAGGAAAATGCGAAAACTTATTCTCAAAATCCTTTAAAGTAGTCTCCATCTCTCTCCACACACAGTTATAGACGGTGCAACCACTTGTCAAAAACACTACCGTGTTTGGACTGAGATATTGTCAACAGAGCTGAATTTATAGCTTGAGTAAGATCCTGCACTCGTTTAAAAGATTTTCCAGCAATGCAAGATTGCACTCGAGGAAACAACCAGAACGCACTGTGCAAGGTCAGAGCTACAGGGTTGATGGTCAAGCTACTTGCTTTTGGCGTCTTCCAGTTTCCTCAAATTTACAACTGTTCTGTGAGGAGACCCATTGTCGTGCAAAAGCAACAGCCTTGAATTTCCTCTCTTTCGACGTCGCCGCCTCAGTCATTCAAATAAACACTACAAAATATAAGTGTCATAGTATTCTCCATTCACTGTCATTCCGTCTGGCTTACAGCCAACCACTAATGGTCCTTCATAGTTGAAGAATACAATGAACATTCGCTTCCGAGAATGAAAATCTTGTCGATGAACAACTGTCTTGGGTCATTCTCATTTACCTACAAGCAGTTCTGAGCTTTATTTGGGGTAGTATAGTAATAAAAGTAACTTTCATCATCAGTGCATGTTCTGTCAAATATTTAGGACCATTTGGTGGAAATATGCTCAGTTTCCTTGCATATTTCTTCCTCCTCTTCTTCTCTTCATTTATTAGAGAACGTGGAACCCATTTTATGCAGATTTTTCGCAGCTTTAAATGTTCGTGGATTATACTATTAATGTTGCCAACACTGATACCCACCTCCATACTTAGCATTTCAACAGTAATATGTCGATTTTTCTCTACCAAATTCCTCACTCTGGTTTTTTCTCTCGTTCACATACAGCTTCCCGAGACCGTCCAGAACGAGCATTTTTTTCAAAGTCTCTCGCTCTTCTTCAAATGATCGAATGAATCTTACAATGGTATCAAAAGAACACACTTGATCACATGAACAGCTAAAACGCCCCCGTGAATTTTTTCGCTCTTTCACCTAGCTTATAGCGTGTGAAAATGTACAATTTAAGGTTTTCTTTACAAATGCACAGTTTTGAACTCAACAGTGTGTACGACAGTGATATTTTGATAGCTCAGGTCCAGTGTTGCCAGCTGCGTTAGTTACACTTTTAGACATTATTGTCGAACAATGGATAGGGTGGTAACAACAATTTTTAAATTCCCTCGTATCCCTTCACTTCGGCCTATATAAGTCCAATGACGTTGTACTGGCAGTAATAATACGATAACCTTACGATTCTGTGTCAGCGGCTGTAAGCAATGGCACGATGCTTTGTCTGACTCTTGTACATATTGACCAATTACAACAATGGTACCCGCGTCTGCAGTTCGGGATGCGACACATTGTTACTAATAAGCCGGGCAATAATGTACTTTTTTTAATGATAGGAGGCATTATCCATTATAAAGACAACTGTGATACAAGGTACGGAAAGAATTACGTTGTATACTTAAGTTACGAAACGTTCATTTCTTCATGTTAATCCATCTTTATTTTTTTCCCTTAAAGATGGGTTTACTCTCAGTAATAAATCCTGTTGCAGCTGGTCAACGGGAACCTTAAAACCTCGCACTCAGCACTGTCCTGCCAACAAACTTTGCGGGTATGATTCAATTTTACCCAAGTTTCTGATATCCGGATACTCTTATCTCAGACATAACTGTAAGGAAAGTTGCCCTAGCTGCACAATATCGCTCCTTTCCATTAAACTTTTCTTCCATCATTGCTATTGCGATATTTAAGTCCCAGAGTTCTCAAAATTCTCAGCTTTATTTATTTCTGAAATGAATATTTTGCTTTCTCTGAAGGAAACTCTTCTTTGGCGTAAAATTCCGGAACTTTATGGCGACGTATAGTGAGATCAAATTCGTCCATATTGGTTAATGGCTTTTGCCTCTTTTTACCTGGGGAATGAAACATAGATCACTGCGAGTTTAGCTTCTCGTACAATGTGTGGAAGTCCGCTCACCACATTTGGCATCGTTGCATAATGGCCTTCCAGTAGAAGCCTCCTTCTTGAAGTAAGCGTAAACCTTATAAATCAGGTCTCTCGCTTGCTTGTGATGCCCTGGTTGCTTCCACTTCTGTCCTTTGACTACCTACACTTTAGCACAGCGTTGCTAACAGACCTTTTCAAAAACATATACGCACGCAAAACTTCTTGAAATGCCACAGAAACGCTGGTCACTGAGAAGCAAGAGTTAAGGCTCACTGATTGTTACAGGAATTGCTTCTACTGCGCATCCTGCCAGTTACGTGCCCGCTGGTTAGACTCTCCCGTCTGTACACGGCTAATACTCTGTCAGTATTAGCAGAGGTAGAGGAAGTGACAACAATATTGCGTTTAACTATTCAGCATACTGCAGGCCTGGAGCGATGAAAGGTCTTAAAATCCTTTCCCAATATGTCATTTTATCTCATGTATCATCAGTGTCCATTGCCTGTGATGCCTCTGTAGTAAAAGCGGGTTATTTATTATTCATTTGCTGTGGCGCTGCTTTTAAACATGCGTTCAAATTTCTAAAATGCCATCAATAACTAAAAAGGAACATGCATAGAATGTTAAAACAGGAACTTATTCTCAGAGCGTAGACCATGAACAAAATGAATGCAAGAATATTTCAAGCTTTCATAAGAACATCTCAACTTTTTATTAGCGATATCTGGTTTATTCGAAATACCTTTTTGGTCTATAACCGCTACCAGAAATCGCCTTGAACTTGAAAATTATATTGTTTTGTATTTTTTAACTACAGGAAGAGACAAATTTATTTAGGTATCTAAAAAAGAGACACGCTTATCGCATTCCCTCTATAGTCACTGATATTTTTATTTTATTTTTAGTGTTGTTTTTGTTTATGCCCTAAATAGAAATTTGCCATTTATGAGTACTGAGGAAACATACAGGTGGGAAATGAACCCCAGACTTCCCGCTCACAAGTTCATAACCAGATATGTTATAAGAGACACTCGCGAGCTCAAAATGCGAATTAAAACTACCTATAAGCACAGGAGTTAACACTAGAGCGGATAAATGACATGCTCTTCGCTGGAATGTCGGTCAATCATCAGAAGTAGTGAAAAGCGGCAGAAATGTTAACTGATATAGGGAAAACTGATGACCACCGCATCACCGAAATTCAAAACTTAGACGCCTCCATCTAACTCAGTTAGACCAGCGTAACTGATACAATATCTACCTACCTATGAGCAGTGTGTATGTTCGTCTTACTTTTGTCAAAATAAATGTTTCCATGTATAAGCGTTCACTAACATACTTTTTCCTCTCTAGCATTACGACAGTTTTAGCCGTGTTCAAACGAACAATAGAGAAATAACCGCCAGTAGGAGTGTTACTTTCTTTAGGCGCAGGGCTCTTAACGTGATGAGCTGCATGGAGTGACCCCTGAACTTATGCAACCCAACTTGATGTTTGATATTGGGAATGCATAACCAGCAGCACTCTACTCGCCGTTCTTCATACGTGAACGAGTATCAAATAAAGCACTTGTCTGGAATTTGAAATAGGATTATTATGATAATTATTATCATTGTCACTATTAACTTAATAATTACTGATGCCTTAGTTCCATTTTATCAATTCAAGTGTGCTAGAGAAAAATAGAGAGCAAGGAGGTAGACGTCACTTCAAGTCGGTTTGAGCAACTTCAAGTTAAAGAAAGAGACAGGCTTTTTCTGATTTGAAGGAGAACATTTACTTTCTAAAATGGACTTCAAATCTGATGAACATGAGGCTATGATGTGGGACTCACCTAAATGCCAATTGTCATCGCCTGCAGTCAATAGAAGAATTAGGAGCGTATGGAGAGACCTGCAGAGGGGCTTAATAAAGACTTAAGTGTTTAGTGCTAGTTAAACATATTAGTAAATAATACTACATTAGGGTAGTGTAGAGCCGGCTCAGTAAGTGAGTGTAATTCCATCTTGTGTAGGACGTGATTTGACGTCATTCGTTATTTATATTTTAACCTCTCCCTGACGGCAACTTAAATGAAGTTGATAGCGAAAGGTTTTAACACCGAACGGTTGCATGAAACTCGCATTCGGAAAGTCCCGTGTTCAATTTTCTTTTCTTTGGACCGGCCATCCTGACCTTGATTTCTTTCTTCTTCTTCTTCTTGTTTTGATTTTCCTGATCAATGATTATACGAATGAAGTGTAGGAAGCATCAGGCAAGGTGAGGTGGTGTCTTGGTGCCTTGCGGTGTGGCGATGGCTTACGCTAGCTTCTGGAGGTCTCCTCGGAGGACTTTGTGACACCTTAAAATAGAACTTGAACGGAACCGAGGTGATTCTTGAGGGCTCGTCAGCATCTATGGAAACGTTAGGGATCCCGCCTATGTCCATGTATCGCCTACTCGGATTCCTGGCCTCCCTTCTTCCTGGAGATGTTTCCTCGCGGTCTTATTATGTACAACAGGCCCTAGCGGCCGTGGTGCGAACTCCTCCGTAGGCTAGAAGAAAACTAAATGTTTTAACCTCCTGTTTACTGACTCGCTTACATTATCTGGAATTCTTGAATATGTTTTTTTTTTTTATGTTTATCTCTTTTCAAGGTTTCAATTAATCATTTGCTCTATCTTACTTAAGCCTTATGTAAGCATTTTCCAAAATAGAGTTTTATTTAGAGCGAATTAAGTGAAAATACATCAATTTACCTACGCTGTATGTAAAAGTGTATAGACAATCACCCAAATATCAGCAGAATAATTACAGTTAGCTCCTGGAGTGCCATAGGCGTACAAAAAGGACAGGGATAGACTTCATCCGTGTCAAGTAGTTTATGACATCATTTCAGAGGGCAACACTACATTTACCAAGGTTGTGGTGAACGTGTCGGAGAAAACTTAAGTAGACCGCCTCCGTGGTCTAGGTAGAGCTTGCGAGAGGCCCTGGGTTGAATCCTGTCAGGTCAAGCTGTCTGGGTAAGGTTTTTTTTTCCCTCAACCTGAAAAGGTAAATGTGAGATAGCTTTTAAGGTGCCAAATACTCCGAGCTCATTTGCACCATTTTTATTAATTCAATTTATTTCATTCATCCCTACAGACTTGATCCTATAGTATTTAGTACAAACGTCACGAGAAAACCAATGCAGTCAAAGCGAAAATAAATAAAACGTTAAAACAAATAAAGGTATTATTCCGATTACACTTCCTTGAGGCACACCAGTTCTATTTTCTTTAGTTCTAAATGTTCTTTCCCATGGGGAATCCAAAATGCCTATCAGCAACCTATATGATTTAAGTGAGTAAATATGGGTCAGCCCATCTCCTCCGTCGCCATCTAATGGGAACTAAGGTATAAGTTGGAGGTGAAACGATCTTTAGTTTTGTCCAGAGTTATGGAGTTATTTAACGTGCCGTAAATCTACGAACTCAAGGTCTATGGCTGGAAATTTTTCCTGAAAAAGTTGTGCTGACTTGTCCTAAAAAAGTAATTGACGCGAGACAGGATTAAAACCGCGATCCTTTGATCTTGAAGCCAGCGCGTAACCCCTACACCAATGAGACTCACTCTCTATTATATGTGACATTTTTGCACATGAAGTGCAAAAACGAAGTTGGGAAGAAGTAAGCAGAACAAAAGACTGCATGTTCTATTTTTGGACATTTTTGAGGAAGAAGGTGTTCAATGTCGCATCTGAAGAGTAACAATATAACCCATTTTTGCATGAATGTTTTAACAGAGAAGGTTTACTGGTTTGCACTAGCCCCCTCCCAAGTTGCCTCATTTAATTTTCAATAGCTATTGCTTTATGTGTTTATGTGCATAACAAGGTATGAACGGAGCTTATATGTTGCGCCGGATGTGTATATTTGCGGTTACTATCTGTAGGGTACTTTGTTTGATTATCGGTAAGCAAATCTTTCAGGTGGAAGAATATAGGCAAGACGTTTCTTTTACCACTTGCTCTTACCTTCCTGGTTCAAAATACTCCAGGAGAAAATTTTGCAATGAAGATCAATACACACTTTCTGACAGCAATCTGATACGTTTTGTCATGCTGATTAGTGGAAAAAATCCGTTGAACAGTAAACATTACCGTAAATTTTAAGAATATTCCTATTTGAAATGTACAACTTTTCTATATTTGTGTTAACTATATCATATTCTTCCTCGTTTGTTATTTTACTTAATTGCTTTTCTCCAACTACTAACAAAATTTATATACGGTATCAACCCGTAAAGCTAATACATTCCCAAATGTTCATTTTGCCAAATCTGAAATAACTGATATTATCATTCTGCATCGAACAAGGATGAGGCAAAAGGTAACTTAAGTAACCTTAGTTTAGCAATCAAAATTCAAAATAATAGTTTTATATAAATACCGGATATCTACACCTTTCTGCTTGAGGAACAAGTACACGCAGCATCTTGGCAAATGTGACGTCAGCGAACATAACAAGATGGCAGCCCCCTCGAATATGTGCACGAGCCAGGAGCAGCGAGCAATTATCCGCTTTTTGGGTAGCTAGGACAAGAAACCGACAGATATTCATCGAAGAATGAACAGGCAATATGGAGATTCCTGTGTGTTATTTCAGCAGGTGTATGAGTTTAAAAATGGAGTGTCAACTGTGGTAGACATGTTGTTGTTACAGCAGAAACTATAGCTGCAGAAGAACAAGGATAGGAGACAATCGATGAGGTGCTTGTAGAATTGAAGATCAGTCATGGCTCTGTGCATCACATTATCCACAACACTCTGACGTACAGCAGAGTTTCAGCTAAGTAGTTACCAAAACAATTCACCGTTTATCTGAAGGAACGTCCTGTAAATGTTTATGAAATACTGCTGCGACTTCATGCAGCCAAAGGAGACGGTTTACTAAAACGTATAGTCACTGATGACGAATGCTGGATCCACTACTTCCAACCAGAGATCAAGTGAACCAACAAAGAGTGATGGCAATCATCTTAGCCAAAACCGTAACAAATTCCCTACAGCTGTGTCAGCCGATAAAGCGATGCTGATGCTCTTCTGGGATTCTAAAGGTTCAATCATGGAACATTACATGCCTAGAGGACGCAATGTTAACAGCGAGGCATAATGTGATCTGCTTGAGAACCAGAAATGTTGAGGTTTGCTCACAACTGGTGTGCTTTTACAGTATGATAATGCAAAACCTCACACAGCTCACGCACAGGCACATAAAAATTGCAGATCTTCATTTTGAGTGTATACCAGATTCTGCTTTTTCTGTGGATCTGGCACTTCCCGATTATCATGTTTTTGGACTATTTAAAGAGGTACTAGGCGACAAGGAGTTCAATACTGACGACGCGGTGCACGGATAGTTGCGCAGTCAGTCACATGAATTCTTTTCTTGTGGAATCCAGGGATTAAGGAAATTCTGGAATACCTGCATTGAACTTGTGAAGACTTGTTGAAAAATGAAGAAGTGTTTTTTATCCAAATGCTTATATTTATGAATAAAAAAATAGTAAGGTTACTTTTTGTCTCAGTCTAATATATTATTAAGAAAAGAATAACTTAAAATCTAAATTCTCTCCCTAAAAGCTGGAAAAAATTAATTTTGATATATTTGTTTAAACGTTCACTTATTTTTTTTTTTTAAGTTGGTGACTGAATGCCTGTAGCAGTGAAATTTCCCCCAAATGACTATATAAAGAAATCCAGATATAGTGGCAATTACTTCTGTTTAATTCACCTCCTATTCGAGCTAGACGTTATAAAGTGCTCACTACTAGTTTCCTGTTCGCTCTTGAAAGACCATTTTGGATTCTCGGTATATTCTGCCCTTCCCCTGCCGCGCATGCTATACACTTCGAAACGTCTTGAAGACTCAATTATTTCCCATTACCGAGAAGCTTCTCCCCATTCCCCCCACGCAGAAACTTCCCCTCTCCCCGCCCATGCATTCTTCCGCTGACCAATCACAGTTTCCACCGTCTCTTCTATGAACCAATGGACACGAAGCAAGGAAGCAAACAATAGAAGGCAGTTTCTCCTTTTTCATTCTTCTCGTAGGTATGCATAATACGAAGGAGGTGTTTTTTGTCTGTTTGTTTTTTGTTTTCTGTTTTTTTTTTTTTTGTTTTTCCCGGGGGGAGGAGAGAGGCTACCCTTTGTGGGGGAGTGGTTTACACAAACATTCCATTCCACATACCTCACTAATGCAGCATCTCAGTACCAGCCAAGCATAAGGGGTGTCCATCAACTTAAATTAATGATATTTTCATCCCAAAGTAAGAACTGTTTTAAAATATGTTGCAGGAATATTGAATATGCATATCCAGTTCTTTAAGTGAAACAACACTAACATTTTAAATGTAATTAAGAAGAATTTACTGCGTCCCCAATATTATTTAATTTTCTGTGAAGTATTCCTAGTTTAGAAAATCAGCTAAGACCGATTATTCAATCTCTGGTTTCCTCCCCTAAGGACTGCAGGTCATGAACAAGCTGCATTTATTCCGAAACCAGAAATGTTGCATCAGCTTTCTTGAGATAAGGTGACCGAATATGCCCCAAATACTAAAATAGGATTGTAAATTAAGCTAATTATCATTCAACCTATATACTGGCTATATTGAAAAGGACAGATCCATTCTTGAAATGATTTAGCAATGGTTTGAATCTGGAATGCAGATTTATTGAAGATATTAGTTTTGTAAAGATAAATCAAGATAAAAATATGTTTTCAAAAGAAGAAAATAATTTTAATTATTAAGGATTTAGCAGTAATGGATGGTAAAATGATCTGAATAAAAAAGATTAGCCAATATGAAAACATTATTTTATTATCTTATTTAAGAATTCCCAGAACATGGACGTAAATTGGCTGGGAAAGATTCATAATGCAGTTTGTTGTCAAACTAAGTTAGGATATAAAAAGAGTACTATAGTAATATTGTAAATTAATGTACCAAATGAACAGAAGAGTCTTAAAGAATACCTAATCATGCAAGAGAGATCCAAAAGGAGATGGACTTGGGTTTCAAGTGTACACAATACCCTTGAGATAGTTTAAATGGTATAGCCTTGAAGATAGAGAGAGAGAATGAGTAGGGACTTTTGGAGAAAACTAAAGTTCAGTGTTGAAGATACCATAAAATATAATAAATAGTACCTAGTTGTGGAGAGAATATATTGTTTACTCTATAGGGAAGTTAATAATGAAAGAAATGTTAAATATTGAGAAAAAGATTGGCATGGGTTTCTAAGGTGTAATAAGTTGAGGAGAGCAACAAAATAGAGAAGACATATGCTTTATTTATAGGGATATATTAGAATGTGAAAGAAAAAAATAACATTTTGAATCAGTTACAGACAGAGAAAGAAATAATGACAATTCTTTGGACGGCGGGAAAAAGCATATTAGTCAAAAAATTGGTTTTTTTATATTAGATGAAGCATAGATATTTATTTTAATTTTTAAAACAAAAATTTATTCCAGTTCATATTGAAAGAGAGTATAATTTAATAAACGTATGCATTTCATTATTATACTATTATCCAGATAAGAGTAAGTTAAAAAAATTCTACTGACCAAATAAATTTTTGACTTATGTACCTTTTCCCGCCGGCAAAAGATGAGACAATGTATGATTTAAGTGAAAGAAAAATGTGTAAGGGAAATTAACTAACAAAATTAAAAAGATAAAATGGAATGGAGTACTCATACAGAAAAGTACAATTTGCAAATCTCTGGAGATAAATCTAAAACAGTACCTTTTGAAGAAAAATACATCAGAAGAGCAAAATAGAACCAGATTATAGAACAAATAAATATTTAGGCTATGAAATAAGTAATTTAAAGAGAGAGGAAATTGGTAAACCCATTCAAAGGTATGCTTACATCAATGGAGTTCTAAAAAGAAATTTAGAAATCAAATGAGAAAAGAAGTGCTATTAAAATTCTGTAATAATGTGAGTAAACTCAAGTTAATGTATGGCAGTGAATCATGGGTCTTGACAAAACATGAACAACAACTTGAGACAGCTGAGTTGCGATTTTTAAGACCGTTAGTAGGAGAGACTAGAAGAGATCACATCAGAAACCATTATATTCGCCAACAACTCTAAGTCAGAAACATTACTGAAGAAATTCAATTATACACAAAGAAATTGAAAGATCATGTGATGGAAGAGGGCAGATTACCTAAAGTTGCATTTAATACAAACCAAGAGGATCCAGATCAATAGGACGCCCAAGGGAGAAAGAGATGGATCATACTCCTGAAAATCGTAGCTTCGGAACGGGGAAATTAGTACCCAAACTTTGATTGGGAAGAAAAAGAAGATTAAGTACTGAATGAGATAACAGAGATATTGTTTGATTAATTATTTAAGCTATTAATTAAGGGCACTTGATGTATCAACAACCACGGAGTTAAGATATACGGAGGGTCTTAAGTATTCAATCAATTTAGATAATTGTTAATTTTATTATGTAAGGTCATTCTAAAGCCAGTTCTCAGTTTGCAAAGAAATTGGCGTTTTTATTTCCTTGGTCTCTTCTAGATTTAGTTGTGTTTATGTGTACATTGTATATTCTTTCAGCAATAAACTTATTTAAAGTCCTCATTTCAGACTTATCTGAAGATCTCATTTTTGCTTTATTTTTGTCTTTTTTATTTATTTCTAGATTTTAATGCGGTTAAAATTGAATTTAATTATAATAAGAATAAATATAAAGATTATAAAAAATAAAAAGTTAAATATGGCTACCATGGTGTTATCCAATAAGAAGCACTCGTTCTTCTAAGCTATAAACAGCAATTAGAAATTATTTTAATTACACACAATACTGATTATTCAGTTTCTAGTAAGTAGTATTTTAGCCAACAGTTTGGAAAGTGCCTGCTAATTAAACGATCACCAAATTTTCTGCTAATAAATGAAGGTCTTAACAAACAAAAAAAAAAAAATAGTGCACTCGATATCATGATCCTGTAATGCTGGACATTAAAAAGTTTCGCCACATTCGAACATATCGCTTTCAGTTTTACCGCTTGTTCATTTTCCGTTTTTTCATAGAAATAAGGTCGTCTGTTTAACGGCAACTGGGGGTAGGTCGTTGGAATTGTATCTCCTAGGAAAGCGACGATTCATGTTCTCGCTATTACAACGAAAATAAGCATGGATCTCATGACATGAGATGTTGGATATGCTGTTCTGCTAACATTTCTGACACTTTTTGGAAAAGTGTCATTCACACGCATCAGTACATTTTCCGAAAATGAGGAAGTTTCTCATCTGATAATTTTTTCCGTTTCTTCTGTGTGTAGAGATTTGTTCCATGCACTTTATTTTTCAAATTATTCCTTAAATAAATATCACGTGCTCCTGTATTATGCTGCATTTGTGGTAATCTCAAAAATGATATGCCCTAATACTCTGTGTGCACTTATTGTCCACCATACACCAAATTTTATTGTCATGTAAAGGGATTTTGATATATAAAATCGCTTTTTTCTGTACTCAACTACCCGTTAGCTTACTTCGAATCATGGGTAAGGTAAATGGAACCATGCTTCATAAGTAAAAAATATCGTAATATCCAATTCAAAAATTTACCCGAAAATCAGATCATCTGTCTAATATTCGTGGATATGCTTCCATGTTTAAATTTACTCAGTTTCGGAAGAATGATACTTTTCTAAAAAGAAGCGAGTAATGTAGCAGGACAACTGCCATCTCCTGTCATGATTTAGATGCTTATTTTAATTGTAATTGTAGTTCAGTATTTGAATTTATTTCCAACAAACCCAAACAACATTTCAGTCAAAATTTACATATTTATATTATTATACAAATAACCAAGCATTATTATTAAATTTGAAACCTTGCTTTGGTTTTTCAGTAATAATCCACTGAAATATCCAATGCCAACCAACTATATTTATTTAGCACGAATTATATTATATACCAACATCTTATAAATTACTCAAAAGTTACCTACCTAAAATTGTTTCTGGTCCCAATGCATCATAACTCCAGGTTATTGATGTATTGGAGACCAAACCATAATCAATCATATCACTCCCATTGATTTTTCTGATAGAAAAATGTTTACTAATCCTCTATACTTGGACTCTCTTCTACTATTCTAGTTCTGATTTTACTCCACCTAAGTATTATTCCATAACTTTTATGTTTTTGTCTCCTTTAGTCCCTCAAATATTTCTTAATTAAATGTCTTCCTCAAATTATTGCTTTTTTCTTTCCATATCTGTAGCCTTCACAATGTAACAACATAATATACTTTGATATTCTTTGTCGTTATTGTAGATATAACAATTACAAGAACTTGAATAGCCGGGAGTTACTGTTCTGAATACCGACCGCCAGATGCAGCAAAACAAGTGGCAAAGTCATAAGTTAATTTATTATCAAAACTTTTGAAAGAACTATAAGCAGAACAGTAAAATAATACATTATGAACCTTTCTGACAGTTACAAATTATAAAATTTGGAGGAACCTGATTTTGAAATAAATCACAAGCTACAATGAAGGCCAATTAAATTCCATAAAAAGTTTCAATCATCTACACAAAGACCTCGACACTCAATTGAATGTGGGATGACCAACTCTAAAAATGGAGTATAATGCACGAAGCCTAAACTTTGAGAAGAGTAACTAGCTATAATTTATCTGAGCAGGCCTTTCAAAAAGCTTTACTGTCAACTTTTAACTGAGACACATATTTCACTTGTTAAAGAAAAACACAAGATTATTATGTTCCATTCCTATCTATATTGCACTCTAAGTTATTAATTGATGAGCTCAATAAAACAAATATTTAAAAAATAATACAGAAATAAGTAAAAACACGATATATCAGATGACTTGAAACACAAACTCTGTAAAACTCCTCACATTGGTTACTGCAAACGTTCATATCAAAGTTTTAAAATGGTTTTATAATTCAATCTGAATTTTCAGTAATGAATCAACAATGAATGTATTTAAGCCTAAAGAATGATAATATAATAAAATACCTAACATAAAATCTATGTTAATTTCTTTAAATTCATCCCACGTTTCTACACCAGTACTTTTATTGTTTAACCATATAAAATTATGCACTTGCTTACAAACGAAATAACTCATTTCAAATTTAAGTCAGGTTGAAAAAATGTGAGGTCACAGCAACTTCTGCACACCTTGCCGATGCTCTATGTGATCTGTTCCGCCACAATTATCGTGAAAATCAGAAGCATTTCATTTTCATTTCTGATATAAATCTTAATGTAAATTGATTTATACAAAGTAAAATCTAATCTAGATTTTGAAAAAATGCGGAGAATACATAATGCTGCATTGTTCAGAAATGAATAATTATAAAGCAGCGGAAGAAAGATTTCTCCGTGTACTATCGTGCATTGAAATCTCCGATGTAACTGAGTATTTCATAGTCAGCATCAAAACGTTTTAATATACTAGAAGCATGAGTGTTATATAATGACACATCATTAATATAGTAAACTAAAGTGTTCATAAAACTTTTAGAGAAATCTCATTTAGTTAGCAATGTCCCATTGAATAAAAATAATGTCCAACGACCTTCGGTAACACTTTTTAAATTTTAGATATGAATAGATGTTTTATTATTATTGATTTTTAATCGGATATAAAAGTTTAGCACACCTAAAAACACTTACCAAATATTTACATCGGTCTGAAAACACTACACTCAGCTGTAAGATACGTGCATTTCTAGCACCACACACTACACAGATTTTGAGGTTTCAATTTACATCCAGAATCAAATTCACCTGATACATAAAAAAATAATTAATGTATTTTAGAAGGTACCCAATTAAAGTGTTAAATGTTAAGTCAATACGATAGCTTAAGTTCTCTCCCAGACCCTTAATAGATTGATCCTAAATTCAATTTAAATGTAATATTTTACAAGAACTGTTCAAAAATGTGACCTACTTTTTCGATACATGCTCTGCCAAAGAAATGACTGTCTTGCATGTTCAAAGATGTCAAATATTATGTGTAGAGAGCAGTACCTGAGCGACTAGCTCCTCCTCTAATTCAATTGGCGTCTCGTGCTCATTAAGTGCTCTCAAACAAACAATAAATGGAGTGGGAAAAGGTGTAATAGATTGGCTCTACCGTGGCCAATCTATTATCACCGAATGTGCGCTTCAAATGTGAAAGTGAAATGGAGAAAGGAGGAGGTACATCGTCGTGTTGGTACCACATGCGACCCCGAATGTCCTTGAGCAACGCAGAAGCTGCAGGTTAAATGTTGAGATGTCATGGTATACTGCACATGATGTTTAAAACAAACACATTAATGAAAACTATTATCTTTTTTTACTGTCAGCCACATCTCCAGTGCTTAATTTTTCTTTGAAGATCGACTGTTCAACAAATATTACTTTCAAATGTATCATTATTTAGCTAAATTATTTTGTTTTAGTACATTACCTTTAGATTTTTTATATTGAATTTAGGAACACGTGGTATATGCATAATCATTTTTAAATTCTGTCTTACATCATGGTGATTGCAATGCAATAATTAAATTATCCTAAAAATAAAATATTTTAAAATTATGCACTGCATCAATAATAATGGCAAAATGTTTCTTTCAGTTGTAGCATCTGCAGGAATATGACAGAGATTTGCTACGATAGATACACATGGGCAAGAGTCTGAAAATTCCGTTTTAATCCTTGGCAAGTGTGTATCATTAAACCCTTTGTGTTGTTGTGGCAGATGGATCTACCGAGCGAAGGGATGAGTCTGTTAGGCTTCCAGAAAGTTTCTACCATGGGCTTCACACCTAGGTTCCAATTTCCTCTCCCCTGAATGGTAATGATGATTCACAAGTCACGCACACTACAACACGCGTGTCTTACATGATTAACCTGCCATCAAATTGACAAGGGGAACGAAATTCAGCAAGTGCATGTCACAACTTTGTAGTCGGTACTTCCAGTAAAGTGGGCGCGGAATATCATAGCATATCTATGTTTTATAAATTATAAATAAAAATTTGATACAGAGAAGTCTTCATATAAATTATATCACCTTGAAATACAGGGTGATCCAATGGAACATGATGGTTTTCAGAATTGTCTTGTGAGACACTCGTATAGGATTAAATAAAAATACTTTTTCAAGGGACAAGTAGCACAGTGCAATTTATTAATCTGAATTCATTATTTAAAAAATAGTGGGTTACATGACAACGAACACGTTCGTATAATCGGCTCTGCAAGTTCACCTTAACTCGCTGCAATAAAACATAATGTCCCTAATTTCTCGAGTTATGTTTTCTTTTAACTGCATGATGGTTCGTGGCTGTCGCAGTACACTTTATTTTTTAAGTATCCCCCCCCCCCAAAAAAAATAATCTGCTGCCGTCAGATCTGGAGATCGTGCTGGTCAGGTAACATCAGCATATCGAGAAATTACGTACAGGAAACAGAATCCGCAGTGTGTTCTTTGTTTCACGAGAGGTGTGAGCTGTGGCGCCATCCTGTTGGAATCAAAATTCAGTTTGATCATTATCATCCATCTCAACGTCCAGCATTTCTGGTACATTCAATTCTATCCTAAATCTTCTCTGAAGGCAGGGGATTGACTTAGATTCAATAAATTTTGTAACAGCGAATACATGTTTTTCAACCGTCCAATTATTCAAACTTTTGTTTACTAAACGGACAGAAAAATGGCATGTTTGGAAGGTTACATGGAAACCAACGCTATAACTGTAACGTAAAATCGCTACAAACGGCAGTGTTCTGAAAACTGTCATATATTTCATTGTGTTACTTATAATTTTTAAAAAAATAATTTGAAATTAATAAATCACATTGTGCTACTTTTTCCTTGAAAAAGTATTTTTTTTTATTAAATTCTGTACTAGTGTTTCACAAGAAGATTCTGAAACTCGTTACATTCTATTAGGTCCCTGTATAAGTCATTTTGATTTTTTATTTCAATCTTTATTGTTGATGAGCAAGGTTATTGCAACTGTTCACTGCATTATTCATATTATTGAACTTAAAATTGGTCCAAGCGTAATTAGGAATCAAAGTATGTAGTTTACACTAAGCATAAAGACTTAAGAGGACTCTGCCACTTTTGAGCACGAATCACATGCCAAAGACCATAATTCTAAGATCGAATTTTTCAGCGTATGTATGTATATCTTGCTCTCGAATCATATTCATCCTCATAAATTCATTTTGCCAGTCAACAATAACTGAATGTTTCATTTACTTTCGCATTAAATCCAACTCTTCATTACTGATTTTAGGACACTTTTGGTTGAACCCATTACCTACTGATGTCAAATGCACCAAACTTTCATATTTGGCAAATTTTGGAAATGTTCATTCCAACTACAATGATTACTGATGACAAATTTCAAACATTCCTATGTTATTTACTTTTCTTTTCCAGTTTTTCAGTTTGCATACGAACAACTTCAAGGAAACGATGAATTTTATAATGTGTGTATTTTTTGCCTGCATCTAAGAATTTAATTTACTCAAAAATGTCAAAGTTGATGATGCATTCCTCATTATCCGTATAAACAAATGACACAATTACTGCTGAGAGCTGAAGAGATGGCTAATCAGAGGAATGTGCTTACAGCACAAATATTAATATTCTGCTTTTGTCAACGCTATGAGAACGAACCAAATCTTAGTATTTGAATAGATGATACACATGCATGCGTAATGTTTTACTTGGCAATTAAAATCCCCTCTCCTCGCATACGTCGCTAGCCATCACTCCAGTTCCCAGCAGTGTTTAATTTAATGCCAGCTCTGTCAATATCATTCCAAAAAGATAGTACCCACACCGCTGAAATGTGATTTTTTGGAAGGGACACATTCTGGTTCAATCTACAGATTTTACCATTCTGTGCAAAGACCGGCCTGAAATGATCGCTTGGAAAGATAGCATAAACGTTAAAAAAAAAAAAACACGAGAAATACATTCTAAATTAAAATTTAAAATGTGTTACTTAACACACGCACAGCACAACTCATGAATAATGAAACCAGAAGATTTCAGAACTGTATCATAGTTTCCATTCTCCCCTTGAAACTTCCCAAATTGGGACGTAATCAGTTAATAATGTTAAATTCACAGTTCCCTACCATTTGTTTCCCAAATGAAATGAGAAAGTTTTTGCACACTTGGTGCCCCCTTAGTTTTTCTGACTATAAAATCGGGAAAAGACAGGGATGCAATATGGTAATATTTTTACATTTAATGTAATACAAAGAGCTATTTTTAAAACCTACCAGAGAGGGTGTTCTGAAAGATAATTTCAAATGAGTAATGCTTTTTATTATTTGAATCTGTAGACACTACTATTACAAATAAAACTTTATTGCAGATAAAATCAGAAGCTCTTTGCCGATTGTTAAATTTAAGAGCTACGTATATTTATTTCATTTCTTTGTCAAGTATTACAATGTAATTGAATCATTCTTGCTATTTCTTTTCTTTTGAGACTTGGTACCATATAGTACTTTATATTAAGTCACATACATAATAAGCTGATATTTTCTAATAGCAATTAACTTTCCAATACTGCCTTGCAAATTGCTCAATAAATCCAGTGGCTGCCGTTAGTAAATAACAATAGCTTGCTGTAACATTTGCTTGGCCTATTGGTCCATACCTGTTGCAAGATAATGAAGAATAAGGTCGGCAGGTGCCAGTGAAAGTTTTTCATTTTTTTTCCTCCTCCAAACATCTTGGAAAATTTCCAGTAATTTATTCCAGCTTAATAATAAACTCATTAATGCGCGCGCGATTTCAAAATTAAAAACCTCTCTGTTATGATTTGCATACGGCAGTAAATATGTTGCTATGGTATTCCTGAAGTTGCATAAGACAAGTTCTAAACTTAGAATGCATACGTGGAGGCAAGTTAATGGAGAAGTGTTACAGAAGACATTTTTACACTTGGAAGCGACCCTTGTGAGCATCACCGAAAACAGGGTTGAGCCCGGACAGGTTGTGGCGCCTGGTTACACTGACATACTTTAATGGCCTGTTCTGTGTGGGATTGTTTTGCTTCCTAATAAATCATATGAGATGCTGAACCGGCCCAATAAACTCCAATCTGCGTATGTTATACAACCTTCTACCTTCAACATTTCGACGTAATATTCGAATTACATAAACACAGTTTAAAGCTTTGTATCTACTTTGAAGTGCTAGCCGGACTTTCAGTAACGAAACTTTTGATCTACAATAAAGATTTTCTTGCTATATATATATATATATATATATATATATATATATATGAAATATTATAAAGTATTAAGAATTAAACACTATTTACTGCATTGAAAAAAGAGAGTCATGTATCAATGTTATAAATTTCCAATTTCCAAATTATTTTTTTTTTTTTTTCCCACTATTAGGAAGAAGAAAGGTTCATTTTTACGAAGCTCTGATATGTCCTTGCTAGTATCTCTTTTCAAACACCAACACTAATCAGACATCATTTACATATTCCAATGACCTTGGCAGCAGGTCTCCATTGTTTTAATGTCTTTATGAAACTGTTCACCTTGTTGTTCACTCACTGCACCAAGATTCGTGGGGAATTAATCAATATGTCTGTTGAGAAAATGCACTTTAATACTCATTCTATACCCTAGATTTCTAAAATGTTGCAACATTTCCTACACAATGTCTTTATAGTTTTCAGATTTCTTGTTGCCAAGAAAGTATTCTGTCATTTTTTATACGCCAACCATGCTCTGGCTTCTCTAACTCGGATATCGACTGAGGGAAGATCTCATCCCGCATAAGCTGACGAATCTGAGGTACATAAAAATACCTGCTGCTATCTTAGCTGTGGGAATTTTGTTACAAGAAAGTTGAAACAATCACTGTCCTTATTCAGAGCGGTAACAAATCGCTTCATTAGGCCTAACTTAATATGAAGTGGTGGAAGAAGGACATTAGAAGAAACCAGTGATTTCTTCTAATGTCCTTACTTTTTTTTTTTTTTTTGTGGGAACTAAATTGCTCCTTTGTGGCCATTTTTTTTTTTTTTTCCCCCATTTCAATGCTCTGATTTAGCCTTACCATCCCATTCACAAAGTGAACATTTTACTATATTGTTTCAATATCTCAGAATATTTATTTTATGCATCTTCTCAATGAACAAATAATAAAAACTTATTTGCTAAAATACCAATTTCTGAAAAACTCTAGCCCAATGAAACAAAACTAATGCTGGTTTGGGAGATTACATGTGGTCAGGAATCAGAAAAGATGAACAGTTTTCATTCAGCCTGTGTAATCTTTTTACTCGCTGAAATGCCGGTTGGTTTAGAGAGCTGTATTGTTATAAATTCGTTCAGGCTCTAGCTGGGACACGCGCCACGCTACGATGTTTCGTAGAGTTCACCCGTGAAGAACGATATGCTGCCTGAAATGCACAACCACTAAGCGAGCTATTTGAGTTCACACATTATCGCATTATGTCATATTGAAATGCTGATTGTCTGCCAATGAAGCCAATGTGTCCTTCTGAAATTCTTCAAGATATGTCAGCAACTTTGGGGGAATGTCCTTTGTGTTATGGTTAGCACTGCAATGATTTGCACTGATTTATAGACTATTTAATAAAGATTCTTAGGAATTAGATGCGGAAGATTTTAAACGCTTAAATTTTTATTTTCATCATTAGTGACAATTCCCAGAATTGAAGACTAGCCTTAGCAAAACTCCCCCATGACGTTAAAATACTTTTTAAACAATTTTTCATTTGACGCATCAGAAAAAAAAGTTATTTTGGATGAGCAAGTTAAGAGGGACACCATTTATATATAGCAGCCAATTTTGTTTTTATTAATGAAACTCGGCATATGCCGTTAAAATAAAATAAGAAGAATTGTTTCTGAAAATCAGCGAAATCAGAAAACCAACATTTAAAGTCGTTTTAGTGGCATCATATTTTATTTTTGCAACAAAATTCGCTATGTACCATGTATATATATCCTGAAAATCAGGGAAATGCCCTCATACAAACGGTTGAGATTTAACATTTGTAGGCAACATATAAGGCATTTTCGGTCAGACAAATAGAAAAATCTTGACCTATTTGTGATTATGGATGAGTCATGGGTCTGTCAGTTTGATCCTGAAACCAAGATTAAAAGCAAGGAATAGAAACATATGAGATCTCCATTTCACCGTACAGGCACCATTTTTTTTATGTTGCGTGACCCGATAATTCAACCAAACATAATTTCTACTCAATTTTTCCAAAAATATGGCGTTTTAACTACAGTTACTGCCCTATCATTTGCACTAGATGCTAACTTCGAGCCGCCTTCTTTCATTTGCTTATAATGTTATTCAGAAATTTTAGCCGGTAAACTTAATATGTCTGTGTTAGAAAATTATTGCAGATATTATTATTATAAATGCCGAAGAGTGAATTTATCTCACTTGAGAAATTTCTTTTTATGCGATCATAGTGTAAAGCTACCTTGTGTCTGAAAACATTATTTATTTATGTAATTCTTACTTAATATACGAAAATCATACTGTTAAATTCTAGGTAGAAGAAAAGGACTGGTTCAACATGACTAAAATGTGATAGTAAATAAACAATTGTACATGATAACAACATTTTTCACCATTTCAAACCCCTCTTTGCCAGGGAAAACCTGCATGTATGTATATATCGGAAATACTACAACAAATATAAATATTTTAGTGCTACAATGCTATTCCCTTAAAAACGTTTGATAGTATTAAAAATGATATAGTTAGATAATTTACACTCCTATAAATTATTAGCTTTAACTTTTTGAAACTAAAGATTATTTTTCACCTGTGCATTAATTCTGGGTTAAAAATTAAAGAAATAGTTGCAAGCGAGCACGTTTTAGCCAATGCACGGTTTCAATGATTACTTATTCACCAATCAGAATGGAACTTTAATCAATAGTTTTAAAGCACGGTGTTAAAAACATTTTTTTTTCCAATTCATTTTTTTATTCCCATAATCTCTGCTTTGATTGAACTAGGGATCTAGGAAGCTAAAAAAAAAAATACGGCTTCGTTCTCTCATGTAAAACAGTTATTATACAAGATGAATCGTCTGAAAGTGCAATCAGGAATATTTCCGAAATGAAAAGGGCTATTGATGCGCTGTATTCACCAAAATAATTTCAGACAAGAGCTAATCAATGTAGCCCACTGAAAGAGTGCAACAATTATTCCAAAGTGTATTTATTGCAGATGAGAATAGAATGGTGATAGGGGGGTTTTGCACTATAGGCAAATATTGAATAAGCCTGTCTGCATTTTGTCTACAATTTACAGAAATTATCAACATTATGTTGCAGTTTATCTTCAGTAATGCCAAGAGTGCTGATAATTTTTCAGTAATTTAATTGAGGTTAACAAATATTTGTTGTTATGACAGTACGAGTTTGAAAGCTCAATTAAATTACCTAAGACAAATTATTAGCAAAGGGGAAATTCGGTAAAATAATTGGAATGCGAGAATGATATGACTTTTTGCTACTTTTAGTACAAACATTGAAATGATTTGGTTAACCTATTTGATCTTTCTGAAAACAAACACTAATTTTATTAGCTTTTCTCCAAGCATAACCGTAAGCAGATCTAAATTAATTAAAATACAACTGAAAATTGTTATAACAATTACCATTTACTCCTATTATTGTATCAGTTATGAAAATAGGCTTCCTAGACTCCTAGTCGAATAGAAGCAAAGATTATAGAAATAAAAGAAACACAGGAGAAAAAACTATCAGTTATAAGTTTTTGAGCACCATGATTTAAAACTATAAATTAAATTGCATTCTGATTGGTGAATAAGGTATTAATGAGACGAAAGATGTTCGCGTGGAATTATCCTCGATATATCTGTGCAAGAATGCAGTTTTCTTCCTATACACTGGGATTTCGTCCACTTTTTCAGCAATACCAACTTCTTTGGCACACCTAACACGTCCTACTTCTACTATATATCACAATATATTGATAAGGCCGTCTCAATTTACTTCGTATAAAGGAAACAAAATATAAACGTACACACACGGTCGTGGTAGGTAGGAATATGCGGTACATTTCCAGTGCAGTACTTAAACCTATCCAGGATAAATTGCAAAATACTGTTGATACTTCCCCTAAATTGCAGACAAAATGAACATAGATGTATTGTTTGCGCCTTACAATCAGGGGTAATGTTTCGCCTTTTGCCTAAGGATTCCAGAAATTTTCTAAACAGGAGCTGAAAGTCTCAATCCTACGAATGTCTATATCTCGTAAAATACCTGGGCTAGAATCAGACAAAAACAAACCTTTATTTGCATTTTAATTGCTTCAGGTTTTGTTTTATAAAGGCAATGGCCATTGTTTAATTTGAAAACAAATTGTAACTTTGTGCTAGAAATATATTTTTAATAATACTAATAATACGTTTTCTATTAACATTGCATGAACTAAATTGATGAGCTCCATATGAACTTATTGGTGAAAACAGCGCCTCAATAGCACTCTCGTTTCAGAGATATCCGTAGTAATAGTTTCAGACGATTCCCTCTGTAAAAGTAAGTGACTTAAGGGAGAAAAATATTAATTGATAATAAACCAGAAACCCCAAGAATTGTACACAAAATCGTGATATTTCGGATAACTGAGTATCGTTTTTCATTTTGTTCGCATGCGAAGGGTACGCAGATATTAAAATGTCGCTGCTTGGCACTATTTTTGTTGTTGAGAAAGAATTATATTATTCCTTGGCGGCTGTTTTCGTTTTTAATGAATAGTGTATATAATTTGATAAATTGGAACCTCTTATGCTTTAATTAGTCACAAAACATATATAGCAAAATATTAGGAACAGCATGTCTAAATATAACTGGAAAAGAAATAGCAAAACACTTTCAAATGGCATGTTCTCCGCAACTTCTAAGCAAAACCACTTTCTGCCACTCATAAATCTGGGTATTGCGCTATTTTTGGAATCTTTTTATAAACTTTCAGTAATGTTTTTTGGAGTTTAAACTACAATATATTAAATGAACATACCAAGCCTGAAAATATATTCTGAAGAACTTAAAGAGGTATAAAGTCAACATTGATGACATAAAATCACATTTTCGTCTAATTGCGATAGAAAAAATCTACATAGAAAGACTTACTCTCTAAAGACATATTCAAAAAAACCTACACTACACAAAAACATTTAAAGAATATGCGTAAATTAACGTTCTGGCTCCTTATCCAGAGATTTTGTAATCTTCAAAGTTTAAAAAGAGTTCAAAATATCACAAAAATCACTCTGTTCTTGTCTGAAAAGAATAT
This sequence comes from Metallyticus violacea, assembly GCA_030762175.1. NCBI lineage: Eukaryota > Metazoa > Arthropoda > Insecta > Mantodea > Metallyticidae > Metallyticus > Metallyticus violacea. The sequence continues at coordinate 79,357,230 of CM060841.1, forward strand.
ACAAGGTGAAGAAATACTATATGTTAAACTGCCTAGTTGCTTGCAGAAGTAGGACAATTAATTTAAGCTTGACCCCAATAAAATGGTCTCATCGCGTTTTCCAAGCCACTGTGTGCAAAGTGCGACGGAATGCAGCCTTCGTTATGTTCCTGTCTCTCTCTCACAGCCTCGTTAGATGTAAATGAGTTGCGAAACTGAAACTAGTGGGGTCCCGCTATTTATATCTTACCTGCCATAGCTGCTGATCATGCAGATCAGTGGGTGCGGTCCTAACTTTGCCTTCCTTGCAACAGCGGCATAAGCAGCTAGCCTCCGGTAACCAGTCGTCAATCGTTTATCGCTGTTTACACTCTATACAAAAGAGGAAAAAAGATGGTGAGAATTGTGTAGGAATTTCAGTTTTTGAGTTAGATATTCATAAATTAAGGACAACAAACACTAACGGCTAATATCAAGAGTCTGAGATATATTAAACTTTCAGAGTAGCAAACTTATTGCGCAACTGGAATTTGGCTTTTTCATCTGTACACGAAATGTTTTATATCTACGCGATCGAGTACAATATGTGAATATGCATTCTGTTATTCTGAAAATGTGTATTTAGTGAAGAAACACAACGCACTGCTGTGTAGTTCTAACGTTTAGATTGATACATTCACTCTCACAAGCATTAAATGACACTATATTTAAAATTGATAACAATAAGCGCTAACCTGTGCTATAAGAGATTTGAAATGATGCTCCACAGTGGCAATACATTGCTGGCATTTACGTAGGAAGAACACAGTGGTTCGGAACACTTTTCATGTTATCCAGGGACCCTGTCTCTCGTAACATTTTAACAAGTTAGCGAACAGTTTCTCTATCACGAACACGAATGCCAAGATATTGTTCTTGCAAAGTGCCTTGCCATTTCTGTGCAAGAATCCGTTTTCACGTATGTATCGTACATAAAAACCAACTCTTCAAGATTATATTTGAGTAATGATATAACTCACGAAGAACAATTAGCACACAATGTACACACAATGAAAGTACTGAGTAACGAAATCGTTGACGAACATTCCTCAAACTACAAGCTGCTATCTGCACAAGCATTTGGCGGCCAGTTTATCCCAGCATCCGTTTCGCGTTCTCAGATATTTCACCATACATTTCCTTAAAATAAAAATTTTCATCACACAGTAACTGCGTCAACTAAGCGAATTCCGCAGCAAGTCAACTTTGTGAAAGATATTACAGAATGCTAGAGCAGAAAAATTGGTGCCGTTAGAGCACTTTTTAAATTTCGGTTTTCAGGTATATCCCCACTCCTAATGGCCAAATGTCCCTGATTTTCAGAGACTATTTCGTTCATTTTATTTAAATAGTATGTATTGAGTATCGTTGCAAAAACACAAGTATTAGTGCCGCTGGAGCGATTTTTAAAATTTGAGTTTCGGATAAATCCCCACTCCTAATAATCTGATTTTATTGATTTTCAGAAAATATTTTTTTATTTTATTTTAATGGCATGTACCGAGTTTTGTTGAGAAAAAGCAAAAATTGCGGCCACTAGAGCTAAATTTTGATTAGGTTAAACTACACTCCCAATGGTCCAAATTTGCTGGTTAACGAACTCGATTAATATTTTGTTAGTTGGTGGTTATAAGTCAAATTTCGTAGAAAAAAATTGCGGCCTCTAAACTGCTTTTTAAATTTTTGCTTTAGGTTAACCCTCATCCCCAATAGTTCAATTTTGCTAGCTAATAGACTCGATGAATCGTTTGTTAATTGATCATTATATGCCAGGTTTTTTTGAGAAAAAACAAAAATTGTGTCGCTTTAGCGTTAAAAGACGCACACGCACACACATGTACGTATACATTTTTTTTTCATTGTCATTTTCTGTACCTTAGTAAGTAGTATCGATGGAGCTTTAAATAAAACTTTCAAAAATCTTTTCATAGATACAAGCGCGATATCCTTCAGAATTCGCTAAAAATTTGAATGTGCTGATTTACTGTTCAACCATATTAACAGCATTATTAATAACGAATGATAGTACTATATATTTTTTCTATTCTTTCTTTCCTTTCCTTTGCTTTCCTTTCTCTCTTTTTTACCGCCCATTAAGCCATTACTAAATCTTGTTTGTGATTATTCTTAGAGTGTATAAATAACGAAGGTTTCACTCTCGGAAGCAAACTAAGGTTGTTAAAAGTAGTGCAATTAAAGAAATATTATTATACAGGACACTTGAAAAGTAACTACAACATAGTTACTGTTTCAACTACATTAATTTAGGCAACTTTTGGCCTCACATACTATAAATATATTCCTTAACCATGTCACTCAACCTGTAGCACTCAACCTGTAGCATCCTTTCTGGATTTCTCTCTTACTGATTGATCTAAAATTCTCTGGATGTCAACTCTTGATTGAAAGCAAATGCCAGATCTTTGATCTTCGAAAACAAGTCAATCATAAGCGCTTCATGTTCATTTCGCTCCAGATGCAATTTTGCTGTCTCCATTTACTGCCACTTTCAAATTCGCAAAACCCAGAGGAAGCACTTTTCTCCATTTTTTCTTCTTCTTCATGAACAGACGGTCTGCAATATCACACTTCCACACCTGTCCAGCGCCTGCCTTCTTCCAACAATGTCCTTACATCCTCAACACAGAAATCTTACTTCCTTGACGAAATACTACCACCAGTCTAGCAATAATTCTGTGCGGTAGAACTTCTTATAATGTTCTAAAGCACAGAGTTGCATTTGTTCCTATTGCAAGTTGGAATTGAAATAAAATATACATAGTTGATATTTTTAACGGAGGTATTACTTACTACAAATGAGAAACAGATTTACAAAATATGGTATAGCAGATTTAAGACGCTATAATACAAGATTCCAATTGTGACCTTTAGAAGCTCTGTTTTACACTATTGTTGTCATTAATTTTCGAATAGTAATTAGCATTGCTTTCATATAGGAGGTCTTGAAAGGAATTGCATAGGATATTTATGATTAACTCATGAACAAACTGTTACCCTATCAAAGTTTGCTCAAAATGAGGAGTTTAGGAGACCTCGACTGTTAATAAGTCATTAGGTCAAGTGCGCACGTACACGTATATACACAAGTACTGACTCAGTGCAGCATTTTACACAATTTCCTGTACACCCGCACATTGCCACAGTAGACTCTCTGTCTTTCAACCCATGGTCACAATGTGGCTTTCCTTGGAACTCAAGTTAAACGCTTTCCTGCTCCAAGAGCATCATCAATTAGCTTAAAGTATGAAACATCCTGAAAATTTCTCGCTCTTAATTTGCCGGACCTGCCCCAGTTGTGTGAGAGTGTCACTTTTCTCCTCTAAGAAAAAGTTGGTAGGGGGAAGTCTGTATCACTAACATTCTTCGAACAAAGCGCATTGGTTTGTGTTTTTCAATAATGGTTTACAAGGCTTCAATGAATATTAATGCTTCCAGAAAAGTTACTGTAGTGATTGGAAGAGCATATTTTTAAAAATAAAACTCACATTCACCGAACTGAATATATTCTATAGCTTTTAGTTACAAACCTCATCCGCTCAAGTGTCCTTTTAAATCTCGGCTACTGGTCGTATTGCAGTTGGCGGTTCCCATACTTGAACTTCACTTCCTTCCCATTGTATTGTACGTAAACGTTGCTTTCTGAACCTGTTCTCTGCCGGTCTCACGGCAATATACATTCATTCGCGACACTAGGACCGCCGGGGGGTCATTTTGATCGTTTTTCAAATAGTGAAACTGCTGTTGCTGCCACAAAATTTACTTTATTATGAGTTTATGACTTTTCCTAAGTTATTTCTTAGATCATTTAGGCACTGTAATATTTTTTTCGAATTAGTTACGGATTTATACTTAAAATCACCATATGTTTTATAACAATAATTGCTTTGTTTTAAGCAGTTGCAGGCGAGAAATTCAAACCTCTGGTTGTTAGTATCTATACATGCCTCGATCGGTGTGACACAGGCCTCAATTTTCAATTATACTTCCTAGGATCTATCGGATCTCAAGGACAGGTCAGACACAGATAATATGACAGAAAAACATCTCAAATGAAGATACCCATCCTGTAATTGTTTGGGAAAAGTAATGGTGTGGACAATGAAAGTGACTCCCCATTAGGAATGGGGACCTCCATTCTTCAGTAAGACATTGGGAGCAAAAGGTTGTGCGAAACACTTCGATCTGAAAACCGCATAGTCAGAACGTTTGAAAACAGATAAATGTGAATTAATATAACATTTCTGGATCAGATTCATTGATAATTATCAACTATGCATGGTACAATTCCGTGTAATGAGTAACTTTGCTCTAGAAGAAGACGATGCTGACTTCAACAATACTTAACTGTTACAATAACAATTGGTCTCATTATTAGTATTTTAATTATTAAGCCCCATTATTAACACACGTTGGTCCAAGACCAGCAGTTTTTGACAAGATTTTCGTTCTTGGGGCAAAGAAAGAGGTGTTAGGGTTTCGGTCTGTTAAAAGTATAATAATTGCCCCGAATATTTACTGTTTTCCTCGAATATAAAGGGGTGTTAGTAGTTCACTGTATTTTGATTTGGTTGATTTATTTATGGACGCTCTTTAACATCTCAGGTCATCAGCGTCCCATTCAACTCAGGGCGTGAAACGGCCGACAAATTTTGCTCAGAGGCCTCTCTTTCAGGCTGAGGTTCTTTTTCGTGCCGTAAATATACGACACGGGACCCACGGCTTTACTTCCCTTCCGAAGGAAGCCATACTTAGGATTTTTACGCCTCGAAAAAATCCATCGGTCCTGGCCGGGTTCGAACCCGCGATCACTGTATCAAGAAATTAAAATGAATGGAGAATAATATGACACATATTTGAATCCTTTATTTGAAGAGCTGAGGCGGCGGCGTCCAAAGACAGGAACTTCAAGACTGTTGCTTTTACACGACAATGCGTTTCCTCATAAAACGAGGAAACTGGAAGTCGCCAAAGTTCATTTGCTTGCCACCCATCCTACTGCTCTGACCTTACAAGGTGCAACTTCTGGTTGTTTCTTCGAGTGACCTCTTGCATTGTGGGGAAATCTTTAAACAAGGCAGGGCCTTGCTGAAGCTACAAATCCAGCTTTATTTACAATATCTCAGTCCGAGTAGCGTAATTCTATTTACAAGTGGTTGCACCGTCTATTACTCTGTATGGAGAAAGATGGAGAGTACTTTTAAGGGTTAGGAGGATTAGTTTACAAATTCAGCCCTTAGTTTGGACTTTAAAGTGATACTTGATTTTTTTTATTTGAATATCTCTCCTACACCACGAAAATAAAAACGTGTAAATAAAACTTTTCTTCCCTTAAAAACAAACCTTACTATCTAGGTGATGGTCATCATGGGAACGATTCTGAACTAGTAAAAAGTTCTATGATAATTCCAAAAACCAATACAACAATATGGAAATCTAATCAACTTGTTTTTTCCATAATATCAAAACAAATCTATTTACTGTGTTCAAGCTGGTAGTCCTCAGCTTCTTAATAATGTGCCAATCAATCATAGAAACTATTTAAGGAATTACTTAACCAGGTTTAGAAATGTCTTATACCATTTTGATTATTCGATTCTCCAGATCTTATATCTTCTAACTTTCTTCATTGACGTCTACTGACTTCAAATGGACCCATAAACAGAAATCTGGTGACCTTGCTGACCTCTTTATGTGACCTCTCCTACCAATCCATCCTTGTGAAATAAACCTAGTCTAAGTACTGACGAACATTCTGTCCATAGTGGGCTGGAACGTAATCTTGTTGGAAAAAGATTTCATCTTCGGGTAGCTCTTGGTTGACTGGATTTGGAATGTGTAATTTCGAGGCAAATCCAAGTATCTATTTACATTTAGCGTTTCTCCAAAGAAGCAAGGTCCTATGATATGATTCCAAACAAAACCACCCCAAACATTACGTTTTTGCATGTGCTTCCTATGGTTCTCTTTACGTATGTTGACAAATCAATTCAGGCAGAATTTACCCTCATCTGAGAATAAAATATGTCTTAAAAGCTGGATTGATGCAGTCGATCATTAATTCACTTCGCTGTTCTCTCGGGATTGTCTCGATAGTTCCTGTGAAAGTTGAATTTTATAAGGATATTGCTTGCCGCTTTTAAATAATTTCATCATGAAGATATGACTAATTTTGTAATATAAACATTTGGATATTCTTATACAAGGAGAACAATCCATGTAGAATTCTCATAATTTTATTTTTCGGACGATCTGGTCTTGGTAAATCCTTTGCGTTTCCAGCCTTATTTCCTCACGATCCTAGTCACTGTTGTATGAAATTGATTTGCGATTCTGATGCATTTCTGAAATAATTTGCCCGCTATCCATTAGAATGTTGCCTCTCTCCATAGCACTCAAATTGGATGACGGAATTACTTAACATACTATATGTCAGATTCAAGCACTTAAAAGTTTTTCCGTATCAATAAAAACGTTCTCGTGAGCGGGAGATCTGGGTTTCGAATCCCGTCAGGACTGTCATCTCTGACTGGGATTTTTCCAGGTTTCCTTCAGTCCTCATATCTGGCAAATGCCGGGGAGGCACTTTAAACTTAGGCCTGGAACGCTTCCTTCCTTAAATTTTTTTTCTTTCATAATATATCATTTCATCTCACGTATCATCAGTGTCCATCGCCTGTAATGCCTCAGTAGTAAAAACGGGCGTTAAACATTACTCAAAAAAAAAATAAACATGTTCATATGGATAAAATAATAAAAATTATAAATAAAATAAAGAATAGTCTATCTTATGTTGTTACTTACGGAACACGTAAACGAAACAGTAGGAGTGTTTTATTATTCGGCTCACAATTTTGGGGGGGGGGGGGTTACCAGCTGTAATTTGTACAAAGTGTATGACATGTGTTGGTCTTCGCTCTTGGTAAGATGACTTCTAAAAACGATAGTTTATGTTGATATGTTGATTGGAGCACTGAAACCTTGAAATGAACCTTGCGGATGTCATCTCATCACTAATGAGGAAGCGAGTGTCGAAGAGTGATCGAGACGCCCGTGGGCTGCCGCCCAGTTCCCATTAGACATCACAAGGCACGAACTGTGTTTCCTTCGCGGGACTAATTTGACGGCAGCGTGGGTCTCGTTCTTATCGGCGTCTCCCATCGCAGGCAGTGGGCCGACACTACACTCAGTCACGTAGACAGATTTATTTCACGTTAGTAGCAATTTCTGTCAATTTGCCTCATTTTGTTATATTTCACTTCTCCCTTCTTTTTATTTCGCATACAGATGCTGTGCTGCATCATCCGGAAGCGTGCCCCTAGTATTCATTTGTCATTTTGCAATTGGAAGGTTCAGTAATTTAAACGAACGTTAGTCCCTTCAGAGACCGTGTTGGTATGCACTTTAGTTGGCCTATTTTGCAAGGATAATGCTGAGCATTAAACTTTATTTACAATCACCAAAATTAATTAATTCCGAAGAAATTATTGGATTGGTAAATACAAAAGAAGAAATTTCCATACTTCAGACATGCTAAAGCTAGCCGTTCGTGCCTAAGCCCCCATTTAGAGCATCTCCGAGAGGAAGACACACACCGGGCGGCAGGATCAAGAGGCCTTTCCAACGCCGGCGGAGTCTCCTCCACCCTCTCAGCATGCCTCGCCGCACACTGCACCAGCCTACCTTGTCTGCCACTTTTGACCATTTAACAGTAGTAACGGAATTAAATGAGTTGATATGAGAGCGAAAAATTAGAAAGGCAATGCCGGGATTAATCTTTCCTTTCCACGTTCCACTAGTTATTAATTCATTCCGTTGGTTCTGCTACAAGGTGAAAAGTGCCGCGAGGTAGGATGGTGTTGTATGGCGTGTGACAATAGTTTGCACTTTGGAAATGTTCCTGCCCCGGCGTCTGGAATGGGAGAGGCCTTTGCCCGCAAACAATGCTACAGACCATTTCTAAGTCGTGCCTCACCGCCCGAAAATCTGGCAACTTAGTATCTCTCTCTCACCTCATCCCTTCCTCCCATAGCTTTGTCACTGGGATCGAAGACACAAATGGTTAATTCTTGAGCAAAGCTAAACTACCGAAATATTCTCCTCAGTCCCTAGCAACCTAATCCTATTCGACCCCAGATTTCGCCTAGCAGAAACCACAAAAAAACAAGGTATTTGAACCCGAAACCTCCCCAAGCGTTACCGCCTAAGTTTCCCCCCTGGTAAAGAAGTGATAGTAAAATTGTAAGAAAATGCTCTAACTGCCTGCCTTCATTACCTCAAATTTCAGATATCTTCTTAAGACAATGCCGGTTGTACTTCCTAATCCTTGAATATTTTATTTACCTCCTGGTGGATGGGGATTTGTCCTGAACACTTTCCGCAGGGATAATCATAAGGGTTAGATCGGGGAATTGAGAGGATTGCGTATGTGTTGTTTCTGATAGCTTTATCGTGAAAATCACCACGGGTGGCCGAGGACTCTGAGCGGCAGGTCTCGGGTTCGTTTCCCATCAGGACATTCGTCTCTAAACAGGTTTTTCCCTTCCTTGAAAAAAAAACTCCTTTTCAAATTTATAATTTCATTTAATGTGCCATCAGTGTCCACCGCCCGTGATGCCTCAGCAATAAAAACGTTGGTTAAACGCTATTAAAAACATATCGGCCGTTATGTGCGGTCGCAGAATCCTGCTAAGAAAATGCAAAATTAACTTATCACAAAATTAGTTCAGTAAAAAAAAAAAAAAAAAAAAAAAAAAAAAAAAAAAAAAAAAAAAACTTGTACATCACTAGGTATATATAGTTTTTCTATGTCAAGAAGGCAACTGGAAGCATAGCCATAGAAGAGCTCTAGTAGTTCGAAATATAGCGATTGCAAGTGTGACATTCTCTTAGTGTTTTATCCTTTTCGGATTTTATAATTACTGTTAATTTGTTACATTGTTAATAGTGTTACTTTATTTTTCTTTTATATATATATCTGTGTTAGAGCAAAGAAGTAGAAAATATTTAGACTGTTGAGGGTTGCATTTAGTTCGCATGTTATTCCATCTCAATATTGCTTTCAGTAACTCAAACATAGTTATATTTTTAACTCTCCAAGAACAATACTGCTCTCCTCTATTACATGATGAAGTCATTTGCCCATTCCAGAGCTCTGAGTAACAGTTTTATCTGTCATCAGAACAGTGAAGATAGTTTCAGGTTACCCGGTACCACAGCAAGCTGAACCATTAAGGTAATGACATTCCGAAGCACCCCTGACCCTACGCTAGCAATTCGTCACCAGGGTTGAAGTCAAGGTATGCAGCAACATACTTCCTGCTGCCGGGAGCAACATATCCTTTCACTTTCCGGCGAGTAACATACGTTCTTTTCGCATAAATGACACTCCACCTACCGGAGAAAAAGTATTTGGCTTTAAATAATAGAATGCAAAGAAAACAATGCCAATGTCTTTCACTGAAAATGCGTGACACAAAGGGAACAAAAATGGTTTTCACTGCGAAAATGGCATGAATTGAGACCATTTTATAAGAAACTCCATAACATGTGCTCAAGTGACCAAATATTGGTCAATAATGCGATGTCAATGCGTTTTATACTTTCAAAGAGCTCCAGGAGAATACAGAGGAAAAATACCTATTGGCTTTGATGGCTTTCATATCTGTCTGTGTGTTTATTAGTATTTTTAGAATTTATATATATATATATATATATATATATATATATGTGTGTGTGTGTGTGTGTGTGTGTGTGTTTGTGTGTGTGTGTGTGTTTCTCAAATTTTGCAGTAAATTATTGCCGTTTTACAGCATAGCATAACTGATAATTAACTTTAAAATATTTTGGAAAACGAATATATAAATAATTGGATTATCGTGAACAGTTAGATGATTGTCGGAAGATAAATCAGGCAGCTAATGTAGATATCAGTATTTTATTATGCATAGAATCTTTTAGCTAAATTAATTTTTCCTCGCCGTTTTGTAATTAAGGAATTGAATATAGTGAAAGATTTAAAAGTGAATTATCCAAATTTTTCTTAATACATCATTCAAATAATAAAAACACACGTGTCGATTTTATGAATAATATTTGTATACTTTATCACCAACCTAACCTATAAAAAATAGTTACTTAACTATGGAACGTTGGGATGCTATTGCAGACTTGTTTCAAATAGCATCCAATTACATTTACATTGAGTTTATTTCCCTTCAATCAAAGACTTTTCAGTAAATTATTGCTTTTCTTTTTTGTTGTTTAGTCAAAATAATCAGTCTTCTACTTACTTGCAGTGATCATTGGGTTATCTCGTATGCCTTTCATAGATACCAATAATGTACATGTCTACAGAAAATGATGTGGCTTTTGGTTAGGTTGTAGTGACACTAAAACTTTCGTTATGTAAAATTTCAACATGCGAAATAAACAAATAAAAAAAACACCATCAGCTTGTTTACATAGTGAAACTTTGACAAATCTACGCAGCATTTACTGCATAACAAAGGTGCTAACGGGAAATAGATAACTGAACATCGTTTAAACAAAACAAATGAATAACGATTAACATAACAGTGTTTATTTTAATTGAATATTTCACTTACGTGATATCATCATAAAATCGAACAATGAAACGAAACAAACTTTTAAATTTTGACAATCACAGCCCGATATCGCAGTTAAACTATCGAAAAGTTTAATCAAATCCGTTTTATTACGCGACGTGAATTTGTCTTGCGATCATGTAGCCAACTCTATACCGCCACTATATAATTCCTGAGCGGGCATCACTGACCATTTTTCTGTGTTTTCAATAATTATAAATTTAACTAACTTAATGTGTATGCACTCAAAACATTGTTTTTGCTTATTCAACCAAACAGTCTGAAATCATTTTTTAAAGTATGTAACAATATCTACCTAAGTTACCATTAATTTTAATAAATACGTTGTTCAGAATGGTAAATTATTTTATGTTTGGTTTTTCAGTTGGTATTAGTAAATCTAACTGTAGCAACTATAATATTTCACTGTCGTCTATTTTATTACTACGGTTCCTGAATAGGTAGGTATTCATAAGCAAGTATAACATTTTATACAATTGTTAATAATCCTTGCGCGAATTTCAAATATATATATATATTACTTTTATTTTTATTCTATTCATGAAATAGCCCTAAAGTCATATTTGACTCTTCTTTATTGGCATTACTGACAATAGACATTCGACTGTTGCTAGATGGCTTGAAAAGGTTAAGTAATCATAATACAAATGTACATTTATTACAATATTATAAGGCAAGTTTAGGGGAATTATATTTCAATTCTTATTTTATTGGTGAAATAGTCCTAATAAATATCACTCGAGAGTCCGAGTGTTCCAAATAAATTCAGGAACGTAGTGAATTCATCGACAATCTCAGACTCTCTTGTGATATTATTTGTAATAATATTTTAACTAGTACATTTATCACTTTTTCCCCCCCACAGCACTTCCGCCAGTATCTTGTAGTTTTTCATATACGCAGTTGTAGCATCTTCCTTGATCAACCTCATGCACTCTTCAACGTATTTACAACTATTTGATTGCTATTCGGTAAAAGTGAGGTTAGGTAGAGAGCGAGCAAAAGTTTAGGCAAAGATTTCATGCCTCGTTGCAAAAAACTTATGAAAACATGCCAAAATGCAGGAAAATCATTGTAGATCATCTAAAAAGGTAGATACGAACAGTTCAAAAGCCGTAAACCGCCCAAGCTTCTCTTTAGCCAAACTTTTTTTTTTACGTAAAACCAAAATGTAAGTAATATCAACAAAGCTTCCGGAGAAGAAAGTAACAGCGCATGCGTAAGCCACGGTACCAACTTAACCGAACATAATGCACAAGTAACTTACTATTGAATTCAGGGAAAGCAACATATCCTAACTTAGGATTCTAAATTTTTATTCTATTCATGAAAAACCATCGTTTTCATCAGTCTGCTGACGCTATGTGTAGTAGTGACTGTAGTGTCAAAAATTGTAAACTCTTCTGTTTTGGGAATTTCAGTTTTACTGTTGCCCAATCGGACATTTCTCAACAAACAATAGAAAAGTTGTTGCTTGCTAATTGTAATGCTATCAGAAATAAAACATTCTATAATGGCGTAACAAAAATGTAAATAATAAAAATATGCACAAAAATAAGCGCATGCCTTAATGACAATATTAATTATAGTATAGGTAAATTGATATATAAAAGTGACGCGGAGTAAGAAAGATTAGTGAATAATAAAAATAGCGCAACGCGTAATTACAATGCAACACATTCTTACGAACCATGAAGTTATGCCCAACGTAGTTTAGTTTACATCGTAACTGCAACATGAATATTAAGACATTAAACCAAGGCACAAAAACGTTTACGTCAACTAAGTTAGGAAACGAGGGAACAAGTATACATTTAACGTTAAGCCAACACGTGTATTACGTAGATACAGCGAGTTTACTTGAGCTAGGGGCAGTCTGAGCGAGCAACTTGATTGTGAATGCAGCCGAGAAGAGAGAGGTAGCATCGCCGAGCATAAAGTTAATATTTTTTTATGATTTTTAAATTTTAATGAAAGAATAAAATGGTGCTGTATTAAAACTGATAATTTTCACCGATTTGCGTTATAAGAGATGCTGAAAATGATGCCCCTCTGCAGTAATATATTGCCGGCTTCTAAATAGGAAAGACCTTATTTCATCCAACATTTATTCCGTAAGAAAATAGCGGTTCGGAACGTGTTTCTTGTCGCTGAGAGATCCTGTATAGGGTAACTTTTTTACAAGTTAGTGTTGTCACACTTGAATTCTTTCCAAGAGCTGGGTGAATTACCACTTTATAGCAACTCTAAAGTAATATTTCATAGGAGATTGCACTCTACATGAGCATCATCTCTTGTCACTTCCAAACGCATACAGTTTCTGAAACACAACTGCCAGAATATTTCCTTGAGAATTGCCTTCCTACTTCTCTGCAAGAATCCGTTTTCACGTATGCATTGTACCTAAAAACCGCATTCTTCAAGACTATGTTTATGTACAACTAGCACACAATTTACACACAATGAAAGCACCGAGTAACACACGAACGTACAACCACTCGCTGATAAAGCTTCCCTCTAAGAAAAAACTGCGACCTGCACATGCATTATAGGCCTTGATGACTGCCTTCTCTTAATATGCAGCCGCGTCCTAGGGTCCGTGTCTCAAATTATCTCACAGTAGAATTTTATTAGAAAGAGATAAAATATAAGGTGGCAACGGTGTAAGATGCAAGGCCACTCACAGAAAAAGTGGATTTATTAATAATAATTTTCTATTGAATGATATACGCTTAATTTATTTTTGCAATTATTGTGAACGTTAATTGTTCTTGTACTTTTTATTTATTTATTTTACTACTTCTCTATATTTATGCTTTCTTTTTATACAACTCATCTTAGTATACCATGCAATTCCATTTGCTATATGCTTCTTCACTTCTATTAATCTAATGTTTTTACACACTTTCATTTATTTTTTTAAGCAAATGCATCAAAGAACATGACAACTCAATTATGCGAACTACTGATTAAATTTAATTGCTTTCAATGGAGATTTTATAAAATTCTTTGTGTATTCATGTACTTTATTGGAATGCAAATATTTTATTACAAGAAATATCACAAGCTGTCCTGAGATCACTGATACATTTTCTAGGAAGCTTAGAACTGGATGGCTCTACTAATTCTGTGGATTGATAACTAGGCAAACCTACATTTTACAATCGATGGTAAATGCAGGTGCTCTCAAGTGACCCGCCGCATTCACAAGACTGTCCTGTAAGGGAGTTTAGCTTTATCTCCTGTGTGCATATTGCTCCAGAACTATTCCTTTGTTTTTGTCTTTTATTTGTGTGTAAGAATATCTACAAAGAGCAAAATATCATTCAGTGTCTTATGTTTATCATTTCACATTAATGTATTATTCGCATTTACTTATTATGTTCAATAAAGTATCTTTTTATAGATATTTGTAATTTAATTGATATGTATATAGTTATTTTTAAATTAATAAATATCACAGAATGAACGTTATTTCTCTCTTCCGTGCCAAAAAACGAAACAAAAAGGTATAAATCAGGATCTTCACCGCTAGTGTCCAACACGCACGTGAAAAACGAGTCAGAACAGGCCGAGAGGCTAATAGAAGCCAATTCGGCCGAAATCATTACGACGCAGGGGACATGTTTATGGGATGGCCTGTAAAACGCCGGGATTGTTTATCTTTCCAATCTTCAAACTGAAAATGATGAACCTATCGCGAGTCTGGAAGTGACGAAAGCGATTACTATAATTCGATTTACTCACTAATACCAACTGAGAATATAAAATGGAAACTTGACAATGATAAATGCTGTGCTTCTCTTTTCTATTAATATTATGGGATTAAAATTTCATAATCTAAAACAATGTATTTAAAAATAATGACATGAGCAATAGCATTTATGTTTAATAATTACAAAATTTAAACTATGAGGGCTGTTTAGTAAAGAATTTCTTGCGCTAAAACTTAACTTTATAATATTATATTAGTTAATGTGTAATATACACGTAATACTAGTTTCATTACTGTCACTTCCTCCTGTAAGAGGTGTGCAAGTTTACACATGTTCAGTTCAGTTCACAGCAAGATTGACGTAACATGCGATGAACAATATGCTACTCTGAAATTCTACTTTCGTCTCAACAAATCTTCTGCTGAGGCATATGCAATGTTACAGTAGGGGTATCGATGTTTTGTTCTTCCCTATAGCACAGCGCGAAGATAATTTAAAATGTTTAAAGAGGGTAAGCAATCAATTACAAATGGTAGTGAACACGGCATTTCAGTTTCTGCTCTAACAAAAGAAGAAAACACTAACACATTAATGAATATCATTAGAAACACTTTTAGAAATTCTGAAAAATCACTGGGTCCAGCCACACGTTGATAACTGAAAAGTTGCATATGAGACGTGTTTGCGCACGGTGGGTTCCGAAACTGCCGATTCCCGAACAAAAGAACGTTTGTGTGTAGGTTTGCATGCAGTTGAAGATGATGTTACAGAAAGTTGCTGATTTTCTTTCAAAGGTAATCGCTGCTGATGAAACTTGACTACGTCATTTCGATCCTAAGAGTAAACGGCAAAGTTCTGTGTGCGAATCTCCATCATCATCCAAACCAAAAGCAGCGAAAGTGGTTGCTTCTGATTGGAAAGTTACAGTAACCTAACTAGAACGATTTACTAGCATGTTACACCTGCACACAGAACTGTAACTGGAAAATGTCCTGGAAACTGGAGATGTCTTGAAAACTCTGCAAGGCCATATCACTTCCGTGCAACAAGCTGGATATTGCACTACGATAATGCCCGGTCGCACATCGCAAATATTGTTGCTGAATATCTCACAAAAAACGTGAGATGTATCCCTCACCCTTCCTATAGTCCAGATTTATCCTAATGTGACTTTCCCTTTTGCCCATATTGAAGAAGCACCTTCGTGGGGGGGGGGGGCATATTTTGCATTGTCAGAAGCAGCGATGAAGGCTGCGGAGGCAATTCTGAAGGATTTGAAGACTGGCAGAAACACTGCGACAAGTGCATTGCAACCAACGGGTACTACTTTAAGAAAGAGCATCAAAGGTAAAGATGTGTTGTCAAAAAATATGAGCATGCTTTATTGAACAGCTTTCGTAGTTAGTTGCATATACATGAATGAAATGAACAGTTATTAAAAACATAATTATCACAACTGAATGAAGTAACTCCATTTTGCTGCGATTAATAAACTCTTGCTCACGGATTTATAGATAAACAGAGTTGGCGATAATAAGAAGAATGCTGCATGTTTAGGTAGTAAAATGATTCCGGTAAATTTATAGCGATAGCGGGTACGATTAATTGAAATTCAAAATTTCGTTACATTTCCTTGGTGTCACAAAAGTGAAATAGTGCAAATTCCTGTTTGCATACAAACATTATCCAGATCGCATAACACGTTTTCTCAGTATTTATGGATCACTACTTTTTAGCATTATTTATTTTCTACGGATAACTACCTACTGCCACAACTTTTAATTTCCATTTTCAGAATGATTTATGACTCTTTTTCAGACATTAATATATGAAATTATTAAACGATTGAAAATAGCATGAAGAATAGTTTAGTTTATTTTAAATGTGTAGGTATGCATTATTAAGGATAATAATATCTTACCTGATAGTCGCTGTCAACTACAGGCGTGCTGTGGTGAAGGCTGAATTGCATGACGCTGCTGTGCACAACTTCTGTGCATAACGTCTCCTGAGAAAAAGAAAAATAATAATTTATGAAGGTGCATGTTTTTGTGAATTATTTTACTTTGACTACATTGTTGTTACATATTTTGGTTACTGTTCAAGCGAGACCTTAAGAAATAGGGTAAGAAGGAAAACTCAGATCAAAATGTAAATTATCCTCAATTTGTTTTGTATATGTTAGATAAAATAGAATAGGTTTAAGTTTTTAGAAGATCCGATCATGTATGAACTGTTTTTTTTTTCCATTGATTTATTCAAGGATGCTCTTTAACAGCTCAGGTCATCAGCGTCCCATTCAACTCAGGGCGGGAAACGGCCGACTAATTTTGCTCAGAGGCCTCTCTTTCAGGCTTGAGGTTCTTTTTCTTGCCGTAGATGTACGACACGGGACCTACGGCTTTACTTCCCTTCCGAAGGAAGCCATACTTAGGATTTTTACACCCGAAAAAATTCATCGGTCCTGGCCGCGGTCGAACCCGCGATCTTGGGTTTAGGAGGCAAGTATGGTAACACTGCCCCACCAGGACCAAATACGAACTGTCTATTCACTATAAAATAATAGAAAAAAGATTCGAATTCAATCTTGAAACACATAAACATATTATTTGTGAATTATGTAAAAGCATTTAGAATAAAATTACAGAACATAATGTACAAAAGTAAATATTGTTAACATATGATTCAAGTGAAGCAACCCATATATACATTTTACCGCTGATAATGGAAAAATGACGCAAGATACGAGGATAGGTCCACAAGTTTCCGGCCTAACCATTTTCTAGGTATGATAAACACAAAAACTTTTTTTTTATTTTTAATATAATTACCTTTTATAGCAATACACTTCTCACATCTTTGAAATCTCACACCACCCCCCCCCCCCAAATAGTCAGAAGCCTTGTTTGAAAAATGGGCATAAACTGTATTCATCACTTCTTCGTCACACTCAAATTTCCTCCCTCGAAGGTCCTTCTTGAGTTTTCAGAAAAGAAAATAGTCACTGGGAGCTAGAGCTGGGCTGTAGAGTGGATGATCGATGAAGTCAACATTTCTTCACAGCTTCCTTTGCAACAAGAGCTGTGTGCACAGGCGCGTTGTCATGAAGGAGGCGCACACCATCACTCAGCTTTCCTTGCCTTCGCTCTTGGAAACATGTAATCTGTACAGTAGGCCAACATAGTACTCCCCATTTACTGTGGTGTTCCTCTCTTTCAAGTCAATGAAGAGTGTTCCCTCACAGTCCCAAAAGATGGTGGTCATGATCTTCTTGGTTGACTGAGTGACCTTGTCCTTTAGAGGCGGTGCTTCGCCAGGTTTACGCCGCTTCATTGATTCTCTTTTGGACAAGGGATCATAGTAGAGGACCAAAGTGTCATCTCCTATAACAATAGTTTGCAGAACTTCTCTCTCGTTGCCACGGTAGAGCTCCAAAAATGCGTAACAACAGATGACTCGTTGCTGCTTTTGAACTGAGGAAAGAAGTTTAGGCCCTCATCTTGCACTAACCTTATTCATGTTTAAATGTTCATGAATAATTCGAAAGACTGTTTGCTGTTTTAGAAAGGCCCAACCTTGCTGCTATTTCTGTAACTTTGAGCCGTCGATCTTGCACAATTTCTCCTTCCACAAGAGCGATATTTTCAGGAGTGAGCACCTCCAAGGGCCGATCTGCACGCTCTCCGTCTTCAATGCTTCCTGGACCCATTTGAAAAAGTTTGGCTCATTCTTTTACGGTAGAATATGAGGGGATGGTTCCCTATATACACTGTTCAATCGCTGTTTAATTTCATTCATTCCTTCTTTTGTAAAGAACTTAATAACAGGTCGGTGTTCCATTTTGAACATGTCACAATGTTCTATACATAGCCTTCTTTATGCAACTATATCTGAACAACTGAACACAGCGCAGCGGAAGTTGCAGTTGCATTCTTCTTTATTTAACGGATAAGGTATGATGCCAGATAAAGATTTTGTGAAGGCGATAATCCTTATCGGCAAGACGGTAAACTTATTAACCTCCCCTCGTAAATGCTTTCCTTTGCACCATGCTTGTTTTCTTTTCAGACGAAGCATGGTTCCGCCCAAATGGTCTTATGAACACTCACAACAAACACTCGCTACTGGGTCGGTCCTGGTAATGCGTGGTAACTATATTTGCCTCCTAAAACCCAGATCGCGGGTTCAATCCCAGCCGAGATCCATGGATTTTTTCGGGAGTAAAAATGCTAAATATAGCTTCCTTCGGAAGGGAGTAAGCCTTGGGTCCCGTGTCGTAGATTTACGGCATGTAACAGAACGTCAAGCCTGAAAGAAGAGGTCTCTGCGCAAAGTTTATCGACCGTTTCACACCCTCAATTGAATGATGGCGAAATAAACAAAACCCATTCGTTATTGGTGATTGGAAAATCTAAATTAAAATCCCTCTTTATGTTAGGACAAATAGTCGGTCTGATTTTTTACGAGTGATTAAATGGACAGAGGTACCGATACGGCATTCTGACCCCATTTTTAATCACCTGGTGGAAGAAGAAAATCATATGGGTGATTTCAACAAGATTCCGCCACTGCTCATACAGCAGAGAAGTGCGTAGGTAACATTAAGGAAGTGCTTGAAAATAGAGTGATTAGTGTTGGTATAAGGCCCTCTCGCTCCACAGATCTATTTGTGAGTTTTGTATGTTGAGCAGCCTGAAGGACAAAGAATACAAAATACACTCACACATTGAAAGAACTCAAAAAAAAAAAAAATGAAATCGGAAACATTACAGTGGTGAAACTAAATCGTTTCAATCCGAATATGTTTACCTGTCAAAATACTTGTTTAACTGAGGGAGGATATTTCCAGCATAAGGTAAGATATTGTACACAGTTTTAAGAAGCGAAGTTAGAGTACATGTGCGACCGGCTATGGCAGATCTAGCTGTTAAGACGCAAAACCCATGCGAACGGTAAGGACATATTCTGGAAGATCTGTATTAGTATATTCAAGCTTGCTTTAATGTATTCGACAGAAATATGAGTTCTCAGAATAGCAGTAACAAAAATTAGAAGTCATACAAATGAGCTAAAATCCCTGCAAGCTATTGCAAGAAGGGACAGAAACAGAAATTCAGACACAGACTAGGCGAAGAGATTATAATACAAGAAATTGAAATATATCACAAAATTGGAAAGAACATTTCTTCTTTTTTTTCGGATAAAACCTTCAATATATTCTCAGCAGGCTATATTTTATAAACCAATGAGCCCCAGAGGTGTTGGACGACGCCGACGCAGACGGAGGGTCCATTTTTAGTCCAGGAACAGAATAATTAAATCTAATCTTACTAGGAAACACGAATGATAGGAAACATAGTCCCAATTTAAATTCTAAAATGCAAATCTAAGGATTATCGAAACATTGGCAATACAAAAAATGCTAGCAAGACCCGTGCAGACAAAACCAACATTGACTTTACAGTACCGTACTCCATTCCCACGCCATACTGGGACGGAACAAGCAGTTACATGTCTTTGGTGGAAAAGAATCCGAGGATGACTAGCTGATCGGCAGATGAGAGGAATGCGTCAGCTCCTCTAGGGGTTCGTTAGAGTTGGATATCTTCTCTACAAGAAACTGTAATAACCGCATGGTGAGGCGGTCAAATAACTCAAAGGTAAAGAGAGACAGAGGATGGGGCCTTCTCTTAGCCACTCCTCTGAAGCTTGGCCACCCAGAGAGACGGGCCCGCACTGTCTAATCTCATTCCTTTTGTTAAGACAATGAGTTATTGTTCCGAGGTGAAATATCACTGCCTCTTATGTTAACATTAGCAATAACAAGGGCCGGGTTTCCATTTCGGAATTCGCGTGTGTAACATCCTTCTCTTGCTTACATCTAAACTTTGGTACTCTTCAATGCTAAACAGTTAGCAAAGTTTCAATTAAAAAGCAGTTTCTAGAACTTAACCGAACTATGGGGAAAAAAAAAAAAAAAAAAAAAAATAGAAAGTCCAGTAACAAATCATTCGGCAGCTGTATTAATTTTTATTGCCCATCCAACTGTCATTACTGAAGTATTATCAACAATTCCGTATTTAATAAGGCGACCTACATCCCGGTTTGCTTGGGACATACCCAGATTTTTTAAAATTGCGTCCCTGTGTCCCGATAACTTCAGCATTTGTCTCCGTTTTTAATACTCATAGTGATTGTTATTGGAAAAGTGTACGTGAAACGAATTCACAATCACGTTCTGTACCTAGAGTTGATATGAACATGTCATTTGAAATTTGAATTATTAACTATGCCGAAACAATAGCCCACCGTACACCAGAGCATAGTGCATCCTTTTTATTTCTTAGCTCAAATCTATAGACACTTGTGCTATTTTTATTTTACAAAAATTTAAACATATCACCAACGTAACCTAATAATGGGTGCAAGCGGCAAAAAACTTATTACCAGTAATGTAAAACATTTCATTTATATTCTTATTCGTTATATAATGTACAACGGTACGTCCTTAAGTTTTTGGACTCGCCAATAAGGATTATAGCCTTCGTAAAACCCCTATCTAGTGCCACACCTTATATGCTAAGCAAATAATTGCAGCTGTAACTTCCGCTTCGCTGTGTTCAGTTGTTCAGATATAGTTGTATAAAGAAGGCTACGTTTGGAAGATGGTGACATGTTCAAAATGGAGTATCGAGCTGTTATTCAGTTCTTCACAAAAGAAGGACTTACTCCAAATAAAATTAAACAGCCATTAGACGGTGCATATGCGTAAATATTCCCCTCATATTCTACCGTAAAATAATGGGCCAAACGTGTTCGAATGGGTCCAGAAAGCAATGAAGACAAACAGCATGTACGTCGGCCCTTGGAGATGCTCACGATGAAAACCTCGCTCTTGTGGGAGGAGAAATTATGGAAGACCGGCGGCTGAAAGTTACAGAAATTAGACTTCTTTCCTCAGTCCAAAAGCAGCAACAAGTCATCTGTTGTCAGGCATTTTTTGGAGTTCTACTGTGGCAACGAGAGAGAAGTTCTGCAAACCATTGTTACAGGGAGATGAAACTAGGGTGCTCTACTACGATCCCTTGTCCAAAAGAGAATCAATGGAGTGGCGTAAACCTGGTGAAGCTCCGCCTCAAAAGGCCAAGGTCACTGAGCCAACCAAGAGGGTCATGGTCACAATTTTTTGTGACTGTGAAGGAATACTCCTCATTGACTTCAAGTAGCAGAACATCATAGTAAATGGGGAGTACTATGCTGGCCTATTGCACAGACTACTTGCTTCCGTTAAAGAGAAAAGGCAAAGAAAGCTGAGTGGTGGTGTAATGAAAATGAATGAATGGCGTTTAACGCCCATTCCTCTGAATAGTCATCTCTGCAGCTTCCAACAGCACATAGGTGTTGAAGGGGTTAGAACTCAATACATATATCTGGCCAATTAGTACCCCAAAATACTAGTAATACCTTTCATAGTATCATTGAAACAATCAGAAATAATATCCGACTAGGAACCTTAGCTAAGATAAATAATGACTAAATATAATCTTGAGCTATCAAATATATTTTTGCTATGAGCAAAAATAAAATAAAAAACAACATATTTTGAATAATAAACTATATTGTCTTTTAAAAACATATTTTTACTATAAAAATAAAAATACATAATTATATTAACACCAAAACAATCCGAAGGATAAAAGGATTGAAAAAAAAAACATGATCATACACGCAACTATAATATTCTTAGGGGGGCTGCCTTCTTTCATAGAATTCTTTCATAACTGAATTACCATTCAATTAATATCACAAAATTCCGTACCTATTACTGCATTAATACTAATCTCATCTTCTCTTTTTATCATTATTTTACTATATACAAAAGAACATCAACCAAAACCTTTTTAACTTGAATTTCTAATATCAGATGACAGAAAGCAGTTTGGTCTCTTAAGCCAAAAATATTAACTAATTACTACTTCTGATTATAAAAAAGTAAATATAAATCTCTTATAAGTTAACAATAATCATAAAATGAAAGATAAAAATTAAATTGGACGAAAATAATAAATTAATAATATGAAATTAAAGGAATACTATATGCTTTACAAATAACTGCATCCCCAAAAGGTGAAATATATACTCTTTTATGCAGATAGCTGTCTTCCGCAATCCGGGAATTTAACCCGTAACTGGCTCGCCTGGATCCTAGGGACCCGAGAGAATTTTCTTTTTTCCGGTGCCACAATATATGTAGTAGCACTGACCTACCCTCCCAGTACTCTCATAGCATTCAATTGGTTATCAGTCCGCAGCATTGTTGCAGGTGTGTCTGGGCTACTTTTGCTTGTATAAAGACGACAGGGTCTCGAGGACCCTAATGTACCTTTAGTGAAAGTTATGTTTTTCTTTTTTTATCTTTAACACCACTTTTAGTATTTTGGATTTGCTCTACCAGGCTGCGGAAAATGAACGAGGAAGAGATTACAGATACTCTAAACGACCACTGGACAGTGATATTGGTAATATAAGCGGAAATAACAGCGATTGTGAAAACAGTGAAAATGATAATGAAAGTGCTGATGACTGCAGTGATGATGGACAATCTGCAGCTAATTATTTCTTTGGGAGGAACAGATTCAAATTGTCAAGAACACTCAGCGTAGTGGATGTACCCCACAAACCAATATCAATGCTCCAATTAATTTTCCTGGAATAGGTGGCCAGATTAGGCAGTTAAGTAACAAGACTCCTCTAGCATTTTAGCAAAGGCTTTTCAATGACGAAATGATTACAGAGATGTACTCAGAACCAATGAAAAATTTTATCATTTCCATATGAGTCAAAGAGGAATTCTTTTTCAAAAGTAGCTGAAAAGATGGAAATGAAGGCTCTCGTGGGTCTTTGTTATTTCTGGGGAGCCTTCAAATCAAACAATGAAGTTCTGACTGGCTTATATGCTAAAAATGGCACAGGTAGACCGATTTTCAGAGCACTGATGTCTTTTGAAACGTATTATTTTTATTACATTGCCTACATTGATTGAGCAACTCGTGATACCAGGAAAACCACAATAAATTGTACCACATCTCTTGGTTATTCAAATCATTTATAAGAGCTTACCAAGAAAATTATTCAGTTGGAGAATATGTCACTTGTTGGATTCCGTGCCAGATGTAGATTCAGGATGTACATTACATCCAATCCAAGGAAATATGGAATAAAAATAATCATTCTAGCTGATGGCAAAGTGTATTACTGTTTGAATGCGGAAATTTACCGTGGAAAATCAGTTGTTGCCAACTCACAGCGTATCCTCGTACCAAAAGCAGTTGTCATGCGGTTGGTTGAACCAGTCAAAGGAAGTAACAGAAATGTGACTGGAGACAGCTGGTTCTCAAGTGTGCCATTGGTTAATGAGCTATCCAGGTGTAATCTGACTTGCATTGGGACTATAAGAAAGAACAAGACTACCATTAAATTTTTCAACAACAAAGGGCAGAAACGTGTCTTCTTCAATCTATGGACACTCCGGTTGTGTGACGATCCTTTCATACATCCCCATAAAAGAGCAAGGTTGTCAACTTGATATCGACAATGCACCATGGTGAATGTGAGATGGAACATAAGCCTGAAATGATGCATCACTATAACAGAACAAAAGGGGAAGTTGATGCACTTGATGAAAAGACTCATAACTATACATCCTCTTGAAGAACAAGGCGATGGCCTATGGCAGTGTTCCGCTATGCTGATATAAATGCTTTTGTTTTGTTCTATTGCGGAGAATATACTGATATACAGGTCGAGAGTTCCTCATTCAGCTAGGAATGAGAATTGTAAGTGATCATATGAAAAGGAGATTGGTTTCTCCATTTTTGAGAAAAGATATCAGAAATTTGATATGTAATATTCTTGGAATGAATCCCTCCGAGACACCAGGAATATCCCAAGCTTATAATGAAGCTACTCTTACTAAATCAAAGAGGAAAAGATGCTCATTGTGCCCACCTAAGAAGAACAGGAAAGCATTATGAGAGTATGCCAGATGTCGGGCACCATTGTGTTTCCAAAGTGCTTTTTAGATGATGAGTAAAAAGCCTAAATTGACTGGCAATGATAGTAAACGATCTAAATCCAAGACTTTGTTGCAATTGCTGCAAATTTTACTGTTGTCATAAATGAGATATTGGGTTTGAAGCCGCGATCTTGGGTTTATAAGACAAATATGGTTATCACTACACCACCAGGACTGACAATGTAGTTTTAAAATAGTAATAAAAAGGTCCTTTAAATGTTTAATATTTAAATTTTACCCAATTCCGTCAATTATAAGTCCCGGATTCAACTATTTTGTGCTGAAAAATGTTTTGTTAAAACGTCTATTCATACTTTTCATCCTCTAGTCATTCCAAATTCATAACTGACATCTCCCCTTTTGAGAGAATTCTTGGCCACGCTATGGTAAAAATTAAAATGTTCCTTGATTGTACCAAGTACTTGTAAACAAATATTAATTTCACCACAAATTTAAATGAAAATGTATGAAGGATGGATTGTAATATTGACTTGTCTCAAATGTACAGCTTCTGACCACCACTACTTAGATAACAGTATGCTTGCTATAGCTTTCAACATTGGACGCAGTCACCTTCTTCAGTACATTTAACCGTCAGTGCTGGATAATCTGTAAGCACACTTTTTGCTCCAGGAAGCAACTGAAGGCACTGATGTAGAGCAGTGGGCGTTGTCGAACTTATGTCAAGCGTGGAAAAGGGGAACATGATACACAAGGACCGACCGGTTCCTATATATCTTTTGCATACACCTTACAGATGCATGGATTCAAGAACATGGCTGGCTGGCTGGCTGGCTATTTTTTTTAATCGTTTTCTACTCGGCAAGCTCTAATTTGTGTCCCTTCTCAGTTTTCCTTTCTCCCGCCGCATTCCCGAATTGTTTATGCCTTTAAGTCGGAAAGGCGCATTGATTTGGAAACAGTGCAGCAAATGTTTAAAAAAGTGAGCAAAAACAACTGCAGCGACTTGTTTCACGAATATAATGAAACGTAAATTTTTATTGAACCTCAGATAAAACCAAGTTCATACCTAAAGTTTGAAAAGTGCAATGGACAAGAATCTTAAAAATGTAACTCCCTAGGTTGGGTTTAAGTTAAAGCTATACACAACATACGTCGCTTATTTGCTATCTGGTACTTAAATTGGTAAGATTTGTTTTTGGCATGGCAATATTGTTAACTTGTCATATGGAGAGAAAATTTTGTGCTTATATTACCCCTTGAATTTTGCAGATTTGAAAAAAGTTAATGCTATGTAATTTTGTAGTTTCATGTGCTGGCCCATAGCAGAGTACTGTTTAATGTACTTACAGAGAAACGTCCTAATCAAGATTTTCCTCATTTAAAACGTTACATATGCCATTGAAATAAACAAAAAAAAAAAAAAACAATATCTAATCAAGATGGATAAGAGTTACACGAGTCACTCTAGCTGTATGTGGTGTTGCATTATCATGCAATAGGATAACATCTTTGCGATTTACGAGTGCAGGCTCCTTAGCTTTTAGCTTTTCATGGGCATTTTCCGACTGGTTACAGCAAGAAATGGTGTTGATTATTTGGTCGGCTAGCAACAGCTCACGATGTATATTACCCCGCACAGTTCAACAATACAGCGTAACCGTCCTTTGGTGCAGTAGTAGTTTCGATTATTTAGTGATAGATGACGGCGTTTTGGAGTTTCATAGATGATCCGTTTCTTATTATTTGTCTGCACCCTATCAAGGAAAGAATTCTGCTGCTGACCTGACAACAATGCAAAAGCCATTGCAAACTCGGGCGTGTAATACCCATCGACCCGCTTAGCTGCAGTTGCACTATTCCCCATTTTATATTATAGAGCATACAAGCTCGTATAATCATTCATATTCGTGGTGTTCATGTTTGACCGCCCTTCTCGGAATATTGCTTAATACTAGACAAAACTGAACCTACCAGCTTAACAATCTAATTCTCGGCAACAATTAGCTCCCGCCTTAACTTTATTTGTTGTGCGTTTAATTGTTGCCAACGCTTGAAATATGATCATCATGAAAATGCCAACTGAACTTATTTGGTTATTTCCTTAGCTACCAAAGTATTCAATTTGTTTATTTACATTGTTATATCGTTCATAAATACATCGTTTGTTTTTAATATAGAATTCTGATATTTTTGGTTCTCAAAGTATTATAAAAACGGTAAAATGCATTTCTAATTATGGAAATGAATGCTCGATGACATCATTAAGCCACCTGTAATGTTTATGATCGTTGGAGTAATTAGAAATTATGAAACACAAGCCGGTGCCTTGAGGATTCTTAATGATGCAAGAGGCGTTATATTTATACATAATTTGTTTTTATAGACTATCAGGTAATAAATTAAGCATAAAATATAGAAGTTGTATAACACATGACAAGAACGTTGATATAACAATAGTAAGAGAAAATTCTTTTAGACAAATTAGAGTATTTAATAATGTAGAGTATAGGAGGACATAAGTTAAACATTTAATAACACAAAATTAAAACTATTCTAAGGGTGTCTAAATATATGCGTTTAATTCTGAAGTAAATAGAAAAGAGAACAAATGAAAATGTTTTAAATTCAGCGTTTCTTGAATAGTAATATTTTAAATGTTACAACTTAAAAGTGGCCGACTCCGTGATCTAGGTGGTAGCATTTGCAACTATCCTGAGGGCTTTGGTTCGAATCCCAGTCAGATAAAACTGTATGGGTAAGGTTTTATGGAGCTATTTCTTGCCCTGAGAAAGGGAAAGACAGAGAGCTTTAAGATGCCAAGGCCTCAAAGAAATTAATTTCTTTCCATTCATAACTACAGACATACTCTTGACTTAAGTCCAATCAAAGAGGTAGCGATAAAACCATAGTTTCAAGGCGACAATAAATAAAGTATTATAAAAATATGCATTAATATTATTTATAGTTCATTGTCTCGGAGTGTATTATATGTGTCTACTAAGCAGACAACAGGAAAAGTTTATTCATCATAGAAATGGATTTTTAAATAGTTCTTTTAGGAAATCTAGAATAGGAAAGAACAGGAATGCTGCTAATATAACATGGTGGAATTAAACAATCGTTATATCGAGTGAAAAAAGAAGAACAATAACAACTGATCAGTCATTACACATTTTCGCAGCTATGGGTGGGTCGCGTAGTCCCCTAAAGGATCTAAGGGTCCTATAAATCTATTTTAATTGGGTATTTTTCAAAGTATAATTTCCGTACACTTTAAATACAATTTTTAACCATCGTCTTGCTTCAATAAGAGTACAGTAACTTAATAGGCAGCGATTATTCGTTTCTTACACTCTCCGTGTTCACAGCCGATTCTCTTCGTCCTTGTCTTGCGAAAACGCAATAATGCTGTCTGGACGGAAATATGTGCTAATAATAATCGCTCTCTAATTATTAAATATCGAACTTATAACCGAAAATCAATTCATTCAAATTCAGAATTAAATGCTATGCATCATTTGAAAAGTTATTTTGTTAAGACTTTTATATAAAATTATTTACGAAGCAAAACACACCTAAACATTTACGTTATCACATTATTGATGCACACAGTCTCCAATCTTCGACATTGTGTGAATTTCAGTATTTCAGGTTGGTATGCAACTTAAACCCAGAATCTTTAAAATTCCGTCACGTAGAAGCTGCATAAAATAAGCAAATTCCTCAGCAAGACGAATTTGTGAAGGGTGTTAAAGAGTGCTAGTCGAGTTTCGTTGAGAAAAAATAAAATAGAGCGTTTTTTAAATCTCTATTTTAGGTTAACCCCACTCCCAGCGATACAATTTTACTGGTTAACGAACTCGATAAATCGTCTCTTAATTGATCTTTAATGCCGATTTTGTGGAGAAAAACAAACATTTCGGCCGCTGGAGAGTTAACAGACACATTTACCTTACTTACCCAAAATAGATTTTTTTCTGATGATCAAACGTAAAATTGTTTGGAACAACTTTTGAACATCAAGGGAGGATTCTTGCTGAGGGTATACTTTTTTATATCTCCATTAATGTAGGAGATACGGGATTAAACTTCGTTTTTTTTAAAATTATATTATATATTATTTAAATTTAAATTATATAAATTATATATATATATACATTTCATTCAACAATACATTTACTATCTCTAAGTAAGAGCTAAGAAATATATCACACTTTATCATTTTAGCCAAAAAAAACAGTAGATATGGAAACAATAAATGCATGATTTATTTTACTTAATAGCACTATGGTGCATTTATTTAACTAAACAATTTAACCTCTTCAATAATGAAATCGAATAAATCATTATCTGCCGACTTACATTCACCGTATATGAGCAGCATTTGTGCTTTCTCTTCATGCGTGTACATCTTGTAAGAAAAACTGTAATCACAATAGCTCGGTACAGCACTAACTTGCCCTGATGAACGACTGCCATAAACTGATATGAAGCTAAAGCAACGACAATTTGAGGCGTGAGGGAGAAAGGTTACCTGTTCCCACCTCTCCCTCTCATGGCACCTGTGAATGGAAAATCATAAACAAAACCTAGGATTCTACCACAGTACTACATTCGATAAGTAATTTGTACAACCAAGGCATTTAACAGCTCGGTTTCTTCAATAACTGTGCACTTCTTACTGTTTGCATATGTATTTTCTTGACAAAAATGTTACAATATAATACATTTTTTCATCTCATACATTAATGGAGATACAAAAAAAAAAAACTTATCCCGCAAGAACTCCCCCATGATGTTAAAAACATTTGGTGGCCCATGAGATTCTCTAGGAAGTAAGCTGCATTTGCTTTTGCATGATTGGCAACTCTGTGAATCTTAAATTGCTCTGAGAGCAGTAATCTGCAACCGCCAAGAGCCCCTTGGAGAACTTTTCTTTGTCTTCCCGGATGAATTTGGAGCGTCCTTTTGGCCCACTGGAGGGTGGTAAATTGCATGAGGTTTGTTTGTATCATCTCTATAAATCCATGCTTCATCCGGAGAAACCACAATGCCACTGTTTCCTGCCAGATGGTGATCATAAAATTTGGCGAAGCCTTCTCTGGTGTGCTGCCCTCTCAATACATGTCAGCATGCTTTATGCTGCTTTATGCTGTCATTCTAGATCCAAAATTTTATGGATTATGCTACAAACTATGACTTTAGCAGTTCCAGTGCGGCTGGCACTGCTTTTATTTGCTGATGGATATTCTTGTGTGTCTCATTACAGCCCTTACCCCAGCCACTACTCCTTTTATTCCTGTTGGTTGCAACTTTTTCTCATTAATATTTTTGTAGAGTGCTCCACATGTGAAAATTATTTTTGCAGCTGGATTATATGACCCACACATGATTTACTTATTGTAAGAGTCTTTTCTTTACACATTTTTTCAATCATTGAAAGACTAACTAGCTTCGAAAAGTTCAACAATGTATCCCTTCCACTACTTTCTGTTTCTCAACATGAAGAAATGGCTAGCGGGATAGAAATTTATATCAAATGAAGAGATTGTCGCCGAAACAAATGCATATTACGCGCATTAGAAAATCGCTGGAATATGTGCATATATTTGGAAGGAAATCATTTTAGAAATATACTAAAAATTTTCAAAACAAGTTCTGTCTTCTTCTTTAATTTCACACAATCATATCGAACAATCCTCGTAAGTTCAATGATATAATAATCTTCCACAACCTATATCCTGGATTCTTTGTCAAATTTCTTCCCATTAAACCGCTTGTCCACATTGACTTCCAGAACAACAATCACCATATAACAATTTTGGAATAATAAAAGCAGACCGCCCAAACTAAAACATTCTTGAATGGAACTATCAATAATATTTCGTAGCACAATGGGTTCTTTTTCCTATCCGAAGTAACATGACTAGAAAACAGTAAAAACTCATTTTTTTCAAACAAACTTCAAGTAGAGTAAATAGAACAATTATTAATCGCCTTTTAAAACCTCATTAAAACAAAACAAACAAAAATACTCATAAGTATAAGACAAATAACTCAAACAGCAATACGCCTCTAAATCAGTAATTCTCAACCAATGGGCCCCGACTACTGCTGGGATTCTGAGAGAGAGATTGGTGGGTCGCTAAGTCCCCGCAACAGAACAAGGAAACAGATAAATTTACACCTGTTTTGGTTTTACAATTTAAAAATTATTTTATTACACTTCTAATATACTTTTAATAATCGCCTTCACTTAATGAATCGGTCCACGCGGTGTATTGGTAACCATAATTTTAAACCCAAGATAGTGGGTTCGATCCCGGTCAGGACCGATGGATTTTTTCGGGCATAAAAATCCTAAGTATGACTTCCTAGGAAGGGAAGTAAAGCCGTCGGTCCCGTTTCGTACATTTACCCCACGATAAAAAACTTCAAACCTGAAAAAAGAGGCCTCTGAGCAAAATTTGTCGGTTGGTTTACGCCCCAATTTGAATGGAACGCTTGACCTGAGATATTAAAAAACATCCGTAAATAAATAAAATAAAAAAATCCAATGATTAGTACAGTAAGTTATCAGCAAATATCAGATTTTAGGGTAAATGTCTATTTTGTTTCTTTAGGAGAAAGGGGGGATGATTAATATTTATGTTTCATGAAAATCGACAGCTATTCATAGAATTTGACAGAATTCTAAAATGGTTGTTAGAGCCTAATTTGTTAATATTCCCCTTAAAATATCTAAACCAATATAAAATAATATTCCATTAAATTGGTAGCAAACAGGTATGAAATAATTGTTTAAATAATAGTTTAGTGATTAAGCATATGTAATATTAGTACATTTGTCTGAGATGAAATTCTTTCAAAGACAACTACACTTTAAGCTTTTAAATTTCGATAGTTGAGGTCACTGAGATGTTGTTCAAACCAAGTAATCGCACTTTGCGATATAAATACGGCAATAACATTTAGATTTTCATTCCGTAAACTTCTGCACTTTTTACATTTAGAAAGAAAAAGAAATACCACCTGAGGCAGCATTGTTACTTTCAATATTCCATGGAATGCGATTGAAAATCGGTTTTAAGAGATTTTTTACAAAAGTGCTGCAAACAAATGAATTTTTCTTAAGAAAAAAATATTTAGACAGAATGTACAATGAAACTTTAGCGTCCATTCGGGAGGATATAGGCGAGTATTATATATGGGAAAGTGAATAGGAAAACAATGACTTATTTTGTAAACAAAAGTCTACTGTAGTTATATTGGCAATAAAGATGATTCTAAAGTTTTGTTGTTTTGTACTGATGCTACACATATGGTTACTGCAGCTCCAGTTCTTAAAACTGTTTTATCCTAACACAGGGTTTCTGAAATAATCAGGAACGAGTTTCCTTCTGTCAATTTAATAATTTCCCATATAAAAATGTTTATACAAAGCCCAATATTCAGAGAGAAATGCGCAATATTCCACTCCCACCTCAGCCTGTTGTAACACGATGGGGAACATGGATTCAGCCAGTGGTGTATTATTCTAAATAATTTAAAAAAGTGGTCACAATTATTGAAGAATTAACTGTATCCGATACTGCAGAATGCGTATAAACCGTGAAAGTGTCTGAATGAGATCCGTCAATGAAAAGAGACATTGCCTACATAACATCAAAATTTTTATTCATACCTGGAAATATTGAACACTTAGAACATAAAAAATCAATCTCTTTGCATTCAAATAGCAATAGTGAAGAATGTCCAGGAGGAAATGGCATTGTGCTTTGGGAGAAACTGGGAAAATAGTTAAAAGTATGTGAGACAATGTACTAAATAATAGTGTACGATTTTCACTGTTGGAAAAAGTGTCAAGATATAAATGTTTCTGCTATAACTGATTTAGAATTTGTTCCTCTGACACCTATTGCAGTAGAAAGAAGCTTTTCTGCTTCCAAAATGATTTTCACTGACAAAAGACAAAGATTAACTGTGGAGAATTTAGATAAAATGCTGGTGATGCAGATAACTATGAAAAAGAATGAGCATGGAAAGGAATTTTAAAACCTTACAAAGTATATTTAATTTTTTTTTTCAATGTATTCAATTTGTGCAGCTGTGTTTATGTAATATAGTTGTCTGCCTCCATTTCTTAAATATACTGTTTTGTGGAGTTTTATGTATAATTTGCTAATTTTAGAGAAATAGATCAATTTTAAGCCTTAGTTATACGTGGCCAAAATGTCTAGTTTTACTAAAATACGGCCTAATTGATTAAATTTAAAGTTTATTTCAAGCACCTAAAACTGCAATAAAATTCCGATGTCTAGTTAGCAGACACCAATTATTCATTTCTATATGCCATGTGCACACTCGACTCTCTCTCTCTCTGTCCTTGTCTGGCGGAAACGCAATAATGCTGTCTGGGGTGGAAATGTGGAAATTTAAATAATGATAATCGTTTTCTAATTATTTCTTATTGGATTTATATCTGAGAATTAATTTGCATATGGAATTAAATTCCGTGATTCATTTTAGAATTAATTTTGTTAAGACTCTTATGTACAATTATTTATGCAGCAAATTAAAACTAAAAAAACACTTTTGCCTTTGTTAATGCCAAGTCTTTACTCAGTATTCGTTTGATATTGAGTGAAATGTCTTAAGTTTGTCTTAAATAGAAGACATTAAAAACAAAATTGGCGCATATACGGATTTACGACTCAGCTTAACAGTATTTTATCATACACTAAGATTACATAGACAGGGAGGTCCAATTGTCAAATTATTTGGTTGTGTACAAAATATTTTAATGGGTACAATTAGAGAAATTAAACAAACTTACATTTCTTATAGAGTGAACTAGTTGAAATGATTCCTCCTAACATTAAAAAAGTTGAGAACCAGATCTCTTAAAGATTTACGAATAATTAACCATGGACAGAATTCTGGTGTAAAAAAAAAATCAGGAATTTAGAAGTCAAAAGGTTAGCTCACGTCCATACAGGTACCATACATTTTCATGAACACAACGCGTTTCCTCTTCTCCCTCGTATGCAACACTGGGCGCTGACATCAAGTAATCATGACGTCACGGGGGCAAGCAGGGCTAGCCAATGCGTGACTGCATGATGGCCGCACAACTCAGGGCTGTAAACGAAGCTCACTCAGAACGTATCGCAATTTGTGAAACGATCCGTTCAGCTCAATGCTACAACTGTCACAGAATATTTCTGTAATCAATTCTTCAGAAAGCGAGATAGCGATTTTGCTGAAGAGTGCGTTACGTCACTAAGGGCTTGGGCAGTACGGGAGAACGGCCACCCAAACCGTTGCCCTCCGGTTCCAACCCTTATCCAGAGAAATATCATTGCATTAAGTCCTCCAATTTGCAGTGTGCTACCCTTATCTCAGGCCGATTATCCGCATTCCACCTTTCCACCAATTAATCCATTCATTCAGCCATCCGTCAACGCCGTCAGAACCTTCCCACACACTTCTTTTTTCTGCCCGTTGCCTGAGGAATGCAACGGGGGCATTTGTTTTCCTTTCTTCGCCCCTTGAAACTTAATTGGCTCTGGCTTATGGAAGATGCGAAAATGTAAGCGTCTCTCAGACATTTTCACGAAGAATTAATATAGGAGCTAAACAGGAAGAAGAATGACTTTATCCTAAATATCCATTCTATAATCAAAGATTTGGTACTTTCAGTAATTCTTAACAATAACAGTGTACCCCTATTAATAAACATGTGTTTTAATTACAAGTTCTGCATAATTCAACAGTAATCTTTAAATCCAAGAGTTTTCTTCTCTCCTGTCAGTGTATTGCACGTCTTCCATCTTAAGTCTCCGTTCATCAGCTATTCTTTCTTTCTTTCTTTCTTTTTTTTTTTTTAGTTATCTATCCTTTTCTACTAACTCAAACCATATTAGTCTTCTATTGCACTTGTTTCAATTCCCACACTCATACTATACTTTGTAAAGGCATTAATTAAGATTACCGGAGTAATCAGGTACCTATATATGGAAGACATAGTTACAGGAATGGAACCGTTGAGCTGCATTGGTAGGGACAGAGGACAAATTTTCGGAACCTCAGCCGTGCTCAAGATCTTCCCGTTGGAAGAACACAGGGAGGAGGGGAGGAGGTAAGGGAGATCTATAATGGCCTGGATTCAGGACATTATAGATTCCAGATAGAGCGGCATGACGCCAACTCATCCCGTTCAGGAATTCGAGCCTCTCAGAAAGACGCCGTGACAGAAACATTTCCCAAAAGTACGCCTTCTCCACATAGCACATAATAGCAGCCCACATCACCTTGCACCATGCAACAGATCTAACGGAATGAAATGAGAGAAAGGAAACATCGTGTAAAAAATTAATCCACCGAGCATTTGCTTATACGACACGGGGAAACTACGAATAAACCAAGGTCAGGATGACCAATCAATTCGTGGACATCCTGAATATGAGTGCCAGCTTAGTTACCCAACAGTAGAGCAAAGTGAAGAATAATTTGCAGGTTTGTAAACGTATTTCGTAAAATAAATTATTTTTCAAGGTATGCAGAACGGTGAAATTACCACGTTCTCTACAGATCCCTCCTCCCACAATGTTTGAGTACATTGAAACTTTTCACCGTTTGAATAGACAATAAATACAGTACATGAGCATTCACACTATTGAATTGTTAACTTCTAAAAGGTAATAAAATAAAATACATTTGTCCAAAAGTTGCATTTTTAACAAAATAATTTAGTTATTACAAATTGCATATAAATTTAATATACAGCCATGCAAAGCCTTGTATTTCTATTTCCTCTTGTTTTCTTTCCTGTGATAAAGTTTTGGAGTTCCTCGTCGTAGCATCCAGTAGAACTCTCCAAATCACGTTAACGTTTCATTTTCCTTCCATTTTCTTAATCTCCAGGGGGAAACGCTCTCCTTGTTCATCATTCAATGCACTATGATTAGTTCAAGAGCGCATTTAGAAAGTACAGGTTTAAATTGAATATCCTAGAACTGAATTTCTCGATTAATTTCCATGTGTGTTCACATAATCAAAACGTTATTGTTATCCAGAATCTTGGTTACTGCTGTTTATAAGAAGAATGGGAAACCTGTGACGCTTACGGAATGGTTCCCTGATAGCAACGGAAGTTGGCCCTGGAGCCTGGGTACCTTCTACAAGGTTCTCCTTCTCTGTTGGCAGACAGGCTAGTTTTCCAGGCAGAGATGTATGCCTACTTTGTGTATTTACATTTTAGAACATTTTTCTGGTTACAGAGCCAAACTTACTACATGCTCTGATAGCCCGGCTGCAATAAAAGCTTTGAATGCAGTAAGAACAAAGCCTAAGTAAGTGTTCATATGGCATATGCAGATGCTTCTTTCAGCGAATCCGAAGCAATGTAGTAGCTATTGCGAATGTACCCGCGATATATATATAAACGCTATAGCGGTCGCAATATTTGTTTTTTCTCATTGAAACTCGGCATATAATCAATTAACAAATGATTCTTCGAGTCCGTTAGCCATCAAAATTGAACATTTGGGGGTGGGAGTTAACCAAAGGCGAAAATTAAAAAAAAATAATATTAAATCAAAATGACTCTAGAGGCAGCAATTTTTGTTTATTATTATGAAACTGGGTATTGTTCTTTGAAATAAATTTGTAAAATTACTTTCCGAAAATCACAGAAGACGGGTCATTAGGAGTGAAGATATACCTGAAAACCAAGTGGGGGTTAAAGCGAAATATAAAAATCGCTCTAGCGGTCCCAATTTTAACTTTTTTTTTAAAGGAAAATATGTATATACCATTATTTTTTTTTCTGAAAATCAATGAAATCAGCTTATTAAGAATGGGGTTCACCTGATACACAAAATTTAAAAATTACGCAAGTGGCATCAATGTTTGCCTTTTCGCAACAAAACTCCGTATATACCATTTAATTAAACAAAGAAAAATATTTCTTGAAAATCAGGGAAATCGGGTTATTTGGAGTGGGGGTTTACCTGAAACCCGAAATTTAACAAACGCTCTAACGGCACCAATATTTGTTTCTTTACAACAAAATTCTGTGTATCCATTTAAATACAATGACAAAAATTATTTCTAAAAATTAGGGAAATCGGACAATAGTAGGGATGTACTTGAAAACCGAAATTTAAAAAGTGTTATCGCCTTCTCTCTCTCACCATTGTTTTAAAATAAAAGGACAAATTAATTCAGCATATAAGTATTTATAACAATGCATATGTTTTATATTTAACAAAAGCGTCGTCGTAAAGATAACAAATGTGAAATATTAGTCTAATATGTGTTTGAGAATTATATTTGTATGTAAGAGCGCTCTGTAATAACCTTCAGAAAATGTTTGCTTAACTTGTTTTTACTACAATAACATTAAATTAAATTTCAAAGTCAATGAAAACTAATAAAAATTTGATTGTTTATTGCTGATTGAGAATATATTTGCTTAGTACATTGTAATTGTTTTTAAATAATAACATTTTTCTTGTTTTATTGAAACACGTGAATATCATCTATTTATATATGCAATGAACTCGAAACTTTCTGTTGTTTCTGTCTATTTTAGTGATGATATTAGAATGTAAAAATGATATCAAGGACTCAGTTCATAAACATGGTTACATTTCAAAATGTTTAAAAATATCTATATAGTATAGCTTTGTCAATCGGTGGTCATATATTTCATTTAATTAATAGTATTTCATTAATTTTTGTGGTTTAATTTCAATAATAACAATAATAATTCTAAAATGTGGTTTCTCTTTTGTAATACTTATAGATTGTAAGTATTCTAATATTGTTCCCCTAATATCACGCAGTAATACCATAACTCATTTAATTTCATTATTTAATAAGGTCATAATATGTTTTAATTTTCATTTTTAAAGTTACTGTATTAGGTGAAGAATTCGCTTAGTTTACGCAGCTCCTGATACATTCATATCTCCTTGTGTCCAGTTTCTGGGGCGGCAACTACAGTCCGTAAGCTGGATGGAAAAAAAACACCAATGATCATAATTTCCTAAGGGAAATCCATGAAATTGTTTTCCCAGAACTTCTGGCGCCTTTGTCAGTTATTTGTATGAGAAGAAAGAGTTCGGCTGTTCAGCACTGGCTCGTGTAATCGCGGCATTGCGGAAGTGACTGAGATACACAGTTGGCGGTATCTCATCGCGAGGCAAGTTTTTATTCTTCCGGAGTAACAATTATTCTTTGGCGCCTTTTCCGAGAACTCAGCTATCGCCTTGTGCAACTACGCCGCTAGTTAGCTAATTTTCCTTACTTTGCCATAGTTGCTGTTCCATCAACCCTCGAGACCAGAGGACTTTAGAATCACCGTGGATAAACAAGCACTTAAAACCCCGTGTTACCAAAGAGAAGTTGAAACCGCTTTTCTTCATTTTCCAAACAGTTCTGGCAGACGAAATTATCCATCACTCTTCGAAATTCCATTAGGGAAAAGTAATTTATGTCTTGACGAATGCTCGTCTTTAATTCCTCTAAGGTGTGTGGCTTTGTCCTGTATACTTTCTTTTATTGAACTACAAAGATAATAATCATAGGGGTCTCGTAGATAAGAGTAGCTGGCAGGCCAAATAATTTTACTGACCGTTTCACTTATGTGACGTCATCTTTAAATCGACTAATGATACGAAACAAAAGTTTGAGCTTTGACCGATCACAGAAGGATATCGGATATCGCTGTGAAATTAACGAAAAAAATTATCAAATTGATTTTATCACGCGACGTGCATTTGTCTTGTGGTCAGTGTAGCCAACTCTATACCTGCGCTATAATTCCTGAGCAAGCATCATTGACCACTTTTCTGTGTTTTCAGTAATTATAAATTTAACCAACTTAATATATTCCTGCAAGCAATTGTTTCTGCGTATTCAGCCAAGTAGTATTAAATCATTATGAAAATTATGTAACAATATCGGTCTAGGCAACCACAAACCTTAATAAGTAAAACGTTTTATGTGATTTGTTTTTCTCAGTTGGTATTAGTAAATCAAACAGTAGCGATTGTAATAGTTGACTTTCGTATATTTCATTCTCACGGTTTCTGAATAGATAGATATTCATAAATAAGTATGCATTTTATATAATTGTTAATAATCTGTGGGTGCATTTCATATATATATATATACATATATATTACCTTTATTCTTATTCTATTCATGAAATATTCCTAAACAGTATTTGATTCTTCTCTATTGGCATTACTGACATTGGACATTCGTCTGCGCTAGATGAGTTGAAAGTATTCATAATGTAAATATACAAGCGTTACAATATTGTAAGTCTAGTTTACGGGAATTATATTTAAAATCTTATTTTGTTCGTGAAACACTCGAGGGTCTGAGCTTTCCATCCACTCGCTACATTCGTGTATTTATCGGCAATCATAGACCCACTTGTGATAATTCTATCGCAATTGCTCGCATTGAAACGCTTATTGGGTGAACCATCACACAGTTTAATTTATGAATCGCAGCAATACTTAGAATCTGATTCAACAGGGAAATTTTCTTCGAATAATCTTCCAATTCTGTACGTGAATCATAAACACTGGTTCTGAAATAGAGTGCTTAGGCAGATTATGAGTCATAGCTTTCTTAGCATATTACTGTACTTGTGCGATAACAACAGCCTTTTAGCTGAGACTGATAAAGGGTACTCACGAAGCTCGCGATTCCTGGCCTTGGCCTTGGCCTTCATCGCAGCTGGACTGGCTGATTGACGAACCCATGTGCGCGGGGAAAAGCATTATCTATTCACTTAGTCTGGTCATGAGCTCTGTTACAAAGCTCTTATATAATAGCAACAATGTATCGTTGCCACTTTTTAAATTATACTTAGTATATACATGCATTCTGTGCATAAAAGTACATATTACAGTATTTACGCGAACCTAATGCACCATTGAATGCAATATGCATTCAAATGTAAAACTTAAGATCATAAAAAAGATTTCGCATATTGTTGTATGACGTATTAGGAATGAGCTCGTCCGCTTCATAAAACGACCAGAACATGGGATTTATAAGTGCACTGTTGTTACACCTTGCAGCACGTAGGACAAAATCCATCACTCGTGTTATCAGGGCAGTTGTCGTAGGTCAAAGAAGAAAAAGTTATTTCTAATGGTGTCACTAGTCACAGGTTGTCCATTCTTCCTCCTTTCATGTACGAATTTCAAAAATTTTTCTTCAATGTCAGGATGTCTTCCTTTGCGAGGATCAGTGAATTTCTTCCTATTAGCTTTAGTTGCAAATAATGTCTAATTCTGTTCCCGTGACAAGCGAACGTTGCTCTCAGCTACATTGAACTCTCTTCCTGTCTTTCTGTTATCATTTTTCCAGCATAAAGAATTATTTTACGCTTGAAAGTAGCACCATAAGATGTTCTTTTCTGTTTTGCTCCATTTCGTGAATACCTAGTATTCAAAAGTTCTGTGCGAGAATAGGCTAACAATAAATGCAATGAAGTCGAGAATTACTGCAATGCATTATGACGTAATAAACGATACATTTGAATGAAGTTACCGGCGAACTACGGAACGCATTTGCACTGAAATCTAATGCACACCATAATTTTGAATACTACATCTAGTCAAAAAAGAAGCTCATTAGACAGACGTAAGTAAGGTTTTTTTTTTTTTTCAAAAGACCCCTTTCACCTTTACCCGTAACCAGTATGGTGCATTTTTTGTAACCAATTAGTATGGTGGGGTCAAGTGGACCGCATTACTTTTTTTTTCAAAACTATAAAGACGATAATGATAAATCGCAATGAACTACAACAAATGTAATATTTAGTATATTTAGAAATTAATCTGGCAATAATCATATCGTAAGCTTCTGCATGCATGCATAAGCAGTACCACCACGGGTGACCGAGGTCGTTAAGGCGCGGACTCGTGAGCGGGAGATCTGGGGTTCGAATCCAGCCAGGACTGTCCTCCCTGACTGAGGTTTTTTCCAGGTTTTCCTCAGTCCTCACAATTGGCAAAAGCCTGGGAGGTACCCTAAACTTAGGCCTGGAGAGTTTCCTTCCTTAAAAAAATCTTTCCTTATTTATCATTTCATGTATCATCAGTGTCCACCGCCTGTGGTGTCTCAGTAGTAAAAACAGGCGTTGAACACCATTAAAGTAATTTTTACCATATATGTGATTTTCAAAAATGAACATGAAGCCATTTTGAACTGAATTACTTGGGTTACTGTGAGAAACATTTTTAAATAGCAAATTCAAGAATAGCAGTAACTAATAAAAGCATTTAAAAGTACATACATATAATAAATAAACAAAATTGCAGTAGGTGTTTACAAACAATCGTCATAAATTACTTATTGTGCATTCACTACATATTGCACAACAGACTTTTTGTTTTCCTGTCTTTTGTTCTAGGATACTTTGCACATCTGCTCGTAATTCGTTTTACAACTCCTAATGGTTTGGAAATTTCGCACATGAACACCCTGGCAATGTTTTGTCTTAACTCTTGTAGGAGGTGTAGAAAGCTCTTCCTTCTCTGGAGTTGTGGTTCAATTAGCTGCCATGGTAGAGATTTGATGAACGTATAACGTGCTTTTCTGATGTTTTCTACTGATGATGAATGTGTTACAAATGTATTTAGAATCGAAATGTTCATAATTGTGTAGAAAACTGCAAGAGGTCACCTGGACCAGCGTACCTGGAAGAGCCTAGGATCAGAGCTACAGAAAGAAGCGAACAACCGAAACCAATAGTGAACGTGATACCAAACTGATATTACAAAAACTCAAAAGACTCAGCATTTGAACCTCCTAGCTAAATTGTGTTAAACTTGTAAAATAAGAAACATTATAGACTTAAAACACTCATAGGGACAATAGCTCATATGGACAAGCGCACCTATGAGAAACCAATGAGGTCCCTGCCGGAGGCCCTAGCCCTGAATGGGTCTTAAGTGGCTTAATCATTTAATTAATCCATTCATATATTCTTTCATATTACTATCGGATGATTATTTTACTATAGCAAAGACGATGGCTATCTCACAGCACTTGTGACGGCGCAGCCTATTATATCATATCCTATTATATCATATTCTCGAAATAGAACTATCTACTTCATATCCTAGGAATATATGCTTGAAAGAGATGTGACACTTTTCTTTTCTGATTCGTTCTTTTAATTCTTCTAAAAACTCTACGTTATGGAAGAAATTTTGACACACTTTCGCTTTAAGAAGGAGCATGTTAAATAAAGGCTTGTCGAAAGAAAGACATCGTTTACTGGAGAGATAAAGCTGTTAAGTAGTATCATGTCTTAAATTACAATAAGAAGAAAAATAAACCTCGCTCTCACACAATTCTTCATATAATTAATGACCTCTAAGACCATGAAAAATGTATTGGACCATAAAGAAGTGTGTTTATCGGCTTGTCTTTTGCGGGCCTGGAAAAGCGCCAAATGTTCTGCGGGAGGATAAAAGAGATGAAATATAAATGCAACAGTAAAACACAACGAAATAGTATATATGAATAATTGCCGCCATTTTTACAGATGGATAGTGACTTTTAGAAACCTGAACTAAAGCCAACAACGATTTGTACAGGTTTCAGATGGTTCCATTTTTATTATCTTTACCTTACGTCCAGGCAGTGCATGTTTGCATCGCGTTTTTTTTAAAACATTGTTTATTTATGAGTTCATTCCACACAGAAATCATTGTTAGAAAGGAATAATTATGCTTGAAAAAATTCGGATCACGGCCGAAATTAGAACCAAATATCTTCGATCTTTCATAACAATGCCGTAAGCTGAGTCACCTATCCGCCTCTAAGCACGAAACCACCTCCTCTATAACTTCCGAAGACTGCCCTACATTTTTCTCCACTCTGAGAGTTTCATTCTTTAAGTGACGACTCTTAATGCTGGAAGGTTAAGAACCGCTTGAGGGATATGGATAGGCAGCAGAAGTACGATCGGGACTAAAATCGGAATGGGGGATGGAACAGTACATCAAAACAAGGACTAAACTCACTAGATAGGGTTTCGCATGGCTCAGACCAGGGCATGAGGGATGATTAACATCACTGAGAATATGAGCGGAGAATTTGTTCCATCTTTGAGGAGGGGGGGTTCATGGACACATATACTGGATGAATGTAAAGATACGGAGGAATGGAGGGGAAAGTGTTTACCGTACTCCTTTACAGGATCGAACAGAGAAGATGGTCCTGCTGGACCATGCGGCCAGGCAAGGAAGAAGAGGGGAGATTAGGCAAATTTCTGATGAAAGTGAGACAGCTCAGATGTGAAAAAAGTTTATAATCGGGGCGGGGTTTGGAAGGAAACAAATTGACTGAATTCAGCTGTGTGTATTCATAATGAGATTGCTTTATATTTTTAGGTGCATTTTTAATATTTTAAAAAATATTCTTCTGGTATTTCTTATTTTATTGTATTTTTATTTTTATTTATTTGTTTTATTAATAT
Source organism: Metallyticus violacea (assembly GCA_030762175.1). NCBI lineage: Eukaryota > Metazoa > Arthropoda > Insecta > Mantodea > Metallyticidae > Metallyticus > Metallyticus violacea. Next base: position 79,400,172 of record CM060841.1, read on the forward strand.
ATATGTTTTATATATTATTGTGAATATTAATATTAACCGTACTAAGTGCATTATGAAAGCACGTAGGGTACGTTGAACCCAATTGTTGAAGTTGTTTTGAATGTATTGGTGCCACTATAATAAATACACTACTACTACTACTACTACTACTACTACTACTACCACTACTACTACTACCACCACTACTACTACCACCACTACTACTACTACCACTACTTCTACTACCACTACTACTACTACCACTACTACTACCACTACTACTACTACTACCACTACTACTACTACCACTACTACCACTACCACTACTACTACCACTACCACTACTACCACCACTACTACTACCACCACTACTACTACCACCACTACTACTACCACTACCAATACTACTACCACTACCACTACTACTACCACTACTACTACCACTACCACTACTACTACCACTACCACTACTACCACTACTACTACTACCACTACTACTACTACCACTACTACTACTATTACCACTACTACTACCACTACCACTACCACTACCACTACCACTATTACTACTACTACTACTACTACTACTACTACCACTACTACTATTACTACTACTACTACCACTACTACTACTACCACTACTACTATTACTACTACTACTACTACTACTGATAAACCAGTATATGATAGTAATATTGATTTATAAATGTTCCTTATGTGTGTGCGTTTATCCTCGGAAAAAATAACATTTGTACCTCAAATATTTTCATGTCTAAATCTCCAAAAAGATGAAAAAAGAAGAATTTTTGCAATTTTTCTAAACGTGAAGAAATACCATAACTTATGAAAAAATAATGCTTTTTACATAATTCTTCTTTTTAAAAACTTTTGGTTAGGCACTGTAACTATATAGGGGTTAATTTACACATGGAAATAGTTCATTCAATTAGCGTGTGTAGGACATTCGTTAGCGCATCGACACGGATTTAGCGGTGATAGAAGTAAAATGTTTCACCCCAGGTTTATGCTACTTCCAGCCGCGCTAATGGTACCTCATACTTTTATCTGTAAACTAACTTAACGCCAGTTCCTTACCTGTGAAGCCTCAACAAAGTAGGTTGAAAGAAACATTTCTGCCAGTAATTCAGTGTCACACAATGGATGGATGATCTGGGACGGAAGAGTATAATTTCGGAGCTTGAGCCATACTCACTGCAGCCCTTTGTGCCCACGCTCCAAATAGGAGCACCTCCAGGAGGAAACGATGAGGTGAGGGGGGAATCGGACGGCTAGGATCTAGGGGGGGTCCCTAACATCGCGGTAGAGCCCCCTTCCCCGAGTGTTACGAGCCCTTTCTAAACAGAAGAAGCCCAAGCCACCGTCACACCGCGCCAGCCCATCTCGCCCTGGCACTTTTCACTCTGTAATAACCAACGGACTGAAATGAGGTGAAAAAGGTAAGCGGAAAACTCTTAGAAAAGGAAACTCTATTCCAGCATTCGCCTAAGTGACATAGTAAACCCTCAACGTGAGAATGGGTTGCCCCAAAGTGTTGAAAGCCCGGAATCTTCTGAATGAGAGTCCCTAGCGTTACCGGCTGAGCCACAGCGCTCGGAAGTGAGCATGCTGTCATGCATTTCCGCAAGAGGGGTCAACATACTTGAACCTTACTGTGCTAACATCTGCGAAGAATATCAGCCGATCTGACTTCTACATTGCAGTGAAATTTGATGATACATCGCTGTGCCAGGCTATGCCACCTTGCGTCGCTGCAATATTACAGCTATGATGTCATCGCTGCGCCCGCCATCTGTCGGCCAGGAATGGAATTATCGCCTTCTGTCGTCGTTTCGAATTTCCCTACATCAGGTTGAACAGAAATAAAACTAATAATTTGCAGGCCAATGTTGGAAGTTCCTTTAATAAACTATGCAAAATTAAAACATGGCAGAAATGGGAGAAGTTTGGTATAGACACCGCCTGAAAATGCGAAGAGACCAGGGATGCCAGGGACTGATAAATCAACGAGTGAAAGGTAGCAGATGGGCAGGGAAAAACGACCGCCAAATACCTGTATTGTAATTAAACGTTACCGTTTAAGATGTTAGCGTTAACAATAAACTGCCAAAGTAACAAAATGCAGTCTACAAGCAGCGATAATGAAATTGGAGAAAAGTAGGAGAGGCGATTAAACGGAAAAGGCAAGAAAGTAGGCACTAAAGATGTACAGAATAGCAAGTGGAATGTGCATTTGTCACTGTCCGGATGGTTAGAGACGGCGTTGCAACACGCAATACGCTGAAGGTTGGCAGGACGTTGTGGTGGTGGAAGTCGATGTCGACCCCAAGCGACCCTAGCCGAGCATGGAGTAGATGCGATGGCGTCAAGCCGTCTGACGGACGATGCGCGCGTCCTATCACACTGCCTAATCGCACGTGCTGCTTATGTAACGCAAATTACGTTGCAAGTTTTCTCTTAGCTGATGCATGCCTTTAAACACTAGTCCTTCAGCAGCTACAAGTAGAAAATTGCATGCTTTGAAGCAGGTTGAGATATTTCGTGGTAATGACATCTTATTACATATATTGTACTTGATGTAATTGTTTATTGTATCAATTTGTGCATTTTAGTACTTGGAAATTCGTTTAGTCGCACACAAAAACGATATGATTTGACTGTCAACTACTGCAATACGAAATGAAAAATGTAACAGTGAAAGACATGATCATTGTTAAATTAAGTGGTAACCATACTCGCCTCGTAAACTGATTGATCGCGGGTTCAATCCCTGCCAGGTTTGATGAATTTTGGGGCGTAAAAATTCAAAGTACGCTTTTCTTCGGAAGGGAAGTAAAGCCGCGGGTCCCATGTCGTAGATTTTGGCGCATAAAGGAATCTCAAGTCTGAAAGAAGAGGCCCCTGATCAAAATTTATCGAATGTGGGATACTTCCTCCGAGGAGACTTCGTCCACGCCACTGAAGATGTCCGCCGTAGTTGCGGACTAAACGTCTGGGTTTCTCATCTCCAGCAGACCACTGCACAACAGCCCGGAAGAAAATTGCAGTAATATCTATGTACTGGTGTATATATTAAATCTTTCTTTCATCATTAATGACAGTAAAAATAGCACAACTGCGCGGGTTTTGTTTTGTCCACTATAGGAATCGCTGAATGTCTTCACAATTGGTGGGAGCTGATGAACAAACAGGTACATCTGGTCCTATTTTGGCCTGATTGTTTAGATGGCATTCGATACCATCTATACTTTATAAGGGAAACTAGTCGAGGACTTGTTTCCTTTTTAAAATCAATGGCAGTTTTAACCTGGTACTGGATTCACAATTAATGAAGGATATGTTTCTCTTTTATCTTAAGGACTGAGAAACAAAATGTACATTTCAACTCATTTCTTCAAAAAAGTGGACTTCTTCCTTTTTCAAATCACAGATTCGTTTACCTTCTCCAGCTGCACATAAGATGGTACAGAAAGGAACAGGTGACGTCTGTATTGGTGAATGATGTCCCTTCGGGATTTTTAATTCAAAATATGTTATTTTTTATTTTGTTTTTATTTATCATGGATTACGAATGTCATATTTGGGTAAGCTAAAGATTAAAGTATCATAATTTGATTTACAAATACGTGATGCTATGATGTTTTACTTAGAATAATTATTTAAATGAAAAATTTACTTCCTCTCTCACTACTTAAATGAGGAGGGGAAGTTAATTAAAATGGGTTCAAATCCCTAGGGGTCACCCACTCTGACTTTGGATTTTTTCGTGGTTTCCCTTGGTCGCTAAGAGAGAATGCTGGGAGAGATACCTCCATTCTCTCACTTCACCTCATTTCTTTCCTTGGGTTCTGTTCCATGATCAAAAGAGCCAGGCAAGGTGCACTGGTGCTGTGTGCGTGGTGACGATAGCTTGCGCTTTTGAAAGGTTTCTGTTTAGAAGTGGGCCTTCGGAGAGGTTGAAACTGCTTGGATAGGGGTATCGTCGGCTTCGGGGTGTTCTGTCTGGAAACAACTTAGAAACCCGATCTGCGTTCGTATTGGCCGATTGTTGATTCTGACCTCCCGATGTCTTCCTCACCTCATCCTCCTGTAGGTGCCCTCTTGGACGTATAGCTGCAAACAGCCAGCCTTGAGTACGGTTGAAGTATTTCCTCCTGTGTCTCTTCAAATCCAATCAATTTTCTCTCATTCGCACAGAAGTTTAAATACCTTTGCCTTTTTTGTGAGTCATTTAAGAATTAGTTATTTGTGCCAACGATGAATAAGAAAAGATCATGCGTTAATTCCGGGAGTTATGCTGGATGCCTTAGTAATATGATATTGAATATCTCAATTAAGTACTTGTTGGTTACATTGTCGAATTGTAGCAAACCTGTTCCCTTTTCCCTTCGAATTCTCCATAATGCTATTTTAAAGTCTGAAGAGTTAAAAATGTGCTTTTTTGAATTGATTATTGCTACAAAATCCAGCAAACGAACGTGAATACTAACATCTGCCTTCCAAAAAACAGTGTTTGCTTTAACTTTTCAGTTGAAGCCTGTGATTGGAATTCCTTTTAGGGGGGAGTAGGAGTGTTTTGTCTGTATCCCATATCTGGTTCAATTGTGGTCGCACACTTTCCGTCTCTTGTACTCTTATAAAGAAATTCACTTTTCTTTTCGTAACTTCCTGCTCTGTACAACTTGTACAATGTTGCCACAAGTGTAGTTAGTTATCTGTTATGTAAAGGACTCTATTGTACAATAGAACGGTAGACTTATAATAAAAAGTTAATAGTAGAAATGCGATCCATGAAAGTTTTTATAGATATCTATGTAATTGCAAATATAAGAATACTAGTAAGTTCAAATATCAATGTAATTATTAATTTACTTTATATATTTTAAGGAATCAGTAGATCTAAATATGTGAGTAGTGTTGCCAGGTGGTGGAAACAAAATTTCTGATAACCCATTCCAGATTTGTCCATAAATATCTCCATCAAAAAACAATAGCAATAAAATTATAAATGCTAATGTATTTTATATATTACAATACTAGGCATATTTTTATTATTTACGTACGTAACCTATTTTCTAAATTTTCTGTTTTCAAAACGAAGAAAAATTTCACATTTTCACATCGGTCCCATTAAATAGAGAAAGTAAGCGATAGCTTTAGAAAACGAAAACAGCCTCGTTATGACAAATTTATTATCTGGGGAGCGATAGTAAATTTAACTTTAAAGTCAAATGCCCATCGTTAACAATACAATTTGCTTTGTTTTTAGCATGTTCAGTGCACAAATGTGCATTTTCATTGTTGTTATTTTGAACTCATAACTTGTCAAAGCATTTCATAAATGTAATAATAAAAACAAAGGGGAAGAATTAATAAAAGTGAGTTTAATGCGCTTTTAAGCGCGTTAAGAAATGTAAAAAATGCCCAATATTTTTCTCCAAAATATTAATCCTATTTTGTTTCCGCACACCCACCACTGTATAAACACCTCCAATCTGGCACCACTGTATATGACCTAGTAACGGTAAAAGTGATGATATAATATTGAGTATATGCGATTAAATAAGACATGCTTAAGAATGACATGGTCTTACATATTTAAAATATTTAGTATGTATCTTTATTTGTGTTGTTTTTAGGCTCCTGCTAAATAAGCAGAAATAATTTCTTTGCTGCATTATATTTTTAAAATAAACAGTATAGTATATTTAACACTTTTTTCACGGTTTTCCTTTGGAATGCAAAACAATACAAACAAATGATCGAGCGCAATCGGAAAAATCGATTTTCATGCCATTTCTTGATTAAACTTGCTGCGACGTAGTCGCATGCATGAGAAATGATTGTGGTTATCTCCAAATGTAAAAATAAGCCTTGAATAATGAAAAAAGTAGTAAAATATTTAATAATCACTATATGAATGGAACGAAATAGCTACCAATTTTTTACGAATGATAATAATTCGTTTTTTTTTTTATAAATTTTAACAAGTCGACATAACATAATTCAAGTTATAACGCCGTGTGACAAACACATGTTCCTCCGTCGTGCACTTTTATGACGTCACTTGTAACACTTGTACGAGTGTTGTGCATTATTTTGTGGAATAGAAATGTTCAACTGCATACTTCACAACGGAAGTAATCAACAATAGATCAGAAATTTGTGGAATGGCTTCCAGGGATTAAAGGACACCTTTTAAGGATTATAAAAACTTTACATCCTCGCAGGTAATTTTTTTCTTTTTTCCAATCCTTATACATCTGACTTAGCCTAGTCCGCACGTCTTTGATTTTGATTTTTCACTTTTATTTGTTTGTTTTTATGCAACAAGTTATTGACATTGTAATATACAGAGCTTAGGCAGTACAAGATTTTAGCCAGCTTTCTCAAAATGGGAGAGATCCGTGTCTTGTTCCACGTAAACTAAAATAAAAAAGTGAAGAAAAAGTGGACAAGAAACAAGACGAAGATGGGAACAAGTTTAAATAAAATATTGAGAAACGTGATTTGAAGATGTTATAAAGTGGGAGTACAGTCCCAGCAAAGATACGCTCACTTTTAGGGGGAGGAAGTAATTGCGTTGTACTGATCTTAGCTGGCGCGAAATTCCTCTAAAGATGTTTTAAGCCTACTTTGCTGCAAAGAGGAGTATACTGCAGTGAAAGAATATGCACATGTCAACTGGAGCTTGCTTATGTAATGATTTAATATACGTTTCTTTGGTCAGTTAGAGAATAACATTTCAGCGTTTGATCTGAGAAGTTTTTTTTTTTTTTTTTTTTTTTTTTTCCGATAACTCAAAGGTTTCCAATAAACTATTACGGTAAAATTATTTTGCAGAGTGGAGTTTCAAATAAAAGCATAACATTATTACTGCTTATAATATTAAAAGTAATTGAACCCCACGCTATGTCTTGTCAATCCCTGCCTAGATCCACTAAGTCTGCAGCCGACTGGATTCTATTTCTAATAGGTAGAGGCGCGCAAGATCAGCACTGACCTCAATATTTTCAATTTTGTTTCATGATCAAGAAATGAGATATATTAATGGCTGAGTCGGGGAAATTTGCCAGACCAGTTAAAAGGGGCATTAGCATCTGATAAATAGTCCATGAAGCTTTGTAAGTAAAGTTAAAAATAGTGAAATGATGTTATAAATAAATACGAAGTAAAGTAACAAAGTAAATACAGTACGACATTGGTAATTATGCGACCAAATACTGTCGATTGCTGGAAAAAGTGATAATCAACTTGCGAAGTTGCACTGCAGGACGTAAAGGTTCCAAAGTCGATTATCATATAACTATTATAACACTACTTATTATTTAAACTAAAAACCGCAATATGCACAACACATTTACTCAATTTCAAATGTTTGTGTTCTGTCTTTACTTTCTATATTTTTCCTTTAAAATTATATTTAATTTTTATTATGACTGAAAAAAGAATGCAGGCTTTATAAAGGAAAAAAGTACCACATTACAAATTTAACTAAAAAAATACGAGTGGTTGGTCTACACGCTTGGTGATCGCAACGAGGGCAGGCAGCTGCCGCACTAAATCAGCATTGCATAGGGTGGACATAGACAGTTACTACCATGCTTTACTCGCCGGAAGTACTATGAAGGTGTGGAAATGAGGTCGTTCTATTCCCGAATTCGTCATATAGAAAGAGTGTGTGTCCCACTTTAAATGACCCGATTTCAAAAGCAATGAGAGGAGGGCTTGAAGAAACAGTTTTCGACAAGTGTAAAAAATTGAGGCCTCGATACTTGTAAGTTTCGTTTCTCCTGAAGGGACTAAAGCTTACGATGGTTGGTTGACCTCGCATTGATTTAATAAAATAATAATAAATTTCTAGTGTGATTCATTTTCTATCAAACGAAGACGTTATATTTTTTCATTAATTCCTAACAGTATTAGGATACTATAATTTTCTTATTAGAAGTTAGAAGCGACTGTGTGATGTTCTCCCCTAAATTTACAGCAATCCTAGTTCCCAGCACACATAATTGTGATAGTGCCTTTCTATTTAGTATTATTTTAAGAAGCATACATTCCTCTTCAATAATTCAAAATCACTCCTTTGTTATCATTTGAATACCTAGATTTTTAACTAACACAAAATGTTATTTGTTGCACACATAATTACATATGTATATACTATATATTTTTACATTTCGTGGAAAAAATTAAGAACTAGGTTATTTCTTATATACCTATAAAGTTCCTCGTTTTCTCGTTGTCGGTCCTGGCGAAGTAGTGGTTACTATACTTGCCTCCTAAACCCAAAATCCCGGGTTCGAACCCGGCCAGGACCGATGGATTTTTTCGGGCGTAAAAATCCTAAGTATGGCTTCTTCGGAAGGGAAGTAAAGTCATGGGTCCCATGTCGTACATTTACGGCACGAAAAAGAACCTCAAGCCTGAAAAAAGAGGCCTCTGGGCAAAATTTGTAGGCCGTTTCACGCCCTGAATTGAATGGGACGCTGATAACCTGAGATATTAAACAGTGTCCATAAATAAATCAATCAATCAAAAAGTTTCTCGTTCAAACGTTTCTGGTTTTGTTATACGTACATCTCTTCCCATCCTTCCACTCACAACCATGACAGTCTACTGCCAGCTGACCTTCGAAGAGTTGTCAAAAAGCAATTCTAAATATTGGTCGCTACCCCCCCCCCCTTACCCATTACTGTACGTTGTTTTAGTCGGATCTTTATAATATGTGTTCAAGGCACTGAAGGTGTCTCACTGTGACCAATTGTCGAAAGTTGTGCTTTTGCTCACTTTTGCTGTTGGCATCTTCTCTCATCTGTCATAAATTGAAGTTTTTCATCATCTCAGGCAGCCATTTGTTCATGCCACGAATTCTTAAAGCTGGTGTGTCTCTTTTATATGTAATGCTGTATTTTTCTTAGAGATCACATCTTAGTGTTACAATCTTCCTATTCGTCTAGCCATATCAGTTCACTGCTATGGGAGCATTTATCAAGTACACATATGCGAAATTTAAAGATACACATTTGAGGTCGGTTTGTTTATCTCAGGCACTGTATTGTTATCATTAGATCATTAAACTCCTCTAGTAATGGGATTTATAAAACTATATGCATTCTGATTTATTAATTTTGGAAGCGGAATGCAGTTCTGCAAAAATTAAAACGCTCTTGAATATTCTCTTGATTTTATTTGTTTTCCCCTTGTACGAAAGGTATATTTGAAGTTGAAAAAAGCTAGAAAAGAAAGAAACCATCATTTTTATTGTTTTTCAAAATATTTTCCTTAAGATTTATACAATTTTGTATTCGTTCAAACCAATTCTCGAAACTTTTTTCCATCTGAATTTGATATCTCAAAAAAATTGGTCTTAAAGGCTTCAACAGCTTCTTGAGGTGATGAAAATCGCTGTGCATACATTTTTTGTTTGACATTCGGGAACAAAAGTAGTCGTTAGGCGATAAATCAGGTGAATACGAGCAATAAGACATTAATTCGATGTTTTTCTTCTTCAAATAATCAATTGTTTGACGTGCTGTGTGAGCTTCATCATGACAAAGATAATTCATAGATTCCATTATTTTTACATCCGGTTGATTCATATTCAGTAAGGTATTTGAGTTACAGGGGCTAACTGAGAAACCGTAGACGCTGCAAAAAGGGAGATAGAGCCACTGTACCTGAGGTTAATATTTTTATTTTAGTTTTTATGTATTACTGAAAGCATAAAATGATCATGTATTTTAATCTGAGAATAATGAGCATTAACTTGTGTTGTAAGAGATATTCAAACTAATGCCCCTTAGCGGCAATACATTGCTGGCATCTACGTAGAAAATTCTTGTATTTAATCTAAATTTTCTTTCTAAGAATACATTTCTGGTTATTGAGAGAGTCTGTCTGCCGTAAAATTTTAACAATTGGAAAACATTTTCTTTCCTTGGAATAAGATTGTCGACATATTTTTTTTGCGAATCGCCTAACTGAGAATGCGTTTTCACATATGTATCGTTCAAAACATCCGTTGAAGACATTGAAGACTATGATTATGTAGTGGTATATAAGGAAACACAATTTACACACAATAAAAACGCCGGGTAACACACGAATGGACAACCAATAATTCCTCAAACTAATTGAAGATTGGCATTGAGACATAGGATGTCGAAAATAACAGAAAATCTAATGTATGTTAAATATACCTCGAAATGACTCTGTAATGTTATTATCATTTTTTCAAGTTCAAAATTAAGTCATAGTGGCTATCAATAATGTAAATGATATTAAATAAATTAGGTTCAATATTAAAAAAAGTCTTGTTCCATGACGCACCCTTAAATCTGATTGTACAGTGCATTCAGTGATGCTTTCCGTGGGGTTTTTCATATGAGCGAGCCCCCACTCGTTTGCTGCGCCGTGGAAGGGGTAGCAAGCCAGCTTGCTTACTGTTTACCTTGCTGACTGTCGCAGTTGCAGCGCAGCTGTTCCCGGGTATGTGTTGGGTTGTTCGTTTCTTAATTTGACAGCATATATAAAGTGCATTATGCCTTGTGTGTTTACAACCACAATGTACGATTCATATGTGTTAACTCAGTGGTGAAAGAATCATAGGATCAAATTTTTTGGTATACATTTGATTATTGAATACCATACTAAACGCTTTTTTCAGATAATTAACCGACAGGAGCGTTATCTTGCATTTTTTCAACAGGATTCTGCCACTGCGAATAATTCCATGAGAACAATCGCAATGTTTCCGCAAGACCAGAGCTATTGGTAGGGATTTATATCCCCCTCGGCCTTCCCGACTTAACAGCCTGTGATTATTTTCTCTGAGACGAATTAAAAAATGCCGTATACAAGATGAGCCCGCACATCATTAAAAAACTTAAAGATAATATTCGTTAGGAAATTGTCCGGATTTCTCAAAATGAACTGCAGCGAGTGATAAATAATTTCCGAATGAGATGCTAAAATGTGTGGAGATAATTTAGTAAGTAACAAGTCTCTTAAATTTTCCCTCCCATTAAACATCGAGACCCGGCTGGCTAACTGTCCATAGGCAAAACCTTCCGGGGGAAAACAAAACTGATCGCACGGTATATAAAATAAATCCTCCGATCCTTTTTCAGTGCTTGTACACAAACCACTCTTAAAATGAATTCTTGAGACTTCATTGGAAATTTTATCTTTCCTTGCTTTGTAATTCCAATAAGACACTGCACTCTCCATTACAGTTGACGATTACGTTGAAATGGAGGAGGAGAGAGTTGCACATGAAGAGTTACCAACCTATCATACGAACATTGTCCCGCAACTACAGCACAATTAGGGGAGTTTCAGATTTATTTTTAAATACCAGTAGTCATTGCAAATTGTATTTATGTTCAAATAAAATATTTGCATTACTCCATATTATCACAATACATCTAAAATAGCGAAACATAATATTTTAAAAGGATAACCTCTGAATTTTTGGCCTTCTGTATTTCAGGTTACAAAACCCAGAAGAGGGCAGACAAGGCTGCGACCAAGGCAAGCCTACAATGGAAACGATAACTCCACTAAAAGATCCTTCTCACCTCTCCCTGGCAGTGACATAGAAAACCATTGTTACGGTTGCGGAAGACAGGTTAGGTCTTCAATCGTATTATTGGTGATCGGCTATCTAAGTCACAGACAACGAAATAGTTAAATTTAGAGAGCATTTCATTTCTTCCAATAAAATTTAACACATACAAGCTTTACCGCTTTAATGAGCACTTAGCCCCTGCTGCACATGCATTAATTATGGATGGGCTTCTCTCAGTATGTATGTTTACTGAGATAGTTTTTAAGAAAATAGAATTTAACAATTTGCAATTATGCTTAAGAGACTGGGTGATGTTGCGCAAAAAGGTACAAATAATTTTCTTTACATTCTTTTCAAAAATTGAAAAAAAAAAAAAAAAAAAATCAATGGAAAGAGCCAACACTATCAACAAATTCTTAATAATTGTTTTTACAGAGCTTGTTGACTTTTACATGAAATATTTTATTGTTTTTCTAAATGTAATCTGCATGTATCGGTTTTAGGTAACCATTTCAACTACACAAGTAAATGTTCAATGAAAATAACATTAAAAGATATAAAAATAACATGAACAATACTCTAGTGTTAACTTTAAATTGCACTATCACAAATGATATTTACGCTACTTTAATTGTGTCATTCATAAATAATTATTGACTACACAAAACAGTAAATATACATGATAAGTAGAAACAATTGAAAAAAAGCACTTTCATTTTCCCTAGATTGTGCATTGATTTGATCACGTGCTTTTGCTCAATATTACGAGCCTTCACACTTATTTTCATGAAACCAATGAATGAATTTTAAAATGCTTTTTAGGCAATGAATCTAGATGTGTACATTTTATGATTAATTAAATATTACATTTGATCATAAATAGCTTTCACTAATATATAGCGTATAATATTCTAGAATATTTTAAAGCCTTTTCAGGAAAAAAAAAAAACATTATCATTTTTTGTTACCGTTCAAAAAACAGAAGCACTGTATTACTTTTTTACTTTTCATATTCAAAGGAATAATACCTACCGAGGAATGTGTAGGGTTTCTTTCTACTTGTATATTAAAATATTAAAACAGGATACTATCTCAGACTTATAAATATAAAACATCATATATAAATGTCTATCTTTATGCTGATATTATAATAACACAATATTTGTAAGATTTACAACGACTCATATATCAATTATACAAACATTTAAAACATAATTTTGAAAATTCCATACAGAAAAAAAAAATATAATGGCGCACCAAGGAAAATACCCTCCCCAATCAGAGAAATATAAAAAATCATAGTGTTTAGATTAGGTTATCATAATAAATTAAACACGAAATAAAATAACTAAACATTTGTGTAATGACAACTAGTACAAAAAAAGATTTAAAACTATAGTTGATTGTATTTTATTTGTAATGCAACATATTCAAAGCACATGGAATCTCTCAATATGCTCCCCATCAACGCCAATGCACCGTTGCCTCCTTCTTGGTAACTTCATTATGCGCCACCATTCGCGAACAGCTGACTGAATTTTCTCGTTGTTGTTAATATTTTACCTTGCACCGAGTCTTTCATATTGTGGAATAAGCATCGGCGAATATGGGGGATGTGGCACAACCCAACGTCGTAGCGTCGAAGCCGTGCAAGGGTTGCTATTGACAGTCGTTCCTTGAGGAAGCCAGTCTTCAGTATTTCTGAAGTGTCCCACAAAACGGCGATCGTCTACTTGCCCGCAGAAGAAGCAGCACGAAATTTCTTAGACTGGGGATTTACTGGACGTTCCCATTGCAAGGATTGGACTTTATTCTCTGGTAAGTGGTAGTGATCAGTTTCTCAAAAAAAAAAATCAGATGTTCATTAGCCGGCAGCCAACGATACGACCAGTACTCAGATTCTTGAGTGCAGATTTCCTGCAGCAGATGAACCCGCTAATCTAGTTGTAAACTGTTTTCTATGCCGGAGTTTCTTGACCATATATTTGAATTTTTGCAGTTTTGACGTCTCCTCTTCCACAATAACCATGTAGTCACCTTCCATATTATCCACGTCTTTCTCTACTTAAAAATAAACGAACTCTGTCCTTTTGCTACACACTCAGTTTACAACCGCTAGCTAGGCTCTGCATGGAGTACTACTATTAGTTCATCGCTCTAGGAATGGGTATGTTCATAGATTGCGCGGTATTCGCAAAACCTGCTATTGCTGATAATTTCCGAACGCAAATTTAACACTGGACGAAATATAAATATCCATATGCCATCTATAGAATAGGGTTCATTATGTTCTATCAAAATATTCCCCACCTTGCTCTAATATATTAAAAATGTATTTATTTAAGGAGAGTCAAAATGCTCTATTCACGCCGATGTCAAACTTGGAAAATTTATTATGCATTATCTCAGAAGCTATTGAAGACACTGTATATTTGCTGGTAATCTTACAAAGATATTTTTATGTAAACGAAACAAAAGAAGTTGCACAGAATAAAAAGAAAGTTACATCTTTTTAATATACTTGCATTTTATTGAAAAAATATTATAAAAATATGTGTATGTGGTATTTTCAAATATTCCATTAAATTAGTTGTTACTGTGCAAAAGTAGTTGATAAAACTTCCAAGTCTTTATGCTTATGTAATAGGGTATTTGCGTGGAAAATTGCATATGTTCCAGAAATAGCAATTAAATATTTTTTTTAAAAAAAGCTCACATTTGTAGAAGAAATAGAACTTCAAAACGCTCCAGGCTGATAGTTTTCCATATCTTTATCTTATTCTGATGTATTTTATGATATATTATTTTTATTTGCGAAAGAATTAGAAAAATGCTGTAGATTGTAATTTTAAAACAGTAATAATTAATTTATCAAATCAAAAATATATTAAAAACTGAAAAAATCAAAATGTTCAAATTATATAAAAATATGAAAATGTAAAACAACATGAAATATGTCATTCATTTCCCTATAAACCTGCACCTTGCAAACTATTATTTAATATAGCTTATTGTTTGATCCAAGAATTTTTAAATTAACAGTTACGTTAAAAAGTGCAATGGAAAAGTATTTTGATAGGAGGTAAAGAATCTCCTTTTCGTAGCTCGGAGCTGCTGTGTTAAATATAAATAACTATTTAAAATACTAAGCCATACTTGAACATACCTTGAAAAAAAATCTTCAACTTCCCAAGGGCTCTTGATAATGAACACGCATTTGTAGTTCATTTATTGATTTATCTTCTCTAGTTTGAAATGTTAATTTTCTTATTGCGTGTTCTTATTCCGTATTCTTTCATTATTTAATCTGGATCTGTATGGTATCCTTAAATGGAGACAACTTTTGCTATTTTATACTAAGAAATAGTTATACATACTTTAAAGGAAATACGAACTGATTAAGTACACTCAAATGCTCAAAGTTTCCAGCCGAAGAGCTTTATCAAGAAGAAGCCCTTTTATTGTAGATCGTTGCAAAATACTGTAGATATATACAAGCAAGTACATATTCTCTAAATGAAGGAAAACCAAACTGGCCCGAGGTATGTTCTCTCTGTTGTGTTTGGTGCATCTACAACCAGAATGCTCTAGTTCACAAGTTTTATAACACTCTATGATTTACTTTACACTTTTTACTTCTAATATTGTGAAAATATTTATAATATGTTATTAGAATTTTAAAAAATACAAGAGTATAACAATGAGGAATTTATAGTCTAAACTGACGTATTTAAATGGTTGTTTCTCAGAGACCCAGCAAATTGTGGCATGCAAGATATGACAGTTGAGTGCAGTAGTGTAAATAGCTTACGGGGTTATCATTGTACATAAAGTAGGCTGTAAGTGTATCGGGGCATGATTGTGGGGGTGAAGTAAGGACTCCAGGGAACGCGTCTGTTGTGTGTCGAGCGTGAGAACGAAGCCACCTGAGTATCTTGCTCGCCCCGGGGTATACAGGCGGGGATGCTCCTTCTGATGTAACACATGACTATCCTTTACAAAAAAATTATACAAGGAAAAACTTCCCAGGCTATCTTCGAACCCGCCGCTTAAATATCAAACCGTTTACACTTTCAAACACAAAATGAACACCATTAACTATTCATAGAGAGAGACATGGAACATTCCGAATGTTATACATACATGTTAAAAATGGTTTTGTGTTAGTATATGCAAATATTCGTTAATTAATGGCCAAGAGTCTTCGAAAATATGTTGTTACAAGTAGTTTATTATAAGGTTTGTTATATACAGGTATAATCTTCTTTAAGTATGAAATTTTACATAGTACACCTCTCTCCAAAATAGTAGTCATGTTTCTTTAGAAATATTTATTGACAATGAGGCGGATACTTATGACGGCTGGAAACACTTTTTTGACAGGTTCTTCAGAAGAACCGGCTCCACAGTCTTTACCACTGCTTCTGATTATAGAAAATTTCTCTCATGAAGCTGTTTCTTCGATTTTGGGAAAGGAAAAAAGTCACATAGGGCTAAATCTGGACTATATGGAGGGTGAGGGACACACTTCACGTTAATTTTTGTGAGATATTCAGCAGCAACATGCATTATCATGATGCAGTACACACAAATGTTATTTCACTTTGCAGAGTTTTCAGAACATCTCTGTAGTGTTGCCCAGTTACAGCTGTATGCTTTTTTAAATAGTGTTTAAGCCCATTTTTACTACTGAGGCATCACAGGGGGTGGACACTGATGATACATGAGATGAAATGATAAATTGGGAAAAGGATATCTTTTACCAAGGAAAAGATCTAAGTTTAGGGTACCTCTTAAGCATTTGCATTTATGAGGACTGAGGAAAACCTGGGAAAAACCCCAGTCAGGGAGGACGGTCCTGGTGGGATTCAAACCCCAGACCTCCCGCTCACTAGTCTGTGCCTTAACGATCTCTGCCACTCGTGGCGGTGTTACAATTGTGTTTGCAGATACGACATGTTGATAAATGTTCCTTGAATGTCCAAAAATGAGATGACCATAACTTTCCCTGCAGAAGCAAACACTTTTGCTTTTTACTCCACCTTCAACTTCGCGGGAAAGTCCTGTTTGTTCGGAAATCAGCAGTCTTGGAACTACCGTGCAGAAAACACGTCTCATGTGCTACTTTTCAGTTACCAACTTGTGGATGGCGTTCAGTGAATTTTTCAGAAAATTCTGAAAGTGTTTTAAATGATTCTTTCTCACACTGTCAGCACGGTTTAACGTTTTCTTCCGTTAGAGCACAAACTGGAGACCTGGGCTCATCTTCCTTTGAAAGTGATCGCCTCCCCTCTTCAAACATCTTAAAGCATCTTCGAGCTGTGTTATAATGAAGCACAACTTCCTGTAACATTACACAAACCTCAGTTGAAGATCTAGTGAGATGAAAGCAGAATTTTAGAGCAGCATACTGTTTGTCACGTGTCACCTCCATTTTGTTGTAAGCGGAACTGAACATGTCTCTCACAGGCGGGAACCGCAAGTGGCAACAATGAAATTAATACTTCGTGCACATTACGCACTAATATAACAAAATATTGTAACCTTAAATTTTAACATGAAAAGTTATGCCTGAAAAAAAGTGTGTTCATTCTTTATAGAGTACCTTGCGTATTTACAGAGACAGCAGTAATAAAAATAAAGTCCGTTACGCAATAGCTGCGTAAATTAAGCCAATTCCTCAGAAAGTTGAATAGATTTAAATTTTATTATAAAATTCAAATTAAGCCTCAGTAATTAATGAAATGAAGTAAGCAATAGAATTACTGTATGGTATTAGGGGAACAAAATTAGAATTCTTGTAATATATAAGTACCACAAAAGAGAAACTACATTTTTATAATTATTATAATATTGAGATGAAAACGCAAAATTAATTGTATACTAATAATTAAATTAAATATATGACCACTAATATACATAGCTATACTCTGTGGGAATTTTTAAAATATTTAAATGTAAACATGTTTATGAACTGAGCCATTGCATTTATTAAACAGAGAAAAATAATAAAAAATTTTGAGTTACATTGTGTGTTCATATGTTTCAATAAAACAAATACAAGTTAATATTCAGAAATAATTACAATATACCAATGAAATACACAATCAACAATAAACAATCGAAAAATTCGTCGATTTTCATTGACTCTGAAATTTAATTTAAATGTTATTATAGTAATAACATGTAATGCAAAAGTTTTCTGAGGGTTATTACAGAGCGCTCTTACATACAAATATAATACTCAAAGACATATTAGAGACATATTGATATTTCACATTTGTTATCTTCACGACGATAAAAATATGCATCGTTATAAATGTCGTTTTTATACTGAGTTAATTTGTAATTTTATTTTAAAAGAATAGAGAGAAAATGAAATGCTAGAGCGCTTTTTAAATTTCCGCTTTCATGTTTTTTTTTTTTTTTTTTTTTTTGATTTATTTATGGACGCTATTTAACATCTCAGGTCATCAGCGTCCCATTCAACTCAGGGCGTGAAACGGCCGACAAATTTTGCTCAGAGGCCTCTCTTACAGACTTGAGATTCTTTTTCGTGCCGTAAATGTACGACACGGGACCCACGGCTTTACTTCCCTTCCGAAGGAAGCCATACTTAGGATTTTTACGCCCCGAAAAAATCCATCGGTCCTGGCCGGGTTCGAACCCGCGTTTTGGGTTTAGGAGGCAAGTATGGTAACCACTACACCACCAGGACCGACAAATTTTCATGTATACCGCTATTTCTAAAGATCCGATTTCCATGATTTGCAGAAATTATTTTTTTTTAAATCGTATATACAAGTTTCGTTGCGATTTTTTTTAAACCGCTACAGAGTTTGGAAATTTTGGATTTCAGGTACCCCCCAATAGTCTGATTTCACTGATTTACAAAAACTATTTTTCTTCTTTTTTATGGTAGTTTTCGGCGCCTAGTAGGCAAGATCGATGGAGATTTGATGACTATTTTCAAAAATGTCTTCATGGGTACAATCCCAATTCCCTAATAATGTGCAGAGCAGTGTTCTCGGAGAGCTAGTCACTCAACATGACGTACAGCTGCACGGCGAAGTTAACAATGTGGAAGTTACGATGAAGAACTAATGGCCAAACCCTCTATTGTCGTAAACTGTGTGTGTATTCTTCCATTTCACCTTCATACATTTAATCACGAGTGTTGCAATGTCAGGAAGACCTTAATCAAAGTCTTCGCAGGAAGATTTTTGAAGGCCTTCACAACGATGGTAACTCATCTATTGTGCTTGTGACTTATGGCTAAATTATCAGCACAATTCTTCATCAGATCTCTCTTTGCAAGACACCATTTTTGCTGGCAGGAAGCAGGTGATCACTTGATCAGAAATTACTCGCCGCTGATCGTCTCCAATGTACATTATTCCTCCCATTGTTTGAATATCACGCTCCTCTGGTCACTTAAAGTTCACAATAGTGTTCCGATATATGTCAATAAACCTCCAGATTCATGAAATGCACATGCCTAATGCATGTTCTGAACTTAACACCTATATAGATAAGAGTCACTAACACTTTGTTCAACATTCCAAGCATATTTCATATAATCTGTGCTAATTTGATTCTACGCTTTCGTTCTTTGTGCGTGTGCAGTATATTGTATTTAGGTAGAAAAAATAAATGTGGCTGTGTATGGAAAACAATATTACGAAATTAATTTGTCCTTAATGTGTTACAAAGGTGTATGAAAAATGAAGGTGCTTCATGCCGGGTGAACCTACGCTCTTAGCCACGGCATCACTGCACACTCTGCCACAGAGCTAACGGAACACACATAGTAGTCAGGGTCTTTAGTACATGTCATATAACGTACCCGCTGCAGTGTCTACACAGTTTTGCTGGTTACCTTGTGAACTGCGCGCTATCTTTAGTAGGACTTAGAACTTAGCGTTCAAGAGATGACTCATTTCATTGTAAAAGGGTGTACATAAAAAAGGATTATCTTGCCAATTACAAGCTACCTCACATTCATGTAAAGCTTAAAGCAAATAATTATATCCTTACCAGTGGAAACATTCTCTGGTCTATCACTATTCTTCTTTATTTCACTTTCAGTTTTAAATGTAAGCTTAGGCAGTCTCCTATTCTCATGACCAGGGTCACTAAGTACTTTTTATCCAACTATATTTTCAGGCTATCTTCGTGTTATTTCCCCCTCTTTTACCTGGGCAGTCCACAGTTGCTGGCAATATCTTTCTACAAGCCCCAGACTTATGGGTCAGAACCTCTCAAGTATTTACCTATGTAAACAATATTAAACTACTTAAACCCGTTTCTGGGCCCCACCTTTGGGGCCTCTACGGCAGAACAATCCGGTTCCATCCGACACAGACCGCCTCTTGTGATTGAGAATCCTGTTGTGTCTTTCTCGAGTCTTCCAGGAATCCACTGCCAGAAGGCATTCTTTATTGCAAACGTTGCTAAAACTGTTGTCCTGTATGCTTCTTAAAGAAAGCGTGCTGCTCCTGTATTCGTTTTCCAGCCATCATCACTTCATGGATTTGGCCAACTTTGACCTGTTCCGTCATCTTTAAGAATACTATGATCTTGCTTGCCATCTTAAATATGGTTGACGTATATCTCTTTTATTTCTTTCTTTGTGGAATGTATGTAAATATCAGAATTATTACCAAAATATGTTCTAATCTCAATACTTATATATTCTAGTGTCTTATTAATTGAATAAAAAATAATTCATCCAATACTGTAGTGTTTCTTTAAGAGCGTGTTTAGCCAGTTGCATTTTTTAAATGATCACAGTATTTACGAGAATCTAATGCGCACATTTTTGTCCAAACGCAAAGCATTAGATTTGCCTACTATTGCATAGAGCGTTTGAATAGTAGCTAGTCACGAAATGGAGGGCAAACAGAGAACAACATCTTATGATGCTACTTTCAAGCGTAAAGTAACAGAAAGGCAGGAAGAGAGTTCAATGTAGCTGAGAGCAACGTTCACTTGTGGCGGCAATAAAAATTGATATTATTTACAAGTAAAGCTAGTAGAAAGAAATTCACTGGTCCTCGCAAAGAGAGACATCCTGACATTGAAGAAAAAGTTTTGGAATTCGTACATGAAAGGAGGAAAAACGGGTAACTTGTTATTAGTGACACCATAAAAAATAACTTTTTCTTCTTTGATTTACACTAACTGTCTTGGCAACAGGACGAGTATTGGATTTTATCCTACATGCTGCAAGATGTAACAATAGTGCATCTATAAATTCTATGTTCTGATCGTTTTATGAGGCGGACGGGCTTATCTCTAAGAAGCCATACAACAATATGCATAAATCTTTTTTTATGGTTTTAACTTTCAAATTTTGGTGCGCATTACATTCCAGGGCAAATTCCGTCCACAGCTATACATTTTGCAACGTTCGAATTTTTGATTAGTTATTTTCTTTTAGCATAAGTTAAATTTTGTAATTTATATGTCTACAATATTATAAACGACAGTTTATAATCACAGGACGTTTCTGGAAACACGCTGAATTTTGAAATGCGCATGTATTCTGTTCGATATAGAACCACCTTCCCAAAGCAACTGTGTCAGCCATTTTTATATTTCCCATGTTAAATTAGCCAGTTTTAAGACCCATTATCTCAGGAACCATAATATATATTAAATTACAATTTTTACACTATTTCTTACTGTTACTTATAACTACTAAAATATTTTCTTTTCACCAAGTAAAAAGTTCGATATATATATATTAAATAAACTCATTATCTAGGAACTGAATTTCTTTTTCTGCATACATACTTATACATACAAATGGTTTTTGGAAATAATTTACAATAGTGGTAATCTAAAATTATCGCGCAATCTACGGACATGTCCATTCGTAGAGCGATTCATTGACACTAGTACTCCATGCAGATGTTATATGGCGGTTGTAAGTAGAGTGTGTAGCAAAAGGACATGTTCGTTTGCTGACTAGTAGAGAACGACGTAAACAAGACAAAAGGCTACTATCATAGACAAAAAAGGAGGGCGGAAGGTATCAGAATTGCGGAAATTCAACAAACTGTACAAGTTTAAACTTGCACTTGTGCATGCTTTGATAGCTTAAGGTGCACTAATATCTGCGTTAATATCTATTCGCTCTTAGAGTGGTCCTAACCTCAACAAACAACGTATCCTTCCTTAATTCGCGCCAAGAATACTCCCGATTGTCAGTAACATGTGACATGTATAAGCGGCGTAATAACATAACAGCAACGGTTCCTTTATTGCGAGTGCCGAATACTTTTCACAGAACTTTAAAAACTAGTTAACGGCTTGCCCGGTTTATGCTTTGCATAACACATATCCACAGAAAGAGTAGCATTCATTAGCATCAGCCATGATAACAAGCCAAACTGCTTGCCTTGTTTAAATAGCCGTTGAATCAGGCCCGCTGCATCTTGGGAGTTGAAACGTATCAATTTGCAACTTCGAAATTCAACTAGAAATGAAATGCAAGTCACAAGCACTGTTTTGTATAGTAAGTGTTATTTATTACTGAACCCATCCTCAAATTTACATTGCTAACACGGAACTACTTTCTTTGTGTGCATTGCTACTGTGTTGTGCTTTGCTGCACACTGTCACGTGACATTTTTTCGATCGGTATCATTCTAAGGGTGAATAGGGAATAATTACATTTTTAGGCATTGTTGTCCAACAATAGATAGGCTGGCTACAAATCTTTTTGAATGCCCCTCACACACTTAGTCCACGATACGAGGTGATGATAGTGCAACTTGTATTTCGCTTTGAACGTCCCTAATCCTTCTTCAGTTTAGGTTTTTACACAGAGAGCTCCAGATGTTCCTTTGGGTTGATGTGGATACGAAGAGCATATAAAAACCGCTATTAATGTACCTAATCTCTAAAGGAAAACTGGTGTCTTCACAGTTTTGGTCACTGCCCTAATAGGCCAACATTTATCAAAGTTCCGCAGCACTTTAACATACGATAAGTGTGGTTTTTCCGCTGATAAAATATAATATATTTAAGTATTATTAGCACACACTATTTTTAATTAGTACCTATCAAGTTCCTTCTTTCGTAACTCCATGGTTACACAATGCATGGAAAAGTAAATCAGAGAGTACAGAAATTAACTGACGATAAACTGGCAAATATTTCTGAACCTTGAAACGAGTTCTTACACGAAAATATATTAACACAGGATTACTTCCAAACTCTCGTTAGTGGTTCTATAGGGTGTTCAGAAAGTCACTGTATAGTTACAACTAGATATACAAGCCTGAATCCGCTTAATTTTATTGGAAAACATTTTCTGCAGACGTGTTAACATAACATAAAGGCCGAACCAGGCCTCATTTGGATAAAAGGTGACATCTAGATTGTCAATTGTATTCCTTTCAATAAAAGATGTAAACCATTCGCAGTTACGGGTTCTCCTTTCATGTATGCATCTTTCAATTCTTGTACTGCTGTCACTTAATGCCGTTTATATATTTCTAACCGCTTTACGCGCGGTTACAAGCCCAGTATCTTATTCTTGTGCCAACTAGTACAATGATTTTGATGGGCTCCACCGCATAAAGTCGGAAATGTCCATTCTCTTCGTTTAGTTTAGATAACCTTTCAATTGGTTCAGCATCTAACATAGCTTGTCTCTCGAATTTCCCTTCTAGTCGGCAAACTGCAATACGACGATGTACAGCTGTTTCTGGGAATTTTTCAGCAAATGCCTGCTGCACCAAATCTGTGTATTTATCGTCTTTTCGAAAGACAAGAAAAAAAATAACGTTCCTTAATTGAAAGCACCATAATTTAAAACTAAATTGAACATCTAAACACTACACATATCACTTTCGATAGCTTTTAGATAATTGAACTAAACAGTTAAATGGTATGCAACAATGTAACGAATTAAAAAAACAATCACGCATCTATGAAAAACCAATTATGTTAATTTGTGTTAAGATTCTATATATAAAAAGCCTAACTTTGATTCGAACTTCCAACGTAATCTACATCCTAAGTCTAAGGACGCAGAACTTTCCGAATTCTCTGTATAACCTCTAACATTTGGTCTAAAATGATAGAAGTATTAAAAGTGGTATTTCGGAGTAGAATATTTGCATAATGAGACCAAACAAAGCAATGAAATGACTTGTAATATGTACATCAAACGCTAGTATATAAATATCCGTGCAGTTTTTAATTCCCATTGTACAACTTTCAAAAGAGAGTTTTTCTGCTGCCTGAATCAATCCTGTGGAAGATTTCATCAGCCAGAATGATAGGTATCTATTACATAAATAAACATGTACATTCCAAAACCTGTTTTCTGTTGGGATTATGCCATATTGGTGTTTTGTTTTCCACTGTTCCAGGACCGGAGGAAGATGACTGAGCCCTCTATCATCTGAAGAAGGGATGACATAATGGAGAGGACCCATTAAGGGCAGATAAGTTTCCATTACTACCCAAAGAACGAGCATGAATAGAAAGCTTTGGTTTAATCATTAAGGATATCTGATTCCGGCCAAGTCTAAAACAATTGCGAGGGACTTCTTGGGTTGATAAGTTTGCTTTACGGCCTTCGTCTCTTCCAGCGAAAGCTTTATCTTTCTTCCGCAGAAGATCCGTCTTTTGTAGCAGCTGACACCATCAGAGGGAAAAAGAAAAGAACAGCGTCCAAGTTCCCACCGTGTAGAACAAGGATGTCCAGTTTATGAGAGGTTCGGAATTGTCATCACAATATTCAAATGTAAAGAAACGTATTAATCGTCTATAACAAGACATTGCTCGATTGCAATTTGATAAAACCTTTTCAAAACCCACTCACTCCTTACCAATGTTTATCTTAATTCCACCATTCAGATCTAGGGAGATTTAAAGTTTAAGGTGTGGAATTTAATGTTCATTCCTATGTTTGAAAATACAGAATATTTCAATGGGGTGTATAAATTTTTATTGAGCTATTGTTTAAATGAATAACAAACCACTGAATTGGATTGATAGCGAGGGAAGAGTGCATTTCTATATTTCAGTCTTGCTCAAGGACTGGCCCTTTAGTGCCTAGGACAAACAGTTTACAGCCTTTGCGGAGCAACTAAATTATAACTTAGCATATGAAGGAGTACTTTCAGCAGATGCCATTTGCTACAACTCCAACATAGCACACACCAACAGCTTCTTCGTGGACGATATCATCTCGAAAGAACTGTAGTGCTCTAGACTTGAATGTCCATGGCAAGGAAAGAGAGTACAAAAACCAGCGGCGAAGCCTTTCGTACAACGTAGACTGAGACATGAGATGTCGAAACTATTGGAAAATCAAATGTGAATGACTTTGTAATGTTACACAGTTTTTTCTTGTTCAAAATAATAACATTCTATCAATATTATGCGTGATTATTTAATTAAGTTACATGCAATATAAAATACAGTTCATGTTCAATGATTCATCCTATAATATATATATTGTACATTGAGTGACCCAATTTAATATGACGGATTCAGAACTATCTTATGGGACACTTTATAAAATAAAATAAAAAATATTTTTTCAAGGAACAAATAGTACAATGCAATTTATTAACCTGAACTTATTTTTTAAAAATCACTTTTTTAAGTGGGCTCCCCTGTAATCGGCTCGGGAAGTTTACCATAATTCACTGCAATAAAACATTATCAATGTCCCTAATTTCACCAGTTGCGCTTTCTTTTAATTGCGCGATGAGCCGTGGTCTGTTGCAGTACACTTTACATTCCAAATATCCCCATAAAAAATAGTCTGCAGGCTTCAGATCGGGCTGGCCGGACAACATTAGCAAGTCGAGATATTATGCGTCCAGGAAACAGGATCCGCAGACTGTTAATTGTTTCACGAGCGGAGGCACCAAAACTCATTTTCATTATTATCATTCCATCTGAAAGTCCAGTTTTGCCATCATTTCTGGCACATTAAATTCTATACTACATCTTCTCTGATGTAGGAGATTGACTTAGATTCAATAAATCTTGTAACAACAACAAATGCACTTTTTCAACCATCAAATGCTGTTTACTAAATGGACAGAATAAATTGCATAGTTACATAGCAACCAATGCCATACTATATTGCAAAATCGTTAGAAACGGCAGCGTTCTGAAAACAGTCATATTTCATTGGGTCACTTGTGTATTTTAAAAAATAAGTTCAGATTAATAAATTGAGTTGTGCTACTTGTTCCTTGAAAAAGTATTTTTATTTCATTCTATACGAGTGTCTCACAAGAAGGTTCTACACAGATATTACATTTATAGAATAAAAATCATGTCTGCTTTTGGAACTTTGTGCATAATCAGACCAGCTCCAATGTTAAATCGGGTTTTGGAAATGAGTGCAAACGTCAGATTCTAGAAATAACTTAAAAAATACATGCCGAGTTTTAGAAATAGTCATAATTTAAACTTAATTTAAATCACAAATATCAGACTTTGGATGGTAGAACGTCATTTATTGTGACCAAACACGAAATATATGAATTAGGTTAAAACTCATTTTCGAAAAAACAAATTTATATGCTGACCTTTGGAGCTATACATTTAACACCTGCTGTTCCGGAAATCGATTACCGTCACAAATGCTTCATTTTTTCTAAATATCGCTTAATAAGCAAATGGAGAGCAATGTGATCGGATAAGTAGCGAATCCGACCCAAGGTAGTCTGAGATCCCTTAATATTTCTTAAAGGTGCTATGTATGTAGTGTGCGGCAGAAGTCAATTCAATAGACCTTGACTCTTCGAAGCTGTATTAAGTCTGGATTAATATTAAGTCCGCATAGGTGAATCAGACATGAAACATTTGACATAACTAGCTGTAACAGTGAATTAACTAGGATCCAATGTGAATGAACTCACATTTTCTGAACCTGGAAGGTTGTTGAAATTACCTGCGAGGTCGACAGTATAAAGTTATATGGATGAATTAGAGATTATATCCTAAGAGGAAACGTTAGTTCAGTGTTCGGAGCTGCAGCGCGAAAGTCGGAGAGATGCTTCCTTTAGAGTCGTGGCTTCAGATTTTTTTAATACATATACACTCCACATTGATTTTTGTGAGATACTCTGCAACAACATTCGCGATATGTGGCCATACATTATCGTGATACAGCATCCAGCTTGGAAATGTGATCTTTGAAAGCTTGTGATATGTTTTTAGATTTTTCAGGACATCTCTGTAGTATCCCAGTTACAGTTGTGTGTGCAAGTACAACATGCTAGTAAACAATTTCCATAACTTTTCAGTAGAACCAACCACTTTTTTCAGTTTTGTCCAATTTCATCAACAGTGATTACCTATGAAAGAAAACTCGCATCTTCCTGTAACTTGCAAATCTGTACGCGAACGTCCTTTTATACGGAAATCGGCGGTCATGGAACCCACCGAACACAAACACCTCTCATATGCAACTTTTCAATTACCAAGGGGTAGGTGCCACCCAGCAAAGTTTTCAGCATTTCTGAAAGTGTTGTTAATGTTGTTCGACGTTTCTCTCTCACATTGGCAGCAGCGGTGTTAATGATTTCATTCGTTAGAGCACAAACTGGAGCGTCAGGTACACCTTCCTTTGAATTTGATTGCCTCCACTGTTTAAACATTTTAAACCATCTTCGATTTGTGCTATAGGGAAGAACAAATTTCTGCATGGATATCCTGTAATCCTGAGCTGAATATTTGTTGGGACAAAAGCAGAATTTCAGAGCAGCATAGTGTCCGGAGCGTGTCACCTCCATTTTTCTGAACATGTCCCAACTTGCACTCCTCTCATAGGTGGGAACCGTAAGTGACAACAATTAAATTAGTAATTCTGTACATTAAGCATTAAGCTAACAAAATATTGTAAACTTAAGTTTTAGAACAAAAATTATGTCTGTAAAAGGCATGATCGTTCTTTATTGTGAACAGACCTTTATATAGGCATAAACTAAACGACATTTACAGAGTGGAAGCATAAGAGATGGAGAATAAATTTATAATTAAAATTTACAAATATGTTTCACGTCACATAAAAACATCGATACCCGAAGAAAAAGTGGGATTTCATGACGTGAGGTTTGTTCGGGTCTCTTCATTAACGCATCATTGGGAGGCAGGAAGAGAACAAAACAAAAAAACAAAGAGGGAAGTTCCCCCGCCGCGATCTACTTTTCCCCCTGCACGGAAGATCGCTATCTTGTGTGAGCCACACACGACACTGGGAGGGAGAGGCGGACAGTTAGAAGACGTCTGACCACCCACGACAAGGAACATTACCGGACCACACTGTGGCATCACGTGTGTGTGAATGATGACGGTGCTCCACCTCACTGACCAATAGCATGTACATATTTCTTTACTCTTTGTGAATGCGCTACTGACAACGAGTGTAGCCTAAGCCGCTCTTTTCTAGAGTGCCCCAGAAATCGAGCAGACTGGAGCATTGTTATTGCTGCTAAGTCTTAATATTCAGAACATTCATTTCATTCGGAGACCATACGGCGTAATCGAAAATGAAACGATGAATTTATATTACAACAAAATCAAGTATGCATTCCGACAATAACCAACAATGCAATGTCAATGCGTTTAAGACTTTGGAGAGCATCACAAACGAAATTGAAAATTGCTATTTATTTTTTATATAACCAAAAGCCAAAACTGTGCGATAAAGCAGTGATAGTTCTCTTAGAATGTTCCAGATAAATGTCACCCAAAAGAAGTGTAAGTGTGAACGGCTGAACCTTTTCTTCCTATTTCTTTCTATTTCTCTTCTGTTTCTCTTCCCTTTTTGCCCCGTTGTTTCCCTTGTCTATCTTTCTCTTCATCATTTCTCTTTTTTACCCTTCTATTCTTTTTTTTTTTTTTCTTAGTTTCTCATTTTATTGAGTTGTTTCTCTTTTCTTTCTTTCATTTTTTTACTCTCTTTTTGCTCTATCTCCCATTCCTTTTTCTCTTTTTATAATTTCTTTCTGGCTTTCCTTCTCACTTTTTTATTTTTTTATTTGTGCCTTTATTCTTTTCTTTCTCTCTTTATCAAGTTTTTATTCCTTCTTTTTCTTTCATTGTTTATTTTTTCTTTCCCTATTTTTTCTATTTTCCTTTTCTATTTCACCCTTCATCATTTCTATTTTTTTTTACCCTTGTTCAATTTCTTTCTCTCTTTATTATTTCTTTTAGTCCTCATTTTATTTATTGTTTCTTTCCTCTTTCTTTTATTCTATTTATTCTCTTTTCTATATTTTTCCTTCCTCTCTTTCTGCTCTTCCTTTCTCTTATTCATTTTTCTCTCTTTATTAAGTTCTTTCTGACTTTTCTTCTTTCCTTTTTTGTTTCTTTATTTGTGCCTTTTCCCGTATTTTTATCTTTTTTCATATATTTATTTTTGCTTTTTCTTTCATTGTTTCTTTTACTTTTTCTTTTCTGTTTCTTTCTTGGCATATCTTTTTTTATCACCTTTTGTTTTCTTATATTTTTCTTTTTTTCCCTCATTCATATATTTAATTTTTTCTTTTCCACTTCCTTTTTTTTCCCCTTCGTTCTCCTTTGTTTTGTTTTTTTTTCTCCTTCTCTTATACTTGTCTGTCTCCTTACACTTTTCTTTAATTTTCTTAATTTTTCCTATATTCCCTTCTTTTATCCCATTTTTTCTATCTTCATGTTATTTTTCTTTCTTTTAACATTTCATAACAACTCTGGATGCTATAACCGCCCTCTTTGCTGTGCATTTGTCTACTTGTAGACCATCTTGTTCGTCTCATGAGAGAAGACATTGAAGATCTTTGCCTTCAAGTCACATAAATATGCAGGTGTAAATATTGCATAATATCTATTTGAAATAACTTCCATACTTTAATTATTAACAAAAACCAGATATTGAGACATAATAAAATGATACATTGAAAATTGAAGAGCATTTTAATATGTAATACATTACATTTTAAGAAGAGCGAAGTGGCCGTTTATGAAATAAAATACACATTGTTCGATCTACGACATTTTTTAATCCTTAGTTTCTGAATCTGCGCAAACCCCAGAACTCCTTGTGATGCATTTAGGCGACAACGATTTGAAAGAGCTAAATCTGCAATATAAGGTTATGCGAATGGTATTGTGTTGATTCAACTGCTACAACTGAACAACTTTGATCAGCTAGTAACCAACAGTTCTGAGCTATTGCTGTTATGTGTACTGAAAAGGTCGCCGAGTCTTATCCGATTTTTTCACTCAATTAGAATAGAAAAAAGTAACGTCTCTTCCGAATACAGAAATATAACGTTTGTACTGTCACATGAATATTCCATATTTTCATTTTTCATATAAGCATTTGTAATTTACATATTTCAATCCACAATCAACCCGTTACCATGAGTTAAATTCCCCATATTAATAAATGGTACTTAAAACGTGCAAATGTGTGGTTATATAGCTCAACGCCCTAAATGTAAAACCTGTGCGCTAATTATGCCTTGCCATTCATTCCACAGCCCTAATTTATCCAGAGAGCTTAACATTTCTTCATTTGCTACCTGTTCTTCCAAGAACGTCGTATATATGTTATCTTGTAAGCTTTGCAAAGCATTTTATATTGGTTTAACTTCTACTGTTGTTTCGCTACGCATGAACAATCAAATCATAGACGTTCTGTTAAAACCGAGTCTCCCTTGCCGGTTGCCCAACATGCCTCATCTCACTGTAAGGGTTTTGATTATGCTTTTAATCTAACGCTTATTGATGCGTTACCTACACAACGCTCTGAAAAGTTTACTCAGAGATAGAGAAACGGCAGCTATATTTTTCGTAAATTTTACGTATTAATATATATTTTTGTATTCTTTCTCTCACACACACTTGTTGCTTTTTAATCTGTTTCCATGCATTACGTTACTTTCGATATTCAATATTTATTTTTATTACATTCACTTGTCTTCTTGCCTAAGAAGAACACGAGGTATTCGAAATATTGCGATAGCAAATCTGTGACTTTCCAAGTGTTTTATCCTTTTCCTGCTTATCCGGTTATTTTTATTTATACATATATATATATATAAACATATGGACAATTTGTTTCATACCCTTAAATTTTTTAATTTAAAAATAGAATTTTTTATCTTACAAATGCAAACTATGGATAACTTATGTTTTCACAATCATCTTCAATACCTTTATAAGAGTACACAACAAATATATTGTTGTAGAAAAGTTGCTTAACATTTACACAGCTTTTATTACGCAGAACAAAGCAGATGCTACATGATATGTGATAAACAGGAAGAATAAACTTTAACCTCATTTCTGATAAATGAGGGTGTGTGATTGTCAAAAGATTTGTTGCATTTGGCATCGATGAGTGAAATGCGTGTTACGTAATAGATTAGTTATCAGTACCTGCCTGAAACTGGGGAGATGGCTAGTCAGAGGAATGTGTTGATAACGTCCCACTGTTCACTATTAATACTCTGCTTTTGTTAACGCAAAGAGATGGTCCGACTCTTAAGTATTTGAATAGATGATACACATGCAGTGCTTAATGTTTTATTTGGTATTTAAAGCCCTCTATCCGCATACGTCGCTAGCCATCTCTCCAACTCCCAGAAGTTATCTCAAAGAAGAGATGGTTGAACATATATTAGAATTTAGATAATCAGAAATCAAAGCACATACTTCCCATTATACAGAGTGATTTATATATTTCTTTATTTATCTCAAAACGAATGATGCTAGCCACAAATTATTGAACCTCAAGTGTAGAGTATATTAGGAGATTATTAATCGCTACAGAAAACGTTGAAAGTGTCCTCCTTCCTGCATAAGACATAACACAACACGTAGTTCGCTGTTATCCATCACATGGTTCCATTTATGCGGCTGTGCGAACTTAAACAACGTAGGCTATTTGAACTGTATAAAATCCACACATAGTTCATGAAGCAGTTATGCATCCGGGGTTTGGAGCGACAAATCCGCACAGAGAATAGTGGGGTAAATGTTTATTTTTTACTTGTTATTTATTTATTATTTTTTAAATCCGACTGTGCACACGCCGGATTTTCATGGAGTTTGTTGAGCAAATGGACGATGTAGAGCTGAGTCATGGATGTTTTCAACAAGATGGCGGCGCTACATGCCATACATCAACCCAATCCATGATGCTAATTGAAAGTTCCTTTGACGATCGAATGATCTCTACAACACCGGAATTTTTCCTATGGGGTTACTTAAAAGACGAAGTTTATGCCTCACGTTTTCAGACATTGAACGATTTCTGAAGCACAACATTACAGGAGGTTAATGATATTGACAACACAGTCCTCCAATAAGCGGCCAGTAACATGGAACGACGTATTGATATGTGCCTTATACAGGAAGGAGGAAACATTTAATGATATCCGAAAGATACTCTAAGTATAAGTTATGGCTAACATTATTAGTTTTGGAATAAATAAAGAAAGAAATGTGTTAGTTCTATATAAATCACTCTGTATGTAACAGATATGCGGAGAAATAGGGTGCTTGTTTAATAATAAAAACAATCTCTGTGGGTTTTTCCCATCACTTTTTGCCTGAAGTCATATTTCCTTATTGAAATAGAAGATAAATACAATTAAATTGTAAGCTTCTAGCCAGATGACGTTAAAACTGAATCTAAAAAATGCCTGCATAACTAAGAACTGTTTCCTGTATACATGGTTTAATTCCCAGACATCCCCAGGGGCGATTTAAATGCCAAAGAAAGTAAATTTCCAGAGAAGTGAAGTTTGGGTTATAGCAAACTGTACGTCTAAGAAAATTCTGTCTCTTCAGTCAAAGCGTGAAACCGCTTGTTTACACTGTTCCTCTTCGGTGATCACACGTGCTCGGCACTGCCCTAGACAGTGATGGAAGAAATCGAACTCGGTCAAGTCAGATGGTGCTGCGTGTAGTGCGGACTGTACCGCGGTGTAGCCCACCTGGCCGGGGTCAGGAGGTCAGCTGCTCTCTCTCTCATCTCCCAACATTCCGCCGCCCGCACCTGGCTGGATCCTCCAAGAGGTTTTAGCAGCCAGCGTGGCTTTGCCTTTTTTATTGCTCGTTTTCCCTCTCTACAAGGCAAAGTCAAAATTTATTTTATGTATTGTGCGTTTCTGGCAGCTTCTCCGTGACTCGGTTGGCTGCCATGGCTGTCTTGGCGAGCTGTAGTTGGGCCAAAACAGGACTGTCATAGAGAAGCATTGCAACAAGATTCTGTAATGGAATTCAAGTGCAATCACTAACTTTTTTATGAAGAAAACGTCTAAGCTGCTTTTAAACGGTCAGTAGATCATCAAATCCTACATTTCAGTTGATTTGCATTTCATTGATTTGCATACCTAAATGTTTTATTATGAATATGATAAAGAATATTAAATAAAAAAATCCGAAACGCAGGAGTTGCGTAAGCTAAGCGAATTCCTCAGCAAGTAGATGGATCTAAAAATGAATATAAAATCCAAATTAAGATTTTATTAATTAATGAAATGAAATAAGTTATGGCATTACTGTGTGGTATTTAGGGAACAAAATTGGAATTCTTGTAACTATAAGTATTACAAAAGAGAAACCACATTTTTAGAATTATTATTATTATTATTATTATTATTATTATTGAGATAAATAACAAGAATTAATGGTATACTATTAATTAAATGAAATGGATGATAGACAAAGTTACAATGCATTTAATATCATCTTTACATTCACTAAAATAGAGAAAAATAACAGAAATTTGTGTATTTCATTGTGGTTTAAGAATATGACCACGTGTTTGAATAATACAAATCCATGTTACTATTTTAAAAAATTACAATGTACTATGCAAAAATACATATAAACAATCGAAGGTTCCGTCGATTTTCATTGTTTCTGAAATTTAATTTAAATTTTATTGTAATAAAAACACGTAACGAAAATGTTTTCTGAGTGTTATTACAGGGCACTTTTACATACAAATATAATTCTCAAACATAGATTAATATTTCACATTTTCTATCTTTACGAATATACTATTGTTAAATATATACAATGTTACACATACAGTTTATATGCTGAATTAATGTCATTTTATTTTAAAACAATAGAGAGAAAATAAAACGTAAGAGAAATTTTTAAATTTCGGTTTTCAAATATACTACTACTTCTAAAAATCAGATTTCCCTAATTTTCGGAAACTGTTTTTTTATTTTATTTGAATGGTATATCTCCAATTTCGTTGCAAAATACCAAATATTGGTGCCGCTAAAATAATTTTGAAATTTTGGGTTCCAAGTAAACCCTCCACTCCTAAATAATTCAGAAACTATTATTCTTATTTTATTTCAATGCCCTGTGCCGAGTTTCTTTGAGAAAAAACAAAAATTGGGGCCGCTAAAGTGATTTTTAAATTTCGCTTTAACCCCCATTCTTTAAATTTCGGTTTTCAGCTATACCCCCACTCATAATGGCCCGATTTCCCTACTTTTCTGTAGCTATTTTTCCTATTTTATTTAAATAGTATAAACATAATTTCGTGAAAAAACAAATATTGGTACCGCTAGAGCGATTTTAATTTTGGGTTTCAGGTAAATCTCCACTCCTAATGGACTAATTTCCCTGAAAAACTATTGTGAGGTGTGCCTCATTAGAAAAAGAAATGTGATCACAGAAGAGCGCACAAACGGTGACAAAAATGATCCTGAAAAAAAAAAAAAAACTAAAAGGAATGAAAGTACCGAGAAATGCACCTAAATTAGAGTGTTTTAATAGTGTTTAAAGCTCGTTTTAACTGCTGGTACAACACAGGTCGTAGACGCTGATGATACATAAGATTTTTTTTGAGTAGTGTTTAACGCCCTTTTTTACTACTGAGGCACCACAGGCGGTGGACACTGATGATACATGAGATGAAATAATTGGGAAAGGATATTTTTCAGGAAGGTAGCGCCCAGGCCTAAGTTTAGGGTACCTCCCCGGCATTTGCCATTTGTGAGGACTGAGGAAAACCTGTAAAAAAAACCAGTGAGGGAGGACGGTCCTGGCGGGATTCGAACCCCAGACCTACCGCTCACAAGTCCGCGCCTTAACGACCTCGGCTACCCGTGGCGGTAATATATATGTACGAGATGAAATGGTAAACGGGAAAAGGTTTTTTTTTTTAAATGAAGGCCTGGGTACCTTGCCGTTTGTCATTTATGAGGACCTAGGATAATCTGGAAAAAACCTCAGTTGGAGAAGAAGGTCATGTTGGGAATTGAACCCCAGACCTCCCGCTCACAATTCTGCGCCTAGACGATCTCAGCCTCCAGTCGTCTAGAGTGTGCTTCCACTCTCCCAGGAAGTGGATATTCCACCGGCTTCCGTGCACAAAATCTTGACATACAATTTGAATACGGTGAAGAAATTTGCAACATGAATGCTCAATGAACTCGCCCAAAACAAAGGAAACAGTATGTGACTGCATCTCGGTGTAATTTTGCCATGCTTTAGAACGAGTAAAGCCTGTCACCATTAGTGTCTCTGTACCTGAAGCTGCTTGAAGTAAAGTAAAATAAAGTATGCATGGAACATATCATATGCTGGTCATAGTCATGGATTTTAATAGCATCCCTTTTAGGGGGCTCCTTACATCAAAAACTAGTCAGCCAAGATATACCGTATTTACGCGATTCTAATGCACACCTTTTCCAAACGCAGTATTCAAAATTGTTGTGTATATTAGATTCGTGTGTACAAATCCGTCTCGAAGTTCGCAGGTAACTTCATTCAAATTTATCGTTCATTACGTCATAATACATTGCTGCAATTCTCAACTTCGTTACATTTATTGTTGTCCTATTATTGCATAAGCTTTTGAGTAGTAGGTAGTCACGAAATGGAGGGAAAACAGAGAAGATAGTTTTATAATGCTACTTTCAAGCGTAAAGTAACTAATGTTGAAAAAAGTGATAACAGAAGGCAGGAAGAGAGTTCAATGTAACTGAGAGCAACGTTTGCTGTAGCGGCAACAGAAATTGACAATATTTACAGCTAAAGCTAGTAGGAAGAAATTCACTGATCCTCGCAAAGGAAGACATCCTGACATTGAAGAAAAAGTTTTAGAATTCGTACATGAAAGGAGGAAGAACGGGCAACCTGTTACTAGTGACACCACAAGAAATAACTTTTTCTTCTTTGACCTACGTCAACTGTCCTGGCAACAGCACGAGTGATGGATTTTGTCCTACGTGCTCCAAGATGTAACAATAGTTCACTTATAAACTCTATGTTCTGATCGTTTTATGAAGCGGGCGGGTTTATCTCTAAGATGCCGTTCAACAATATGACAAAATGTTTTTTATGATTTTAATTTTCAAATTTGGGGAGTGCATTACATTTGATAGCGCATTAGATTCGCTAAATGCGGTATATGGAATTCCTTTCTGAAAAGATCCCAAGATGATGGAAAGGTTTTCAAGAAGAATTGTGCTCTGCTCACAATCTAAAAATCAGCTCTGTCAAATATAGCAATAGCGAGTAGCGTAGTGATGGAGCAGCGGAGGGGGTTCCGCGTGTGATAGTCGAATGATACGGCTGCTGTCATTATATGTATTCATCGTATTCAGGGTCAGTCGGTCTATGTTCTGGTCTGTACTTATTACTGTTATCAGAAAGCATATTGCAGTTGAGTAGTAAGAATATATAATGCACGTGTGTAACGAAATACAGAAGTTAGTGATGTAACGTAGACAATTCTTTTTGCTTTCCAAAAAAAAAAAAAAAAAAAAAAAAAAAAAAAAAAAAAAAAACAAGCCATATCCATTTCAGGGTATGGAACGCATTTTCCTTTCTCAGAGCAGGTTTGCCTCTCTGTTTAGACTGCTATTTCATTTCCGATGTAAAGCATTGAATCTACGTTTCGTCCATAGTCACAGAACGCCGTTAAAATTGGTTGGATTCGTCTATAACGTTTCCAAACAGTCGGCTAATTTTCGCATGCAATTTTTCTTTTGCTTCCGAATGAGTAGGTACGGCGCCGATCTTACACAAAGATTTTTCACCTGTAATTCATTATGCAAAATAAAACGAACCCGTTCAGTTAAGATACCCGTGCCCTCTGCTAAATCGCACACTTTCACTCGTCTATCAGTCAAAACAACAGCATACACTTTTTCGATTATATCTGGCCTTACAGCTGGTTTTGGAATTCCAGGACACCGAGTCTTGTTCTACCATGCATGAACTCATTTACCACCCTCCCAAAAAAGAATTGAATCAATACCATGACACCAACCATCCATTTTTCACTGACACCCAAAACACAATTGTTAAACAACGAACTAACACGAGAATGACTTGTGACCACGTCGATACATAGAAAGCAAACTTTATACAGATGTTGCTATTGCCCTTTATTAATATAGAAACGAAGTTACTTATTAAAACTTGTGTGCAAATGCTGATATAAATTACACATTTCTCGTTGCACATACATTTAGAATTGCCTTGTATATTAGTCACTTTAAAGATAACTGCAGTGAAATCCAAAGAGGAAAAAGCAGCAGTATCAGTTGGATTGACACTTTTGTGTCACCATTGACAGGTACAACAGCGAATACGGACTGCTAATGCACGCATTCCTTCTGATGATAAAAGCACCACTTATCCATTTCGAGTACAAATCGCATAACTTCTACAGAGTGTCCTTTGGTGCAGAGTTATAAAATTGCTTTCTTCCATGTCTACATCAGGTAATTAAGGTGTGTGTGTGGCAAGTGCAATTTGTGTAGCGGTGTTGGAATGCGTGCCCTGCTGAGAGAACAGGAAAATGTACTTGGGTGAGGAAGATAGGGTTCTCAGATAGCGGCTTCTGGAATGTTGAAGCTCTTCTCCAGGTATAGTCTCTATGTCAACTCTACCGGCTCCCTCGTCCCACTCATTTCAATTACTTCATTTTCTTTTCGCTCTTAGTGACATATCGCATCCCACAGACCGCTCCTTCGCTTTTTTCTCCCCTGCTCCCCAAACATGCACACCAGAAGAAATGGCCACATTCGGAAACAGGAAGTTCCAGGCAGAAAGCATGCCCTCACTTGTTTTAACGGGAAATAAAGTACACCGACAGTCACAACTTCGAAGGCATTTTATATTGTACCAAAACAGTAGGTAATAATTGCATTTATATGTGGGTGGATTTTAACCTTCGCATAGTCATAGGTAAAACTTTTTTCTCGCAGTTTAAAAGTTCGATCTTTCAGTTGGCGGCACAGAAAATATAAAAGTCAATTTTAACTAATTTCTTCAGTTATTGTTGAAAGGAAACTCATTTTATGTATGTTTAACAATGAACAATATCAACAATCGCGCTGATATTTATATTTTTTTTCATCTAAAAGGTTTGAATGTAGCAAAAAATATTGAATAATTGAAAAGTGTACTGAGGGAAAGTGCGTAACACTAGAAAATTGGATGACTGAATTCAAACGCGGTCGAACCAGCACAGAAAATGAAGGTCTCCAATGAAGAAGTGTTACTACAGAAGTAATGATCACAAAAATAGGGGCACTCAAAAGTTTTCCAACCAGTTTATCCAATAATGCCTACAAAATATAACTAGCGTAGCTGGCAACAATGGATCTTAAGACATCAAAATATACATAAGAGCAACTTTAAACTTGTATAGTCCACCGTCGTACAGTCTGTCGAGTTCAGTCCTGTGTCAATAGCTAGTGAAAAACCATGAATATTTCTAAAGAAAACTCTACATTCTACATTTTCACTCTATAAGTTGGATGAAAGAGCGAAACACGTCCAAGAGGATTTGGTAGCTGTGCGTGGTGATCAAGTGTGTTCATTTGATACCAATGCAAGATGTATTTGATCATTTGAAGAAGGGCGAGAGACTTTGAAAGACAATCCTCGCTCTGACCGGTCTCGGGAAGCTGTGAATGAGAGAACAGTTCAGAGTGAGGAACTTGGTGGAGGAAAATCGACATATTGAAATGCTTAGTAGTATGGAATGGCTATCAGTGTTGGCAGTATTGACAGTATACTCCAATGAACATTTAAGGCATCAAAAACTGTGTAAAATGGGTTCCACATCCCCTAACCAATGAAGATAAGAGGAGAAAGGAATGAGCAAGGACACTGCTGAGCATGCCCTAAACGTTTAACAGATATATGTACTGATAATCAAAGATGATTTTATTACTATACCACTCCAAATAAAGCTCAGAACTACGTGTGGGTAACTTAGAATGACCCAATGACCCAAGACCAATTGTTCTTCGACAAGATTTTCATTCTCGGAAGAGAATGTTCACCGTTTTCTTCAATTATGAAGGACCATTAGTGGTTGACTGTATGTCAGAAGTAATGACCATGAATGGAGAATACCATGACACTTATATTTAGATCCTTTATTTGAAGAGGTGAGGCGACGGCGTCCAAAGACAGAAACTTGAAGACTGTTGCTTTTGCACGATAATGCGTCTCTTCACAGAACAGCTGCAAATTTGAGGAAACAAAGTAACCAAAGTGCAGTTGCTGACCATCCATCCTACAGTCCTGACCTTACACCGTGAGACTTCTGGTTGTTT
Source organism: Metallyticus violacea (assembly GCA_030762175.1). Classification (NCBI taxonomy): domain Eukaryota; kingdom Metazoa; phylum Arthropoda; class Insecta; order Mantodea; family Metallyticidae; genus Metallyticus; species Metallyticus violacea. The sequence goes on from CM060841.1 coordinate 79,439,337, forward strand.
CCTCCAGTGAAATCTTGCTTAACTGCAAAACCTTTTAAACGGGTTTAGGACTCTGCTCAAGCTATAAATGCAGCTTTGTTGACAATATCTCAGTCTGAGTATCGTAGTGCTTTCGACAAATGGTTGCACGTCTACAACTGTGTGTGGATAGAGATAGAGAGTATTTTAAAGGATTATGAGGATAAGTTTTCGGATTCAATCCTTAGTTTGGACTTTAAGGCGACACTGCAAAATTTTTTGAATGCTTCTGGTATAATGTTGGCAGACAGAAGACCCAAAATTGAGCAAAATGGCAAGCATGTTAAATGACTCAGAGGAATGGGTAAACAATACGAGAGAGGATCGAAAAGTAACGCATATATTTTACAAAATATTTAATGATTAGAAAAAAAGAAACATTTATGTATAAACATCTACAGATTTTATGTATTTTAAATATGTGAACTAAGTCTCTCAAGACATTTCTGCTACTGTGACAATTGAATATGCCTCGTTCACCTAGTTCGTTCCTTGGGAGTACAATCACCTGTACATTGTCTGAACTGAAGCGTTTATTCCCTAGGAATATCTTCAGTGACCCAAAGAGGTGAAAGTCTTAATGCAAAGTCTGGACTGTATGGTGGATGATTTAATACTGCCCAGTTATACTTCTCAGTGCTCCGAGCATGACATCACTCTCTAGCTCTTCTGCTCCCCTGACTTTATGAAACCCTTATCAGTTGTGCAGTGTCATATGTTATGCCAAAGCTCACAGATCCACCCACCAATTGTTTCGAATTGTTGCTCTAATGCTCTGAATTGTCGGTGGCCGGAGCTGGTTTATTTCACCTTCTTCAAAAAAAGCTGCACCATCTGGGGTTGTTTGTAAGATCCTTACAATCAACACCAAATACTTAACACATTTTTCTGTGAACTTCACTTAAGTATTTTCCCTTTTGCCTGCAATAAACAAACTACACCTCGCTGCTTCTCATATATGGACGATGCCAGCGTATGCGCCATCTTTGTTCACTACCGCTTGCTTCAACAGGACAGCATATGATTGAGACATTTTCTCTATAGCACAAGATTCAGAGTTACTCTGCCAATTATGAATATCCAGATTCAAATAGTATTTCAATACAAAAATAGTGCCTAACTACTCACCTGGTATATTAGTATTACGAAAGAATTTTCTTGTTTATTCTTTTATAATAGTGTTGTTTATTACATTTATAGTATAATCCCCCCCCCTTTTTACGAACAAATTGGTATTTTTATTTTTGCAGAATCTAAACACTTGCCAAAGCTATGGTCATTTGAAACTATGAAAGGACTTTAGAATAAGCTAATATATTTTTCTCATGCACATTAATCGCAAAATAGCAATTTTACAATAGGCAGAATTCCATTCTGTGTGAAAGTTATCTGTTTGTTGGCGTTAGCAATACCAAAGCAAATATAAATCCACCACTCAGACTGAGTTTCTCGGAAGAATCTAGGCCTCAATGACAGATAAACAACGCGCGCAGATTGTGTTCTTATTATCAAAGATGCCATTAAAATCACACCAGCAATAAAACGATTGGAGTGTCATTTTATTGGTCTTAGACGAAATTTATATTTGAGTATAGAATATGAACTTAATTAAAGTGTAGTAATGTTTGGCTTGTATCATGCTTAAGTGAAACGAATCGTAGTCCTTTTAATTTTGTAAGGGTGAGTATTAGAGTTTAATGTAGAATTTTAATAACATTCATAGGATTTTGAAAAGTTTAATTGATTTTAAAACATTATTAAATAAACATATGCAGGATTTGTAACCGAATCAAGTTACGTTTTAACTTCGAAGCACATCATTTTTCTCTGCTTCACCTGTAAAATTGCATTTGTTGGAGATGTTTTGTTTATTAGACTGATGAAATTAACGCTACATAAATTCAAGGTTTTCTGGAAAACAAACTTGATGTTTTTTCCGTTACTCTCCTGTAAAGCTTCTTTCAGAAAACCGTAAGGAACCCGTTTTGTTTAGATACCACTTTGTAAAGCATTCTTAACACTAAAATAGAACATATTTGAAGTATGACGGAGCTGTAAAGAGAAAGGCAGTGCCTTTTGGATGATGAGCCTCTCAGAATACAAAGTGACTCAGCTGGAATATGCGCCAGTTGGGAACATTCTTGTTATTTGGCCTTAGGCTGTTCGTTATACCACCATGAACATCAGCAGATGAGTTTGCTGACAGTTTCCAAAGCCCCTTTCTTTCTATTCTCAGCGCTAAAAGCGGTTCGGGGAATCTCGCATTAAAATGACTGAAGGATGCGTCAGGGTTTTAATTTCTGAGCCAGTTCTGATTTAGCTGATGGACTGAAAAGATTTTTGGGTGATTCTGTTAATTACGTAATTGTATGCTATATTTATCTCATTACCAATAGAAAGCTCCAAAGGGCTTAGACAAGGGTGCAGCAATATCTTTTGCTGTTTGGAACAGGGAATCTTATTGCTTAAATCTTAAACAATTGTTGAACCTTTAATACCTCGTCCATTGTAAACTAAAAATACGTAAACAAATTCATTTATTTCGTTTTATTTCTACTATATAAATGTTGTGTATTATTATTATTATTATTATTATTATTATTATTATTATTACTATTTTGTAGCATTGTGTGAATCTATAGCCCTGACATAAATATAAGATGGAAATAAGCATAGGATCCAATCATTGGAGGAAGGAAATATTGTCAAAGATTGTTTGGAAGCACAAGAAAAAGCCAAATGGGATAGAAGATTAAAGGAAATTTACCAGGAATGGGCGAGTTAGTCAATCTACAGACAATAAATGATCCAAGCCCATGAAATAAAGCGAAAGTAAGGATTAACGATATAGAGAAACAGGAAATATATGGTAGCGTAAGGGATAAGAGTACCCTGATATAGGATTTTTAACAAATTCTGGGGCAGGGGAAAAATACACCAATGTATGCGACAAAATGGGAAGGGAGGGTATGAAATGGGCAAGAACAGGAACATTGTTCTTAAGTGGTGTAAATGTGGACAAAGAATTGTTGTTGTCGATTTGATTTATTTACGAACGCTCTTTAAAATTTCAGATCATCAACGTCCCATTCAATTCAGCGCTTGAAACGACCGATAAATTTTGCTCGGAGGTCTCTTCTTTCAGGCTTGAGGTTTTTTATGGGAACCCATGGCTTTACTTCCCTTCCTAAGGAAAGTGTACTTAGGATTTTACGCCCGAAAAAATCATTGGCCCTGGCCGGGATTGAACCCGCGATCTTGAGTTCAGGAGGCAAGTATGTTTATCACTACATAAAGAATTTAGTCCACTATGTGGTAACCCAGACAAGAATTTGCATTATAAATCAGAATGTACAGAAACCAAAATAGAGAGAGAGAGGAAATGTAGAATAAGAAGTGAGACAATTTGTTCAAAAGTTGAAACAGTTCGGAAACTATGTTGAGAAAGTAAGAGAAAAGTGGTGGAAGAAAGTAATCAAAGCAAAAGAAGAATGCAAAAAAGGAAATATAGAAACAGTGACAGTAAGATGGTCATTTTAGAGAAATCAATAATGATGTCCAACACATAATGATGTGAAACACGAACCATGTTACACAATGACCATGTGTTAGCTGTATAGGATCCCAGAAACAATAAGTAATCCGTGAAAAATAAAATATATTGTAATATTTCAGTGTAGGATAGAATTAAGTATTTATTTATTATTTATTTATCATGTGGAATAAAACTCTATTTCATTTAGGGATTAAATAAATAATATAATAAATACGTCTATTTTGTTTAACTTTTTAAGAAGACGTTTTATTGTCTTAAAGATTTTTTAAATGAGCAAAAATCTTACGAAATAGTGATTGCATAAGTTTATGCTATACTTCATGATAGCAAGAATATTGTGTTCTTGTTACCAAAATTAGCTTAGTTCACTAGTTGTAAATTTATAAGCACGTGTAACAATTATGTGAATAAATAAACTAGTCTGTTTAATATCATTATATATTTTGAGCTATCGTATCATTTTGATAAGGTTAATTTAAACATTTGATTGGCGACGGAATATTTAAAGCGTGAAGCATGAAATGGCCGCGCTATTGTTAAATGAGCCCCGGCGCCAAGGTGCTGGGACCGTGGAAGTTTTACGAGCCCACTTCCGGCGAATGAAGAGCCTTCTGCATTTTATTGCATGCGGTCAGGGGCATTTCATTCATGTTTTCCCTACCTCTGGCACGAGCCCCCTTTTTCAATGAATGGAAATTTCACAGCAGTTTCGAAAGGAGAGGGAGGAGGAAGGTGGGGAGTGTATATTGATAAATCAAAAGTGAAAAGGACAAGCACAAAATTAAATTACACGAGATAATAGGGAAGGCCGAACCCCAGGCTGCCGTAACAGACGTAAAGAGTAAATACCATTGTGTTGAGAGGAAAACGGTGCCTCCAAATGAAACAAGATTTACAAGGAAGGTTTGTGATCTTTCTCACCCACGGTGATGGGGCTGAATTTAGTAGGTAGCGGCTATAAATGCATCTGACATTTGTTAATTTTGTATCATTAGAGATGTCTTGGTTTAGAAGCCAACTTAAAAAATGTTTATGCCATCTCATCTTGATACCTGTTTAATTTGAAGAACCCAGCATCTTACAGCTGAAGGAATACACGTAAGAGTTTAAAAATACAAACAATATTTGAATTTCATACACTTTTTAAGTATGCTCCATTAATTTTGTGCAACCCCGTGGTCCGTCTTGAAGATCCTCAAAATGAACATTCACTGTTACTAGAACCAAATCATCATTTAAGGAAAGCTTTTATGAATAAGGTTATTTTAGTTTTTTGATTTGTTTGATTTACGGACGCTCTTTAACATCTCAGGTCATCAGCGTTCATTCAATTCAGGGCGACAAATTTTGCTCAGAGGCCCCTTCTTTCAGGCCTGGGGTTCCTTTACGTACCGTAAATCCACAAAACGCTTTACTTCCCTTCCGAAGGATTTTTGTGCCCGGAAAAAAAAAAAAAAAAAAAAAAAAAAAAAAAAAAAAAAACATAAATCCTGGCCGGCATTGAACTCGCGATTTTTGTTATTTTAGCTTGAAATGTAGTCCAATATTGATGAATTTAGAGAGTAAATGCAACAACGTCCTGATGAAAATATCTATTTTTCTTTAGCAATCCCAGTATTTTCATAAAAGTTTTGCTTTAATCTATTCAGAAGTTTGACATAGTAATGTCCTGATATCCTCAGTATTTCTTTAGTCCAGAATATTGAAAGTTCCACTTCTGCCAAAATAATTTTTGCCATTTTTGGTACCAGGGAGGCGTACTTTCAATTCGTTTGCTACTGTTCTGACCTTAATGTATAGTAGTGAGTCAAATGCTCATCAACAATCAAATATCGCAAGCCACAATCAGCCGTAACTTGAGAAATTTACACTTGGATAAGTTTGTGATCGATAGTAAACATTGCTTGTCTCCAGCTGCAGTTTTCTTCATATCCAAATCTGTTGTTAGGACATAATAAGCACATTAAGCTGAGATTATCACTATTTTGCACATAAAGAGCCAAGGGAAGAGGCTTAAATCCTTAATTTCAGATTTCAGTGCCATCTGGAGACCCAAAGGGTGTACGTTAAACTAGTTCATTATCTCCTCCACAGGCTGCTGTGATTGCGGCAATGCAGTCATCAGTTTTCATTGATGAAAAATTGGAGGACAAGATCTTTGGTAATATATTATAACCAGCGCGATACATAGTTCTTATCCTAGGATATTTCTAATATGGAAAATTAAAAAATAAAATGTATCGGAAGCACTGAAAGACAGTAAAAGAAAAGAAATTACAACAGTATCACAAGAAGAACAATGCGACGTTTTAAACCTTGGAATACCTAATAGATTCTCCCAGATTCACTGCAATGCACTTTTTGATGTTTTACATTGAAACGTACAACTTTTCATCTTTCCAGCTATTTTTCTATCAGATGATGAAGCATTTTAGTTTATCGTACTATGCATACATGACTTAAATTGGTGCATATTAATTATTATTATTATTATTATTATTATTATTATTATTATTATTACATTGCTTTTGTAGTTTGCTGATTGAGAGGATAAGCCAATTTTAGCATTAGAATGATATAAAGAGAAGGTATCACAAATATGCCACCAACCATTAATACATTTATAAAAGCCAAAGATTAGTGTAGTAAAGTATTACTTATGTCAGGAAAAAATGAAACATTGTGCATTGAAATGAAAAATTACATCCTTGAAGCTTGTTAATACTTTTATTAATTGAGAAATTAATAAAAATTCCTAGTTCAGTATGATAAATTAAGAAATAGCATTACATGTTTTAGTTAGGTGAAATGAATATATGTTTAAGTTAATATGAGACCGACACGGATGACCGAGGTCGTTAAGGCGCGGACTTGTGAGCGGGAGATCTGGGGTTCGAATCCCGCCAGGATCGTCCTACCTGACTGAGGTTTTTCCCAGGTTTTCCTCAGCACTCATAACTGGTAAATATCGGAGATGTACCCTAAACTTAGGCCTGGAACGTTTCCTTCCTTAAAAGAAAAACCTTTCCCAATTTATCGTTTCATCTCATGTATCATCAGCGTTCAGCGTCTGTGGTGCCACAGTAGTAAAAACGGGCGTTAAACACCATTAAAAAAAAGTATATATGAGTAAAATTAGTTTGACATATTAAACTATGTCAATTTAACTAAATTGACATAGCATATAGTTAGATGAAATATATATGTATATGATTAAGTTAATATGTGTAAAATTTAATTCATTAAAGTTTGACGTTTAACTAAATTGAACTGTTTTTAGCTAGGTGAAATCTATATAATTAAATCTATATAAATATGTGCAAAATTAAGTTGATATTATTTAATTATTTTGACGTATTTAACTAAATTGATATACATTTAATTAGATGAAATGTATGTAATTAAATTAATATGTGTAAAATTAAATTGACCCGTATTTAACTGAATTGATGTTTTTTTAGGTATGTGAAATCTATATAATTAAGTAAATATGGGCAAAATTAAGTTGACATGTATTTAATAAAATTTAGTTGACATATATTAGTTTAACGTATTTAACTACATAATTAGTTTGAAGTATTTAACTAAATTAAATGTTTTTAGTTAGGTAAAATTTATATAGTTAAGTAATTATATGCAAAATTTAGCTGACAATTATTAAATAAAATTTAGTTGATATGTATTTAATTAATTTGACATATTTAACAAAGTCTATTGAACTAGACTGACATGTTTTAGTTAGGTGAAATGTATTTATAATTAAATTAATATGTGTAAAATTAAGTTGGCATGTATTAAATTAGTTTAATGTATTTAACTAGGTTGATATCTAACTATATTGGCTAGTGTTAAGTTATGTAAAATTATTTAATTCAGTTAACTGGTCATTTAATATGTGTAAAAATGAACTTGACATGCATTTAAATTAGTTTGGTTTATTTATTTCTAGTTTGGAATGTATTTAATTAAGTAGCCTGGTTTACTTTTAAGTATTTTGATATAAATAATCAACACTGCCACAGGGCGTAAGGCTAACCGCAGTTAATAAACATATACTCCTACATACATAGCCAATAATTATCACAGGAAACTATATTAGCAGCCTTACAGTAACGCATTATATTTTACTTCTTGCTTTTGCTACAATTTAAATATTAAATATATTAAAATCTTTACTTTTGATTTTACATATGCGCATATTTTGTTCTAAAATAAAAGAAAACATTTAAATAATAATATCCTATTTCCTAAACATTTTAAATTGGGAAACAAAGCAAACATTTCTATCTGCTGAGGAAGTTTGGAAAACTACGAATTTCATAAATAGTTTCTCACGCTGCCGGAAATTTCTTCTAGTCAACACTCACGCCCACGTGTTGTGCCGTATGGTTTTTCAAGGAGTGAAGCCTTTTGTAAATGGAAAGAAAGAACACATTAAATTTCCACTCTTAGCTCGTTAGAAAGTGTTCGTTTAACAAGAGGGAATAGTTTCTCAGAGCTTCGCTGTGAATGTTTGTCCTCTTTGGCAAAAAGATAAGACGCAGTAATGGAGGCTTTTGTGAACCATCCACACGCTCGTCTTCGTTTTTAACCTACCTTCCATTCCCGTCCTATCGTCGCTTAATATTTGGTGTGTGAACAATATTAAGGAAACGCGGGAGATCTGGGGTTCGATTTCCGCCAGGACCGTCCTCCCTGACAAATTTTTTTTCCTGGTTTTTCTCAGTCCTCCTAAAAATCAAATGCCGGGGAGGTACCTAAACTTAGGCCTAAAGCGCTTCCTTCCTTTAAAAATTTCTTTCCAGTTTATCATTCCATCTCATGTATCATCAGTGCCCACCATCTGTGATGCATTAGCAGTAAAAACGAGCGTTAAAACTGTATAAAAAAAGCGTAGCCGACGTTGCTAAATGCTTGAACTCGTGAACGGGAGGCCTGAGGTTCGGTTCCCGCCAGGACGGAGTGGCTTGGGAGTGGCAATTAGGAGGTTCAGGGTTCAAATCCCTTGGGACAGACCATCGTGCCTTTGTTTACTTTCTACGAATGTTTCGCTCTTCCATTTCATGCTCTACAAGGTAAAAAGTATCAAGGCGAGGTGACTGGTGCGGTGTGACGGTCGCTTGCGCTTTGGCTTCTGCTCCAGTATCTGGTATGGAAGTGGTCTTTCTTAATGACTCGAACTCCTGATGCGGGCTTCACCGGCGTCGGGATGTTACGTCTAGAAACATATTAGGGAACCCGTCTATATCTGCACACAAACTCACATCCGATAACACTTTGAGACTTTAATTACAAGTGTATTACAGTTCTGAAGAGACTCGTCAAGTTTATTGCAGCTTCAATGTGACTCGGCAGATGTCCACACTACCGCCACGGGTGGCCGAGGTCGTTAAGGCACGGACTCGTGAGCGGGAGGTCTGCGGTTCGAATCCCGCCAGGACCGTCCTCCCTGACTGGGGTTTTTTCCAGGTTTTCCTCAGTCTTCATAACTGGCAAATGCCGGGGAGGTACCTAAACTTAGGCCTGGAACGCTTCCTTCCTTTAAAAAAAAAAAATTCTTTCCCAATATATCATTTCATCTCATGTATCATCAGTGTCCGCCGCCTGTGGTGCCTCAGTAGTAAAAACGGGCGTTAAACACTACTAAAAAAAAAAATGTCCACACGATTATCTAACTCGCGCCTCTTCTTTCTCAGCATATGGTCTGCTTCCTGAATTCTCTACTTGAGTTTCTGCACATCATAGGCAAAGGCATCATGGTTCCTTATACATTCCCACAGGATAAATTTACACCTAAGAGACCTCCGTAGCCATTGCATCAAACAACTGTTTCGTGACATTTGACCCAACGCTGAGGTACGCACGAACGCAATTATTGAAATGAGGTGATTCCCCATCATGCTGGAAGAGAAAAGTATCAGAATCTTCCTGCATTTGGGGTAACAGAACGATCAGGTAGGAATGTCTAGTCTTCAGCAATGAAGAAAGGGGCGGAAAATATTCGGCGCAATATTGCTCGAGTAACGCTGATGTTCCACTAATTCTATGCCTGTGTGGGTATCTTATTTTCGTGCTGAAATCGCCATCCTCTTCTGCTTGTGGTTGCAGCTGACAACAAAACTAGAAACGCTTTTATTTTATTAGCTACTGTTAGCTTAAGCCGTAACTGCAAGTCGGTTTTTAAGGGAAACATTCCATACAATCACAAAACGCTTTACTCAAAGATTTTTTCGAGCTTTTTGTTCATTCCACCTTCTATTCACTCACGCAAAGAGAGCCACTTCTTTCTGAGGGCACAAACATTCCGTAAGTAGAAATTTGCATGCTACTGGTATACTGACTTCCTGCATGGTGACTGCTTACCATACTTAGTCCGAAATTTCCATCTCTACATCCTGACACACTTGCTGCACAGAAAGCTTTCTCGAGTCATTTTTGCAATAACGCAGACTGGGGCGATTTACTGAACTATGCAATTAAACTTAGTGAGTTTCCTTGGAGATTGTAATATATTACTTATATATGAGAGTGATAACAGTTATGGGTTATGTGTAACAGAAGTTTGAAAAGATTACAGGATTTTATGTAAATCCTGCATGTTGTGAAGTAAGTATTCTCAGTTACAATGTACTTGCCCTTGATATAATGTGCCAGTTGGGTCTATGACCCAGCCAGTGTTGTAGTCCCAAAATTTTCACAGAGTATTTTTTTTTAATGATTTATTTATGGACGCTCTTTAACATCTCAGGTCATCAGCGTCCCATTCAACTCAGGGCGTGAAACGGCCGACAAATTTTGCTCAGAGGCCTCTCTTTCAGGCTTGAGGTTCTTTTTCGTGACTTAAATGTACGACACGGGACCCACGGCTTTACTTCCCTTCCGAAGGAAGCCATACTTAGGATTTTTACGCCCGAAAAAATCCATCGGTCCTGGCCGGGTTCGAACCCGCGATCTTGGGGATAGGAAGGCTTCACAGAGTATACCCTATGTGGAGACTATAGTACGGTTGAGAAATAATATTGTCTACACAGTAACCAACCTTTGACCCTTAACACATCAAAATATTAAAACACAAAAAAAGAGGAATATAAGGAATCATTATTCAAACAAAAAGTCCTTATTTCTTCATTAGGGGGAGAGTTTGAAATATTTCGGCTCACTAGGTTCACGTACATATTTCATAACTTTACTAGTATTATTTTATTCTTTGTTGAATCTCAAACTCGCTTCCAGTCCCACTGAGGCCCCCCCCCTCGTTTGCCGCCCCTTGGAGGGGGTAGCAAGTTGGCTTGCTTACTTGTTCACCTTGCTGACTGTAGTAGTCATAGCGTAGCTGTTCCCGGGTGTGTGTTGTGTTGTACGTTTCTTAATTCCACAGTATACATAAAGTGCATTATACCCATGTGCACACAGCGATTCATATGTGATAACTCAGAAGTGAAAGAATCATAGAGTCCATTATTTGAGCATTCACTTTATTCTGTTACTTATGTGAATGCCATACTAACCCCCTTTTTTCAGAGAATTAACCGTCAGAAAGCCTGAACATGCATTTTTTTCAACTATGCTCTGCCACTGCTCACGCTGCGAATAATGCTATGGGAGTAATTCACAATGTATTTACACAAAACAGAGTTATTATTAGGGTTTTGTGACCCTCTAGTCCCCCGACATAACAGCCTGTGATTATTATCTCTGGGATAAATTAAAAAATACTCTGTACAAGAAGAACCCGCACACTATAGAAGAACCAAAAAATAATATTCGTTAGAAAGTTGTTCGGATTTTTCAAAATGAACTACAGCGAGTTATGAATAATTTCCTAAAGAGATGTCAAAAATATATGGATATTGAAGGTGGGCAGTTTAACGCTTCATTTAATTTTGTAGATAATGAGCCTATTAAATTGGTTCGTGTATTGTCATACGGTTGGTTTGTTTTATTGTTTTACCCTCCCGCTAATCACCAAAATCCAGCTGGCCAAAGAAAAATAAACACATTAGTATCATGGGAAAAAACTCTAAAATAATATTTTGCTTCAATATTTCGCTTCAGAGCCCACCAACTCTCGTGATTGCGTCCCTAGTACAAGAACAGCACTGGCATCAGAGATCAATAAGTATTTCTATTATTGTTAGAATTACCGACACTATCAGATATACCTTTTCAATGCAGAGAGCTCTGCTAGTTGTATCTAACAACCTAAAAATACTGATTGTAGTGTGTATTTTCTAGAGTAGTATATTTAAAATTTTGCTTTGTAATTTTTTATTACACTGGTTGTAATTTTTAATCTCAATACTTTATATTGGCATTTGTTAAAATGGCAGATGCCACATTCATTCACTAATTATGAAACTAGAAGCGCAAATGCACCATTTTATTTTAAAATATTAGCAATATTTTAGTTACGAATGATTTTAAAAGTTTTTCATGTTGATATTTTATTAAAAGGTTAGATGTCCTGGACATTTTAAATATCAAACCTTGGAAAGCATCATTAAGTATCATGAGCATTTCGGAAAGAGGAAAGAAGAAAAGCCAATCCTCAAAGTCATAGGAGAAATGTAAAACAAGCAAGACTGAGACGAGAAACTTAGACAAACTACTCTATAAACAATACAGATGCCAAAACAGTTGATGAACGATGTAGATAACTTATGTTATAATATATCATAGTTCACAGGTAGTTTGAATATAACCATAATATACATTAATCTATATTTAATTATCTTCAGTAATACCAACAGTGCTCATCATTTTTTGCTAAGTTAACTGAGGTTAATGAATTTTTGTTGTCATGACAACAGCCTGAGTTTGAAACTTTAATTAAATTACCTAAGACAAATTATAACCAAGAAGAAGATTCGGCAAGACAATTACAATGCGCGAATGATGCCATATTTTATTTTAGTATAATCACTGAAGTGATTTGGCTTACCTTTTTGATTTTTCTGAAAAGATACACTAATTTTATTAGCTTTTATTCCAGGTAATACTGTGTAGACATCTAAATTAAATAAAATACAACTGAACATTATTATAAAAATTATAATTATAACTATTTTTTGTCTCCATAATGAAATATTTCATGTTGTGATGATATCTCCTTAAAATAAATAAACGTCTGAGGTTATAATAGCAGATTATAGTAAATGTATTTATTTTAACTGTAAAATTAAAGTAAGCTTACAATGTTACAATTTTTTACTTATGTTTCATTTAAATCATATTATTTAATTCACGAGAACAGACTTCCTTGGTCCCTAGTCGAATCAAAGCAGAGATTATAGGGGAAAAAATGCACGTAGGAGAAAAAATATTGGTTATTAAAAATTATTGGTTATTACGTTTTTGAGCACCGTGCTTTAAAACTAACAATGAAGTTCCATTTTGATTGGTGAATAAGGTATCAATGAGACCATACATTAGCTGAAAGTCGCTCGCCTGCAATTATCTCTAATGCCACCATAAATTTTATATAATGAATAACTTTGTTATATCAAGTTCATTTGTTTTGTGGGATTGTTTACAAACACTGTACCTGCTCGTGTTGAAGGAGTTCCATTATTCAGTGAATATTGTGCTAGAGAGAATTAAAGTCATTCATTGTCAAGGTTGCTTCTAGTATTAACTTCCACAAAATATTTAAAAAGATTCAGCAGAACTTTTTACCGTTAAGGAAATATAGTTTCCCCCTTTGTCGCGTCGGTCCTGGTAAAGTAGTGGTAACCATACTTGCCTTCTAAACCCAAGATCGCGGGTTCAATCCTGGCCAGGATCGATGGATTTTTTCGGGCGTAAAAAACCCTAAGTATGGTGTCCCGTGTCGTAGATTTACGGTCCGTAAATGAACCTCTAGAAGAGGCTTCTGAGCAAAATTTATCGGCCATTTTACGCCCTAATTTGAATGCGATGCTGGTGACGTGAATGTTAAGGTCCATTTTATCAAAGAAGAAAGTCACCTTGCATCAAGACAATGCTCGCCCTCAAACGTGTCGTTGCAATGACGGAAATTAATTAATTTGAAAAGAAAATTTCGTCCTGTGAAGAGCTTAAATCATCAGCTGAGGCATATTTTGCAGGCTTGAAGGACTCTGACTTCCATGATGACGTAAATACTTTGGAGCATTGCTAGACAAAGTGCATTAGTGTCAAGGGAGATTACGTTGAAAAATAAGAATTCGTTTAAATAGGTACTATGCCGTCATTTCGAGCTTTATTCCGAGAACTTTTCAAATGAGCCTCATATTTTGCATAATCTATATTATTTTTAAAGTTTTTTTTTGCAGTTTTAATGTTATTTAACTTAGAAATTGTGATCATTCTTGGCTACCGTGCAAAGATAGAGACAATGTGGAAAAGTAGGCTCCCATTAGTTCGCTGAAGAGTGAGTTTTTGTGACGTAGGGTGAGCAAAGCTACCTGCTACAACAGGTAGGTGATCCCCTGTTTGAAGTGCCGCATGCATGTGTTTGCACTTTACTTTATGAGGGCAAGCAATTGTATAGCGCTGCTTTTAAGGAGGAAAACTTTGCCTAGATAAACACCACCTGACGGCTTTATGGCTGTAATAATGCTGGAAACAGGAATTTATCGTGAACCGAAGGATGAGTTGCTATTGTGTATGTGTCATTCCCAACTTCCTGGCTTAGGGGGGGAAGGGAATATTTTGGACCGTATCACTCACCTTGTCACTGACGTCAGATGCATGTGGGTGGGAGAAAGAGAGACGCGTGAATGGGCAGTTAAAGGGAGGCAGGTGAATGGCGAAACTGGGTAAAGAGGTGCGTGTGTTTGTTCGCTGAGTCAGTGATTGAACAGATTAAGGGCAAGTTTACATGCAACAACTGGACCATACTTCCTCCGCAGAGGGAGAGGGAGAGTTTAGCGACACACACAAGAACTACTAGAAATATGTCCATATTATCGGCTACCTTATTTGATTTTAGTTTATTTATCGTTTTATAACCTAATTCAACTCACATATGCAGTTGTATTCGTGTTTATAAAATGTCAGTATCTTGTACGCATGAACTTGTGACATACCCACCTGGCACCAGGTGGTGCCTCAGTAGTAAAAACAGGCTTTAAGCATTATTGAAAAAAAAATCTTTAAAAAAGCTTTGTCCTACCTGTTGGTCGTCGATAAAAGCTCTAAGACCTGGTTATTTATGTTATAAAAGCACTAACTGCAAAAGTGTTGTAATCAAAATATGCCAATGACAGTAATGGTTAAAAAAAAAAAAAAAAAAAAAAAACGAAAATTTTCAAGTTGTCCTACATTGCAAAATACTTGAAACTGTTTAAATTTGATATCAAATTACTGCAATCTAACGACCTTGATCTTTTCCGAGCTTCAGTAATACTTCCAACCGCTGAAAATTTGCTCAATAACTACAGAAATAATTTCTAGGATGCATTGTTGTCCAGTACGTCTCTTGGAAGTTACCGCCAAATTTGAAAACAGTACGTAACACTAAGAGACATTTTGATAAACTAGATCAAAATGAACGTCTGTCAGTTACTGAAAAACATTTTCAAGTAAACGTGCCTCGCATGACGTTAGATATCATTGTTAATCAAAACAAAATCAGGTTTAATCCTTTGAAATGTTTAAGTGTACTCGCCCGACAGTTTCTGTCTACTGCAAGACGAAAACTTGCATAATAAAGCACAACATTTATAATACTTAACAGAAGATTTCTCATTTCAATTACAGTGTTTAAAAGTGCATTAAAACCGAGTAACTGGTACACCTCTTGCTAATCGAAAATTACACTTAAGCGTCAAGTGTGCGAGACTCGTCAGCTGATATCCTTTTCAAAATTAAAACTAATAAAAACATATTTTAGTGGCCCCATATTACAAGCGCGATTAAGTGAACTCAATATTTTTAGTATCGAGTGTGTGAGAACACGAAGAATTGATGTGAGTGAAGCAATGCAAAAAATTCCCTCAAAGAATACTAAGTGTTTTCGCCGCTTCCAATGTTCTTAAAGGATTCTAAATATTGGCTAATGTGCCTATGCCAAATTTTGGAGGTAAGAGATATACGTGTATCTAGCATCTAAAAATAATACACTTTATTTCCTAGTTTCCTACAACATTACCACCACCACCAATAATAATAATAATTAATAATAATAATACTTATCGGCAATAATAATACCTATCGGTGATTAATAATACTTATAATAATGTCTATTGGTAATAATAATAATAATAATAATAATAGCTACCGGTAATTAATATTGTGTACCGGTAATAATAATAATAAAACCTACCAGTAATAATAATGATGTCTACTACTATTACTACTACTACTACTACTACTACT
Source organism: Metallyticus violacea (assembly GCA_030762175.1). Lineage (NCBI taxonomy): Eukaryota > Metazoa > Arthropoda > Insecta > Mantodea > Metallyticidae > Metallyticus > Metallyticus violacea. The sequence continues at coordinate 79,455,250 of CM060841.1, forward strand.
ACTACTATTACTACTACTACCACTTCTACTACTATTACTACTATTACTACTACCACTACTACTACTACTACTACTACTACTACTACTAATAATAATAATAATAAACTAATAATAATCCTTTCCCGGTTTATCATTCCATCTCATTTATTATAATAATATTAATAATAATGATGATGATAATAATAATAATAATAATAATAATAATAATAATAATAATCATGTATACTATACTACTACTACTACTACTAATAATAATAATAATAATTATTATTATTATTATAATGCAAACAATGCCTCCGAATCATCCAAGTACCTGTCAGTCTATCAAATGTGATATTTCCCGCGGTCGAGGACAGGCTACTGAATCCATATGCTTGAACATGCATCTCTTTCTTAGGGGACCCAAATTAAATTTTGCAGGTGGGTTCAACCTTTCTCAATTACGCCACTTATACTTCAATAAAAATCAAGGAAATGTAGATGGGAGAGATGACCTAGAAAGAGATGGATAAATCAATACTTCAAAATGTTTCGGAAAGGGGGAACCAGTACCCGGAATTTTTAAAGGAAGAAGAAGAAGATTTGTGTTATATAAGTTCTGCCTTTAGAAGAGTGAATACATTTTCCTTTTTAAAATATGTATTGAAGTCAATGTTTCTTATTTTAGGGTGAAGCAAATTATTTAAGGTGTTAGTTTATCTCATATATTAAATATTTAGCAGAAAATCTAAATTTTTTTAATATGTTATATAATCTAATGCTAAATAACTACAACATTTTAGACATACTGAACCAAATAAGAAGAAAATAGACGCGGTAAAGAAATAAAAATAAAGACAAGAGTCAGTAAACTGGATTCATAAAGAGTGTTTAAAGCAAATAGACGGCAGGAACAAAGAACAATCCACGATAGTACACCTTAGCAGAAATCAGAAGGATTTGGGAACAAAACGAAGATATTCTAAACCAACTGCACAGGAGAGATAAGAACATTAAGACACAAAAAAATCAAAAAAAAAAAAACCTATACTTGCTGGTGTACAAGAAAATAAAGGACAAACTACAAAAAAAAAAAAAGAACAAAAAAAAAAAAAAAGAACAAAAAATGACGCAAATGAAATTAATTTTTCATGGCAAGTTTAGGCGCGGGAACGATATGTTAGCCTACAAATACTGGATTAAAGATAATAATAAAAAGTGTAGAATTTGCTGAGAAAAGCAAGTAACGAAGCATCTTATTAGACGGGTGTGCACAAGCACAAGGAGCATTCACAATTTTTTGCAAGTGTCAACTTAAAGCCCAAGCTAAGGACTATATTCGGAAACTTATTCTCACTATCCTTCAAAGTACTTTCCTCTCGGACTGAGATATTGCCAACAGAGCTGAATTTATAGCTTGAGCAAGGTCCTGCACTTGTTTAAAATATTTTCCAGCAAGACGAGATTTCACTAGAGGAAACAACCAGAAGTTGCACGGTGCAATATTAGGGCTGTTGGGTGGATGCTCAAGCAGCTGGACTTTGACTACTTCCAGTTTTCTCAAATTTCCAACTGTTCTGTGAGGAGATGAGTGGTAGTGCAAAAGCAACAACCTTTCTGTTGTTGACAAAATTTCTGTCTTTGGACGTCGCCTCGACTCTTCAAATAAAGGGTCCGAAATGTGTTACTCTCCATTCATTGCCATTCCACCTGGAATACCGTCAACATCTTTGGAAATATTCATGATTTTTCACCAGATATTGACACAGGGCTGAACTCAACATATTGTCAGTGCAGTTTAAACTTGCACTTATGCATATGCAGATAGCTTAAGGTACATTGTCTCTCGTAAAATAATGGACGTTTCATCGTCAGACGGAAACCGGTGTAGCAGGTACAGTCCGGCTGCACTATTGTGTTACCCAGTACATTTATGTCATGTTTTTCCGTTTATAACTCTAATTAAAAACTATTTCTGAGTGCCGACATATGAATTAGGGGTTACTTTGACATAATTCTTACACCTGTATCCTCTGATACAGCACAATTCGTCAGAACGAATTTGGCTGCATTTCTATTTTATACTTAAACTATGTAGTAGATACTCAACATTATTTTCAAATTAAACTGATTATGTGCTCATTTCATGTCACGCGCGAGTCGCCACTGGTAGGAGCAAATCAACAAATGTTATGATGTGGCCCACACGAAATGGTCACATTCTCCGCTTCTGTGCGGAGAATATCCGTAAATGCCTTAAGAACCTTAAAAGGAAACAATCTCCACTCTGATACATATCTATAGGCACCGTTAGTTAAGTTGTTTCGCTTCACTATCGATACCCTCTCTCTTGTTTAGGGATATCTGATTTGTGTTTATTTAAACACACCCGGCAGTGTTTTGGGCCCCAAACCGCGTCACTTAACGCAGTTTAGTATCACTGGCTGCAAGCCCTAGCGTCTATATTAATATCGGAGAGAAAGAAGGCAAGGAAAAACAGATGCCTGTAGCTGAAACAAGAAGCTGGCCTCGTTGCCGCGGAAACAAACAGCGTGTGTGAAAACAAACGAACATCACATCAACACCGTGACTTGTTAACATCATCCCACTTACCTGGAGGGAGGGAGAGAGGGAAAAAAAAAAAAAAAAAAAAAAAAAAAAAAGGAGCTCCTCATCTCAAGCCTTAGAAGGGTATAAACTCGTAGCGTTTGTTTAGCTTCGCCGGCCAACCGGCTTCGAGTCTTATTTACATTTCTTTTCGCCTGGAACGTCTAATAAAATGACTAAACGCTTTGTTGATAGAGTGAAGTCAATATAACTTCTAGCTGAAGCCTTTAGAAGCACCGAAATGTATTCATGTGCCTGTTTTCTATTTTACCTTTTATTTCTTTTCTTTACCTGTCCTAAGATGAATGGGCTGAGCACAGGTGGCCGGCCGTGGCGATGCAAGCCCCCGGGGGGAGTTGGTTTCTCTCGCCCAGGTGAAGGGCAGCTCTAAAGTACAATTGCACTCAGTCCATCACGCCGTACGCCCGCTGCTATGGGCTTTGCACATATTCAGCATGCTAAAAGCTTAATGCATACTTTATTTCTTCTATGTGAAAAAATGGTATGAAATGCCCAACAATTCCAATTTCTATTTCAATAAAAATACATTGTCAGAGGCCAGAAGACTGCTACAATACACATGCCATGGGGGAATGTCTACAAGTTCACTAGAACAATGGCGGTGGGGAAAAAAAAGTCCAGAGGCTTCCTAAACAGATTAGTATGTACGAACGCATACATTCGAATGCCGTAATTTTACTACCTAAGATGTATTGATTCACAATTAAGTGTGTTTTCGAGAAATTATGCTCAGTTGACCAGGAAATTTGTGCCGTGTTTTTTTTTTTTTTTTTTTCCGCACTCTACAACTAGTATTTTTAATCATTCTGCATTAAGGGTTAAATTTTTGTTTGAAACTTGACTCACTGTGTTCTTTTTTCTTCTGTTTTAGTACTTTGAATGTGTTAGAAAACAAAGGTTAGTTAATGTGTACTGGCGTTGGCAGGTTCCCATCATAATATTTAGCTCAAAATGCTGTAAAATATCCCTTTTTTTATAAAAGTTTCCCGCAGCGTACATTTATCTTTAGAGTTGTAATCTTTTTAATATAATACTTCCCTAAATTGCTAATTATAATTATTATAATGATAAACGATATTTTCAGATGATTTTATCCATTATTGAGTTTAACATTTATTTCTCTGGCGATATTAATACATTATAAATATAAACAGATTTATTATTGACATAAAGTGTAATTATAATATAAGATTTTATTTAATATTTTTCAATTAAAATTATTTACTTGTTTATTAAATGTTATACAGCGTTTATTTTAGCCTAGAAATAGAAAGAATAAGGGCTGAGACTGATGAATATTAAATAACAGAAAACAAGAGCGTGCATGCTCCATTCAACAATTGAATAAAACTGTTTATAGAGAGGTAGCCAAGAATGAAATATACAAATACTGGCGAAACATTTTTGCTTGGCTTTTTCTTAGTGTTTAGACTACCACATAGTGAACATAAATTTAGCAGAAATTCCCATTTTTATTACTTTATAAACTGTTTACGCTTTTCCCCTCAAAGTGTCACCATTTCTCGTTTGTCGGGGAATTTCTCTCTACCTGACAACACTGCATACATAATTATATACAAGGTATTAATGTTAGATCAATGTTCCGGTCTGAACTTCTGCACTTAATTCATATTTCTAAGCGAATTAAAAAAGTAACATATATACACGGAACATTGACCACCTCTAGGGAAAGCATTGTTGCTGGGTCGAAATTGTTGAGTCATTGGTGTTGCCATGGTAGCAATCAGAGCTATGTGTGTTATTCGTTTTCCTGCATTTCATGTTTTAAGTCTGGAAAGTGTGAATGTTTTTGTAAGTACAATGGAGATTCAGAGAAAGCATTTTCTAGCGAAGATCTTGTACGATTTCAAATGTGGCTTAAATGAAACGCAGTCACTTGAGCGTTTGAGGGAAGCTTTCGGTACTTTTCTCCTTCACGTGCTATTGTGTTCCGATGGATTGGAGAATTTAAAATGTTTAAGATGAACAGAAGAGAGTGGTAGACCAACAGCAGTAGTGACTGATAAGAACATAGCCTCTGTGGAAACAATGATCAAGGAAGATCCAAGACAAACCTATAAGGACATTGGGCGGGCATTAGCAATTAGTTTGCCGAGTGTTTCAACCATCCTTCATGAACACCTTCACGTAAAAAAAAAAACTAAACGCCAGTCTTCCATTTGGGTTTTCCCTGATGACAACCACCCGTCAAAGTCAAGAGACCAAGGAGTGTGAGAAAGAAAATGGTTGCCTCTTTCTTCTTCACAAGTGGTCAAGTGCTGGAAAATCAGAGGACTGTTACTGCAAAATGGTACATAGAGGTTTGCCTTCCGAAATTGTTTCAGAAAATCCAAGAACGGCATTCAAAAACAGCACTAAGGGGTATTTTGTTGCATCATGAAAATGTATCAGCTCATACCGCTAATGTAACAATAGAGTTTCCGCAAGAAACTGAGGCAAACCTAAATGACTCATCCATCCGAACTGGCACCTGCGATTTCTTCCTGTTCCATACTGTGAAGAACCGACTTCCATGCACAAATTTTCTACCTCTAAAGAAGCGGTTGCAGCACATGTGCAGCGCGGGGAAACAGTGACATGGGTGCTTCCAGAGGATGAAACGCTGCATACAGTGCCAGGGAGAACATTTCGAAAAACTGGGATAAACAAAACGTTTTTATAAGCATTCATTATTTGTCTCAACACTTATGCATATAACTGAAGATATTTCAATAAAACTGGTTACGTTAATGCTGCCCACTATACTTTCATGACAACGTTCACTATTCTTTTGAATTCCCACAATTTCTGTTTCAAACCGGCGCCCCCCCCCCAATTTTTATAGAGCCACCACTGCTCAAAATACCATTGCCTAAAAGCCATCGAGGGGTTTACGACAATATCTCGTAGTCTTGTGAATGTTCAAGAGATGGTAATATGAATATTTTGCATAGTATATCATAAAATGTTTCCCTCTGGAAGGTATATACAGATTTACAGACTTTGTTGCTTCCCCACCTGGATTCTCATTGGCCACTGCAATAATGTTAAGGATTGTGTCATAGATACATGGTGCTGATAATGTATAAGTAGTTTTTTTAAAATAAATAAGTATTTTTCAGCGGACATTATGCTCCCAGGCATAAACATAAACATAGAAATATAAATAACATGACATTTAACATTACGGTACATAAATCGTTGGATAGTTAATAATCGCGGGTAGTTAGTACTTGGTGGGGTTATTAGCCAGAATTTCAATTGTTAGTTTGCTGTAGTACAGTTAACAAATCTTATAGAAAGAATGCTAAAGTATAAAATACAAGAAAATAAAATACAACAAAGATTGAGAGAAGAAGCCGCGAGCTAAAGATAATTTTGTTTCAGTTTTCATTGTATTATTGCTCAGATACAGGGCTTTCAATTTTAGGAAATCTATTACCCATTTACCTTTGAACTTATTAACTATAAACAATATATTGTGCATTTTCCCATGATATTGCTTATTTTCACTACATTTCGTGTGATATTTGCCTCTTTATGGGGACTTGGTGTTACATTTGGCGACAATCATCAGCAATCATTTGGCAACTCTGGTGGTACGTTCACTTTTTTCTAGTGTTCCGAGAAGTGCGGTCAAACATGAACATCATCCCGAAGATGATTACATAAGCTTGTATGGGGAACAATACAACTCTTGAGGATGAGGTAGGTGCGGGCAAGAAGACCAACAATAATATCTCTTAGCGACTATTGATGCGAACAACAGCCAGAATTGTGAGGACGTGACATAGCAATTCGACGTCAGTGCAGAAACCATCTCCATCAGTTAGGAAAACATGTGAACTCTGTCGCTGGGTTTCACAGAAGTTGACAATGATTATGCCAAGAGCTAACATTTTTTTTACATTGTTCTCACGTCAGCAGGAAAATTCCATTCAAGATACGCTGCTGACATTCGATGAGAAGTGGATCCTCTATGACGCCTTTATCAGCTATTGACAGCTCATGAATCTATCCCCAAATAAACGAAACCATTACAGCACCAAAGTAGGTTATGCTTTGTGCTGGGTGATCAACTGCTTCCAGCCAACCAGTCATGTAATTGTGTACACTAACGAGCTGGAAAGTGTCCATGTAAAACTGAAAACTAAGAAACTTGCACTCCTACATCATAAAGATGTTATTCTTTTGCACGATAATGCAGTACCACATACAGCTTAAAGCTGGTGAAAGCATTATCAGTCTTGGTTATCTCTTGGTTGAAGTACACTGCTTTATTTCCTTTGCTATTGTTGCTTTTTAAATTGTATTATTTTCATTGCAAAAATATTTAATGCATTTTAATATTTCCCTATTGTTATACAATATAAAATACTTTAAACGTTTTATTTATTAAGTATATTCATTTGTTATGTTAATTTAGTGTAATGAACGGCTTATACTGGCTTCAAGAAGAGAGCATATTTTAGGAATAATGGGATAAGGTAATGATTAAATAGGAGCAAAATATCATATAAAGATATTTTTGTTTTCCTAATGTCATCACTGTATTAGGATTAGGCAGTCCCAGAATGCTACCATTTTAGAAGACGTTTTATTTTCGGTCCGAGGGCAAACAGGTGTCCATTGTGTTGGGCCAAAACTCGCCACTAGCGCAGTAAAAGTCAACGTGGAAGATGGAAATAACAGCGAACAGAAAAAAAAAAAAAATTAATTTGGTGTAATCAGGAGTCGGCCTGCGAAGTGGCAGTAATAACAGACTGGAGCCATTCCTGGAGGACCTGTGGGTGTACTGCGCACATTTCCGGCCCCTTAGACGGAAAGCCGCCTGTCCCACGCTCTTGCTTGGCCTCAGTCACACAAAATCGTCAGGATCGTGTAAATAGAGCCATGGGCACATAAACTTCCTACAGGAAACGTTTGTGCAAGAAATAAAAGTTCTGCAATGCTGGAACTGTATTCAGAACAAGAAAGGGAAGCGGAATTGAGAAAATGTGAACTACGGAAAAGAAATGAGAAAAGTTCAGAGCAAAATAAAGGACAAGTGAGAAGAATATACAAAGGAAGCGAAAGGAAAGAATAGAGAAATTTTGTACAGCTGAAAGAGAAGATGAAAAAGAAGAAGAGAAGAAAAAAGAGATGTAAAAGATCTTTAGAGAAAGAAAGGGAAGAAAATAAAAGAGAGACAGAAAATGAAAGAGTATGGAGGAAACGAGAAAGAAGAGAAAGGGAAATGAAAAATACTAAGGAAAAAAAAAAAAAAAGAGGGGTGAACGTGAAAGAGAAGAGAAGAGAAATGAAGAGAAATTAGAAAAGAGAAAAGAAGAAACAGGGTATGTACGAAAGAAGAGTAAAAAGCAAACAGAAAAAGAGATTAAATAGAGGGAGAGAAATAAAGAAAAAAAAAGAGAAGAAATAAACATGGCAGAAAAGATCAGAGAAGCTAAAAAAAAAGGACAGTGTAAGTTAAAATAATAAGAAATAAAGAGAAGAGTAAAACAAAAACAAAACAGAAGAGAACTAAGAAAAAAAAAAAGGAGGCATAAAAGAGAGATAGGAAAATGAGAAACGAAGAAGAGCAGGGGGGCAATTAAAAAAAAAAGAAAAAGAAAAAAGAAGCGAATGGAAATATGTAGAGAAGATAATATGACCGAACTAGAGAATGGTCAGCAAGGGAAACAGAAGAGCAGGAAAGAAAAAACCAATCGAAGAAGAGAGAAGAGAGCAGAGGAGAAAACGAAAAATGACAAAAACAGACAATAGGAGGAGAAAGAAGAGAGGAAAGATTAAACGGACAAAATAAAAAGCTGCAAGGAGGATGCATGAAAAGAAATAAAGAGGAAATAGAGAATAAAAAAAAAAAAGGAAAACAAGACAAAGGAATACTGAAAATGACAGCAAGAAAAGGACAAGCAGTGCAGAAAAGAGCAATCTCTCCTTAAACTATTTTTTATTTTCTTCCCAAACTCTTCACCAGGAACAAAAGTAGTTTTTGCCTTTACTTTTAATAATGTACAACACCATGGGAACATGAGATGCAATGATAAACTGAGAGAGAAAATTTGCGAAGGTAGTAGCTTCCAGTCCAACGTTCATGATATCTCCCCGGAAATGGGCTGAGAAAAACCTGGAGAAACACTGTCAGGCAGGACGGTCCTGGAGAAAATCGAACCGCAGACTTCTCAGAGCAAAACACATTTATGTCTGATATTAAACTATTCGCTTAAATAAAGGCATCTATAACATAAATACGGAACAAATAAATGAAGACATTTCTTAGAAAGTGCACTGTCCATTCACAGTGCCCAGTAACTGCGGAAATTGAATGACTAGGCAATTTTTTGTTGGTTGCTTTTGTCAGCGTCTCTTCTCTATGACAGCAGAAGAAGTTGGCTCTCCATGACCAAGCTCAATGTTGCTTAACCCCCTTCCTCCTTGCATATACAGACATATATTTAAAAAAAATAACGCACCCCATTTCCTTGCTAAAACTTGTAAAGTTTTCCAAATTCTTATTTTGTAATGCTTAATGAATCGTCAGGAATGAAGACGAAGGTTTCTTACTGGACAGCTTTTATTATCTGATGGTCTGCCTTCGCCGATTTTTAAATGGAGGTAAATTTCCCTGCAGTACGTTAATGTAAACCAATAAAATCTCTTGCTCTATCTTTAGGTGCTAAAGTTTCCTTTCTTTCTTCGTTTAAAAAAAAGCCATGATTTGACGGGAAATCTACCTTAATTGAAAACATTAAATTTACGCTTCATCTTAAAATGTTAAGTGTTAAATTCTTCAGCATTAATATTTAGATGATTTGCTCGTAAACTGGAAATTACCATTTAAACTCCCTATTAAGAGTCGACCACTACCTCAGTACCCAGAGTCCAGACGAGGCCAAATGCATTTGATAGTAATATAATTAAAAAAAAGATATATACTGCATATCATTTAAGCCGCCCTGAGGAAGAATGCGGCTCGTCAAACCAGACTTTGCTGATGCTAGAAAAGTTGCCGCATATTAAGGGGTAAGCTCATCTATAGCAGTTGAGAGAGCAAGTGCATTTTCTCTGCACATTGAGGAACTCAGTTTTGGATCGAGGAAATAAATGTTGTTGATATAAATAAAATCCAAATCGTATAAGTAAACTCATAGGATCTAAGCATATTTCAAGAGAAGGCAAATAACGTTTGAAACAGTCCTTACGGCCCACCCCTACTGAAATAATTATAATGTATATTTGTGTAAACGTAGTCATCTTATTTTGGCTTTGTAATTAGTAATATAAATATTATGTTTATACATGTGTCATCAGCTTTAACTTCGACTTAAAAATGTTACAAAAGACTGGTTTTTTTCCGTTGTAGTAGCTTGGAAAATCAACAGGGTAATAAGACCATACAAAAGAAACCCGAGGATCGCTGTGTGAAGTCCCTTCTTTATTTATAAGGCCAGCTACTGCAGAGTTAATAATCTAAAGGTTTTTTAAACCGTTTGGAGCTTTGATCTCGACCAGCTGTCTCTTTGTGAGCCCTTTAAACCAACCAATGCGGACATAATATTGTTAAACTTTTAAAAATAATAGCGAATGGCAGGTGTGGTGAGTGAACTTGAACCAGCCAATGGAGAGTATATGTTTGAACCTTTAAAGATAGGAAGTAAGATTGCGCGTGCCTTTGTGACTCCTTGGTATCGTTGAGACTAACGATCCGATCACTTGATTTTAATTATAAGGGAGAGTTTACTCAGCTGAGGCACTCATTTTGAAGATCTACACCGAGCAAGATACACTCAGTTTTCAGTTCAGTTCGGTTCTGCTCATTCCTCCTTTTCAAGTTCTACACGCTGCGACAGGCAGTTATAAGATCTATACGCGGCAAGATACATGTTGTAAGAGGCAGTTCCCAGTACTCATTATAAGTTTGATTTTCAGTTTACGCGCCGTGGCACTCATCTGTAAGTTTCACACGCGGCAACTGAGTTTATATTCAACGTAGCCAAGTCTATTGTACACAAAACACCAGAGGTCGTGAAAGAGTTTGGACATAATAAAGTACCAATATTTATACAGATGTATTATGTCACATCACACTATTGAGCTCCTTTTATGGTCCTGTAGTCCCAATCAACAAAACAGCAGATTTCACCCTGAGAAATTCTCATTGAAGCGGGGACAACAACACCAAAGCGACCAATAATTAGCCTACTAAACTCACTTCAAAAATTGCTAATCAGACTAAAATATAAGAGCTTCAAAAATTGGCATCACAAGTCGTCATTAACAAATCGCTTAAAGACTGGTGCCCAACCTGGGACATGTAACCGGAACCGACTAAATCGCTTTATAATTTAGCGCGAACGTGGGGTCATACTAAATCGCTTCATAATTTGGCTCAGCCAGTGTGGGGCAAACAACAAAAGCAACGATCACAACACCACACCACAAAACCGCTTCAGTATGTTTTTGCCTAACAATTGGGGTAATGTGTTGCTTTTTTGCCTAATGAGCATGAAAATTCTATAAAAAGTATCTGAAAGTCCCAACCTACGCGCGACTATAGCCTTAAGCTACTTGGCTTAGAATCATGCAAAAAATTGAACTGAAATTCTTTCAATATTTCATCTGAAAAAGTGTAATGTGCTAGAAATACTCTTTCCAAAATTGTAAGAATTATTGTATGAGATGAACTATTCTCTGAGCTTCAATTCAGTGAACAGAATCAATATCACGTTTTGTTTCAGAAAATTTCACAGTAATAGGGTATGTATATGAAAAGTATATTTAACTGAATGGGGATTAGGTTAAAAATCAACTTTGAAATATGGTTAAAAACTTAGAAGCAAATGTCTATGTTGGACAACCTCTCTGCCCATCAGTACCAACACTATATTTAAGAGAACGGTGGCTATAACTACCTCTTTGAGAAGCGAATTGAGAGTTACATTCCAGAGGTTAGCCAGCCGACATTTTCTGCTTTTGCCCCCTCGGGGCAGGAACGGGACAGTAGAGGCGCGAAGTACATGTGGTGATGTAGTTTCGTAGAATTCTAACTATGGCCATTGTGGGAAAAAAGGAACCTTCTAAGCTCTAGCTAGTTTTTCGGAACGGAAATCCTTGAGATCGTTTTTGTTGTTTTGTATTCTTAGATGATGTCTATGGGTGTGTTACTAAAAGGAGCTAGTTTAGGGTATTTCATAGAATTACGGGTCATACCGTTATTTCATCACATCATCAGGCTATTTTCTGATCTGGAAGCTTTAAAATAACATTGATCTTGTTGATTTTTGACTTATTTTTATTTATCTCAGAACGCATTTTAATATTAGTTCATTAGTGTCCGACTCAAACCAGGACATGAAATGACCCATAAATTTTGCTAAGAAGTTTCTTTTTTCAGGCTTGAGCTTCTTATACGTGCTGTAAATCTACGACATGGGATCAAGGGTTTACTTCCCTTCCGAAGGAACCCAAACTTAGGATTTTTACGACCGACATAGTATCGACCTGGCCAGGTTTAAGCCTGCAACAATGAAATTACAAGACTATATGATTACCACCAGGACCACCATTACCAATTTGAGTTTCAACTGCTGCAACATCATTCCGATATGCTTTTCAGGTTTATTAAATAAATTCAATTTTATATGCTTTTAGCGTAAAAGTAAATAAGTTTAGGAATAATTCTGACACACATCCATTAATAACAAATTAGAAACATTTTGATAATTTTAAAATAAAGTTAAACAATTTATGAAAACAGTATAGGAAACCAATGACGACTGAAGACTTATATCAACATTTCTATATTTTCTTATTCATAATGGAAACAATGAAATTCTAATTAAAATCCAAAGTTCTGTTTACCCTATAGCAGGAAATGAATTCAGAAAATTAGCGCCCGATCAAAAAGTGTTCCATACTGTGGGGGGGGGGGGGGAGTGCCCGAAGAGAATCGCTATTGCTGGTTTGCGCTACCATCCAAAATTTCAACTTTTAATTTTCCATATCTGTTGTTTTGTGTATTTTGCGCGCAAAAAATCCATAGGACATTTCAATTAGTTGCTGATATTTATATTTGCAATTATTATCAGTAGAGGACTTTTGTTTGCAGTCGCAGTTGCAAACCAATATCTCGGTAAGCTTTTGGAGTAGTTTGATCCGGTGAGGTGAAAGGAAGCGCTGGGAATAGCCTGTTGCCCATTAAAGGCATTATGTGTATGCACCATCTGATACGTCACTTCTCGTCACGTGCGTTCCCAGGAATGTTTGCATCGAGTTTTACACACGATTGCTCTTACGTTAAAAGATGAATAAACTATTTTATACCAGAAATATAAATAGTCTATGTTGTTGGTCAAAAGAATTAATAAAATTCTACATTGTGGCACGTTGGAAAAAATCATCACAAGATGGTCTAAGATCGCCGATAAATTTATCTGGAAAGCTCGGACCCTCCAGTGATATTTATTAAAACTACTACAAGAATAAAATAAGAATTTAAATATAATTCCTGTAAACCTGGCTTATAATATTTAAAAATTGTACATTTGTATTATGAAAACATAACCTTTTCAAGAAACAGACAAATGTCGATGTCAGTAATGCCAGTATAGAAGAGCCAAATACGGGTTTGGGACTATTTCATGAATAGAATAAGAATAAAAGTGACATATATTTGAAATTATTAGCAATTGTATAAAATGTAATACTTATGAATACCTACCTATTCAGAAACCGTGTGAATGAAATAAACAAAAGTCGCATTACTGTCCGATTTACTACTACCAACTGAGGAAAGCAAAACAGAGAAAACATTTTACCATTCTGAACAGCATGTTTTTAAATATTTATGGTTACTTGGTATTGTTATAGATATTGTTACATAATTTATAAAATGATTTCAGACTCTTTGGCTGAATACGCAAAAGCAATTGCTTGAGTAAATACGCTTTAAGTTAGTTAAATATACAATTATTAAATTTGAATGAAGGGGCTGCAGTTTCATTGAATACAAAGGACTTTTGTGAATTAGTAGATGAAGATGTGGAAACAGAATTCCGTACTTTGTTTAGCATCGTCGAATGATACTAATTGATTAATCTGTGTGAATGGTTTAGGGGGGTATAGAGTAGTGTAGCCAACTCTATTCCCCCAATAATTCCTGGGCCCGCAAAGTGTACACTAAATAACTTAATGTATATTCACTCAAACTATTGTTTTTTTGGTATTCAAACAAAGTCTGAAATCATTTTATAAATTATGTAATAATATCTGCCTAAGTAACCATAAATTTTAATAAACACGTTGTTCAGAATAGTAAAATATCTTGTTTGTTTTTCTCAGTTGGTAGTGATTGTAATAGTCGACTTTGCCTATTTCAGTCTCACGGTTTCTGAATAGGTAGGTAGTCATAAATAAGTATAACATTTTATACAATTGTTAATAATCCGCACGCGAATTTCAAATATATATTTCTTTTATTCTTATTCTATTCATGAAATATACCTAAACCCGTACTGTCTGTTGCAAGATGGCTTGAAAAGGTTAAGTGTTTATAATATAAATGTACAATTATTACAATATTATAGGCTAAGTTTAGAGGAATTATATTTAAATTCTTATTTTATTCTTGAAATAAATTTCATTCGAGATTCTGAGCTTTCTAGATAAATTCAAGAACGTACTTTGACAACTCAGCTCTTTCAGATTGGTTTAGAATTTCTTGCGGTAAAATCCATTTTCGCTAACAATTAAAAATATACTAACGAAGTAAATAATCTCCAATCATACAATGACGTCACAAATATATTTTAAAAAGTATTGACTTCAGAGTAACGCATTGGAAAATGGATATCAATATAATTTTTCCCCTAGGCCTTTTTAGCTCCTACAAGCTTCTGGATAACCACAGTGACCGCTGTATTCTCTTCCTCCGTCTTGCGATATCGCTGGTAGAGTGCAGTGTTGCAGGGGACATGTGATCAGTACACCTTATACCGCCGGTTGCCATTATGCGGTTGTTCAATCGGAGGTCGCTACCTCATTATCAGCAGCTTCCCAACAGACGTCATAAGGTTGGATAAACCCCTTTCCAGACCTTCCTAACCTAAGAAACTTTTAAGTAGGTACAGGTGATCGAATCCGGGACCTTATTGCCAGAAATCAGCAACATTAACGACTAGACCAAGAAATTGTTGAACAGTGAACACTGTGGCTAGACATGTTCAGAAATTTATGAATCAAAACCAGATATGGTTGCAGCGGTTTAGCTTAGGCATGTTGAGAAGAGTTTTCAACAAGTTGCAGAGGGGTCCCCATCCCTGCGCGGCCAAACCAAACAAGGTGGTTGAATTGGGAGGAATGTGGTGCAACACGCGATAGGGAAGCATTCGCCCATCCCCTGGTAATAACTCCACAAATCATACGTTAGGAAGAAGAAATCCTTTTCGGAGGAAGAGGAGGAGAAGAAGCAGTAAAAAGGCAATTTGTTAGCTCTTCGGTATACCTCTACTAACATCTCTGCTCCCTCTCCGAAACGAGGGTCCCAACGTGTAATCTTGAAGGGAGAGCAGAACTTTGCATTCCTCGAGTGGGGAAGCACTTTGTAGTCTGTCCCGGCCTGCCATTAGGGAATGATTGTTATTATTATGATTGTTATTATGATGACAGTACCTGCCCTGGACTCATAAAACTCACACAGGGGTGTAGCTCAAAGTGACTGCTATGTTTGACTTTCATTCCCGCCTTAAACAATGACAAGGATTTGAGTTTATAGCCCAGACGTTTCTACGACGGCTCTCTGGTTACACAGAATAAATTTGTGTCTTCAGATTCTCTTTATATGTCTTGTTTAATACTTCTAGAAAGTGATTTATATAGAACTAACACATTTATTTATTTATTTATTTATTTATTTACAGATTATTATGCGTCAAATGTAAAGTATCCTTGGGAGATTTTTAACCTTTATAGAAAATGTTGAAAATGTCCTCCCTTCTGCACAAGGCATAACTCAACACTAGTTCCATGTTACTGACCGCTCGTTGGAGGACTGTGTTAACAATACCATTAATCTCCTGTGTAATGTTGTGCTTCAGATCATCCAATGTCTGGGGGCGTGTGACGTACACTCTCTTATAAGTGACCCCATAGGAAGAAGTTCAGTGTTGCTAAATCAGGAGATCTCGCTGGCCACAGGTTCTTGAAGATTATCCGGTCCTCAAAGAAACTTTCAATTAGCGCCATGGATTGGTTTGATGTATGGCGTGTAGCGCCATATTGTTGAAAACATCAATGCCCCAGTTCTACACTGTCCAGTCGCTCAGCAAACTCCATAAAAATTCAGCGGTACTTTGCAGTGTTTACAGCCTGGTCAAAAAAAAAAAAAATGGTTCCATTATTCTCTGATCAAACATTGAGCACCAAATCCTTTAACTGGGTGCATAGGTGCTTCATGAATGACATGTGGATTTTGGACGGTCCAATAGCGTAAATAGCTGCATATATAGAACCATGCTATCTGTGAACCATGAGATGAACAATGTGCCAGGATTTTGCCAGAATGAACATCTGAAATCAACGACAATACTTCATTCTTTTATCCTTTTCTGATTCTTGCAACTGATGGACAAGTGCAATCTATATGGTTTGGATGAGCACTTTTTGCAGCTCTCTGACACATTGATAGGTGAACCCGGTCTCCTGCGACAACGTCTTAATGTCTTGCGGGGTGACAGCTCCAGTCGGGCCCGGATGTCCTGAAGATGTCCTCAAGATAGCATAAATGAACAATCTTTTCACTCATCAGAGAACCAGTTGTTTCCAATTTGTTTATCAGTGCCAGTATTGTGTTTCTTTTGGAGGGATTAAGAGCAGCAAGTTCTGAAGATAACCAATAGAAAAACATTTCTTAAACGAATTATTTTGCTAATGGCATGCATGCATGAGGTCGAGGTCAAGAACTTTTTAGACTACTACCCTATATTCAGCCGACTTCTCGATTCAGAAGTACTTCACAGGGGAAATACTTAAAGAAATAAACATTCCACAACTGCCTTCACACAAGACAGCCCAGAAAGGACAGGGCCAACTGCTTTTATCGCTGCGTGCTTACAACTTCAGTGATACAGGGTATCTTGCGTTCAACATACTATTCCTCTGGTCATCACATGCGGATGTATATATAAAGATCGCCACCTCTCCAAAAGGCAATTGCGTGACTTTGTATCAGGCCTCGAGTGTCAGAAAATTCCGAATAAGTACTGGCATACATTCCATGTCATAGTGTCAGCGATGACCACTAGACTAGGCAGGCGGTTCCCTTCACACTGTTCCAGAATTAAAACACGCAACCGAAGCGCAGGATTTGCTCGTAAGTCAAGGTATTTTTATAAATTTTTAAGCAGAATTTATTTATAATTTTGTTTATCGATAAACCCATTGAAACTAATGGGTTTAAAATTTTCGTAAATAATTATTTTTTTACACCGAAATACTGCAAGTAACAGTTTATTCTACTATAGTTATTTACAAAGTTACTGCAAATATTTTAGGTTTCTGTTCTGGGTCTCTCTAAATAAGGAGGAGCTCTTTATTTGCAATAGCGTCTTCCTATGATTTCTAAATTATTTTCATTCTTTAATTGTTATGCGTAGATATAAAGAAAATATTTTTCCGGGTCTTTGCCTGTAACCTTTGATAAATTATTAATTTCACAAATTACACTGAAATTTGCATCTGACTAAGAACGCATTATTCTTATGTATTTGTATGTCGTGATGACGAAACTGAAATCGGTTTTGCTAATCATCTAAACTGTCAGATATAATCATTAATTTATGTTTATATGAGCAGGGTGTCCTAGGCTGCTGCATACAAGAAGACTCTTGTCTTGTGTAAGGAATAATGAGCGAGTTACGGTATGGCAGAGTGCGGAATGTACAGAAAGATGACAGTGGTCAAGGCATGTTCATGTTGCTACTTGTAGTTTAGGTAAAGCTTTAACAGCAAGTTATAGTGAGTTCGTATTTAATCTTCGTTAGATATGCCACCAAATAAACATTGTCTTGAAAACCCGGACTTATGTATGGTACATATGTGAAAGTGGATTCTTGAGAGAAATGGTATGGGGATTCGCAAGAAAATACTCTGGCATGCGTGTTCCAAGTAGAGGAACTGTTCACCGACTTGTTAATTAAGAGATATAGGAGACAATGACAGGAAACATAAGCATAGAAGAACAGTTAAATGCAGATACGGCAATGTATTGCCGATGAGCGGCATCGTTTTCAACAACTTTTGTAATTCAGATTAGTACCTCATATTATAAGTTTTAAATACAGTATCATTTTATGCTTTCGGTAAAAATATAAATAGTACAATTAAAAATACTAACTTTACGCGGCTCTAGCTCCATTTTCCCGTTTTGGCAAGAAATTTCCCTAGTAATGAGCCGCGCTCAGGCGCCAGTAACTCAAATAAAGTCGCTGTATTAATTAAATAATAGTGGAAAATCTGTAGAGATGTATAGATAATAGAACTAATTCTCGGAACGCGGGGTAGTTTTACCAAATTTTCTTGCTTTCTGTATGAGTGGAACAATTGAACTAAGGAGAAACATTATGAAGTTAAAAAGTAACCAGTAAGGCATGTTGGGTCCGTGGTCAAAAGAGTGTTAGGAGTTAATCAATTTAATAATTCACATTTTTTGCAGCCTTCGCTTAACATAAAGTTATGGTTAATTTAAAAAAAATGTTGTAAAGTTCTTAGAACGGGTAGAGGGTTCGAGTATTTAAAAGAAAACTTCCAGAGATTAAGTAACGTTTACTCAAGACTGTGAGTAGTAATTTTCTGGATAATGTAAGAGTTGTAAAGTAAAGAAATGTTAATGGCATACAATAATTTGTCAATTGAAGTAAATTTCCTATATTTCTACTTGAGGTTACTCAGTGAAACTAGGAAGATTGGGCTGTAAAAGCAAGGTATTAGAGTACTACAATATTTGTATAGAATAGGGAGACTAGAAGAGGAGAATATCATCAAAAAGTGTTTGGTAGCACAAGGAAAAATTAAGAGGAAAGAAACCTGGATATCTAAAACTCAAAATATTTTATAAGAAGTGGGCATGAGACTGATATGGTATGAAGGGGAAAGAATGGTAAAAGAATTTTGGAATGAGATACAAATAAAAATTTAGGATATTGAAAAACAGAAAATATGAACTAGTTTTAATGTCAAAAAATCTCTGAAATTATGTAACATTCTGATAAATAATTGGGGAAGATAAAAATACATCGAAATGTTTGATAAGGCAGGATGAGAAGGACTGGCATGGTTTAGAACAGAAGCAGTATGTTTAAGGGGGATAAAATGGATATATTAAGGGGAAATATGTGTGAAGAACCAAATAGTACTTGAAATTGTATTTTAGAATGCAAGAAAACCAAAATTTGGAGGGAATGATTCCTTTTACCAAATGAAATAATAGAACGAGGAAGTTTGGGATATAAAAGTATTCAAATTATGGATATTTTGAATGTTTTATGAGAATTTTAAAACCTAATTTGCTGAAAAATGATACCTGATAAATAAAATTGGATTTCAATTTTGTTGTCCAGGGCTTTTTTGTGCACCTTGCAAGTTTTGCAACACTGCCATGCACTTTCTTACAATGAGATTTTTTCTCCTTGATGATAAACGTCAATTGTCACTCCCTGAGAATGTTCCGGAAAAACAAATCGAATAGCAAGGGTCAAAGTTGACTAATTACTCTATCGTAGACTACACCCAGATGCAAAGATTAATGTTGAAGAGGCATTTAGAGGTAGAACAGGCCTTGAAAGGGAGGAAGGCAGGCTAATGGACATTTATCACGTCTGAAGCGAGGTTAAGTGACAATATTGCCCTGATGGGTACGGCAACGATAAAAATGTCGGGTTGCTGATTGCCGCCCCTGGATAGCATCATCGCCTACTCGAGAAGATGTACAGGTGTGCACGTGGTATGTATAGGCCCCTACCGGCCTAAAGGTCAAGGGAAGCGGCGAAGAAGAGGAATTTCACTCCTTGGGCGGCTCATGCCAAAGTTGACCTTCACTAACACCTGCGAAAAAACAACTCAGAATACAATTCGAAAAGGTTTCTGCAGTGGTGGACTCCAAGGCGAGAGCTGCTAATTAAAGAAGACTTTTAAATGATTACTCGTAAGTGAAAGTGTCATACATAATTTCAAAATCTTAGTGCTCAAAAGAAATTGAGACGATGCCTGCCTTGTATGTCTTTATGTCTCTGGAGTGTTGCTTTCAATGTGTGATGGCAATCCCATCAACCAAACTTTTTTAAATATTCCTTAATAATTTCCAAACTTCAAACAAATAAGTCTCAACTTTTAGGATAACTAAAAATAATGTCGTTATGATTAGGGAGAGAACAGTTATGTAATAACAAGTTCTTTTCATTGTAGATTTATTGTATATGCGAAATAATGTTTCCTTAGTGAAAAAATGTAATTTTTATTACGTGTGTTTTTAATACTACGGGAATTTTTATTATTATGTAATATTTACGTAAACCGTTGAACTAAACCATATATTATAAATGTTGCTACTTACTGTTAAACATATGCAGGGAAATTGTATATTATATTATGTTTATTAAGTTTATATGACAGCTGTGTGAAAAGCTCTGATCCTCGACTGTTACTGGCTATGCAAATGACAAGATAATATTTTTTTCACCACTAGTATTTAAATTTATCTTTATTTCGTCGTTTTTACTGCTGAGGCATCACAGGCGATGGAAATTGATGATACATGAGATGAAATGATGAATTGGGAAAGGATTTTTTTAAGGAAGGAAACGTTCCAGGCCTAAGTTTGGGTACCTCCCAGACATTTGCCATTTGTGAGGACTAAGGAAAAACAGGAAAAAAAAAAATCTTAGACAGGGAGGACGGTCCTGGTAGAAATCGAATCCCAGACCTTCCGCTCATGAGTCTGCGCCTTAACGACCAACGGCGGTAAAACTTCGTCGTCATTGGAATATCTTAAATTAATCCTTATTTCTTCGTCGTTGGCAATATAAAAAAACTTTCAAAATTCATTTTATACTAAAGAAAATTAAGTATTCATAATACAAATGTACAATTATTACAATTTTGTAAGCTAAATTTAGGGGAGTTAAATTTAAATTCTTATTTTATTTGTGAAACAGTGATAATAAATATCACTAGAGGGTCTGAGCATTCCAGATAAATTCACTCGCTATATTCGTGAATTTATCGGTAATCTCAGACTCTCTTGTCTTATTACTTGTGATAGTCTTATAGCATGGTGCTTAAAAACTGGGACGTAAAAATCCTAAGTATGGCTTCCTTCGGAAGGGAAGTAAAGCCGTGGGTTCCGTGTTGTACATTACGGCACGATACAGAACCTCAAGCCTGAAAGAAGAAGTCTCTGAGCAAAATTTGTCGGCTGTTTCACGCCCTGAATAGAATAGGACGCTGATGACCTGAGATGTTTAAAGAGCGTCCGTAAATAAAAACAAATAAAAAAACTAATAACTGGTAGTTTTTTTCTCGTATGTGCATTTTTTATTCCTATAATCTCTGTTCCGATACGACTAGGGATTTAGGAAGCGTATTCTCATGTATTTATAACATAATCTATACAATAATAGTAGTAAGTGATAATTGTTATGATAGTGTTCAGTTGTATTTTATTTAATTTAGATTTCCACGTGGTTCTGTTTGGAATAAAAGCTAATAAAATTAGTATACAATTTCAGAAAGATGAAGCTTGTAAATCAATTCATTTCAATGACTATGCTAAAAGTAACGAAAATGACATCGTTCTCGCGTTGCAATTATCTTACTGAATCCCCGTCTTGATTATAGTTTTCTTAGGTAATTTAATTGGGCTTTCAACCTCGTGATTGTCATTAGATGATAATGAACGTACGTTAACCTCAATTAAATTACCGAAAAATTATCAGCACTGAATATTATTCCACTTATGTGATGTCATCATAAAATCGACCAATGAAATGAAACAAAATTTTGAATTTTGACAAATCACAGTCCCAATCAATATCGCAGTGAAGTTATCATAAATTTTTACCAAATCCCTTTACCAAGCGAAGTGCATTTGTCTTCTGGTCAGTGTAGCCAACTCTATTTCCCCACTATAATTCCTGAGTACGCACCTGACACTTTTGCTAGTAGGCGACCAAATGTCAGCTGAACTGCACACAAAAAGGAGGAAAATAACGAATCACTCCAGTCGATGGCACAAGCTGGAATGACCAAGAAGTAATAAAATTAACGGGACACATCAACGCTTGTGCTCCCAAACCATTCACACAGATTAATCAAGAACATCATTCGACGATGCTAAACAAAGTGCGGAATTCTGGTTCCACATCTTCATCTAATAATTCCCAAAAGTCCTTTGCAATCAATGAAACTGCAGCCCCTTCATTCAAATTTAACAATTGTTTTTCAATAACTGTATATTTAACTAACTTAATGTGTATTCAATGAAACAATTGTTTTGGGATATTCAGGCAAAAAATCTAAAATAATTTAATAAATCATGTAAAAATATCTGCCTCAGCAACCATAAATTTTAATAAACATGTTGTTCAGAATGCCAAACTCTGTTTGGTTTTTTCAGTTGGTATTAGTAAATCGAACGGTAGCGATTGTAACAGTCGACTTTTGTATATTTCAGTCTCACGGTTTCTGAATAGGTAGCTATTCATGTAAGTGTAATCTTTTATACAATTATTAATTAATATTCTGTGCCATTACTTTTATTCTTATTTTATTTATGGAGTAGCCCTGAATCCGTGTTAGACTCTACTCTATTGGAATTGCTGAAAATCGGCATCCGTCTGTTGCAAGATGCCTTGAAAAGGTTAAGTATCCATAACACAAATATACAGTTAATACAATATTATAAACCAAGTTTATGGAAAATTGCCGATAAATTCACGAACGTAGTGAGTAGAGAATAGCAGAAGAGTTAATAAAAACAATGTTAGGAGATGACGTGACTGGATTAACAGCTAGTACGCCATCCATCCTTCCAGAAAAACAAGTGCATTTACTTTTATAGAAGAAATCTAACGAAGGAGGAGGAGATTGCTGCATAGTGTCCTTACAGTAAGAAATACACTGGAAATCAGCATGTGAGATACAACGGTGAATTGAGACCCTAAAGAAATTTATCGATTATCTTCAGGAGCGTAAAATGAAAACCGGTGAGTATTATTCCAATCGTTTAAATTGACTAGATAGATGAACATTTTCGTGAAAAAAATAATCTGTTTGTAATAGAAGAAAAACATTTCATCAAAACAGTGAACCTAATCACAAAAGTGTTTTTGCAATGGGAAACTTGACAGATTTGAAGTATGAGTTGTTGGAACATCCACACTACTCCCCAAATAAAGTTGACTTCCATCTATTCCCAAAGCTCAAATTCTTTCTCTCTTTGATTATTTCACTCAGGAACATACAAGAGAAATCTTATATAACCATTTACATAGGCTATATCAACGAGGGTGAAGAAAACTGATAGCGGCCATCTCCTGGTAGCTCTTACCATTTGATCGACGGTGTCTACGCCGCATTTTGTTTCGTTGTAATACAGGTTGATAACCGTTTTTTTTTTTTCTACGGATCAGACTCTGAACCTATTGCATCTTCATTGTACTGAGTAGATAGTATAAGAAGATCAGGTTTGTCACGACAGATATATGAAACATTTGTGATTGGAGTCTCTGCTGTGTTAGGATCACTAAAGCAAGTTTGCTTGAATACAACTCTCTTATAATACTCCTTAGGCTTCCACAGACGATGTTATAATTAAAAGAGTTAAAATCTTCCGGGTTGTTTTGCCGTGGTCCATGGTTTAATATGCTACCATAGCTTTCACCAACTACTACGATTGGCATCATCATTTGACGATGAACAATGCCTACTGCCAAAAGACGACATTATTGATCCTCTTTGCCTGGTCGTCCACTGATGATGCCAACCGCAGTAGTTGGTAAAAGCTATGGTAACATATTAAATCATGGACTATGGCAAAACAGAATATTTTAACTGTTTTAATTATAGCTCTCTTCCAGAAATATCTTTGAGCTCTTGAGGAAAGTGCTTCATTTGGACTGCAGTGTTCCAACACATGTAGGCTTGTGATTCTTCCACATCTCTTCCATCATGTCAACAGAAGTACAGTGTTGTCTTTTGTTACAATGCGCCCAGAATTATTTATAGGGTTCACCAAGAGTTTTATAACAGATGTAGATGAATTTCCTTGTTGAGTTCCATCATCCTTATTTCAGCATATGTTTCCATGCTAAGAATGTATCTTATTTTTGAATCAATGAACGTGCATATAAGTATCAAGTATTTCCCTGGTTTGCCCTTCATGAACATTTTCAATGGCACCTTGGACGGAGTAATGTTAGTATTTCATCAACTACTATATGAATCCCAGTAAAATAAAATCTTACCAATGCTTGGTTCCATTTTTTCAAATACCTGTCGTATTGCTGCATTTTTTTTTTTTTTTTTTTCATTTCAGATCTCTCTGTCATCAAATTTAATTATTTTAGTTACTTGCAGAAACTTGGGTCTGGTCATAGCTGCAGTACATTTGACTGCCAGAAATATTAGACCAGAGATCTGAAATACAGGTGCAACTGTTACCGTCCACTCGCATATGTATAACGCCCTATATAAGTCATAAACTCACTGATGTTTGTTCATAGTACATTAATTCTTACTGCTTCTTCATTGGTATGTTTTATCATGGTGTTTATAATTGCCGCAGTAAAGAATTTTTCAAACGATTGTTTACACCATTTTGTGCTACGCGTTTTATAGGCCGAGAAAGCTTAGATGTGAAAATCCTTCCACTAGTTGTAATGTACGCACTGACGTCATCTTCAATTATACCATCATCATTAGAAGGTGATAAAATTGCTTCATCAACTTGCTCATGCATAATATTGTGATCTTCTGTCTCAATCACTGCCCTATCACTATCATCAAATTCAAAAGCAAAAACTATTGCTTTATCAAAATGTATATCCACAATTTCTTTATCAGTCAAAAGACGTCGAGACATTTTGAAATAACTTTGTGAATCACATGTAAATATTACTATGACAGCACAACAGACAGACTGATTACTGAATAAGTGAAAAAGTAGAAGTGTTATAAGAGAACAAACTGTCAGACCAATCAAGAATGAGAGGATAAATTATATAAACGAACTCCATTGTTGTAGAAGCCAACAGCATTCCAAGAAAAGAAATTCTAGACATGTTATGCATCACACCGACCGGGGAGGGGGGGGGGTAACTATACACCTCTATCATTGTTTCATTTTAAGACCAACATTGAAAACTTTGAAACAATTTCGCAGTTCTATAATAAAGACAATGATTGACAACAACTATTATTAACTTCAATTCTCTAGTAAACTTATAAAAGACATCCATTGGCAATGCTTAATATGTATTTAATGCATAGCTATTCTAATTCCAGTTATAATACTTTGAAATAATATAATGAAATACCTACACCAAAGCTGCTTAATATAATGCGTAATACAGTATCTCATTTTTGCAACATACTTGTAAAACGCATTCTTTAATAGTTATTTGCGATGTAATAAGTTTCTAAAGTGTTCTCTCTTTCTTTTTTTCTATTCTCTCTCACTTTTTGTTTATTTATTTATTTATTTTTAACGAGGCGAAACTAGATTTTTTTTAAAAAAAGTCCGTAAAATATAACGTAAGAAATAAGTATTTTAAGATGGAGAGATCTCGATTTCATGGCCGCCTAAACCGACCTTAATCAACAAAATGATTCGGAAAAGTTGAATGCTACATCAGGTGACGGTAATTTCAAGAATATTGTAAATAATTTGCTCAATGTTTAGTGTCAGGTATTCAACATGGAAAATGAAATGAATATTAGAAATGTATTAATTACATATTCAAAAAGCGAGATTCTTAATTATTATTCATTTGTGTCACTTGTAATATTTACTTTCATGAAAGATCTAGATATCGTTAATTTCTAACTGAATGACGTTTGTACATTGAAAATAATTATTGTTGGGTGCATAAACCAAATAACACTGCTTAATATTTAGGCACAAGAGTTAAAAGATTCGCCTTAGGTACTAAAAACAACAGTTGGGCGAATTACTACTCCAAGCACTGTCGTGAAAAGAAAAAAAATTAATGCTTCGTTTGTAATGAGCTGTCCAATTAACTCCCCTAACCCAGCTTTTCAGACTCACGGCAGCAGCAGCTCAACCAACCACGAGTAAAGAATTAGAAGTAACTAAACGTTACACTGAGAATTATGCCTGGTATAAGTTATGCCTCCTTTCTTATCAGCAGCTGATAAAATCGAACGCCACTTAACCGAAACTTCGCCTCCTTATGTTGGACGGGTGTTGGAGGTGTGAATGCTATCGCGTCGTGCACTGTTCTATTTTTCGTCTTTATTGTAGCGTAGCTTGAGTTAAAGTATGTTGTGTGTGTTAGTATTATTATTAGTGTCATGTATTATTATTATTATTATTATTATTATTTTGTTAATAATGACTGCATCAAAACAGTTCGTATGCCTGGAGTGCGGGAGGGAATATGAGTACAACAAAGCACTGAGAAGGCATGTCTCAAGTGTATACACGAAAAAGTTGCATATTTTCCCCGCCTCTTAATATTGGTATTTCCGCCTTTTCGTTGAGAACAGAAACATCTCCAGTGTCTATTATAAAGGTCATTAAGGAAAGTGGGAAGGTTGTATTTGAGCAATGTTGAGTTCACAAATTTTAGGTGCGCTCATCTCAAAAAATTATTTGAGATATCTAAATAGAATTTTTACCCGTTACATTAAGCACTTTTGTCTTTGCATTAAATGTTTCTTGTTATTAATAAACTCAAATTAGCAACTGAAAAAAAATCATGAATTTACTATAATTTTTAACCAACATTTTCAGGATTTTTATTATTTTTTTATAATTTACTCAAATGATCACAACATATCAATTAGTTTAACATTTAAAGCAACAATCTCTTTCTATTAGCAGAAAAAATAGTTTCTATATCTGTAGTAGTTTATGAAATAAGCGCACCTGAAATTTTGAGAATTTAACATGGCTGAGATACAATGTTTTACTCCCCTTAAAAGAAATTTCACAGCAAGAGAATTCTGAAATTGGAGCATCCTTTAAGTCAACCGGAATCAACGCAAGGGCAAAAGTATCTGTGTATACATGTATTACATTCACTGCAAATTAATTTGCATTTACACTAGATGCCATGGTCTTGCACAAAATATATCTTTGGCCTTTTAGATCGCGCTTTCTTTGCTGCAAGATGCATAGTAATGACATCTCATTGCATTTCCCTTGATAAACCTAATATAACGGACACTAGGCCCACCTCAAATATACTCTTTGCTATAAAAAATCTCTTCACATTCCTCTTGCAAAACCCGATACAAAGGAAGCCAACTAGATTGCCTCTGATAGGAGTACGGTTGCTCAAATTAAGAAATATCTCGATAATACAGTTCGGAATACATGCAAAATTTATACTGTTAAAAGCGCATACCTTTTCTCATTTAATTATCATTTCCGTTACGTGTTACATTGCTACATTATAGTTTCCCATTTAGTTTCGTACAAAGTTACTTTTGGCGACTAAGATTGCTTGCTACTGTGCGTTACGACCACACGACTGTTACATTCGCTCCACATTGATGCAGTCATACCTACAAACTAACACTAAGGAGGGAAAAGGCGAAGTTTCAATAAATAGACGTTCACATTTCTCCGCTGCCGATCGTGAAAGGAAGTATGACTTGTACGGCATAGTTCTCCGTGTAGCGTTTAGTTTAGAAATCTGGGTTGTTCGGAAATTGTTTACAATAGAAGTTTTTGTACGTTATTATATACAACATGGTTCAATGCACATACTCCCTACCAACATCAATGCACCGTTACCTTTCTCTGATAACTTCATTGTGGCATTTGGGGAGGCTGAAGAGTCAGTGTGTCACTACCGCACACCAGAGAGGAAAGCTCAGTCCGGATCTTCATTATGTATTTTCCGAAGACATTCTTCAACCCTTTTATTCTTCTGTGCCCGTTTAAAGTCAATGGAACCCACCATGCGCATTATTTTTCTATATTCAAATCGTCGTGAATAAGATCGTTCGGCCGATGTCTGTCTGACATTTCAGTTTATCAAATGAATTCAGACACAACTTCAATGTTCCTGTGAAACTGGTATTTGACGGACCACCAGTATAATGCATTCTTGTGTGTAGATTCCCTACCGCTGAAGAACCTAATGACTTATTTTTAAACAGTCTTCTGTGCAGGAGCTTCTTGACCACATCTATGCATTTCTGCACTTTCGATGCCTTCCTTCCTCCAAATCCCTGCAATCTATTTTTGTCCATGATAGTTGCTTTCCATCTTGTTCATATCTTTCTCTACTTTGCAACAAACTGGCACTGTCCTTTCGCTACACACGGTGTTTACAACTGCCATCTAATGTCTGCATGACATACTAATATCTTCATCGTCCTACGAATGTTCGTGTCCATAAATTGCGCAGTATTTACAAATCACCGCTATTTTAAATCATTTACGAATATCTCTCGTGTAAAGCACCTTTTTTGTTCTAAATCTGAGAGCATTCAAATGCTCCTAAAAGCAACGCACACTTTTAAAGAATCCACCACTGGATGAATGGTGTATGTGTGTGTGTGTCGAGTTGTTTACTGCGTCATGACTTTTAATTTATGAACTGAATGAGAGAGAGCGTGTCGTCACTTTGATACCATCGACCGATCCGCTGTAACGCACATCTGCGCCTTGCTAGTGAGAATACAGACTTAATTATGTAACAGATTCTCTCATCTCTCAGCAGTGCATATCTACGACAGGCCCCTAGTTCAGTGGGATAGGGACATTGGGTTGCCATGACTGCCGAACGAACAATGATTGAGTTCTTCCAGTGCAGTTAGGAGTTTGTGGTTTTGTCTTCTATTTACGATCTTAAGAACTGGGTGTCTGAGTTGGGATGGTTTATCTGAGCTAAAGCCAGTGGCCCTATATGTTTCCGAGGCGATATGCTGGTGTCCACCGAATGGATGACAAATGGGGCTTGTGGCGCCGTCGGGTATATTCATCCTTACAATAAACCCTTATGTGCTTCAACAATCCCTTTCCGTTTCACTTATCTTTAAAAGGGAGTAACAGTGAGAAAGAAGGACAGAGAGTAGCTAATAGTCAGTAATCTTGTTATATTTACAAATTTCTTAAGTTATAGCTTAGTTTGATACTAATTGCCAAGTCAAAAATATTAGACTAATTATCAAGTACCACTCTCAGGTTCATTAAAATATTTTTCTAGATCTAAGAAAATTTTAAGTATATCGCCCACGCGCAATGGCAATCAAAAGCTTATGGCACCCTTATATTAGTTGGAAACCTAAGAATTTTATTTAATATTATTATGAAAATTTTGAAGAATGGTTTTCAAGATTTATAACGCCATATAATATTTATGTACAACAAAGTAAAATAGGATTTAATAATGGGTACAAAGCTTAGATAAAATCTGTTTACTCTCGCTTTACGTACAACATTTTTTGCCCTACAGGCACAAAAGTAATATTTTAATGAGAATAATATTTAACTTGCCACTGCTTTAATTAGAATCGAATGTTGCCCATGGCAATAATGTTTGCTGTTATGGATACACATAATAAATAATTTGAAATTCTTTGTGAATATATGAACTTACTTAATGAAAAGATCAAGAAAAAGTTTGTATATTTATAGCGGAAGATGTTTCAATTTGTCCTGTGAATAGAGAAAATATAGGCGTGTGAAAGAAGCTTGAAAGAAGTTATATTGACTTTATCAGAAAAAGTAAACAAAAATGTTTATAGAAATCTTCATTTTAAAGTTATAATCAGATTACAAATTTTTAAAGTTATTTCAGGGAATCGTTTGAAACAAAAAAGTCCAATTTTGGCCAAAAACAAAGTTCCAGTGTTCCTTAACTTGAATGCTGTGTTAACGAAATTATTTTTTATTTCACTTCACTTTATCTCTTAGTAAGTACATTTTACCTCAAAAGTGCACTTATTCACTGTTTATGTTGACAAGGACGATGAAATTGACACATTTAATTGCTAGTACTGAAAGAGTATGTAAATGTATTATTTAAACATATATAAACAAAATATATATTGTCGCACAGATAATTTGTGTACGTTCTTGCTTCGTTTAGAACCTTACCTTCTTCTGGAACTTTCCAGACTTTTCTTTCTCTTTCCACTAGGAAAGGGCACGTTTTCCTACACTTTTTCTATTGTTCTACTTACCGGCAGATACTCGGCCGGGTTTTGTCTCTGTTAGTTACCTTTTTTCTTGTACTGGCACTGCACTGAGCCTAGGTCAACGCTATCATTTGGCTTGATGGAAGCTTGTGTTCTATCGTTCTATGACGGTATCCTTCAGCAAGGTTTACGCATTAAAGTCTTGTATACAATTGGTACATTTTGTCTCGTTTTTCTGTGATGAAAGTATTGGCATGGGTAATTAAGTAATTTATTATTGAATGTATGGTTTTCTTTAAATTTGTATATGTCCTGTCTTGCAAAATCGCTATTTTTTTAAACTGTGTGGCGGTTTTATGCTCCATAAAATGCCATGCTCCATATAGAAGCTTTTTCTTGATGAATTCTTCCACCATGCTTGGTTATGCAGGGAAATTTTGTAAGAGAAGTTAGCCTGTTAAATACTCTTCATCAACACAGTGCTTATTTTGACAATTCGATTGTAGTATAGCTTTCAATTACATATTTTAAAATAATAAATAATCGATTCCTATGCAAGCTATTTATCTAAAGTTAAATGTTAATAATGTTGGGTTAAATTGACATAGAATTTGTAATTTTTGTAATAGTGTTTAACACCAAGTTTTAACTGCTGAGTCATCATAGACGATGAACACTAATGATAGGTGAAATGAAATGATAAATTGGGAGAAAAAAAATTTTAAGGAAAGAGGCGTTCTCGGCCTAAGTTTAGGGTACCTCCCCGGCTTTTGCCATTTATGAGCACTGAAGAAAACCTGTAAAAAAAAAAAAAAAAAAAAAAAAAACAGTCAGGGAGGATGATTCTGGTGGAAATCGAACCCCAGACCTCCCGCTCACATTCAATTTAATTCAGGGCGTGAAACGGTTGATAAATTTTACTCAGAGGCCTTTTCTTTCAGGCTTGAGAATATTTATCGTGCCGTAAATCTACAATATGGGACCCACGACTTTACTTCCCTTCCGAAGGAAGCCATACTTCCATTGCCCAAAAATCCATTGCTCCTGACCGGATTTGAACCGGTGATCTTGGGTTTAGGTGGTAACCATATTTAGGTATGGTTACCACTACACACGTCTTAATTAACGCGCATCATGAATGTGTGTGGTAGCTATTCATTATAAAGAGTACCTTATTAACATCTAAATGATGTTTGTGTTTCCATTTAATTCCTAATTTTCCCATTATCATTCCGGTTAAAGTCAAGATGATTAGGATATTTCTAGATTAGTGCTTCTAGTCACAGCCCCAGTTCTTTAGATAGTTTTAGATACAAGGATATTATGACTAGGCGAGTTAGAGGGGGTCATGTCAAACTTTTCTTAATATTTTCCCGCTATCTATTTATTACTGTTGAAGATGCGTCATTGATGGTTAGCCAAGAGGCAAAAGTTCGTGTGTTTGACGAACATTTAAAGCTAAAGCCTTGTGATGTTTTAGTATACTATAAGTAAATAAATAGTCATATATTAACACTTTAACGTTAATCTAGTACAGTTAAGTAAAGAATTCATCATGGGTACATGTTCATTGCCTTAATCACATCTCTTTCGCGAAATAACATGTACATGGCGGTCTTTGCTTTTGAATACGTCTTGTGTGTCTGGCAGACAGATAATGAAGAAAAGGAATGTAATTTGGTGAAGCTTGCCGCGCCACGCCGTCTAGTTACCATCCTCTCTCTCCATCCTTGTCTCAACCAGGTGTGCTCGCCACTTCTTATAATGACCTCTTTATATACCCTCCAGCATGCTCAAGGTAAAAGTTAAGAACTTACACAAGCATAGCCCCTCTTCACACAGCATCTCCATGACAATGAAACTACAACCGCACTTAAACTATAACCGACCAAGGTATACGTTGATTGATTAAACAACAATGTCGAAGGACCGGATTTGGAGTGGGAGGCTTGAAGTATACCGCGATGTGCTAGGATGATTTTAGCACTCTCTCTTTTTTTCCTCGTGTTATTAAACTGGTCGGCCTATCCAAAAGAACCTTGACATTTTATAAAACAGCAGTCTTTTTTACGGCCAGTAGTGAAGAGTGATTCTAGACACGTATCAGTCAATGTTTTATGCCTTTCATCAAGGATTGCAAATTTATCCAAAAGAAATCTGCGGTTGATTTCAGCAAAATTTAATTTCAGTTTTGAGTTCCACCACAAGTGATTGGAAGGTCGAATCATACAGATAAATACGAATCGATGCTGTAACCACTGAACTATCGATTTCTTCCAGGACGTGACCCGAATACCCTTTTAACTTCGCTTCACCTCCTGGCAGCTCTGTGGTTTGAAATTGGGCACGATTAGCCGAAAATTCATAGATCGAAGCCGACCTTCGGAGCTAAAATCCTGGCATGAAGTGCTCGATTTTTCCAATCATTCTCTCAGGGCTTGGCGATAAACATAGAGAGCGAGGTCGCTAAGACACAGACTACCAGAGGAAGACTCGCAATCGAAGGTCCTCTGTTCGATTCCATGAGTTTTTGCTCTCCCATTTATTCCGTTGATCGTTACAAGGACGAAAATGCAGGAGTGGCGGGCTGGTGCTAAATGCGATAGCAGTGGCTTCCTCTTTGGAAAGGTCTGACACGACAGTGGCCCTTGTGAGAGTTTCGAACTACTTGGAGGGGCCTCCACTGACACAGGAGTGTTCTTATTGGAAACACCGTGAGGGACTTCGTTCATGTCCTCACCTTACCACCCGGTGTCTCCAATTTTTTGGAGATACTTTGTAACTCTGACTCCAATGTGAGAGGTGTTCTAAAAGTTCCCGCATGACCAAGAAAACACAAGATTTAAGAGAAATATTTATTTATTTTAAACATAGGCACCTTGTAAATTTTTAGAACACTCCTAATAATGTTACGTGACAACAGCGGCGCTTAGATTTATAAATTCCCTCAAGGACACATATTATAATAAAATTAATTAATATGCACACAATACTTATAAGTACCTTTTACTTATAGTTAATAAACATGAACACATGTATTCTAATCTTAGTTAATGTGTGTTACATAGTTTAATCTAACTTATTTACATATCTGCATCTATAAATGAATTATTTTCTGTGTCTGTAGTTATAAGAATAAAAAAGGAACATTACCAAATATCGTTTATAGCATAATTTACATTCTGCAGCTTGTATTAAAACAAATGAAATCGCCGCCTGTAAAGTGTGCAATGTCTTCTTTGAAATTGTCGTCTTTCAGTAATAGTAATGCTAAACTATTCAACCAAAACTATAATAAGAAATTATCACTTGAGGAAATGCATTCATTTAACTTTAACTATTTATCTAACAAAGCTATTTGCAATACTTGGGCAGTTTTCCCCCGCGATGAGTTTCTCGGGCTTCGTAGCGACGAGATTCTCTGAGTTGCAACATGCCCTCTAGCCCCTATGTAATCGGCCTTTCTCTATAATCCTACACCGCTGCAAATGACAATTATGTAGAAATAGAAGAGATAACTTATATGATATGCAGAACCGCGTAAACTAAAATATAAGTCAGTTAGTTTTAAAACAAGTATTACTAAATGGTATGTACTGTTAAAACAAAACAAGTTTCCACTTTACCACAATGCAACTATAAACAGCGAAATACTGTATTTTAAAATAACTTACTCTACATCTGGTCTTCAGATTCTACAAAATCCCAGAAGAGGGCAGGTATAGGTTGATCCCAAAGCTAGCGTATCCATTATGAAAAATCCAAAGAAAGAGTTCCTGCTGAAAAGGATTTAGAAAATCACCCCTGCACTTGAGCAAGGTAGGTTGAGCCTTCGACCGTATGATTGGTGATGGGCTATTACGTCACAGACAGCGCCCTAGTTCAAATAAGGAAATATTTTTGTTCGTTAATAAAAAACACTAATTTTGGGTAAGCCCAGTCTTACAGCCTTGTTAATAAAAATTAACACACCAATTTTGGGTAAATTCAGTCTTATAGTATTAATGGACGCTTCGCTCCTGTATGCTTATTAGAGTTAAAATAAAAAGTTTTTGGAAAATATCTTCTGTATACATTAATATGTTGCCAAAAGGCACAAAATTATTATTATTATTATTATTATTATTATTATTATTATTATTATTATTATTATTATTATTATTATTATTATTATTATTATTATTATTATTATCATCATCATCATCATCATCATCATCATCATTATATTAAAATAATCATTTATTAGTTAAATTCATGGTAATTTCTACCAAAAAGGGAGAAACACAAGCAAATCATTTAATTGAATAATTCAAAAACTATTCCTGGTACAAATAATCCAAGAAAACTTTGAACACATCTTAAAATATCTTTAAGAAACACGTGCTTAATGTCCAGGGAAAAAATGTAACTGTTATTAAATGTCCTTCGTACGCATGGATGCTCTTGCATTCCCTAATCAATACTAGGCTAGAAATAACGCGTAACAAAAACGGTTAAATATGCATAAATATGAACTATAGGATTATTAAAATTATTCTTCATCGGCACTACAGTCCGGGGTGGGCCTGGACCTGCCGCAGTTCCCGCTAGCTCTTCTACCTTCGTCTTATGACTTCATTCATAGAGGGCAGTGTGGCAGACAGGCATGTGATCAGCATGCCGGCACCCCGCCTGTTGCCTATCACACGGATTTCGAAATCAAAGATCGCCCCCTCCCAATCATCCTCACAAGGATGACACAGTTCCAGACCTCTTCACCTCAGAAAAATTCCTAAGCAGGTACCGGGAATCAAAACCGCGCATCCTGGCCCGTAATCAGCAAAATTAACCCCTAGACAAATGGAGGTAATGAAAAATTATCAAAACTTGGAGTAAAATACGGACCAAATTTTTATAAAAACGGTGCAAATTAATGCAAAGGGAATCTCAATTTTATCCAAATTTCAGCTATTAAATATCCATTAACATGACTGATATTTTTGTTAAAATAAAAGACTTTTTGCACTAATACGAGTCATATTAATCTTTTTATACAATTGTGCATTTACGAAGCATTGTTTTAAATTTTCAAACGTGGAACTAAGTCTTTTGGCTCTTAAAATTACTTTGTACTCACTAAAACTCCGTTCAATATCACAAGAAGTATCACTCTAAACATAGCGTCATCTTGTGGAGTTATATCTAGTTCCACCTTTTATTCACCACTTAAAATGACATAGTCTGATTCTCAGCTAGCATTGTGTTGTACTTTAGTTTCTCTACTTCTGAAACTTTTCAACTGCAACAATTTAAACATTCATACAATATATTGTTAGCTAAACGCGTAATGTAAACGTGGTATTAATTCCATTGTTGTTACTTCCGGTTCTCGCTTTGAGAGGTGTGCAAGTTGTCAGGTGTTCATTTCCGCCTAGGCAAAATGAAGGCGACACGTAAAGAACAAAATGCTGCTTTAAAATTCTGCTTTCGACCTGGCTCTCCAGTTTGTGCTCTAACGGAAGAAAACACTAACACCGCTGCTGTCATTATGAGAAAGGATAGTCGAATAACATTAAGAACGCTTTCAACAATTCTGAATCACCCACATGTTCGGAACTGAAAAGTTGCAGACGAGATGTGTTAGTGCACGGTCGTTTCAAGACCGCTGATTCCCGAACAAAACGACGTTCGTAGGCAGGTGTGCATCCATGTAGTTGAAGATAAAGTTAGCCGAAGATGCGGAGTTTCTTTCAAAGGTAATCACTATTGATGAACTTAGCTACATCATTTCAATCCTGAGAGCATAAAAAGTGGTCATCAATATCCCCTCTCCCCCCAAAAAAGTGATTGCTTCTACTGGGGAAGTTCTGATCATCCCCCCCCCCCACATATATACATTCAAAGCATGGTTTACTAGCATGTCGTATCTGCACGCACAACTGTAACTGGGCAATATTACAGAGATATTCTGAGAACTATGCAAGGCCATATCACGCGCAAAAGACCACATATGTTCAACAAACATAATACTCTAGCACGATAATGCACAGCAAATGTTGAATATCTCACAAAAAGAAATGTAGCGTGTGTCGCTCATTCTGACTATAGCCCAGTTTATTCTCATGTGACTTTTTCCTTTTACTCAGATTGAAGAAACGCCTTCTTGGGAGGCATTTACCATAATCAAAAGTAACTGTTAAGGCTGCAGAGGCGAATTTGAAGGGCCTGAATTTTTTTGTTTCCGGCCTATCTTTGAAGACTGGCAGAAAAGCTGGGACAGGTGCACTGCAATCAACAGAAATCTCTTTGAGAAAAATCTTAAAAATTACAAGGATGATTTTTTTTTAATTGAACAGCCCTCGTTATTTTTACGGTTTTGTTACTAAAAGCGAGCTTTGGGGATTCAATTGAAGAAGCGCTGTCAGGATCTAAAGCACTGAGCACCTTTTGGTATTTCAATGTCAAAAGCATAGCATTCTACTGCCTCTAACTACTAGTTATAGTTAGTTCCTGTTTCGTAATTTAGAAAAACCAGAACTAGTTTTGAAATAATTATTAATATTAAAGTATTATCTGACAGGAACACATTTGAAATGACATACTATGAAAAATGTTCAAAATAAAATGTTGAATTACGCAAAAAATATATGAGTTCTGAAATTGTAAAAATAATTATGTGCTATTCCCTAATATATGGACAAATATGGAGAATATAGCACGTTTTATATCGTTCAAGTATCATTTTTCATTATACAATTTTAGTTGTAACTAGTGAATAAAATAAACATGTACATATAAATCCTAGCTCTGGTCATAACAGAGCTGTGGTGAAAGAATGAAGTCTATTTGCTAATAAAATAGCTTTAGAGCTCTGCTTCTGTTTTATACTTGCGTTGAAATCTCCAAATAGGGATGTTTTGTTTTTCTTTCAGTAGAAGGTTTTGCTTCAACACTTGTTTCTCTGTCAGACGTTTTGAAGTGTGTTGCCACAAGACAGATTTACAAGCTTTTCTGTAACGAATCAGAGGAAGTAAGAGTCAAGGAAACCAGTATTTACTTAGGGCCGAAAATAAGAAGGTAATGTTAAACATTCCCTTCTCTTTGGGTTTCTCGAAGGATATACCCTTCACAGACTAGCTAAATATGAAGTAGCCGTTCACATGAGGAAGTTGAGACAGTAGGGAAGGGAAGATTATTCGTTAGCTTTCCTTCAAGTACAGCAACAAAATAAACAGTGTTTTAATGCGTCTGTCAACATGCCTTCTTGTTTTCCTCACTTTAGAGCGAACGGGCGAACTAACAGCCGGCGGGTTTTCTTTCGAATTTTTTTTTTTTTTCCTTCATCTCTCTCCCTCTAGCCCACTCATTCCCTCTGACAAGACCAAATACTACATACATACGCGTTCTCTGTCTAACACAAAGCAAGTCATCTTGCGCAAAGGAATGCGGGACAGAGGGGAAAAGAGGGGCAGTTGAGGTTATAGGGTACAGGCTTTGGAATTTCATAGGTGTGACAAAGGTGAAGAGCTGTCTCTCTTGATCAACCTGCTGTAAATTCAGTGATCGTAAAGTTGCAGATATTGTTGTAATAAGTTATGTAAACAAGGAGAGGATCTTGCCTTTTGTTTTATTTTTCTTTCTTTTCTTTAGTACTTGATGGCTGGTAAACACGGTGCAGGTGTGCTAAAGCCAGTCTCCCAGGTAGACATACAGTCTCCTCTTGCAAGGATTTCTTCTCTCTCTGTCTCTGTTGTTTTTTCTATCTCTTCCTTTTGCGCAAACTTGTGGGAGTCCATTTGGCATGTCAGGATTTTTAACCCACTTTCCTTCCTAATAAGGGAAACACTGCCTTACAAGTTTTCTATAATGGATTAGAATGTTCACATATGAATGCAAAGGCTATCCTTACACGTGCTAATGCGTGGCATTTGCAGTATTTCATTGAAAGTAAGTTAGTCAATGAGATGATAAGTAAAGGTTAGCCTTTACTTAACGAAAAGCTTGATAAAATTCCACTGTGAACAAATGTTAGTACAAAGTTGACATGCGCATCTTAATATTCGTACGTTGATTTTTTCTGCATTATTCATTTGAAAATTTGGAAGTTGAGCTCTATTTGGATTCTGTTTAGCATTTACTTGAAAATTCATAAATGATATGAACACTTTTTTCAATAGGGAATAATGTTTACCTGAAACAGCTCTCCAAAGAGAAGTGATTGTAACAAGATTTGGTTGTACCGATATTGCAATTCATATAAAAATGATCATCTTGGAAACTAAGTTTGAAAAAGAATAAATAATAACAAACTGTTAAATTTGTAAAGCTAGAAGCATGTGAACGATTGAGCAGAAAACCTAGTTTGTTCTTTTGTTATTAACAGAAACAAAATCTATGAAGCATGTATATAACCGATTTCATTAAGAATATAATCTTCAAAAACATGATCCTATTCCTTACAATACAAAAATAATAGCTTGGGATACAAAATTCAAGCAAACAGGAAGCTGGTTGAGGAAAAGTGGTAAGCATTCTAAGAAAGAATATCTGAAGGCAACATTGAACGCATTCAAACCTGCATTATAAGAAGCCTAAGAAAACCACCCCAAAAGCTGATTTTCAGCTCCAGTTTCCTCTCAGTACTTTTTATAATGCTGTACATAAACGACTCCTTCTGTGAATATACAAACTTTGAATAACACAGCCGGTCAAACAATTGGATAGAACTGATGAAGACAATATTTAGAGAATGTGTGTTTCTCTGACCAGTCAACTTTCCGCATATCAGTAAAAGTCAACAGATTCAGTTACAGAATCTAGGGAAGCGAAAATCTGCTTATTGTGTTCGAACCGATTCGCTCAAAATTAATTCTGTGCATCTTAATGAAAGATCTTATGATAGATCCCTTCATTTTTGCTGAACCTACAATGACAGTCATAGTTATCTGGACATGCTTCAGTTCTATGTTGTGACACACTTCCTGCTGATATTATTTATAAGCAAGACGGCGCTCCTCCTCACTTCGCATGCCAGGTATGCAGTTTTCTTAATGACAACTTTCTGAGACAATGGATTGACAGAGGATCTGAGGCCAAACCTTGGCTGCGAAGGTTAGCAGACCTAACGCTCTTAAGCATTTCCATATAAGGTTTTGTAAAGGATCAAGTGTACAGAAAGACTTCGATGATTTGAAGTGCAGAATCCATCTTACGATTCTAAACGTGTAGGAATATCTGAATATAGATTGATAACAGGCATGATATCTACCGTTTACAAATGCTGATCATGTTAAAATCTGAATTGTTACTCTGTATCAGAAAATGTTACGTTTAAATTAAATAAGTTTTTTTTTTCATTTAACAGTGATAACCATTTCATGAATTTGTTTTAAGAGAGACATCCTATATTACTAATCTCGAAAAATAGGCTTAAAAGGGTTCCCAGGTCCTTGTACAAATTAGTGTCATTAAACGCAATTTTAGGAAAAAATTATTTTTATTTATTAAAAATTTACACGTGAATCCACCAAAACAATGTGCTTTTCTTCAATTTCTCTGTTATAAAACCACACGCTAATTATGTTATGAAACAATTGCTCTTTAATGAAGCAATCTACATTTCTGAGACTGTCTTTAATATATAGACTATACATTCTCGATAGAATTTATTTTGGGAAATTACCATGCCAATTACCGCACCAAAACTTGAAAGTTGAAATCTTCCATGAATTTAATCACTGTTTGGAATCATGACAGGGCTCAATCTTCTGTAAAACAGCCTCTCCTTAAGAACAGTTGTTGTAGGTTAGGCAACAATCTTATCTTCAGTATTTGTAAATACGTCTCATTGTTTATTATTCCCTCATATGGAAACAAAGAACCAAAATCATTATATGACAAACAAATCCATAACATTTTTTTTATCTGTTCGGCATGTTTTACTGTATGATGAATGTGCTGTGGTGATAGTTTTTCACTGTCAGGTTTCCGTATATCTGTACTCCTTACCCTGATATTTATTGGAGAGTACAATCTTCCTTCAGTTCTCAACAATCCAATTTCTGTACTTTCTTCCCCATTACATTCGTTTCTTCTTCATTTTTGCAGCCTCTCCCCCCCCCCCCCCTCCGAGCAGCTTCCCTACATTACGATCGGAACCATCATGATGATCGGCAAAAGATCTGCTTTTAAAAATAATTTAAACCAAAAATAGCCCAGTAATGATAAATTTTAATAATAAATAACAAGGCCAGCCGTGAAAGCCTAATGAACGTTATAGCTGCTAACACCTTTCGTCGACTGTTGAGTCATGTACCTTAACTCCAACTCCATCTAGCTTCTTCTATTGGTCAAAACTGTTTAATCTTGCTTTTCCTGATGGGATAAACATCTTCTTTAGCAGATGTTGTTCTCTTTCTTTCGCATCGTCTTTTCCGTTTAGGGCTAATTGGCCCGATTTCTGTATTCATTATAATTAATGCAACAAGATTAACTTTACACCTTTCTGCAATCTCCCTTTGTGTTAAAGAAGTGTTATAATAGCTGATAGATCTTTAGGTGTCAAATCCATCCTCTAGCTCAGCAAAGACTCAGCAGTTAGATACAAACACCACAACGGATAATAATGCTGTCAATATATGAACAAACTCAAGCAACGTTTAATCAGCAGAACCTTAGCTTAATTTTTGAGAGCTATGATAGGTTAAAAAAAACCGTAACAACACATTAGAGCAAAATGCAAACTTTAAATAAAAAAGATAATATTTTTATTTAAAGTTTATATAATTATTTGTTCACTTTAGTTTGAAAGAAGATGTTTGCCTCAAATGTTTGAAGGTTTGTCTCTTTATTTATAAATTCAATATACTTAGTCATTAACCCTTTTGTAATAAATTGCTTTAACTTTTATTGTTACGTGAAAAATCAAGATGAACATCTAAAACAATAATTTGAACCAAGCATGGTCCTCAACATGAGCTGATAACCTTAGCCAGTTTTATTACGGACTCTGACCCTCACAAAATTTTCATTTGACTCTTTTCAACTGGTGGTACTATTTGTTAATTTCTTTCTACGAGATTTGATTATTAAGTAAGTTACAAATTGGTGACATTCAACAAGAGACAATCGATATTTACAATAGCGAAACAGCAGTCGCAAGATGGCGGCGCTTCCGAGTGAGTGTACGCCCCTCGAGCAGCGATTTTTGTGTGCAAAAAAGTATGGAATCAAAGAATATTTATAAAGAAGTGCTTCCCATCTACGGTGAAAAGTACCTATCACGTCAAGATGTTTTAAGATTGAATGCAGGGCGGACACTTATCGAAGACGATCACAGTGGAGATTGTCATAGGTGAATTTGCAACGAGTTGAAGTCTTAATTGAAACAGACAGAATAATAACTATAGAAGCTAAAAAAAATGATGTTGCCATCCACGGGAAAGTGGTGCTCACAACCGTCTGGAATCACGAAGACATACTGCTCACCGCATTCCGACTCCTACTGTAACATCCTCTGACAACTTCGTAAGGCCATTCAACGGACTCCTCGCAAAAGAATGTTGTTATGCATGACAACGCAAATCCTCATACTTCCAACAAGATAATTGAAACGCTGCAGAATTTCAAGTGGGAAGTTCTCGAACATCCTCCGTTTAGCCTCCACCTTGCTCCAAGCGACTTGAATTTGTTCGGCCCTGTTAAACACCATCTTTCGGGTGAACATTTTGTAACTCACATACTGACTTATCCTCGTAAATAGAATTCTGATTAGACTGGTACGGAGTTGATGAAAGTAGGCTTTAAACTCTAGTAAGGACTCCGTGGTATTTACTGCACATATACTGGTGGGAGGTCGTTTGGTATGCAAAGATTTTTTTCTTTGGTTAATCGCCGCTGTGTTCTCCACCCATTTAATGCACTCGACCTTTACAAAGGACCTCTTAAGAAATGCAATACAAAGAATTTCTCCCTCGGGTTGCCTGTCACGTGTTCTGTCTTTTCAAGAATATCGCACTATCATATACGTGAACAATAACAATGAATTTAATTTTAATGGGTTGTAATTTATGGTCGAGCGAAATGGCTAAGGAGTTACTAGGATACTCGTTCAAGAGGTTCCAGGTTTCAACCCTCGGTACCTGCAAATTTTGAATACTTTTTATTTTTTTTTCATGATTTTCTTTAGTAGTTAAGACAAATATCATACTGGTCACTTCCTCTATGAATCAATTAATCAGTGTTAAAGGCCAGGCAGGACACAACAAGGCATATAATAATTCAACTAAACTCCAGTAGCG
Source organism: Metallyticus violacea (assembly GCA_030762175.1). Taxonomy (NCBI): domain Eukaryota; kingdom Metazoa; phylum Arthropoda; class Insecta; order Mantodea; family Metallyticidae; genus Metallyticus; species Metallyticus violacea. The sequence continues at coordinate 79,497,525 of CM060841.1, forward strand.
GTTCGTGAAATAAAATTTTGGTGCAGCACAAGCCCCACATAAGTGTTTTAAATAATGTTCAATATGTACTACATAGTTTGAGTATAAAATCTACTGATACACAAATTTATATATACTCACTGTTTAGGCTACTTATTACAGGACAGGAGGATGATAAAGTAAAAACTACTATATTTCAACATGAACCATAGCACATCAGATGTATTACAACAGGTGTATAATAAGCAAATAAACTGTTAAAAACGTATATTGCTGTACTTATACAATATTCACTGTTTGTACGTCGTTTTATGTAAATGTAATAATGCATCTTATGCACCGTAATGATGCCATATAAAACCGAAACTAAAACAGTAGCACCACAATAATAGCTTCAATATATTCGGAACTAAATGCAATAACAATCAAAATATGTAAATATTTGACAGTACATTTTTGTTTATTTTTGTAGCTACTGACCATAAAACAAGTAGCTAAATCATTATACCGATAAATGGAAAATTTAATAACTGTAGTAGTTAAACGAAATCCCCAAAAATTATATTTAGCAAACTGGCAATGTTCGCCTATTAGTGCAACTTCCTAAGTTACTATGGAAGAAGGAGGGGGCTGCCAATCAACTACACATATTTCTTCCTGCTCTAGATGCTGTCCACTGTACTTGCTATCTCGGAGCATAAAGCAAGCGTCTACCTTTGCCGTGGCCTTCAATTTACGTATAAAAGAATTCTAATGACCAAGCACAATAAGATAATAAAAATCATTAATGTCATACGTTCTTGCCTTGCATTTTAGCATAAAAATCTGAAAATTCTGCAGAATATAGTAAAAAAATAAATAAAATAGTTTACACAATGCCTTGGTCAATGAGGGAGGCTTGGGGAAGGAGCAATGAACATTTCTAATAGCTGGCCAAAAGGTGTCTTTACCCAAAAAGTCGTTACTCCTCACTCGGAAGTCCGAGATAACTAAACTTGTAGCAAGTCTAAAGTAAAGCTATGCTAGAAGGAATACTGCTAGTCTTACACAATCGAAAGGACACAGGGAGATATTTACCATATAGAATGAGAACAGGAAGAAAGGAAAACAAGAGCTTTGGCACATAGCAACATGTAAGTCCGTGAAAAACTATTCATTATAATACAAGGACTAATTAAATCGATCATTAAATTATATTGCTACTTTCAGATATTAGAAAAATTGCAACTAATTTTAGGGGACACTAACACTTCGGAGGAACTTATTTCCTACTGCAAGGATTTTATCAAATTTTCAAAATATAATTCACTTGCATATACAAATGCATATCTAAAAATCTCATGAAATTTGGTTCAGTAGTTTTAAAAAAAAAAACTTTTTTTTCTTTTTTATAATTCGAGTTATAAAAACCAAATTTTTTACTCAAATTACAAATTATTTCCAGTTTCTTTACACTATTTGAAAGAAAATACACGAGCACAAAATAGTGAGCTTTCATTTTGACCTTCCTCTATTACTATCTGAGAAATTTTGCTTAATGATACGTTTTGAAGTTAAAAAAATATTTACATAAACCTTTTGTTTGTGGTTGTAGTACTATTAGTGAAATTTCTATGCATAAGTATGTTGCTTCTGTTAGTATGCATAAATTAAAATTTGTTCATATTATGCCTTGATTTTGTAAAATTAAATATTGGAGAAAATCAGGCACAACGTTTTTACAAACATTCTACAACCTGCTTACTATAATAAAACGCACCAGACCCATATGTTTACCTATCCCTCTGCTTCTTTGCTTCCTCTGTGTGAATTTTGGCCACTCTGGTTGCTCATCTTCTCCAATTTGATACTTTGTTTCAGTAGATATTTTCTGTAATTCCAAACATTGCAGAATTTTCGGGGATCGTGGCTAATAATTTGTGATATTGTCCTTGATTCACTAACGATTCACTAACGAATCAATAAGAATCATTTCTTTAGCACAAGTAATACCTTTGGACACTTACGCCAGATGACACTTTGGAAACTTTCATTGGTATTTTGTGTGGATCTGAACCAGTTCTGGTATATTGTAATTATTTTGCTTACAACGGACATATTCATAGTCATGTGAGTTTCTGTCTTATGGGATTTTGGTGTCTCGCCCTTAGCTTTGGCTGCATTATAAAAACACCATGAGCCCTTCCCAGAAGGGCATTTGAAGTGTTTTCGTTTTTCATCGGTGCTCATGCAGTGATATAGAGTTGCAAATACATTATCCATCATTTTTATCCCATCAGGTACACTTTCAACTATAGCTCCCTTATTATGAATAGTAAATTAAATTTGACAATAATTGCCTCCTTCAAACTTCCAGCAGTTTCTTTTCTCCCTTTCCACTCTTTTACTCCATTTCTGAGACCAGTACCAATTCTTTAGGACATATGATTTACAATTCGTCTTTTACAATTGTTTCTTTACCATAGTCAGCCCTGGTGATGGGGGGGGGGGTTTCTTTACCATAAATGTTGAGTTCATTGGGATGTAAGTGTTAGTGTACTTGGCTTCACATACAAAATTTACCTCAGATTACAAAATGGCATTTTCTAAGATGCCACGTTCATTTGCACTCGAAGAAAAATGTTAACCCATTTCCAGTTCGAACTTCACAAAATTACTTTTGGATCTAAAAGTAGACACTAAAGTATCCATTTTCACAAAGAAAATATAATGATCAACGTGACTTCAAAATTTGAATTTAAAGTGTTGAGCGTCCCCTTAAGTAATTATATAGACATAGCTTGGCATGTCTGACGGTCTGACGGTTTCTAAATAACATTTTTCATTGTTTTAACTGGAATTATTTGTTATTTTGAAAGACTTGAAATGTACGTTTTAAATAAAAATGCCATTTTTCAACGTAATTTTCTTGAGCCTTGGTAACTTTTTTCCTGTAACGATCCAGTACTTTAAGAGCATCTTAAGTATGCACCAGTTTGGTTCGTGTACTGTTCCCTTATAAACTCGCCGACCCGAATATGCTTCCTGTAGGCACAAATTAGTTATAAAACCAATTAGGCGCTAGGGGCTGGGCTTTATTGTGCCTGTATTTATTTATTCCTTATGTTTATCATCTCGAAGACCTTGGTAATCATATAACGATAAACTCCTATAAAAGCAAACGATATCCCTGAGGACTGTTTCGTGAAGATGGTCAATATTGCCCTTTATTGTGTATCAGTTGATCTGATAAAAAATGTTTCCATTAAGGAATGTTTTCCCCTTTTTGCGAACAAATGGATATTTGGTAGTAATAATTCAGTCGAAGAGGGCTTAAGAGGTAGCAATTCTTATTTCATTTAATTGCTTTTAGCCCTGAAAACAAAACTTCTTTACTTGCATTATATTTTGATAAAAGTGTCTTCATTGACAAAGCAATTTTTTTTCACGAGATTTTTATGTATATTTTTAAAGGCAATAATCCCAGAAAAATTAAAGGCATGAGGGTTTCCTGCTGACTGAACTATTTTTTGTCTTTTTCTGACACGCATTAATGAAAAGATTCACTTGTAGTTACAAATTGCTGATTAAAATGAGTAATCTTCTTAAAAGATACAATAATTATTGGCAAATTTGCAATAAATCGTTTGTTAATAAACGCGACATGTCTCTTATTGAACGCTTTTTCAGATCTAAATATCTTTCAGGAAATGATATGTGTGTTCAATTAAGATGATGACAGCTTTTTCAATGTTTAACAGTTTTAATTGAAGATGCAAAAAATATCATGCACATTCTGATTTTTTTAATCATCTATTAGGCGTATTATTTTCAAGGCTTGTACGACCACGTTAAATTCAATACACCACTTCTTTACTGTTGTATATTTTTTTTCAACACATTTGTCATTTCACTGGAATATTTGTTACCGTCAAAGCGTTTTAACAAGGAAATTAATCACTACTTAATATTCAAGTGTATCCATTTCAAAACGTGCAGTTAAATGATTTTGTTTACACAGCTGCAAACAAAGAAAACCAGTTGTGCGATCAACTGGATACTTTTTATTGCTATCTTCATAAGATAGATGTCACTTAGCAAGCGCCAAAACACACTGCTGGTCATTAAAATTGCAACACATTGTGCATGTTTCGAAAATGATGGTGTCTATTTTTTCGCTTGTTTGACAGGGCCGTTGTGACCCTTCACGTCCGTGTGTTCGTCCTACCTCGATCCTTTGATATTCTCGTTTCGCTGTGGACGCATTTCGTCCAGCACAAACTCCAGTTTCTCAGAATGGCATCCTATACTCTCGGCATGCCACAATTCTCCCGCGATCAAATTCAGACATTTGCTGGTATTATTGTCGTCTTTTTGACGAGTCATGCTCGTTCCTTTTAAGAAAATATCTTGGTTTAATGCGTCTTTTATAGACGTTGCAATCTTAATGGTCAGAAGCGTGTATTACTTTTTACTGCCATCTATATATTAAGCCGCAAAATATGTAATAACCGTCGTACTGTCACCAAGGATATTAGCATCAACAGCAACATTTTCTACTTCTTTTCCTTGTGTCTTCAATAAACATTGTAGCATACGTTTTTCGGCTGAAATTATAGCGTAATATCAAATTTAGAAATATGTAGCTAAAAGTCTAAATAGTTGTATATGTATATGAATACATATGTAATGAAACATCTCGTATAAATGTAATATCAAATATTTCGTTTTTTTATTAATTACAGTGTTATATATATTAGAAATTATTGTTTCTTTTAGCGAATATTGAAGGAATATACTATTGCGGTACTCAGGAAACGATTTTTGAAAATTTGCTTCAATTCTCCATCGATCTAACCTACGAAAATTACAATGTACACACACACAAGTCACACCCCTCTAGAGCGTTAATAGGCACACGTATACACACACTCACTAATAAAATAAGAAAAATAGTTTCTAAAATTCAGTGAAATCAAATTATTATGAATAGGAGTTTATACCTGGAACCCAAAATTTAAAAATCTCTCTAATGGCACCAGTATTCTTTTTCGCAACGAAAGCTGTATATATCATAAAATAATAAAAATAGTTTAAAAATATGGGATATTGGACCATATGGGAAAGGGGGGAGTTTACCTGAAACCCAAAATTTAAAAATCATTCTAGCTGCACCAGCATTTGTTTTTTTTTTTTCGCTACAGAATTCAGTATGTTACTACTTAAATAAAAATATCTTCTGAAAATTAGGTAAATCGAATCATTAAAAGTAAGGATGTAGCTGTAAACCGAAATTTAAAGCTGGAGGTTAAAGAAAAATTTAAATATCGCTCTGGCGGCCTCAGTTTTTGTTTTTTCTCAACGAAACCCGGTATCTACAATTGAAATAAAATAATAAAAACAGTTCCTGAATATCAGTGAAATCACATTATTAGGAGTGGGGGTTTACCTGTAATCCAAAATTTAAAAATTACTCTAGCGGTACCAATATTTTTCGCCGCGAAAATCAGTATATGTCATTTACGTGATATAAGAAAAAAATAGTTTCTGGAAAATCAGGAAAATCGGGCCATTAGAAGTAGGACGTTTTATCTGAAATCCAAAATTGAAAAATTGATCTAGCGACACCAATATTTGTTTCTTCACAACAAAATCCGGTATATACCATTTGAATATGAAAATGTTTCTGAAAATTAGGGAAATTGGGTCATTAGGAGTAGAAGCACACTTGAGAACCGAAATTTAAAAAGGCCCCTTGCATTTAATTTTCTCTATATTGTTGTAAAATAAAATGACAAATTAACTACGCATGTAAACTGTATTCATAATGAATATGATTTATATTTAACAAAAGTATCTTCATGAAGATAGTAATTATGAAATATTAATCTAATATGTATGGAGAAATATATTTGTATCCTCTGTAATAAATAACCTTCAGAAAAAGTTTAAAAATAAAGTGTTCATTGTTTCATTTAATTAATAGTATATCATTATTTTTGTTTTTATCTAAATAATAATAATAATATGAATAATTCTAAAAATATAGGCTCTCTTTTATGATACAGCTTGCAAGAATTCTCATTTTGTTTCCCTAATATCACACAGTAATGCTCTAACTTATTTCATTTCATTAATTAATAAGACCATAATTTGGATTTTATATTAATTTTAAAATTATTCAACTTGGTGCGGAATTCGCTTAGTTTAAGCAGCTCCTGCGTGACGGACTTTTTAATTTTCTTCAAGTTACCGCTAGTCAAAAATAACAAATTCTGCTTGTATTTTTCTAAATAATAGATAATCAAGTAATTATTAGTTTTCGTATCGAAATTAACGCAAAAGTAGGGAAAGATAAATGCCAACCATTTACATTGAACGGGGATGAACAATTAATTAATACTCTCTATTACACTGTTTTGATATATAGTTAAGCACAGAAAAAGATTGCACGACATCGCAAAACGTCACCAGACAAGGGAACTGTATTGGCTAAAATATTCACAGAGGGTTCTGCAGTTTCACTACTAAATAAGCCACACAAAGTGAGAAAGCTTCAGATCGAGCGGATGGCTTAGGCGTTCACACTTCCAGATCTGGAATTAAAATTCCTCGGGACTGGCTATCGTGATCTGGTTTTCTTCCCAATTTCCTCTGGTCACCTAGGCGAATTTTGGATATTTCATTTCCATGAATTTCCGGTTAGGATTGCCGGTCTCAAGGAATTTGAACGCGGGACCTCCCAATGCGATCTCAAGCATTAACAGCCTCGTGACCTCAAGAAAATGAAACTTAGGAAGACCACTTGAGTTCCAAATTGGCTAAATTGGAAAAGAATGAATTTTGACTAATCACAACCCGATATCGCAGTGAAATTACCGTAAAGTTTTATGAAATCCCTTTTATCACGCGACGAGCATTTGTCTTGTGGTCAGTATTGCCAATAACTCCTGATCACTTATGTGTTTTCTGTAGATTTAACTAACTGAATGTGTATTCACTCAAGAAATTGTTTTTGCATACTCAGCCAGTCTGAAATAATTTTATGAATTATGTAACTATATCTTCCTAGGTAGCCATTTAGTTTAATAAACACGTTATTTAGAATAGTAAAATGTTATGTCTATTTTGTTTTTCTCATTTGATAGTAGTAAATCGAACGGTAGCGATTGTAATAGTTAACTTTCGTCTATTTCAGTCTTAGGGTTTCTGAAAAGGTAGATATTCATAAGTATAACATTTGATGCAATTGTTAATTATTCTGTGCGCGAATTTCAAATATGTTTCTTTTATTTTTATTCTTAAATAGTCCTAATCGCTTATTTGGCTCTTGTCTATAGGCATTAACTGATAATCGACATTCGTCTGTTGCAAGATGGCTTGAAAAGGTTAAGTATTCATAATACAAATGTATTATTGTAAGCCAAGTTTAGGGGAATTATATTTAAATTGCTATTTTATTCGTGAAATAGTCTTAATAAATATCATTTGAGGGTCTGAGCTTTCCTCACTTACTATTCGTGAATTTATTCAGATCCGCTTGTAATAAGATTTCCCTACGCTGACAATCCTGCGTTCCATTGAAAATTAATGGTCTATGATTCGCTGAACTGAAACGCAGATCCTGAAATGTGAAACGCAAGCAATGCCAGAGACGACCTTGTGAATGCATGCATCGCATAAATATAGCGTTTTGCGTAGGCTGATGCAGCAAAATAAACACTTGCAACGATGCGCAGTTTGCTGTGAGAATGTGCAGAAGTTCATTCATCACTATGGATCAACACCGCAGAGCGGACCTGGTACACTTCTACATTCTAGCTAATTATCTCCTCGCTATAGAAACGCATCCAGTTGAAAGATTCTGGGTAAATAAATACCGAACTTTTTTTTTATTATATTTTGGGAACCTCGTGCTACAAGTAGTGTACTCTAAAACAATTTTTGTAAATTAAAACAAAATATTTTAGATTATAATTAATACTATGTTCAATTGATACGTAACAATGAACAATAAATATTCTCCAACACATTCTAAATGTCATTAGATGCGTTGAAACGAATTCTGGAAGCAGCTATGCCTGCCACTAGCAACTACCGATTCCATATTGTTTTATGTCACGCTAAGCATGACTGTTTCCTTGCGAGTTCTTACCTTTCATCGCTGAATGGGTAAATATTTCAGATTAAGGAGAAAGCGAGGGGGTCGCATAAGGTGAAGACTATTTTAAAACTTGGAAAGAGCTGAGATGTATGAATGAAGTCTTAGCTAGTTACTTCTTGGGCTATCATTGGCTAAATACATTCTGCTTAGAAATAAACACATATAAACGTAAGCACAAGAAAGTTTAGTGCTTAAAATTAACACTAAAAATATTGTAGTTTATACATTAGAATTAGTTGTTTCCTCCATGGCTCCAAACACAAATTTATTGATATCTACCACGTAAGTGCAGAATGGGGCTGTTTCGCTCAGTCATGTTTCTGTAAAAGTTTACTACGATAGGAAAAAAATAGATTAACAGAAACCGTCTTTGTTTTAATTAAGGCTAATGGGTAACAACATTGTTTATTGAAATGCACACTACCAACCTGTATTTACCAATTTCTTGGAACATAACAATGTGTGCATTTGCTTTTATTTCTATTCGATTGATACTGTATGGCTAATATGGCCACCAATGCAACGATTATGTTGTTAATATTTTTAACACTTATTTTCATCAGCATCACAGAGTTCATTGACTGATTGCTCCTTTAACAATTCCTCTACAATGTAAAAATAGCTATTATCAAACATTCTCAAAAGCCGTATCTAGGTAACCAACATCTTAAATAAGTAAACATTACTGGCATAGCATAACCCTAAAATGTTTAGAAAGTTTACCTGGATTTTCAGTTCTATTCTCGTAGCCTTTTATGCACATCTTTTTGTAGAGTTAGAGCACATATACATTTCTAAAGTCGTTTCTTATCAAATAAGTCCAAAAGGTATACACGAACAAAATAAAAATGATGTTTTTCACAACTGCATTGCACACTCGTCTTAAATAACAAGGAATAACATTCCACTACATTCTTTTGTTCATCTAACAAATCAATCGAGAATATCGATGTGTCGTTCGATAGGTCGTCCGGTTTAGATGGAAGCTAAGCGAGTAGCAGTAGAGATTGAGTGACTGGACCCTGGGAAAAGCCGGACGCGCTCGGAATTTTTAATTTTCGAAGGAATTGCTCCTGGAGCACACCTGTTCTAACATCGAAGTTGGTGTTTATACGAGCCGCGCGAAAAACATTAGACTCTTTGGAGTAAAGCACAGGTGTATTTAAATATACGTAGCTATTGAATTAGTATCATAAAGCCTTGCATAGGTATTCAAATTAATAATATGAGTTATGAATGAATTTAGTCATATCCAATGCGCTAACACTATTGTGCAATTAAACATGAGTAGAGCTAAAATTTAAATACGTACTTATAATTAAGGCTAAAAAGTCTGCAAAATTAACATAAAAATGAAATATATTCATTAAATTATTTTAAATAGAAGTTAATTGCTTTCAAATTACTTAAATGCCTGTTGAACCAAAATGGCTGAAGCTTATCTTATTATTTGACAACGTAATTATTGAGAAGAATAAGGATAGGATTTTACATTAATATAAACAAATTAGCTTTAAGTTAAAATTTCCATGTTTACACGTTAGTTTATATGATTATATGTTATATTTAAAATTACTAATTCAAAAAGAATTGGATTTGTTATTTTTCAGAAATAGTGAATTAAAATCATTTTGCAGTTTAAGTGACCGCTTAAGACCTCCGCCGTAATCTAGCATTTGCACTTCCTACACGGCAGGTCCGAGTTCGATTACTCGTTGAATTAGTCATCTAACGGAGATTTCTTCAGAGTTTTGCAACCCTCGTAATTGTGCATGGGTAATAGGGCACAATGTCCCTTGAACTCATGGCCAAGTTACTAACTATAATTGTTCATCAGGCACAATAGATCTTCAGGTTTCGGTGCCCAATCATTAAAAAAGTTTTTAAAAGTGAACGCTTAGATGCAATGTATTGGAGTCACAAAACTTCATTATATTGCAAGAAAAAATATTGCGAACATAATACGTTTCAAGCCTAAGGGAAAGAAATGTTGTTGACTAATGTAACAATCTAAACATTGCACAACAGATGTCCAAAGCTTTACTTTCAGGTTAAATGCTATGCTTTACATAATATATATATAAAGGTAAGTTACTATTATTTGCAATCTCTATATACTATATGTTCTTCTTTTCATTAATTTGCTATTCCTTTGAAGGGAATCCATTTCCTTCTTTCAATGTTATTCCCATTTGTAATTTGCTTTTCTAACAGTCACCTTTTTCTCTCACTACAGTAATAGAGTTAGGAACATTTTCTTCGTTGCTTTACGTAATTCCGTTTATCTTTGTTTCAGCGCTAACACATCAAGGAATACACGAGATCTATAAAAATCACGAAATGAGTTTAGATCCGACTCTAATTATTTATTTATATTTATAATATACCTACCAAAACCAGCTCATTCGCTGCACAGTTCTTTTAACCATTACTGGGGCCTTTATTACACACTGGCATACAACATTATCACGTTTAATACACTTTGGAATACTTTATAGCTCTGCCTATAATAATTTATGACACCATATTGATAAATCGAAAATCACTACTGCTATTTTTCATTATTAGAACAACTTCCTTTATAAGACCTCCCTGAAGTGGCGCCAAAGCAGGATAGCAACATTTATAACTTAAAATACGCTAAATTTTACGCTTATATAGCGGTTTGGGTAGATAACTATCACTAATTGTCATGCCAATCCGAATTTTCATAGATTAATGAATAAGTGGTAAAATGGCATACACTGCTTAAGAACTCCAACATATAATTTTAAACTGTTTGCTTGATGCAAAACGCTAAAAAAAAATGTTTCCTTTACGTCAGTTATTTTTCTTTGAAGTCTGTCATTGTTTGCTCATGTCCTTTATAGAATGAGTAGCTTGTACAAGAAAATGTTCCTCAAATACTCTGGGTATTCGTGAATAATCTGCAAAAACGCGGGAATTTCCATGAAAGTACACCTGATATTCCCATATCCCTACAACCTATCCCTAAGTACTCAGGCACTAGGGACTTTGCATATACTTATTATTGATATCATTTTGATATTATAAAAATAATTATAGTTTTCAGAGAATGTGCCATTTGCATTGACTTACTGTATAATCCCGATTTTAAGGGAAATTAGCATATTTTAAATTTAGTATTTCAATTTTGTGAATCGGTTCCTTGCTGCAATGCTGAATGAGATTCGTTTACAATCTTTTTCATTTCTTTCAGCATTTAAATCATGTTGTAGCGAGATTAGTATAAAAACATAAATTTTATAATGTCTAATAACAATAATTGCTAACATTAAGAAAAATCTGAAAATACATTGTATAGCACTTTTAAATCTCATGTGGAAATTTTAAAGCATTTTTTTATTTTTATATAAAAAATTTACAAAGTTATGTCACTTAATTGATTTTTCGGTCATAACTTTTGAGCTCTATTAAGAAGTTGTTGAACATGATATAGTACATTTTGAAAAATAATTACGAAGCTTAATATGCAACATTATTAACCAAAATAGTTTTTACAGGGGGTTGTTTGCGACCTGGTAACATAATCAAATAGCTTTAGCATATGAAAAACCATGCCAATCCAGTGGCGATGTTTCAGTATGTGCTGGCCTGGATCGCGAGCTATCAGTTTCCAGTAATGTCCATTCCATTCCTCCTGTCAGACTTACACAGTTCGCGGTTTTCTATTTCCGAGCCCTTTCAACAGTCCCAATGCACAGAAATTCATTAGGTAATTTAACAGGGATGTCGTTTATACATTCCCGAATGTATCTTTCCATGTCGTTCAAAAATGACTTGAAGCTTTATCCTAATAAGCCAGGCCGCTTTTTTTAGTTTCAAATGTAGGTTGATAATGGTGTTAACAGTTGTAACCGAAATGCCCAATTCTAATGAAATGGCTCTCTGTTTAGCTGGATTTGAAAGCAGAGACAAGCCTTAATCTTCGAAATTATCTCGGTAGGGGGGGGGGAGGTGGAACTGGTGGTTGGTCATGGGTTTGCCCGTTTCTTGCCCTCTGGTAAGTCCTATTCTAGCTGTATCTTAGCTGTAAGTAACTACGTAATACACACAGGAAGCCACAGCGAATATATCCGTCTTCTTTACACTGGTAAAGGGTCAACAGACTTGATTTTATTTAGTTTTTTTACTGTGTATATTGCTTATCTACATGACTATCTAGTTCAAAATCAAAGGGTGAATCGTAGAAAATGATTAATATTGTACGTAGTTTAATTTAATAATTACTTATTTGCACCGCTGCCTGAATGTTCTAAGTTGATTTTTTTAGATACAGCTAAAAGAATGCATCACATCAAGTGATAATTTCATATTACAGGCTTGGTTATATTAATTAGCAATGTTATTACGTAAGGGGACAATATTAAAGATGACAGTGCACATTTTACTTGAGGCGATTTCGTTTGTTATAAATTTATAATAGAGGCCGAGAAGGTCGAGTACGCTGTCGACAATGTGTGGCAATAATAGCATGTGCCATTTTTTATACTTGGGACTACAACCACAGGAATCAATCCAACTCAGTCGCAGATATAAATAATTAGATTAAAGTATGGAAAACGCATTATGGCTTATTAACGACCAGTGTAGCTTAAACGCTTCTGTTATCACCTCCATTATTATAGTCACAATGTATTACTTTTGAAAATAAAAAAATATATTATAGCATAAGAGAGCCGTTTTCATGGTTATTATTTATCAGAATGTATACTTTCCTTTATTTTTACATCCCATGTCTTAGCCTGGCGTATAGAAAAATCACGCTTTGCCACTGATTCTGAGTCAGCTTAATTTGATATCCTTCCCATCTTGAAAGACTTTTTGGAGACGAATGAAGAATTTCTCCAATTACTTTAATGAATTAAGAAATTATTAAATATTTGAACGCGTTGTTTCATGTTGTACAAGAGTGTACCGTAACGATTTGTAGTGCAAAATTTTATTTAATTTCCAGAAAAATAATTTTCAAATCAATTATTAATGAACAGTGTACAGGAAAAAGTGTAATTTTAGGAGTGAGTAAAATATTCTAAGATTTTAAGTCAGTAATTAGAGAAATATGGAAGTAACATAGTAATTTTTCACATAATTTTGTTCAAGTTATTCGTGATATGTAAACGAAGTATGTGCAACAAATATAAAATATCGTCTTTAAACAGCCGAAGGAAAACTATACTTGCATTACTTGTAGTCGCAGCAGTCAACAAGACGAGCTAGAAAGTTTAACTTCTACCACGGGGCGTCTTTAAAAAATTGTTTTTGTTTTCCACTAGTTAATTAATCTAATGCTCTCAAGGCTGCTGCACCTGTTCGTCTTGCTCTACACGCCGTTTCAACTCACTGTACACAGGATTCTCTCTTGTTGCCTCCTGAGTGCTGGTGGCCTGCTTCGGAGCTATCTCCTGAACCTATAACACATATTAATGCGTCTATATTAAAAAAGTAAAGGAATAGGTGTAAAATTGTGCCTTAATTAATAATAAAAATAAACATTTCTTTTTCATAATGACATGGTGTGCTATGAGATGTTTGTCACCTAGCATTTCTACAATTTTTAATATTTTTTCTGCAACATATTTTGATAAATGATTAATATATTGTGTGTGAACGAACATCCCCTTAAAACAAATATCTTGGAAACGAAACTTCCTTTTTCAGTAAATAGAAGCAAAATAAACTTTATCAAACAAAACTTGGTCACCAGTGATAGCGGAAAAGAAATAAACCTCACATGTTTTCCCCCACAAGGGTTTGTATTGGTATGAATAGAGGAGGGGTATGCTTGAATTCTGTCGTGCTCAAGGGCAGGCCGTTTGTGTCTACGCTCCCAATTGGGGCACCTTCAGGAGGAAGGTTTGATGTGAGGGTGACACCGAGCAGCTAGGATCCCGGGATAGTAAGGTAAGGACGTATAGGGATCAAAGTGTTGCTGACCGGAGGTTCAAGGTTCGATCCCCGATACCTACGTATAACTTTTCAAGTTTAGGAAGGTCTGGAACGAGTCTACTCAGCCTCGTGAACTAAGTGACGTCCATCGATTTCGGAAGCTAGGCAACTGGTGGAGTGTCGAAATGCTGATCACGTTCCCCTAAATATTGTTCTCTATCATTGATGTGGCAAGACGAGGCAGAGGACGCAGCAGTCGCTGCGATTGGTCAAGACTAGCCTTGGCCCCAAGAGGAATTATTAGTGTTAGAAACGTGATATTTGGTACAAAATCCTTCCCAGAATCATGTCCCCTATGAGAAAAACCTGTAGAAAGGGACTATAGTGTCAGTGCCAACAGTGTGACACTTGATATCTTCAAATATTTGTTGCAGTAAAACGAAAAGAGATTTTTTTTTAATGAAATTGAACTTACATGATCAGAATTATATCGTCAGCGGTATTCCACATTTTGCATAAAAAGATCAGTGCAGGATTATTTACAGGTATATTGGTTTTGTTCCATTTTACCCTCTCTGAAGCGGTGAGTCAATGAAATTACTTTACTATGTATGCTACCTGACATGAAATACGAAAGCGTCTTACATACTCACCCTTGTGTTTCCGAACATGGGATTGTCGAAGGCTGCAGGAGGCAAAAGTTCCTGTCCTGAACTTTGTGGGGACGATGGACCTGCGATCACTTCGATACGACCGTCCTCCTGCGCTTCTTCTCCTTCACTTTCCCCTTCGCCCTGAACGTTCTCGAAGCGCGCGAACACAAAAGGTCGTGCGTCAAAAACGCTAAAACTAAATCTTAAAAAAAAAAAACAAATTTAACAATTAGTACGTTAGAAAAAATAAGCATTAAAACTAAAATAATCATAATATAGTGTTATATTTATCTTTAAGGATGTTGCATCACTATAAAATTTAAAAAATTGGTTTAAAGGCACTTCGATATCTCGACATTTAGCAGTAAAAATAAAACGTCTTTGTTTAGAGGCTTATACCTGTAGCCATGAAGATTGCAAATGAGACATTTAGTACAAAATGGACCGCCATGGGTGGCCAAAGTCGTTAAGGCGCGGACTCGTGAGCGGGCGGACTGGGGTTTGAATCCCGCCAGGACCATCCTCCATGGCAGGGATTTTCCCAGGCTTTCCTCAGTGCTCATAGCTGGCAAATGCCGGGGAGGTACTCTAAACTTAGACCTGGTCCGCTTCCTTCCTTAAAAAATTCTTTACCAAAATGTCATTTCATCTCATGTATCATCAGTGATCACCGCCTGTGGTGCTTCAGTAGTAAAAACGGGCGTTAAACACTTGAGAATATGGGCACAAATGTTAAGCTTTGTATATAAAATAAGCATTGCTATGTAATCGTTAGTGTTTCATGAAAATTAATATAAAATGACAACCCTTAAACAAATTTTATGAGTAGCTTCATTCACTCTCCATCAATATAACTTTCAAATTATTGGACGTAATTCGATAACATTTGACAGAAATGAGTTTTTTTTTTTTTTCTCATAGGCGTATCCACTAATAAATACAGTCTACAAACCTAAGAAGATATTGTGATTTGCACCTTACAAGAGAGAGAAACTTTTGAAGTTTATACATCAACAATGGTATGAAGGATGTGTGCATGCATGTTCAATGCGAGGAAAGCCCTGGTGGTACATATGTAACAGACACACTAGGGCGAACATGTTCATTCCACAAGGAGACGCACAAATCGAGCTGCACTGACCATTCGGTAACTTTGGAGAGTTTCTACATCAATTTATGTAAAAACGTTGTTAATAAACATTATTTGCAGTTCAAACTATCACTTATTTCTCGATACCTCTAAGCGGAACATTCTGTACTATGGTGTGTGGAAAGCTTAATTATTATACCAAGGATTGAAAGTGGTTGCTATTAACATCAAGGTATGCCTGTTCACTTCTCTTTATTATGGAAAGTTTTCTCCAACACACCCGGAGTCTATCTACTTTTTCTTGCAGTTTCACGTGAGTTTGTGCTTTGTTGTGATATATTTTCCTTGTCAGCATGCCCTGTGAGATAAGGATAGGCGATCTTGGTAAACTAAGTCCATTAGAAATGACCCAATCTTCAAACAAGGAAACATTTCAGGCATGGTAGGAGACACCATCCTGCTAAAAATATCCGGCAATTGATTCAAAAACTGCTGTAAGATTTTCTGAAAACAGCGGTATCCACCGTTAAGTGAAAGAAAATCACGATAATAATGTGACGCCCTGGCAGAGACACCGCACTTTAAATCATTTCATAATAAAGAGTGTCTCATACAAGGAGTAAGCCCCCAATACAGAAATTGAAGTATCCACTTATGTGAAACCACACCTCATCGGAGAACCATGTTAGTGCAATATTTCCGGATGTGTACAATAACACAATATGCAATCAGCTGAGCTTTTTTAAGCTCATTGACAGGTGCTTGTGGAAACCATTTCTTTTTCATCTCCTGCATCATTGCTTTTGGCAGTTTCGAACATTCTGCTTTGTGCACATGCAACAATACTCCATGATTTTCAGCTTTTTTATCATATACTAATGGGAGGACTTTGTCACAAATGTAAAACTGCATTTGGCACTCCTTTATAGACAGGTTTTCCAGTATATATAAACGATAAACAGGCTCTAAGCCATACTTAGGGTTTTTAAGCCAGAAAAAAAAAATCCACCCAGTCTTGACCGGGTTTGAACCCACGATCTTGGGTTTAGAAGGCAAGTATGGGTTTTTGGGCGTAAAAATCGTAAGCATGGCTTCCATCGGAAGTGAAGTAAAGCTGTGGGTCCCGTACCGTACATTTACGGCACGAAAAAGGACCTCAAGCCTGAAAGAAGAGGCCTCTGAGCAAAATTTTGTAGGTCGTTTCACGCCCTCAATAGAATGGGACGCTGATGACCTGAGATGTTAAAGAGCGCCCATAAATAAACCAAAATCAAACAATCACACACATATTTTTGTTTTTCGTTTATCAAGGTAGGTCCATGTAAAATTTCATTGAAGTATGTCATTAATTAAAAAATTATAGTAATTATTTCATTCGTGTGATGTCATCTTAAAATCGACAAACGAAACGAAACAAAATGTTGAATTTTGACCAATCACAGTCGGATTACGGAGCGAAATTATCGAAAGAAAATATCAATCCTTTTTATCATCGACGTGAATTTGTCTTGAGGTTAGTGTAGTCAATTCTATACCTCTACTATATTCCTAAACAGGCATCATTGACCACTATTGTTATAGGCGGTGGGGAGCTATTGATAGCAACAAAAGCATGAGCAATCGACAATCATAACGCAAAATGGAGGGTTCTTCAAAGCGTTTTGGTGATGCGTCAAATGTGCAATTGATCTTATAATTAGGAATTCCAAACAACAAGATACAAAGAAAAATAGAGACAATGTATGTTATTCCCCCCCCCCCCCTCAGTTGGTGAGAAAATCCAGAGATTAGCGATTGTAATAGTCGACTTTTGTCCATTTCAGTCTCACGGTTTCTGAATAGAATAATATTTCATAAGTGTAACCTTTTATACAATTGTTAATATTCTCTGTGCGTATTTCATATATATATCTTTTATTCTTATCCTATTATTTATCCTTATCCTATTCATGAAATAGTCCTAAACCCGTATTTTGCTCTTCTCTATTGGCGTAATTGACAATGGACATTTTGTCGTAAGACTGCTTGAAAAGGTTAATATACAATTATTACAATTTTGTAAGGCAAGTTTAGAGGAATTCTATTTAAATTCTTATTGTATTCCTTAAATAGTCCTAATAAATATCACTCGAGGGTCTGAGCTTTCCAGATAAATTCACGAACAAATTCACTCACAGCGTTCGTGAATTTATCGGTAATCTCAGACCCTTCCGTAATATTACTTGTAAAAAAAATGGAGTTTGAGAGTAAGAGAAACATTCGACCTAAAAACATTATGACTTCCGTAATTAATTAATCTGTAATTAAAATATTACTGTTATAATATATATTCCAAAAACCAGTTATATTATGCAACCAAGATTGCAAACCTCTAAATTTTGTTCCTCCGCCTACATGACACCTGGTAAACAAAAGGTATATTTTTGCCTTTTGGGCCAATCTTCTAATTTTTTTGATTTAAAAAGGCACAAATATTTTACTATTTATTCATGAAATATGGAAAGACTTAAGTTAATAATCGTATCCTTTGTGACATATTTAAAAATCTAAAATTATCCTTTGGTGAATCATTTTTAACTTATAAGTCTTCCATTATTTTGTTATATTATATATTAGCACTATGGTAGCCAGTAGTATATTTTCATTAACAATACAACAAAACTGTGGACCTCACCATCTTTTCACTTACCCGCGATCAGCATATATCACGAAGACCATGTAGATAAGTCCCATAAAGATGAGAACTGCGAGGAAAGAGCCGAACACAGTTCCAGCTGCGGCACCCCATCTTGAGCCACCTACAGGTACTCCCGCCAGGAACATTTCCACGTTCTGCACTGCTAGACTGTCATCTGAATGAGAGATAAATATCACTAACTACTGCGTACTGACGAAATTATAACCAATTATATCACTCTAAGTTCTACTGTTATGAGTTCATCACAGGATTACTTTCGAATTTCTAGGAAAAGTGTTCCTTTCATTCCTTACGTTTCTGTATTTAAATGTGAACGTATCATTAGGAAAAGCATATTAAGATACAGCACAAAATAAAAAACGCTTATCACTCTGTCTGTAAAGAACTGTTCAGAATAAATAGTAAATAATTTCTCTCCAGTATGACCGATTGAATCCTCTGTGGCAGAGAGCTTCATACTTCGACCTCCATTCTCTGATTTCTGTTGGGAATAATTTCAACACAGGATATGTGTTCAGAACTGATAGCACCATTTTTATGCTTTTTAAAGGAAGTCACTCAAAGCGCATGCACAAACGGTGGATCGCTTGATGAACTGCTCAGTTGGCAGTGAAACACCGTTGAACGAACTTCGGAGCATAATTTCTCGCGCTAAGATTTAATTTTAAAGTATTTTATGAGCTTAATGTGTAATGTACACGTGGTACTAGTTTTATTGTTGTCACTTACGGTTCCCGCCTGTGGGATGTGTACACGTTGAGGCATGTTCAGATCCGCCTGCAGCAAAATGGAGGTGATGCGCAAAGAGAAATTATTACTCTGAAATTGTACTTTCGCCTCGACTAATCTTCAGCTGAGGAATGGAAAATTTGTTCTTCCCTATGCACAGCTCAAAGATGGTTTAAAATGGTTAAAGAGAGAAGGCAATCAATTTCAATTGAAGGTGATTCAGGATTCCAGTTTCTGTTTTACATTAATAATACTGCTGTCATGGTAAGACAGGATCGTCGAATAACATTAACAACACTTTCAGAAATACGGAAATTTTCACTGGGTGCCAGCCACAGGTTAGTAGCTAAAAGTTGCATATGAGACGTGTTTATGTATGGTAGGTTGCAAGCCTGCTGATTCCCAAACAAAGGGACATTTTCAACATTTTCGTGATGTTGATGCGGAGTTCCTTTCAAAGAAAATCGCTGCTGTTAAAACTTGTTATATGATTTCGATCATGAGAGCAAACACCAAAGCTCTGTGGAAATTTCTACCATCACCAACGGGAAAAGAAAACAAAAGTGGTTGTTTCTGCTGGGAAAGTTATAGTCATCTCATGTTTCGATATTCAAGGAATGGTTTACCAGCATGTACGCGCACACACAACTATAACTGAGCAATACTACAGAGATATCCTGATTACCTGATCCTTCACAAAGTTAAAATTAACATTGAAAGGGAGGATTTTTCAAATAAAATTATGCTATATTAGCTGCTTTTTCAATATTAAATGGCTGGATACATTCTGGACAGAAGGTGATATTCTAAAACTCAGGGACGAAACGTAAGGCTGCTTGCTGTGTTCCGTTCACATGTATTAATTTATTTGGCCAACTGAAATACTTCCTCATTTACGAGCGGGTCCTAAAGGTTCTCAGCCTGACCAAGAAAACAACATGCTTTAAGAAAAAAGTTTATTTTATTTTTCGACATTGCCACCTTGTAAATCTACACATTTTCCGCAGCGACTTTACATCTTTTTAATATCCCAGTAAAACAAGATTTGTCCAGCTATGAAAAATAAGCGTCTGTCTCAGCTTCCACCTCATCATTTGATGTGAATCGTCGTCCACCCAGCCATTTCTTCAGGTAAGGGAACCAAAAGTAATCGCTGGGAGCCAAATCCGGCAAATATGGCGGATGTATAAGCACTTGGAAGCAAAGATCTTGCAGTTTTACAGCAACAATCCCAAACGTAGGTGAAGGCGCATTATCGTGATGAAAGAGAACTTTCTTTTACGCAAGATGTGGACGTTTAGCCTGAATGGCATCCTTCAGTTGGTCCATCCTCCGTCCTTCGCTAAGTTTAGTTCTTTTGTGTTAATATGGAAAACTACAATTATTTCATTTTAAGAATAAATGTAATTTATTATAACAGTAAATTTAATTTATTTTGCTTACTATGTTTAGAAGTTATTATACATTAGTAACTCTTTATTTATAAATATTTTCCCTCTCTTTACATAATTGTACAGTGCAGCAGAACGGCTTGGTGGCCTAATGGGATTATTAGAGTAGGAGATGGTAAAAACTGAGTGAAAGCTAAGAATTCATTTCAAGAGCGATGCACTAAAAAAAGAACCGGGGAATTGAGATATTATCAAACAGATTTGAAGGGAGTCGCGGAACATAAGTGTTTTTTTTTATATTGCAAGTAAATTTATTTTAATTATCACTTAAATTATGAATATTGTTAATTTTTAACATAAACAAGTTTGAAGGTAACATTACAGACTCATTTTGTGGTATATTTAACATAATTAATTAAATTAATAACCCCATACCCACACCCACCCAAATGCAAAAATCCAAGCTTCGCCATTGTTAAAACTGGGTGCACTCCTCTAAAATATTGCCATTTATTTTAAATCTTACTTATTTTTCGCATATTTCAGTTATACTACTCCATTTTTATTTCATCTCCAGTTCTCTTTAACACACCATATTGCAGGTCCTGTGCAGGAGTACCGTTGCTGTGCAAGTATTGCTATCAGTAGATAATATTTCAAGTTTTAAGTCAAAAGCCAAAGCCTAATTATCTGCCATGTTTCTGTCACTTGGATTGTTCTGCTTCCAAAGTATTCAATTTGCTTTCCACGCTTCTTCTCCAAGTATAACATTTTTGATACACGCGGCACGCAAAGATCGAATTAATAACATTGTGCGTGTTGTCTTGTTTGCTACAGACGGCACCATTTATAGCAACGTCTCAGCTCTTAGCCATCTGGATTCTAAAACGCCGTTACAAAATGCACGTGCCTGAAAGAACGAAGGAAGTAGATGATTTATTGTAGTAGTGATTTGATTTCCCAGTTGAAGTAGGCAAACGCCATATAATACGCTTCAAGAGACCAAGTTGTGATTTTCTTTGCATAAATGGAGTTGCGAGCAGTATTTCGTGTTTCGTTTTATAAAAAGAAATAAACACAAAAAAAGCTGCTAACGCTATAACATTCCTACTTTGTACCATTTATTTATATACAGGCTGGACAAAAACAAGAAGAAAATTGAATTGTAATAACTACCAAAGAAGTGCCAGTATTTTACTATGTAATATTTTATCAGATATCGAACCATGAAATGAACAAATGCAGCAACCATTGATGAAAACAGTTAATTACAAAAAAAAATAATAAAATAAATAAATAAATACAATGTGCAACAGTCCTTACGACCCACTCCGACTGAAATAATAATACTATATAATGTCAACATGCGAATTGCATGTCAACAAAAGAGAAAATAGGGCAAGAATAAAGCCGAGGATTCAGTGTGATGCCACTTTTAAAAGGACTGCCATTGGAAGGTTAATAAACCCCAGGACTTTTAAATTCTTTAGCGTCGGGCGGTTGTACAATTAGCTTTTAAACTAGTCAATGTCAACATGAATCGCAAGTATATTCCCACTGTCAGAAGTCGTGTAGCAACATTGACTTGTGCAGCAAGTAAGATGAAAGAATGATAAACGGAGAAGGGTACGCCATTCACTTGTAGGCAGAAAATACGGAATTTGTACAATCCACATATAGATTGTGTTTGTGCATTGAATGGGGCCGTGAATTTGCATAAAGTCTAACAATTATAAATGGTCTGTTGGACAACAGCGTTGGTAACTTGTTCGCCATCATCACTGACTTTCATCTATTTGCTAAACTGAAAACATCGTTTGCTAAGTAGATGATTTGAACTGTACCAAGGTTGCTTAAAGTGGAAGCAGTTTCTATCGTACTGGTATGGAAAACCTCATTTTACCCTGCTACAAATACTTGGATAACTTCCATGATTACGTGATAAACCAGATCAGTATTCTTTTCTGTTAACCTACAAAAAAATTTGGAAAACTTACTTTTTGACTTACCCTCGTGCGTGCACTTACTTGATCGAATGCTGTCCGCTAATTGCTGAGCTAGATCACTAGAGATTCCACGGTAATCATTGCCGATGTCCGCGAGGACAACCTGAAGAATCCTTGAGGCCCCACCAGGTGGCTTGCTCACGTATACATGTGCCCTATCTTTCACATATGACTTAGCAATGCTTTTTAAAGTCGACAGTGAATAGAGGGGCGTGGAATATGTGACCAGTAGGTAGGAACCTGTAACAGACATTTCATCTTCTTTAATAAAAATGCTTATGTGGCAGATGTTGTTACTGTTCAGAAAAGCAGAAGAATAACATATACAAATAAGATATCTGTGTGCTCATTCCGTGGAGGAATTAGAACATTTACACGCCATAGCCCTGTACTAAGGAAAAGAGGAACAGTAAGGATTGGAGTTAAGACTACACCAATACATTTATTGAATAGGAATTAACGTTTACTTTCCTGAACTTTCTAATGATTAATTTAACTGCGTATTGTAAAATTTAATAATTAAACATATATACATAGTTTACTTGCACAATTAAGCATAATTACAAGAAATTAAAACAATTAAGTGGATTATAATTTGTGAAGCTCAACAGTGATTTAGAGGAAAGGTTTCGTTTGCCAACGTATTATGTGTTTATTGATTATGGTACTATTATAAACGTGTTATTTAAAAGAGGAATTCTAAAACAATGTTTGGATTTTGTATTAGAGATGTTCCGGGTTCAAATTCCTTGGGTCCGGCAACTTGAACTTCGGTTTTTCGTAGTTTTCCCTGGACACTTAAGTGAATGTTGGGGTAGACATTTACTTTCCACGAATTTTCCTCTCTACAATTTCATATCATTGCTTCTGTTACAGGTGAGGTGGGCAGGTGTGGTGTGACGGTGGCTCGCGCTTTGGAAACATTTATGGGAGCGGTCCTTCTCGGGGGCTGGAACTCCTTGGAGAAAGGGGTCTCCGCCTGCGTCGGGGTATTGTACGTATATGAAAACAAAGCTAGATATTTATGTCCCTACCACACCGCCCGTGAATCCTGGGCAAGCGGTGTGTCCCTCATTTCAGCCCTTCGATCCGAAGGTACCTCACAGCCGTTGAACAAAACTGAAGTACTGAAATATCTTCCTCTATCTTTAGCAATCAAATCCAATCCAACATGAAAAGGGACACAAGCTGCTAATATACACCATGTTTTTTTAACGGTGTTTAAAGCCCTTTTTTAATACTGAGGCACTACAGGCGGTGAACACTGATGGTAGAGATGACTGATATATTGGGAAAGGAGTTTTTAAGGAAGGAAACGTTACAGGTCTAAGTTTAAGGTATCTTCCCGGCATTTGCCATTTATGAGGACTGAGGAAAACCTGGAAAAAACCTCAGTTCAGGACAGTCCTGGTGGGATTCGAACCTCGGGCCTCCCCCTCACGAGTCCGCGCCTTAAGACCTTGGCCACCCTTGGCAGTGTACATACATACACCAGGGTATATGATAAGCGGAATATTTTCCCAGTTTTTTCCCGAGTGGAATATCGTTCCTTTTAAAGCTTCTTTGTCCACGTCTCCGACCTATAAACATTTTCGAACTTCCTTATTTCAATTTCCAACGGTCGTATGACGTCAAAATTACTTTCAATTTCTTATTAGAGTGCCGACATCCGCAGCAAATATTCCAAACTTGTTCGTTATTTAAATTTAAGAGTACACATGGACTTTTGGGCATATTTATTTTGGGATGGGGGTTAGCAATACAATAAATTTAAAAAAATGGGAAAATTTACTATTAACTTTATTTTTTGCCAAACTCACATAGGAAGAAACTAATAATGCGTACTTTATGCACAACAACACCACTGCCCACACTTTAAATCATTCAATAACTCCGATTGTCTAAGCTTAATGGTCTAATAATAAATTGAGGTTTTATTTAGACTTTCCGATATGAATGCTTGAGAAATTTATCAACAGTATACATTTAAAACCGATGTATATCAAAATAATATTCATAGTTAGCGAACTGAAAGCAAATATCAAGAGAAAAACGTATAGCCATATCAAGCGTAATGTTAGTAGCTGAGACTAGAGTCACAGTACAATAATTTCCAGATAGTTTGAGTGACACACGTACGCTATATCTGGGAAATGGACATATACATAAAAAGGGGTTTTAAAGGAATGGGGTGGGTGTGGGAGATGGACGTTGGAAATAAGAGTTTTTTTTTTTTTTTTTTTTTTTTTTCGAACCTTGATGGGGCATAACAAAAAGACACATGTGAATTACAAAATGGTTTTATTACCAGGAATCAAGTACACAGTTACTTTTCCAGATAGTCGCCAGACCTTTGTCATATCGATAGACGAGTTTTCCAATACTCTCTTCATAGAAGGTTGCCGCCAGCGTATGGAACTCAGCGTGCATAAAGTTTTCGATAGCCTAGGTGTTCTGTAACAAGCGTGTACAGAACTGACTTTGAAATGTCCGGAAATTCCACAGACAGCTCATTGATGGTAAACCTGCGTTTCTCTCGAACTTGCTGAACAAGGTCTGCCTTCTTTAAATTCCCTACACCATCCACGCACAACACCCTCACTCAAACAGTTTGTACATAAACACGGGTCATTTTGGAACGAATCGCTGCTGCACTATTCCCTTCTGCCTGTAAAGGAATAACGCTTCACAATTCGAACTTGGCGGGAGAAAGAACCATGCCGGCCATGTTGAAGTGCCTGTAATTCAGCTCCAACTGATGTATTGAACATGGCCTTGGCGGACGTTATGGTGGTTAGTAGCGCAGTAGCACAGTGCGCAGATCCCCTTCTTTATACTTGTCTGGTCACATGGCAGAGCGATCGGAGGTTGAAAAAAAATAGTCCTCGTAGAAGAAATGTTTGGAGAAATGTTAGAAAGGGAATAATTGATACTGATAGGCAGGCAATGGAAGAAAGTGTCGCTTGAATTACAATCAGAACTAAAAGGAGCATGGAGGAAGGAAATATCTATGTAATGAGAAGACAGATCGGCATTATCCTGTCTACGCCATTCGAAAACGTTTGGCCCATTCTTTTACGGTAGAATATGAGGAGAATGCTTCACCATATACACCGCCCAATTGTTCTTTAATTTCATTTGAAGTAAGTTCTTCTTTTGCGAAGAACTTAATAACAGCTCGATACTCCATTTTCAACATCACTATCTTCTCTACATAGTCTTCTTTATGCAACTATGTCTGAACAACTGAAGACAGCGGAGCGGGAGTTACAGCTGCAATTATTTCTTAACAGATAAGATATGACAACGATAACGGTTTTGTGAATGCGATAAGCCTTATGGACGAGGCCGGAAATTTATGGACCTACCCTCGTATCATGAACTACATGAAATGATCATCTACAACGTTAAAAGATAATTGATAATAGTAAAATAATCTATTTACAGTAGAAGGAATAGCAAAACAAAGCAGGGAAAAGTATTGCGTCTATTATTCGCTGTTTACATAATGCTGGTTCCTGAAACCACTCGCCAAACAACCAAAGAAGGCATAAAGTAAATTTAAAGACTCCTGATTTCAATTCTAGCACTAACTTACCACAGAAGGAGCAGCAGTGTCCTAGAGGTCGGGTGGGAGTGAGGCACGGAGGTACTTCTTCGCAGAAACTGTATCTGCAGACCGCGGTTCGTAGCTCATTGTCTCCAGCACAAGCACAGCCAGCTGGGTCACCGCAAGTAGATAATCCCGTCACAGTGACAGCGTCCAGTCTCTCGTTATCGCCAAGTTGTACTTGCACCAGAAACTGTCTCTCCGCAGTGTCTGTCAGCAAGGCTGCCCGCCACTCTCCATTACTAACTTCCTATAGACAGTGGCCTGAACTTTAAGACTTTGAAAATACGACATAAACTTGATTAAATATTTCCTATAAACTGTTACATGCGCAGTGAATATTCAGATGACAGCTCTTAATAAAAATTTACTACAGTAAATAAATGGCAATTTTTCATAAGCACTATGGTTATAACGGTGATTTTTCCTTGCTGGATCACCCGAGACGTAACTGTCAGCCGGTCGATTTAAGCTGGCACCGCGGTGAACGGAATCAGTAAGTCCGCAGCTATTATTGTCTTTCTAATTTCCAGATAGTTTGAGGGACACACGTACGCTATATCTGGGAAATGGACATATACATAAAAAGGGGTTTTAAATGAATGGGGTGTGGGAGATGGACGTTAGAAATAAGAGGGCTTTTTTTCCAACCTCTTAAAATGATGCCTCTCAACGGCAATACATTGCCAGCAACTGCGTAGTAGATTTTTGTATTTCATCTAACAATTTTTCGTAAGCGGTTCGGGACGCGTTTTGTCATTCAGAGAACCTGTCTCTCGTAACTTTTCAACAAGCTGGCGAACAGTTTCTCTATCTGGAACACTATGGTGGAATATTTTCTTGAGAATCGCCTTACCACTTCTCTGCAAGAATCCATTTTTACATATGTATTGTACATAAAACCCCTTCTTATGCAGTATCATAAATAACCAAAAGTAATTAGCACACGCTTTATATTGCAAAATTGTGAAGAAAAACAAGTTGAAACTCGCAAACAAACAACGCTATTGCAAAATGTATTTTAACAGGAATGCTCAAGATAAATTTATCTTTGTTCAGGTAAAAAGTA
Organism: Metallyticus violacea; assembly: GCA_030762175.1. Taxonomy (NCBI): domain Eukaryota; kingdom Metazoa; phylum Arthropoda; class Insecta; order Mantodea; family Metallyticidae; genus Metallyticus; species Metallyticus violacea. The sequence goes on from CM060841.1 coordinate 79,524,803, forward strand.
AACTAATTATTTCCTTCCACCTTGTAGGTATATAGTTTTATATGGCGATTTAAAGTTATGACCATTATGTGATAATATTACGAAGCTAAGCTTGTGCTATGTACTTTTGATTTCTATCACCAGGTTGGGTGTGAAAACAGGGCCCACCAAAAGGCGAGAATCGAAAAACATATAAATGGAAATCATCATTTAATCAGAGCGCCCACAGTGCGCAAGGTCCACTTCAGCCTACTTTACCAGTATATGGCAGAACGTGGTCACCTAATGGCTCCCTCTTTTTCTTCCGATGGCACTCCCGTTCTAAATGCTGGTTTACATATTTTGCTCACTTTGCTCATTTTGCTCACTTCCATTTTCAGACAATACCCAAGTTTAAAGCTTGCCTTGTAGACCCAAGATGACAGGGCTCAATCCAGTTAGATGTATATTTTCGGGCGTATAAATCGTAAGTATGGCTTCCTTCGGACTTGTGTCACAGATTTATGGCACGTCAAACCTGTAAGAAGAGGCCTTTAAGCAAAATTTATCGTGCATTTCAGACTCTAAATTGAATGGGAGGCTGTTGACCGGAGATGGTAAAGATGGTCGGTAAATAAATTTAATAGAAACTAGCAAGGCATCAGCTGCTGTAACTCCATCTTGTGCTGCCATTAAGAAGCACAGGGTACAGGCTTTCAAACATATGCACCGGTTTTCACTGCCGCATATTCAAAAGAAATACAATATCAGTTGCCTTCATAGGTAACCATCATATACTTCCAAATAAAATATAAATATAGTCAATTAAAAAGGTTCAATACAAGCGTAATAAAATATTAAATGCCTGATATCGATATCATCTTTTTATACATCTCTATAAATTGTAAATATGTAGACACAATTGCGCTAATTCCTAAAACATTTTACATAAAAAGATTTTTGGAAAGTTTAGGTTCATTATGGAACAATTATTAAAATTTTACCTTGAAAAAATGGTGCGTAATTTTTTAAGTATTTTCTATTTTCTAAATAAAATATTTTAGTGTAAAATGTCTTTCAAAATTATAAAACGTACTGTTGAACTGGTGCATAAAAAGTTCCTCAACATCATATCTCATTCTAGAACTCACTTCCACCACCTGTTGCACTGTTATGTAGGGCATTATGTCACCTCCAGTTTATTTTTCAGACCTAGTTCTCTGTTAATTGTTCTGCATATATTACTGATAGGTATTTATAAACATAGTTTGTTGTTTGGCAACAGTACAAGGTAATTAACTCCATGTGGTCTATTGTCTACAACATTATTTGCATAATTTCCAACAAGCTGTCACTTTCCAAGGTTTATGGCGTATGAAGCTTACGTCATTTTCCGTGCGACTTTAAAATAGCCCTTGGATATTAATGTGTTGTTATTCTTCTAGTATAGGTAAACCTAATACAAATATGTAAAAAAAGACCGAAGTCTGTTTTTTGGTTTAAAATAAACTTTTCGTTTTTCTATACGTCCTTGTCTTCAAAATATTTGTTGATTTTTAAAGGTAATACTAAAAAAATACACATTTTATGATATATTTACTAACCACAAAGTAAATATATAGCATATTTACTATATTAGATATTTTCAAAACATCATCATCGAGAATATATTTAATCATTCCCAATTTTTTTATGAAACTATGAGAAATTAAATAAAACAAATACTTACCATACAAACAACTGTACATACAGAATGTAACAAAAAGGTATGCCTAAACTTTGGGAAAACATTCCTTTCATATAGAGAGTGTAAATATATTATATGAACATGGGTCTGGAAATGCTTTACTTCTTTGTTAGAGCCCTTTGTCTACAACTCCACTTACACGGTGTGATATGCAAGCAAGTAGAATGCCAGCATGGCTATCCTGTGGTAATAACCCCACACAGAACAGTTGCTGAATACATATGGTTGGTAAACCCTCGCTTTTATCTCTGGTTAAATGGGGTGAGGGTGTTAGAACTACTTCTAGTTCCTAGGTTCATCGTTGTTGGCTCGTTCGTTTGTCCTCTTATTATGCTACTCACTTAGTTGCTTGACGAAGCATCGGACACGTAGTGTCAGTTCTATGTGTTTACGAACCTCATTCTAGGTACAGTAAAATGAGGTATTCAAGGTATACACACCGCCACGGGTGGCCGAGGTCGTTAAGGCATGGACTCGTGAGCGGGAGGTCTGCGGTTCGAATCCCGCCAGGACCGTCCTCCCTGACTGGGGTTTTTTCCAGGTTTTCCTCAGTCTTCATAACTGGCAAATGCCGGGGAGGTACCTAAACTTAGGCCTGGAACGCTTCCTTCCTTAAAAAAAAAAAAAAAAATATATATATATATATATATATATATATATATATATCCTTTCCCAATTTATCATTTCATCTCATGTATCATCAGTGTCCACCGCCTGTGGTGCCTCAGTAGTAAAAACGGGCGTTAAACACTACTCAAAAAAAAAAAAAAAAAAGGTATACACAGGTTTCGAGCATCTGGAATCTGATTAATTTAGTTAGTGTTTGATCTATCATTATAAACTTAAGGGCCCAAAATGCTGTCCAGGTTAATGAGATCCTTCTTTGAACTCTTTTTCCATTTTATCATGGAAGGAAACCTGTTGTCGTACGTCGCTCACAAAAATGAGGACTGTTCCAACCAGTCCACAAATACAGCAAAAATTGCCAGTAGGGTTTACGCATTTGCGAGACATGTTGAATCGCACATTGCTTTATAATCGCTATACACAAATTAAACTAAACGGAAGCACTGTTATGGAACTGTTGTAGCACAGTATATAACCTCGCACGCACCAAACACAACCGGATATTCGCAAGCAAACTGTGCTTCTGTGCGCCAACCAACACAGCCACCACAGGCCGCACGCTACGCTCTTCCCTTCATCTTCCCTGTTGCTATGCAACCAGGCTAAAAATAGAACACAAAAAACAATGCATCCAGCATATTTCCTGAAGGAGACGATATAACACTGTTTACTGCGGGAGTTCGAAGGCAATTTCGGGAAGGTAAAAAAGAATGTTTATCATTAATTGATACCATCCCCCCATATATTGTAATCTACAAATAATCGGAGATTTTCATGATCGTTTTCGCGATCAGCAGAGCCCGGAAGTTCAGACATTTGTTTTGGTTAAAATAGGCGGGTCAAAAAAAAAGCCCCTTAAAATACTGAAAATGGACAGTAATATAGTCAAAATATGTATTTATTAAAAGTTTTTTATTGAGTAGTGTTTAACGTCCGTTTTTACTACTGAGGCACCACAGGCGGTTTTTTAAAAGTGAAAACAGAGAGTAATATAACTTATTGTTAATGAAAATAGATATTTAAGATATTCAATAATTTTTATCACATAATTAAAGTACTTACGTTTACTTTTCTTGGTTACATGCAACAACATGATATTTTTTCAACATATCAGCTGTCACGGTCAGCCGCTTGACAAAGAGAACATTTTTAATCATGGAAAAAGAACGTTCTACTTCCACTGAAGAGATTGGAGACCTATTTAAAACAAGTTATTTCGGAAGGACTCATGCCAGTTACAACAGAACATTCACCTTTTAGGACATCATGGAAATGTTGATCAAGACAAAGTAAAGTACTTTTGAATAGTCTTGACGAATGAGCAAAAGAAGCGCATTTGTTTCTGGTTGAGTTTATTTTCTGTTTATGCGTTTATAGGGGAATCAGGTTAGTATCTCTCTTACTTTCATACTAAACACATTGTAGGGACGGTTCATTGCACAGCTCTACCGCTGTCATCTTTCTCGCTTGCAATTGTGTTACATTTATGTAGCTGAGAAGTTACCCCCACCACAAATTCCTAGAATTGTCTCGCGTATATCGATACAAGGTCATTCGCCAGGACTATTCAAAACTACAATACTTCCCTCATCCTCTCTATTTCCAGGTATTCGTATGTCCGAGGTAAGCACGCGTTCCTTTCACTAATGGGTCCTACTATTTAAAGAGCTTAAATGAACGGGTTGAGGAGAAAGTTTTTGACGGCTTGAAAAGAAATACATGTATAACTAAATTCCAAATATATTTTTTTTTGAGGTGATGCTATTTAATTTTTATAACTTTTTTTTCACTTTGATATATTGAATTTCTTTGTGTGGTTTTTAAAATGCACCTAAATAATTGCAGGAAAAATGCATTACGACCCAAAACAGACAAAAAATAAATAAATAAAATAAAATAAAATAAAAAACAAACGAAATAAAATCTGGCCCTACCTACCCAAAATGTACGGAAATGTGTTCATTTCTATCTGACTCTTAAATATGTCCAACCAGATAGATCTGTTATTAACTTTCAAATGCACCAGATTTATCCACGCACATAATCTTCAATAAAAATCTATAAAAGACTAAATTTTAGTATCAAATATAATATAGTTTAATATAACCTCGGTCTAGTGATTAGCGTTGCTGATTGCAACGATTCTCGACCCCTGCTTAGGATTTTTTTTAAGTTAGGGAGGTCTAGAAGGAGTTTTCTCAGTCTCATGATGACAATTGGGAAGCTACCCGATAAAGAGCTGTCGTTCATCGATCAAGAAAGACGCGTAATAGGCGACCGGCGAAGTGCCGGCATTTTTTTAATTTTATTTTATTGTCTACAATACTTGACATCCTCATTTCTGGTAGCTATATCAGGGCGTATTATTCCAGTTTCTTTATTGTTTTATTTTACATTTTATATCAATTTTTAATTAATTAAGCGTATAGAACCACATTGCTAAATAGCTAAATTATCCGTGTCGGCATGCTAATTACAAGTTGCAACACTGCTCTCTGTCAATGAAGTCGCAAGACCGAAGTAGAAGAAGCAGAGGTCGCCGCGGCAGGTCAAGGCTCATCCTGGGTTGTAGTGCCAAAAGTAAATATAAATTTAAAATGTTATTAGTAGAAATATAACCGCTACTTCTTACATATGTGTTAACACTTTAATATTCTACACTAAATAACGGCATTCATGGTTCTAACGTTTGAAAATTGCAGCAGACGCTGAACATGCGAGTTTTCAAACCTCGAGAGGGGGAGGGTAACATGGAAATCAGAGAACGAGTCTACCTGGCCCAATAAGGTGATGGCTCCCACGGAGACAGGTACTTCTGGCAGCCTCACTTTGAAACTGTTACCTTCAGGGAAGACGACCTGGTCATGCAAGCAGGGAATACGTTCCAGATGGGGTACCGCAGGGCCCCCCTCGGGGGGTTGGTGCTCCCAGCTTTCGGGGTCAAGCCACGCCGCAGCCCACATGCGTATATACACGACATCTGCAATAAAGTAGGAGCGCTAGTTCACATTGGTCCATAATACAACTAAACGTTTGACTGAAATATTAAATTCAAAGGAAAATTATAGATAGAAACGAAGATAGGGGTGCCAGCAGGTTTTCACCTCGATATGGACAAACACGTGCATGGCATCTTGTAATTTTGTATGCTCAATAGCATCATTTTACCTCCAACCTCTGCTTCTCTCACTTGCTGAGTTTGGCATTATAAGTACTTGAGAAAGTATGTCGGCATGTTATAAGAAACCAAATACACTGTTACAGGATCTAAATATACTTTCCATAATCGCTTGTCATGTATTATCATTTATTGTGACTCATAAATGCTGTTAAAATATAATTAAATAAATAATTTCTTATGCATTAACTTCTAACCTAACCTAACCTAACCTAACCTATATGGATTGAAATGTCTTTTTCATCACATTTAAAGATGTGGCTTATGGAAATATATTTAAATAAAGGGTAAAATTGCTCAATTCATGTTAGAATTATTTAAACAGAAATTGGACGCATCTTGGTCCCTTCCAGTAATGGTCTTTTTAATTTTTCAAAACAAAAACTCTTCTGTTTTTATTTTTTATCAATGTAATGTTACTGTACACGTTGTAGTTCAGGAGAGCTGTTCATTAAAGAATTATAATACATTTTTTACATGAGTAATTTCTAGCGATAAAATGTAACTTTACAATCTTTTGATAGCTTAATGCGTAATGTATTTTTTAATAATTTTAATGTCCGCTTTTACTACTGAGACATCACAGGCGGCGGGAATTGATTATACATGAGATGATAAATTGGGGTAGGATTTTTTAAAGGAAGGAAACGTTTTTTTTTAAAGGAAGGAAGGTCTAACTTAGGGTAACTCCCCGGCATTTGCCATTTATGAGGACGGAGGAAAATCTGGAAAAAACCTCAGTCATGGAGCACGGTCCTGGTGAGTACGTGTGGTACTTATGTTCATTGTTATCACTTCCGTTCCTGTCAGGGAGAGGTGTGCGAGTTGAGACATGTGCAGTTTCGACTATAGCAAAACGGAGGTGAACACGTAGGGAACAATATGCTGATCTGAAATATTAATTTCATCTCAACATAGCTCGGAGATCTTTTAAAATGCTTAAAGATGAGAGAGAGAGAGAGTCAATTGGAAGGGAAGATGGACCAGTTCCAGTTTATGCTCTAACGGAAGAGAATATTTAACACTGCTGCCGTCATTGAGAGAGAGAATCGTCCAATAAGATACTTTCAGATTTTATGAACATTTCACTGGATACCACCCATAAGCTGGTAACCGAAAAGTTGCACACAGATATTGTTTGTTCTCAATGGGTTCCAAGAACAAACGAACGTTCGCATTCAGTTGAAGATGAGCTTACAGGAAGATGCGGAGTTTATTTCAAAGGTAATCACTGCTGATGAAACTTGGCTATATCATTTCAATTCTGAGAGCAAACAGTAAAGCTTTGAGTGCTAATTTCCATCATTACCAACATTAAAATAAGCCAAAGTGATTGCTTTGTTGGGAAAGTTATGGTCATCTCAATTTTTCGATATTCAAGGAATGGTTTGCCAGCATGTAGTACCTGTACACACTACTGTAACTGGGCAACATACAAAGAGGTCCTGAAAACCTCTGCAAGGCCATGTCACACACTTGCAAAAAGCCACATTTCCGTGGATGCTGCACCAAGTTAATGCATGGCCCCACATCGTAAATGTTAATGTTGAATATCTCACAAGAAGCAGTGTGAGGTGTGTTCCTCACCTATTGTCCAGATTTAACCCCTTGTGACTTTTTCCTTTCCCCATATTGTGAGGCATTTTCCATCATCAGGTAGTAGTGAAAGTTGAGGAGGCAAATCATAAATGGTTTCAAGAAACAGGTGCGTTGCTTCCAAATGGAATGCAGTGAGCAGATTCCAGAAGACAGTAACCATCGCTTTTCTAGCGGACAGCATCACTTTAAACTTGTTTTTCGCAGTCGACGCAGGATGATTCCACTGAATTGACGCTCTGTCTCGGGCTGGTAATGGTGAACACATCCTGCATAGACTTTGTGAAAACCTAACCTATCATACATTATGAGGCCATGCTGTGCGAACAGCCAATAGCAGCAGCTATGGTATCTGCAGCATTGCTTCTATCTGCTCGGATTAAGTCTTCCATTCCTCGCAAATTCGCCTCTTTGGCAATCTTCGTGCGGTGTTCGTCATCGATACGTGTCTACCCTTCAGACAACTTCTGCATCCATCTGTAAGAGCTTGACGTAACAGGCACTTCTCACGGTAGATGCGAAACTTTCTTTGTGAATATTCTTTGATTCCATACCTTTAGCCCACAAACACTGCACAACAGAGGGTTATGCACTCACTCGGAGACGCCGTTATCTTGCAACTGCTGTTTCGCTATTGTAAACATCAACTGTCTCGTGTCGAATGTCAACAATTGCCACCGTACTAATGCTGCCGTCTATTGGTAATAACCTCAGGTGTCATATTCAAATATTTTGTACCCCACATTAATTTGTAGCTTGCATAATGACTTACCCTCGGATAATTTCAGGTAACAAGCGGTTAGTGGCAAGCTAGCGGCTCCTTCTGGGCAATGATTTGGTGTGATGTGGTAAGTAAATCAGATACAATTAAGCAGTTGCTCCTACAATTTCTTTATGCTTTCAGGTGTTTATTAAGTAAATGTTTCTTCTGTTAAATCTATTGCCCTATTGAAAACTCTTATACTTAGGAATATCGCTAATTTGTGCTGCAATCAAAACATTTCTAATTTTTAAAATCGTTCTTTTAAAGTCTGAACAGCGAATCCAAAATAAGTAATTACATTTTCTGTAATATTCAATATAGAAGTTTTGTACGTTGTCGAATGACACCTGCTTCAAGTGTAGTACACACATTTTCAGCGCTGTTTGTAATTGCTTTAAATTGATATTCTACATTTTCTCTTTCATGTATCTAGTAACAATTTCTAACATGTTCTGAATGTTCCTTGCTAAGTTTTTGGCACATTCTAGTTGAGACGAATATTTAGCTTTGTGTTTTACTGTAACAATAAATGGTGAAGAAAGAAGTATGCAGTAAACCTGCCAGGCTTAAATAAAACCTAGTTGGAGCAATTACCCCCCCTCCCCTGGCCTCCCCTTGCAGGGCGTTCCTAAGGAGACTGGTGCCGTTTGCTTTATCGCAGTGAAGTTCTTTCACTAGAAACTTTACAGCCACGGGTGGCCGAGGTTGTTAAGGCGCGTACTCGTGAGCGAGAGGTCTGGGGTTCGAATTCCGCCAGGACCATCCTCCCTGACTGAGTTTTTTTCCAGGTTTTCCTCAGTCTTCATAAATGGCAAATGACGGGGAGGTACCCTAAATTTAGGCCTAGAACGTTTCCTTTCTTAAAAATCCTTTCCCAATAAACCATTTCATCTCATGTATCATCAGTGTTCACCGCCTGTGGCACCTCAGCAGTAAAAACGGGCGTTAAACATCATTAAAAAAATAGATAAAAAAAACTAGAAACTTGCCTCGTCTTGGAAATAAATCAGAGTCCTTTGGTTCCTAGTAAGTGCCGATCAATGGGATGGTATTTACGTACATATAAATTATGCTGAAGTGTAATTATAGGGAAACAAAAACCTTGTATTTTCAATCATAGGTTACGGATGAGCTTGACAAAGCCTTATACGCTCTCGGCAATTATTACACATAGTATCTATCAAAAACAAATTAATCAATTATAAAAAAATACTCCAAATTCATTGACGGTATTCTTCAGTTTTATGCACTTACCTGAATTGGGAGAAATAATATTTAGTTATGATTTTCTTTGTCTAATACTCTAGAAATATTTTAAATGTATCTAAATGACTCCATGAACTCAAGTTTCAAAATTTGTGTGAATAAAGTAGGGTAAATGTTTACCATCTTCAGGTTGTGACAGAACAAGAAAGGGTTTTCTTACCTTCGCCGGGGCAACCATTCCAAGTACGCCCTCCTTTTCCGGTGATCACCAACGATCCCGAAATGGGTAACACAATCTCACCGCTGTAGGGCAGCACTATCTCGCGAAGCGTTGTACTGCCATCTGATAGCTGTACTGCCAAGCGGTCACTGATAATGGGAAAGATTGCTCGGTCGGTCTCGCACGGAACTCGCTCCAGATCCCAGTTTGAGGCCCGGTTGAAACTTGTGCTTTGTTTCCAAATTTTAGTAGCACTGTGACTTCTCCCCCATACTGAAATATAAATTATTTAGGGGATCTAAAGATAGGTAATTTAACCGGATAAGTTTAAACAATGATATTGTGTTATTGTGTTTCGGTTATTTCTGTCTCATAATTTATTTGTATTATCATTATTTGTATGCCATAATTGCAAACATTCTTTGTTATTTGTCAAAATATTTTATAAGATCCCATTTTGACACTGCATGGTATTATCATAATTACGTCATTAAATTGTTTTTATTGCTAAATGTTAGAATAATATTAAGTCAACAATTTATGCATTACTAAAACAGAGTATATCATTCATCTAAATTGAAAAATACATAATTACAGAATTAATACCAATAAAGTTAATATCAGCTACCAAATGAATTTGGTAATACAATAGACATATAAAAATAATATTAATCTGTTCTGAAATATATGCTAGCCCTAAAATTTCGAATACATACTTAATATTTTGATTTTTCATCCTATTAGTGAATATGTCGAATTATTTTGGATAAGCATCATAAAAATTTCTTGGTATTATTGGCAATTCAGTCTTTTTAGCTTGGGCTAGAATTTCTTGCGGCAAATCTTTGTTAACAATAACAATCGAAAAACGAAGCAATTTACATCGATGCAATAACGTCATAATAACAATAAAATAAAGAATTGATTTCGGTGCCATAAATTAGAAAATCGACATTGTTATTAATTTTTTTGTACTAATATTATTTTATAAATCTGGTATAGACAAAATAGGGCATGAAACTCATTTACAACGTTACACAATGAAGCGGAAAATATCCGTTTTAAGGCCCTAGACACTCATTGATAGCAGTTGTTTAATTATATTAATTTAATAAGTCCATTTTCATACGTTTTTATATTAGGTAAAAGCTATATTGCTCAATATAAAACCACAAACATTTTATGGTAATAGCTATTTAGCTATGTTAATTTAAGAAGTTCATTTGCATATGTTATTATGCAAGTTAAAGTCTATAATATTGGATTTAAAGCCTCAAACGTTCATTGATAATGTTTTAATCATATAAATTTAATAAGCTCATTTGCACATTTTTAATATTAGATAAACGTTATAAGGTTCAATATAAAGCCACAAACATCTAATGGTAATAGTTATTCGTTATATTAAAATAAGTAGTTCATTTGCATATGCTATTGCGTAAAATAAAGGGCTATAATATTCGATTTAAAGCTCCAAACCTTCATTAATATGTTTTTAATTATATAAAATTAATAAGCTCATTTTCACACGTTTTTATGTTAGGTAAGGGCTTTAATTTTCAATTCAGATAACAAATATCCGTTGGTAATATGTTTTAAATCGTATAAATCTAATAAGTTCATTCGTATAGATTTTATGTATCAGATAAGGGCTATTACAATGTATGTCTTAATGTTTGTTTGTTGGCCTTTATAGCAATACTTAATAATATAACATAACTGTTCAAAGGACCACACAAATAGCAAAGAATATAAAAAGAGTAACTACAGATACAGAAAATTTTAATATTAAGAGAATCAACCAATGGCAAGCGTAAGAACATTAATAATGTGCAGCAAGAATGAAACACGAGGCAGACAGCTTTGTTGAGAATAAATAGAAATTAACGAACCTCATTCATTCTTATGTTGAAAATAATGCATTGAAATGAATAGTACTATTACAATCAATTGTAAAAAGTGATGGTTTACATTTCCAAATATTTAGTTAGTTATACTTTGTATTCCGTAGGGAGAAGTTGTACTTTATATTCCATTAGGAGAAATCGTGTTCGTACTCCTAAAGAGAAGCTTCATTTAACATTACGTAAAGATAAGTGGTGATGAGTATTTCGTGGGAAGAAATTACAAAATTATCAGTCGTGGTGAATAATGAGAGTCACGAGATCGAATTAGTATCCATATAGGAATATATTATACGAGTTATACCAGCACAAAGACAAAATTAACGTGTTAAATATATGTTTGTGATAAAGAGAATCTACGTGGAGTATCAAATAAAATCACTTTTATCTTCGGTATTACCAACCACGAAAGGAAATTTGCCATTAAATACAGTTGTCGGGAGAGAAATATAAATTCCGTCACGCCGTCTGGTATTCATTCTAGATATAATATTATTCTCAGAGCGCATTTTAATCAGAAAAGTGTACTGTTGTGTATTAATAAAAAGACATTAATAAATTCCGTAGATTACTATACATTGTGATTTTGTTATACTTAAAGTCACACTCCTTTCATCCCAAAGCATCAATCTGAAAAATCCAGCTATAATACCAAGCGTGAACTAGCCGTGTGGTGGTAGTTAGCAACGATTCTACGACGACACACATAGATATCATTGCAAATTTGGCACCCAATGTCTATGGCATCGTCATTACAAATTTGGCTCCCCAATATGTCGGCGTCGCGTCATTTAATTCCGCTACAATAATTATTGTATTCGTAAAAAATACAAAAATTCATTTCACTCGTATCTTAAACATTATAAACTAATACAATATATTATTTCAATCTTACACAGGAACAAAACAGTAATATTTATGAAACTAAATAAGGATATGCAGCACAAAAAAGTAAAAGACGTTTATATCAAAGCCAAAGATAAACAACTTGAAAAAGTGATATTTCCATGATGTGAATAGCAACGGTTTGGGGATCCAGGGTTTAAGTAAGACCACCTAGAATAGCAGACCTTATGCAACAATCGATACTGAACAAAATGGCGCCGCTCTCGTTTGTGTCATTCTGTGGTACTGATAATCCCATGTGAATTTAGTTTTCGCCTGAATGTGATGGTAATTCAAAGACATTCATATAGCTCTAAGTTTCTAAATCTAGCTTGTACATATTTAAAATAGGTGTGCGTAATAAGAATGTGTTGCATATGTTGTGTTCCTGGATGTAAATTCAGCTGTTGTGCTACTGACACTTCAGCATTCAGATTCCCTAAGGATAAAGTACCGAGAGGGAAATGAACTGTATAAATAATACATACACAAAAACCTGTAATAATTCATTCACTGAAAAAATATTAACATTTTCTGGGATATTCCTAAAGCCGGAATATTAAACAGGTATGGTTGATTAAACTAAATATTCTTTAGTACATAGCACACTGTGAGTTAAACTATTTTTTTAATTCTTCCACTTGGTTCTATTTGTGGATATATATATATATATATATATATATATATATATAAATTAACACTAATAATAAAAGTAGATAAAGATAAAACACAGAGAAAGAGTCACACTTGAAACTGCTATATTTCGAATTACTGCGAGTTCTTCAATGGCAGGAAGTTCTTCAATGGTCTAGCTTCTTGCCATTGAAGAACTCGCAATAGTTCGAAATATAGCAGTTTCAAGTGTGACTCTTTCTCTGTGTTTTATCTTTATCTACTTTTATTATTAGTGTTAATTTGTTACATTGTTAATAGTGTTTCTTTATTTTTATGTTTCATATATATATATATATATATATATATATATATAAACACTCTTATCTTATCTAATATATACAAAATCTTGCAAAAGAATTAAGGTTATGTTTGCCTAGATCTGTATTTAGTTATGAAAAGTCTAAAAGTTCGAGCTTGACACATGATGAAATCTTGCCTAGAATCGTGCAACAAAAACTCCGTTAGCATTCTAATTTCATCCATTTTCCGAAGGTAATATTTATTTTTACCACCTTCGCTGACTCCTGCTTTTGCAGAAGAACAGATAGTACATGAAGTAATCTTAAATTCTCTAGATACGAGAGGCAACTTGTTTAATCTGTTTCCATAGCTGTTGAAGAACGCTAGTTCGAAATATAGCAAAAATATAGTGATTATTAAAGGGTTTTAGCGAATTCCGAAGGAATTTAGTAGCTATTGTAGTTGTACCCATGAAATGATTTTTGAAAAAGCTCTTCTACTAGGTGCCGAAAATGAATGAATATATATATTGCAATTTTTGCTATTTCTCAACGAAACTCGGCCTATAGTCATCAATTAACAAAAGATTCATTCAGTTCGTTTACCAGCAAAATTGAACCATTGGGGATGGGGGTTAACCTAAAGCGAAAATTTAAAAATAAATGTATAAAAATCGCTCTAGAGGTAGCAATTTTTGTTCTTTCCTCAACGAAACTCGATATATTTCATTAAAATAAATTAATGAAAATAATTTTTGAAAATCAGGGCAATCAGACCATTATGGGGGAGGGGGTAATCCTGGAAACCGAATGGTGATCAAAACGAAATTTAAAAATAGTCTAGCGGCTGTAATTTTAAAAAATGTTTAAAGAAAACTCGGTATATGCCATTGAAACAAAATCAAAATATTTTCTGAAAATCAGTGAAATTAGATTATTAGAAGAGGGGGGGGGTACTTGAAATCCAATATTTGAAAATTGCTCTAGTAACACCAATATTTGCTTTTTACCAACGAAATTTGGTAAGTAATAAAAGTATCTTATGCAAATCAGGTGAATCGGGCCCCTAGGAGTATCTAAAAGCCGACATTTAAAAAGCGCTCTAGCGGCTCCAATTCCTCAGCTCTAGCGCTCTGTAATAAACTTCAAAAATTCGACTTGCTGAGGAATTGCTTAGTTTAAGTAGCTAAGTTGCTAAGTTTAAGTAGCTCCTGCGTAACGGATTTTTATTTTCTTTAAGTATATAGGCATCGAAAATTACAACTTTTGCTAAAAATACACTTTCTAATAACTGTTGGAATGTTGTATGGACTATATTGATTAGTCCTCTGAACAATTCGGCGATAAAACAGAAAATGTAGTACCTTTCCTTTCAGAAATATTCACGGTGGTAATTTCTGGTGATTCAACCTGTATATCAGTTTTTTTTTCAAAGCAATGCATAATATTTAACAGCTAGGCGGAGGATTTTAGAAAAAAAAAAATACAAAGGCACATCAAATATTATTTCTTTAAGGAATGTATTTTATAAATGCGAAAACTTTCCATAGTCATTGTTGCATGAACTATGACACCATTGAGTTTTTTAAATTAATATTTATACTTTATTCACATTTTGTGATAGAGCGTCTTCGCTTTTATCATTTTGAATCTTCATTTTTTTTTATACAGAGGTGCAATTAAACTTTTTCCAAACTCAAGGACTAACAATTTTATAAACAAGCGTAGTTATGTTACTACACAAAAATATTATTGTCATAGTAACTTGCGCTTCTATATAAAACAAATAAAGTTTCAGAGAGATAAAAAAGAATGCGCTCTCTCACGAAATGTGAGAAAAAAACTGTAGGTTTTAAGATAATCAGGAAGTGTAGGTCTAGCAAAAATGCAGCAGTGTACAATTTACACTGTATCTCAGAAATTTATAAAGCTATCAATATGAAATTTTATGAGATATTAAGAATACTTAAATAAAGATACTTTGAAAAAAAATTAATTCTCTAATGCAATGAAAAGTTCTTTTTAAACTGAAACAAATCTTACTTCCCGATAACTAAAATTTTGACATAAATGTGCATTTTTCTCAGGATTTACTGGACCAATCTTGTTGAAAATGTGCACACACATAATGTATGCAAATGTAAAATTGGCAGCTAGAAATATTTAAATATCACTAAGTTGATAAAAATCCACACCAATTACTCCTTTTTTCAAAATTTCAAAATCAAGTTCTTTTCAAGCAACTAGCATAGATATATTATTCTAACTCCCAGGATAACATGTCTGCAGTTTAAATAAAAAAAAGCATCCAATTCCACCAATAGTTTATAAGAATAATGCATGATTATGTCACTGTTTTCAGTTTTTTTAACAAGATTGTATATTAGTTTAAATATTCTTAAAACGTTTTATGTGCATTGGAGTATTAAATTTATAGAGCATTTTTATTTAATTTTTCTTAATATCTCTAAAATGTTCATACTGATAGATTTAAAACGTTCTGAGATACAGTGCAAAACGTTTACTGATGCATTATTTGCTAGATTTACACTTCCTGATTATCTAAAATTAAAATGCTCATCGATGAAGTTATAGTTCACGCAATGATGAATATAGAAAGGATTCGCATTTATAAAATATATCCTGTTTGACATGTATTTGTATTTTTTTCTAAAATCTTCCCTCTATCTTTAAAACAAATTTTATGTTACTTTTGAAAAATCTGTATTTATGAGCAAAAACTGAAGTATTACCGGAGGAAACTAAACACCACCTTCACCAGAAGTTGTTCAGTGAGACGTGCAGCTTAACCTTAATATCGTTTTATGAACAATGAACAATGCTATTAAAACACACGTCTTACCTAATACGAAGAAAACAAACTGAAACCACATCTCTATATTGCCTACGCTAACAATGCGTTACTAGGTACTGGCGCTTTCGTTGCAACCAGAGATATGAGCAGAGGGAGTTGTCAGCTCAAATTTCATGTGCAGACTCTCACGCCAAGGGTCTTATCTTGTTTTGTACAGATCTATGAATTTGTTCACAACCCACATCATATTGGGGGGGGGGGAACGTTTATTTGTTTTTATAGATCTGCCAATATATTTGTTGTTCAGAAATTAAGAGCAGTCAAGAACTCTTAAACCAATCATATCGTATTACAAAAAAGGGGGGAGCTCATCACGCAGGAGTTGCGTAAACTAAGCGAATTCCTCAGCAGTTGAATTTGTGAAGATTATTATAGAGCCCCAGAGCAGAGAATGTAGTAAAAAAAATATATAAATAAAGCTAACTGGAGATATACACATGTATTTAATAAATACATTATTTTCAGATACTTTTCCTTTATCATTATAATTAAATTTTTTGACGCCCTTTAACATCTCAGGTCATCAGCGTCCCATTCAATTCAGGGCGTGAAACGCCCGACAAATTTTGCTCAGAGGCTTCTCTTTCAGGCTTGAGGTTCTTTTTCGTGCCACAAATGTACGACACGGGACCCACTTCCTTCCCTTCCGGAGGAAGTCATACTTAGGATTTTTACGCCCGAAAAAATCCATCGGTCCTGCCGGGTTCGAACCCGCGTTTTGGGTTTAGGAGTGTACACCAACAGGATCGACGTACTTAAAGAAAATGAAAATGTATTGACAAGCTTCAATTTCTATTAAGGTAACCAGGGCGTTTAAATCTAGCAAATAATGCAAGCAGTATATATTTTGCACTGTATTTCAGAAAGTTTTAAAGTTATCAATATGAAATTTTAATGAGATATTAACAAAATTTTACTAAAGTTTCTCTGTAAATTTTAATTCTCTAATGCCTATAAAAAGTTTTTTTTAAGATTTTTAAAATAAAAATAAAAACATGTTAAAAACCGAAAACAAGGTGACATAAATCATGCATTTTTATATAAATTATCAGTGCAATTGGAATGATTTTTTACATAAACTGCAGACATCGTGCTATCCTGGGAACTAAAATAATGTATCTATGTTAGTGCTTGAAAAGTAATTAACTTTAAATTTTTGAAAAAAAGAATAGAAATATTTTTCATTTCATATTGGTATGAATTTTTATCAACTAGTAGTGATATTTAAATAGTTCTAGTTCTCAGAACTCACACTTGCATACATAATGTGTGTGCAAATTTTCAACATGTCAAAATTTATGTGAAATTTTCAAGTTATCTGGAAATAAGGAATAAAGTAATAGTAGTGGTTTAATCTAACCTTAATACATTCCTGAGTAATAATCATTCCGGGCATCTTCGTCTGTCTCTTTTCTCTTCTTCTGCAGTCTTCTATCAGTTCTGCTTCCTTCGTCACGGCCTCAGCAGCACGATTTGCAAAAAATAGCCTTGTATTGTCAATGGAGCATAGAGTCATCTTGTAGTTGCTTCCAACTACCATATCCATGTTGCTTAACACTTTAATTCTTGTCACTGCGCCACCATTAAAGATCAGGGCAGTATCATATTCTGAGGGTTTGCACACACAAACACATTTTTTGGATGCAGTTGTTTAGTCTTTCGTTTACATTTTGAGTCTTTCCATGAACACCTTTTCAGGAGACTAGGCTGGCTAAGATCCCTGTAAATGGGTTTGATGACTTCCATTAGCCATCATTTTCTGCAAAAGCTTCAATGACAGCATTTTTTCATAGAAGCTTCACACATTTTTTACACTGTCTTGTATTAGTTCACTATAATTATTAAACTTTGCTGGGGGGAGGAGGAAGATCTAAAATACCACATATAGTTTTTGCTGAACCATAGCCCTTTCCAATGCATCTCATTGCGTACACTAACCTCAAATTTATACTATTTGTGAGCTTAGAACTTCTAGTAGATTCTTCTGTATCACATTCCCTACACTTTAAAATTAATTTAGATGCTAAACCTTTTCTTACACTTACTTCTTCTACTATATACAAACAGCCTCTTTTATTACAATATTTACAATTAGTGTTTCTGTTTACAAACGATGACAATATATTTACACCATTTACAATATTATTGCCAGTTTCTTGAATCTCTCATTTGCAAAAAGTTTCTTTTTCGAAGCACTGTTAGGTTAGAAACCGAGGCAAAATTGTTATTCATTCCACTTTCTGCACTATTTACAGCAGTATGTACTTGGCTTCTACTATTTACAGTATATCTATTGCCATGAAACTTACGTTTCTTGTAAACTCTAAGATTTTTATTCATTTCATTCAACTTTGAAGCACAAAGAAATTAACATATATTAAATTCACAAACAAACTGAAGCTTATAACAGCAGAATAACAGCAAGCGATAAGCAGGGAAGCCAATGCTAAGGAACAAACATTACCATAAAAGAAAATAACATTTCTCTATGTAGTTGTTGAACAAAAAAACAAACCAGGGAAGTAGATAGGAAAGTGGGCGTGGCGTGTAAAGGCCCATCAAGCACATTCTTTATATTTAAATGCCCATTTGGAGGTTTAAATATTATTTGTTTGCAATAAAACAATATATCAAGTTGTTCATAAAGAACTGAAGAATTTTAGGCCAAAAAACAAAAAATGACATTTTTGATCATTTTACATTTCCTGGTTATTATCTGGCTTGTATTTGGAAATGTTCTAAGTGTTTTCATATTTTTCCTTACAGTACGGAAACTTAAATTGTAATCTTGTATTAAATATTTCACGGAATAACCATAACCCTTTAGATATGTTCCTTTTGTTCAAAACTTACCTCCTTTATGTAGGTTATATTTAATTTGAGAATTTAATACTCAGGCAAGTATACTTGTTGCATTTCTTCTGAAGACTTATATTAAGATATGATCTTGATACAAAAGGAAAATGATCCAACTTCGGTTAACAGTATAAATGAATATCTATCCAATACTGATCGTTAAGAATGGTAAATGTTGAAAATATTTGTCATAAATGACTCAATTTATCAATGTTCTTACTCTACTATTCCTATGCATTATATCTGAACTCTTAGTAACGTGTGATATTCTGTCAAACCGTTTTGTAATCTGCCGCAGCATGCTAGACACAAATTAAGAACATTAAGGAAGGAAATTAGGCTGCGAGTTCTGTTAGGAATTTCCTGTTGCTGACAGTACGCTATTAAACAGCTGTTTTCTGTGGCGCGACGCGGCAATGTCTCAACACGAATAATGCATCCTTTCATCGCATAATTTTGAACTTGGTTGCAGAAGTAACGTTTTTCATCCTCCACAGAGAAACGGCTGTTTCTTCAGTGCAACAGAGTCCTGTTCGGTTCTGTTCATCAGAAATTTGTCCTCTGTGCTTACCTAACTATAGACTTAGCCAAAAATGACTTTACCATTGATTGATAAATGTTCAATTGTGCCATATATCTTTGGATTAATAGTTTAATTCTGAAACATCAATTTCATCTCGCACTTTGAAGAGACAATAGCTACTAAGCGAATCATGAGGTATGCTACAGAATTAAAAGAAATAACGAAATTGTGGTTTTTCCCTAAACAAATTCCTAGAAGGGAACCATAAATTTCATTTTCATCGAGAGTTTAAACTTTTAATATTCATGGATTAGAAATGCCCAACAAAAATATCCATTTTCTACTATAATATTATTTTTAGGAATTTTATATTTTACATATCTATTTTGCAATATTTTCATGGAAGAAATAAGTGAGAATAATATAGATAAAACTTATTTTTTAACAAAGTTTACGGGTTCTAAATTTCTACACTTAAGAAATAAGAAATATTTCAAGATTACCCTTTGACAAAAATAATGACTCATTCCTCAGATTCTACGTGTCGATCAAAGAACTTAAAAGACGATTGTAAACGTCTTATTCACAACGCGCATGCAGCGACTAGCACACTGCAGTGGGTACTTTGCCTATAAACGTAATGGACACAAGCATATGTATTTGGAAAGTGAGCATTTGGAGGCTAAATTAGCGAAGGCGAGCAGCTTAGAAGGCATTGCTCTTCTGCGTAAGCTCCTCGGTTCAAATCCCACACATTTTATTATTGGTTTTATATGTGTATAAGTAGAACATCATGTTGCCTTAATATCATATTATATTTTAACGTATCATTTGAGTTTTATGACATTAACTATGCATACACAAAAACTTAATCACAAACCAACGTCTTCTTTCAAATAACTAAACAAATACTCAAACAGAAGCATTTATCTTCTAAAGTGAAAACACACAGAAATAAACACAGGTGTATGAATCCTCAGCATGTATAACTGCCCTCAATCTTCGGGGATTACATGATATCATATTTCTACAGCAGTGTGGACGAGAGGCTACAACATTTCATATTAATATGAAATATATTATTAAGTATAATTATCTTATAGATATTATTTGGGGAATATAAATGGCTGCTTGAATTTGTGTCAATAATAGTGAACAGTTGGAAGTTATCAACACATTCCCCTGACTAGCCATCACTCCAGCTCCCAGCTTTACATTACATGCCTTGTTGATACACTTGTCCTGCATGTGTAGCATATTGCATTTAGATAGAACAAATACTGAAGGAAATATATTAGAAGGAAATATTATATATATAAAATAACGTTAACATATTTTGTGTGTGTGTGTGTGTGTGTGTGTGTGTGTGTGTGTGTGTGTTGACGTTAAAGCTTTCTGTGTATGGGAAACAATATTAAGAAAATAATTTTTCATAATATGCTATAAAGATTTACTTAAAAAGGTGCTTCATGCCTGAAGGCAAACCTGCACAGTTAACCATGACATCACTGCACACTCGGCTAGCACAGAGCTAACAGAACACACACACTAGTCAGCGTCTTCAATACTGCAGTGGCTACACAGCCTTACTAGTTACCTTGTGAACCGCGCGCTCTGACGAGTAGGACTTAGAAGAATTTTGCGATCAAGAGATGACTTTTTTCTGGTCAAAGGGATTACGTAAAGGTCATCTGAAAGCTGATAGTAAAAACGATAAAATAACATAACTTTTAACTGTGACAATTACGTAATTTGGAAGTAATCTCTATTAAATTCTGTACAACGTTTAATTTCCTTCAAACTATTTTATAAATACTGTAAACACACTGCAGCTTCAGGTGAGTCAAATATTTTGAATTATCTTCGGTATAAAAAAATAATAAATCTCGGTCAGGGAATGAGGTAAATGTTTAGCTCCAGACTCTTGCAAAAAATAATGTTCTCCCCTACACAGTGGGCAGGAATTTGGTTGGCATTTTGCTTTAGAAATGGCACGACTTCCAAAGAGGAAAACAGTTTCAGCCACACTGTTATTGGGAGTGTAGCACCATCCTGCTGGAAACAGATAGTAACGAATGCTCGTACAGCTCATTATATAGAATGCGATAAAAAGATGGGATAAATAATGTGGCGAGGTGACAACATACGAAACATTCTAATTTTTTAATAATGAAGAGATGTGAGGACTTTCATTGCCCCAAATGCGGGCATTCTGGGAATTAGCCACTTTTTGTCGAGCCATGTAATCCAGTATTCATGCCTTCAAAGGCATATGCGGCACATGGGTTCGACAGTCGTACCGCCATTTATACTTAATAATGTTTTCAATCTATATGCTCGTTCTTTTCAAATTTCACTGAATTATGCCGATTAGTTTGAAGGTTAAAATGGGCAATCAGGGCCCGAGAGCGAGTGAAACCATCGATATGTATAGTGGCATCGTTGATTAGTATTGCAAGGAAACATTGATCAGCACACCGACACTCTGCTGGTCACGTCACACGGGTTTCGAGATCGAAGGACGCCACCTTTCTACCAGACATTTCACCAATTGTCCTCACGGCGTGGGTGGACGCCGTTACAAACCTCCCTAACTTAAAAAATTCTAAAATAGGTGCTGGGGATTGAACTCGACCTCGTGGACATCAGCCAGCGACGCTGACTGCTAGACAAGCAGGTGTGTTTGTTACGAAGTACTCCTAAGGTAATTTAATTCACATCAAATATTTAAAATGTATTTATGTACCTTTTAAAACTCCCAACTAGCCCTTTTAAATGTTTTCATCTTTTCTGGCTTTGAATCAACCTTTTTATTCCTTCAAATTTAAAATTTCATGTTTCAGGAACAAACGCTAGAAATCCGCGCCCTACTTTCAACTCAGGCAAGGTTTATTCATCAGGGATATATAGCAGCCAGTTGCTAAGAAACTGTTAGTTCTTTCATTTTTATGTTCACAAAGTAAATTTGCCGCTATAGTTGACCTTTTCTCTATGGTTTTATTTAAAGTAAACACCCAGTGCTCTTGTGAACACATACATGACATCACCAATTCAAACAATTAGAGAAAAGTAGGCTAATGTAATGCAAACTGAGGGTTTCCTATTTTTTTGCAGATGTATATTTAAAAAACATACCCATTACTTCTACAGATATTTATTAACATTTTATTTCTTCATAATGCCAAAAAGTTAGCTTAGTTATAAGAGATACATATGTACATAAAATATTATATAATGTCTTTCTTCAATGTTCTTAAAGGAATGTCCACTGCATCCAACTCCATCTTTCAGGAGCGTACAAATGATCATTCACGCACTGTAGT
This sequence comes from Metallyticus violacea, assembly GCA_030762175.1. Classification (NCBI taxonomy): domain Eukaryota; kingdom Metazoa; phylum Arthropoda; class Insecta; order Mantodea; family Metallyticidae; genus Metallyticus; species Metallyticus violacea. The sequence goes on from CM060841.1 coordinate 79,547,378, forward strand.
TGTATGTAGCATGCCATCGCTTCGTGTTCACTATCAAAGCCAAAAGAAAATAAACAAACCACTAATCTTTGCATTTGTTAAGTAGCAGTGTTTTCTTGAAGGACAAAAGTTCACTGTATCTTTTGTGAAAACAGAGCAATGTGTAGTTGATTGACATATTCCAGGGTTCTCTGTGTAAAAAGTGTTTGAGCTCTATATAATGCAGTTTTATATAGCAACCTAGTAACTAACGTAAGCACATATCAGATTGGTTATAAAAGTATGGAAGCCTGTTCTGACGCGTTTATTTTTACTAAAGGAAGAGATGAAGGTAAAGTTAACGAGTAAAAAGCTTTTGTTATAGTTTGTTATCAATCGAATTTTTCCCTTTATCCCTTCTTCCTCCTGGAGCACCAATCAGATTGATTCCCAGTTCTACAAGCTGAACTACGCTTTCACGTGTTTCATTATAAAATACTGACTTAGCTTCCTGAATAGGTAAAAATGTCTTCATTAAAAATGAAAAACAAATTGTGTTTTTTAAAAATTCAGATCTTTATGACACTATAGTCTAGCTGTTTTTTTAGTCACCTCTAAGGAGACACTGTGGATATTTTTACATTTTAGGAGTTACTATTATTCCCTCAATTATGGCCACTTACAAAACACTAACATCAAGTGATTATATATTTACACAAATTCTGTCAATAACAACAAAATATACGACTTAAAACTAGGATTCATTTTATGCATCAGTAATTCGGGCTTGCACTTTTAAGCCCTTAAAAGGACAGTACGATTTGTAGGCTGGACTCAGTTCCTGAGCTAATTTATTTCTCTTCTTGCCATTTCGGTAAAGCGTCTTTGCAGGTGTAGATGGTTCAACTTGTCAACTAAATAGTGAGTTGGTAAAAGTGTAATAATATGTTAGATATATAACTAGTAACATATTAACAACTTGTTTTCTACGAGCTCATCATATGTCAGGGGAAACTTAGGGACCGTATATGGTCTGCGGGCCATTAGTTGGATCACAAAGCATGAAGGTGTGCATATACGTTTAACAAAATTTCCACCATTCTGGACCAATTTTTTTATTTTTATTATTTTTTTTAAATGTTCAATAGCCATAATACCCATAAAATAAGACTTTTCGGTTTTTTATGACTAACAAAAAGGTTGATTGGTGTGACTATTTTTTTTCCACAGAATTTTTTATTTTTATGTTCATGAACTGTTAATTTTATATCTCTGCTCATACACAGTTTGAACATCTGATGCATTGATAGTGCTTTCAACGCATTTCACTTATTAGTTGTCACTAAAGCTTAACTAACTGCTTCAAGATTTAGAATCCATTATCATAATATTTTAGCATATACAAAATAAAATAAATTTATACATATCGCTAGCGTTCACTCTACATTTTCAGAAATGTAAATTACTGGGAAATAAGTCACCTGTGGAAAGACGTTGGACATGACCTATATGAAGAGGAAAATTTGTGTCCCGTTTGGAAGTAACATGGGACGTCAAAAATCCAGTTTTCTTTGTTTCTTTATTCATTTTTTTCATTTCAAAATCGCGCAGAGCAGGTCAAAAGTTGTGGTGTGAATCTTGGTGGGGACAGCGGAGCGTGGGTGAATCAGTAGAGTGCTATTAGTGCAGTTCCGGCGTTGTTTGCTGTTTGAAAATGTCTGTTGTCTGTTTATGAGGAATTTTAGGTATTTAGTGACATTTTATGGTCATCTAATGGACTAAAGTTTCAATCATGGTAGAAAATTGTTAAAATTGCTCATTATTCACCTTACTATAGAGGTTCCCAATATGGGTATATTAACTTATTTTTAGCACACCGGTCCATAATAACAATTGTAGAGAGAATGTTTTCAATATTAAATCAGAACTGGAGGTATAAACAGTGCAAAAGTTGTTTAAATATAATTAAGAATGAAATTCATGTACATATGAATGTCAATGCTAGTTGTGAATGTTCTAGCTCATAAACAGAAATGTGCCTTTTTGAATGAAAAATTATTAGAAAACTATAGAAATAAACCTATCAACTAATTTGTCAAAGTATTGTTTTAAACGCATATGCACAACTAGCATTTTATCAACTTTTTTTTTCTGAAACTATAGTGACTAGAATTATATTAGTAATTATCGAAAAATTGAATTTTCAAGCACCCGTCGTACAGAGGTATTTGAAATATGTCATTTTGTTGTGCTCCAATGATAATAAATGTTTGTTATTTGTATTGACACCTACAGCAGTGTAATGTAGATTGACAGTGACTTTTTAATCACTCTATATATATATATTCACAGTAGTGATGCAGAGATACTAGGACAAAAATTGCAGAAATTAGAAGAAAGTTACTCATTGTTCCAAAAGACGAGGCACATTTTGGGTGGTTTTAGTACATATTTCTATGGATTAGTAAAGAATAATAAAATTGTGGAAGTCAAACACTAAAAAGATAATATAGTTTTAATAAAATTATTTTCAGGTAGTAGTACACTAAAACGATACAGGTATTCTTGTGAAAACTGTAATAGTAAATACATATGTGGTTGAATATAGTATTTCTTTTGCTTTCATTTTTAGGTTCCTTTTGTTTCTCATATTACCTTTATGGGGGGGGGGGAAATACAATAAAGCTGCAATATTCCCCCCCGATATTGAACTGACATGTATATATTTGGTCTGAATTTGTCCTAAGCACGTGGAAGATGCAAGTGGAATGAGTTGGGAAGAAAAATATACTGGTACGTCACTACTAGAAATTGATCACCGGCGTATGGACCAGCTAATAACTTAATAAGGATAATACAGAACAGCGGAAGAAATGGCAACAAAATGAGAACTGGGGGGGGGGGGGGCGGCACGCCACTAATCTGAACTAGTCAGTGGTGTACAGACGCGCTTAATAACCTAATTCGGTTTGGCCAATAACAGAGCGAACTTGGTGAGCACGTCACTGGCGGTGTACTATCAGTGCCGTGCAGACATTATACGGCGTACACGATGGCTAGGATGGCGAACAGCAGACAGTAGATGAGGAAGGTGATACGGTCGACGGCGGCGGCCAGAAGAATCCAGTCGAGTTGGAAAGAAGCCCGGGAACGGGTAGGTGAAGAGATCATCTGATGGTCATCAGCTGTGCTGTGGTCGTTTTCCTCGTGGCTCTCACGCAACTCCTCCATAGCCCCCATGTGGTGGTGAGGCGAACAGGATGTCTGCTGCTGAAACATGCACGTGTAATATTCTTCAAAGCTGCTTATTTTAGCACGTTCATGGATATTTTACTATTGTAATCCAAGTAAATGATTTTAACTATAATCATCTGCGATAAAGCGAAAATTGGTCTTAAATGTGACGGTGCATGAAAAAGATATGTGCCGGTATACATAACAATAACAATAATAATAATAATAATAATAATAATAATAATAATATAGATACGATTTTAAAGCAAACATTTATTTGAGGTGTGTTCTGACAAGAAATTAAATTAATCTTTAAAGTAAACGCCATTAGATTCTGCAGTATGTAGTCCTCAAAGTTTTCGAGATTTTTTCCACGAAGGAAATGGGTCATGGATCGAAATCGAGGCGCAAGATCAGGGTTATATGCTGGGTGTGTTAGCAGTTCAATCCCTTACAATTCCTAGATTTTTTTTCCATGGTTGTTTGAGCGGTATGGGGTCATGCATTGTCCTGCTATAAGAGAACCCTGTTTTGATTAACTTATGCTGAGTATCTCTATCTAGAATCATTATGAACTCGTTCCAGTTGTCAGAATAAATATCCGTATCGACTGCATGTTCGTTTGGAGCAAACTCTTGCGTGAAACACACTTTCAAAATTCCACCGGACTGCAATACCGCCTGCCGAGATGCTACCAGGATGTTATTAAACGAAATCCAAGCTGTGATGTCCGCCGACTGACATACAACTTGGTGATGTTCTTCTGTTTAATGCGGTGCTACAATTTCCCTATTCAATCTCGGTGGCTAAGACGTGAAGGGATGTTATATTGGGATAATAGGCGTCACTTCATGGAATCGAGCTAGGTCGACTCCTCCAGGGAAGACGAGGTGTTTCCAGACGAATGCTGAATAACTCAACCAACTCTGTTAAAAGTATAAGTATTTATTAAAGGGTTTTCTTATACAGTTGGACGTAGATCCTACAAACACGAAGGCTTCTCTCCTGTTTCTGAATAAATTCAGGGACCTTTTATAAAATTGCAATGCCCAAGGAGGAGTAATAATCACTTAGTCTAGACATAAGAGTTATTGTTAAACACTTCCCAGCACCATGAGGTCAACAGTCGCCAGGTTCTGACATCATACGTTCTAAGAAGTGAGTGTTTATGCACGTGTTTCTCTGAGGACCCTTTCAGTTCACGTCACCTCTGGGTGGCAAGGCAAGTCACCCTTAATATTTATTACATCTACATCTTACTATGTTTGGGTTTGTACAGTATGTTTCACTAACTAGGATATACAGTATGCTCTTATACAATATCATGTCCTTACTATATCTTGTCAATGTTAAGATTCATTATAATACCACCCTTTGTTACAAAGCCGACTCATCTTTACAGGACACACGAGGGCAAAGAAAACGTATCAGCACCTAAAATAACTTCTAGAAAGAGTAAAATATGAAGATCATAAGTGGCAAGGTGTGGGAGTTTAAAAGTTATCGGCAGGCTACTAGGTCAACAATCAGACTGTACTAAAATGTCATGTTTCATATGTGAATGGAATAATAGAGTCCGATCTGATTACTAGACAAGAAAACATTGGAAGCAGAGAAACAGTCTCGTGCTATATATGAAAAATATAACTCATGAGGGTCTTGTGAACCCGAAAAAAGTGTTATTACATTCTCTATATACAAAATTAGGCTTAATGCAGCAATTTGTGAAGACTTTAAACAAATACATCTGCAAGAGGTTCCCTGGAGTACCTGATGCTGAAGTTGAAGAGAGAAATTTGATTAGGAAGTTGATTTATTGATACCTTATTTGAAGAAACTATAACAAGTATTGAATGAATTGGTTTTAAAAGTGTCATTAAAAACTTTCTAGGAAATTTCAAGGATCCTAATTACAAAAATATTGTAGAAGATATGCTTGAGAATTCTCGAAAGCTGGGGTGCTAAACTACATTTCCTACACTCTCACTTGGATTTTTCCCCGGAAAAATCTTCGTTGTGTCAGCGAGGAGAAGGGCATAAAGGAGATGGAAAGACTTTACCAGGGAAAGTGAGATGTAAACATGATAGCAGACTATGGCTGGTCACTAAAAAGAGATGAACCGAATTTCTTTTCATAAAAGGAACTCTAAAAACTGTTAAGTTAGCAGATAAAAATATGGGCTAATGTTTAAATATGGGATTAATTAAGAACAGAGGTCAAATGTTAATTTATGCTGAAGCGTACTGTGTTGAGAGTCGTGGTTTTATTAACTTACATTTAATAATGGAGCAATGTAATTCTAGCATTAAATTTATCAACTATATTAAAATATGTAATATTTACATGCGGTAATGTCTTTTATCTGACTTTTTGTGTGTTTTATGAAAACTATGCATATTGTATTCTGTATTTTTGCTGGTTTTTTTCGCCTGGTAGAGTTAAGGCCCCTATGGATTGCTAAAGTAAATAAACAAATACATTTGATAGGACCGAGTGTAAGAACGTGTGAAAAATTGATACGTGATGAAGAACAAATGAGCTAATATTTAAATTCAACATGATCGAAACCCTAGGAAAAAGTTAACATTTGCAACCAGTGTAATTATTCCGAATGAAGATTTACAATACGAGTAATACATGGAGAAGAAAAACTAACGAAAAGACAGTCTTTTTTACCTCCAGTATATGACAGGAAAAATAAATTTAACTTACACATTTCTTCATATACACAACAAGCTATTTCAATGTATTAAATATGAATGTAAGAACGTGTAAAAGTACAGGGGAAAAAGAAACGTTGGTGGTAATTACCAGTGACACCATTTAGTACTTTTCGTCCATAAACCGCTGTTCATTTCAGATCGACCTCGAGAGAATACACACGTGGTAAAGAAGGCAGCAGATTCCTTAAGAGGCCTCCACATAAACACCGACAGTTGAGTCAGTAAATACCATGGCACTTGAAACAGCCCATAGCTCTCGTCTCTGCGGTTCCTATTTGGGGAGAACACTTGCTGACGTATTTGGAAGGGAAACTCATATAACAATATTACTGCCTCACTAAGTTATCAGAGTCACTCTCTAAACTTAATGTTCACAGTCTTGAGCAAATATCTCAGCAGATGACTCTATCAACTTCTTCCAGCTTTAAACTTAACAGCATGCAAGGGCGGCCAGTCAATATGGGCGAGATGGGTAGTCCCCCCAAAGAAAATACTATAATTATTTATCATTTACTCTTCTTTTGGTCAAGTTTTAAAACAAAAACACGTGAAAACATCGATGAATAACCGATTAGTTTTTAATTGTAACTCTCTGCTGTAGTAGTGGTAGCATGCGGGTCCTCAGTTAGCGAGAGCCCATGGGCTATTCAAAATAGTTGAAATTTGGTGACATTGTAAATCTATGTTTCTTCTGCGCAGTCTATTTTTCCACATAGTTCCAATCAACTTGTATGGCCCTACGCAGTGCATGCATTCCTTGCTGGTACCAGTTCTTGTCCTGTGTGCGTTATCATTTCTTCACTGCATCAACCACACTGTCGTCATCCCCCTCCATTGACTGCCTTTTTGTCTCCGATTCAAAGTGTTGCACCCAGAATTCATCATCCGTTACGATTCGAGACAAAAAGGCCTTACCCTCATCATCAAAGCACTCCAACTATTCCTCTGAATCTGCTGTGAGACATCGTGGAACCCATTTTGAGCACACTTTTGAATATACTAAGGCCTCAATAATTGAACAAACTTCCAACACTGATGTAGGGCAAATTGTCGAGTTGGATCCGCGCGGTTCAACGTGTCTGGAGTGTTGGCTGTGGCAGAACAGATCACTGAGATCAGTTTCTGCACTTCCTGATGCTTTCACTCGCTTAGCTCAACGTCCAACGGTGCTCCTATCGACAGCACAGTTCCCATACACTGAACACAAACGTTTATGAATGTTCACCACACTTTCTCCCTCGTGAACCTGGAATTTAATCATCGCTCGTTGTTTGAGAAGAGTGTCTGCATCAGGTGCCATTTTAACAGTTCACTACAGCTCCGCTACCTGCTGGGATGATTTGAAACCCCCCGTACTCCTGCGGAAGAAAGTTCAAACTTTAAACTTGTAAATAGTAAAAGAGAAAAATGAGAAAAATGTGGGGCATTGTTTTTTGAACGATCTTCGTACTATTTGTTACAATAAATAAGAAAAGAAACCAAAATTTTGCACGATATGGGCCGTTATCCAATTTTCCGTTGGCAAAATTAATTTCGAAATAAGGACGTTGTTCAATTCAAACGTGCAAAATCATAAAATATAATGCATCACCACTCACCTTGTCGAATAAAATGGTTAAGTTCTTGTAAATTTGATGAAATTTTTCAGAAATGTTTGGAAGTTTTCTCTGTCGTTTACAGGTCACACACCAAGGGTACCAACATTCAGAAAATAAATACAATGCTTTTCCTTGAAATATTTTCATTTTAATTGCATTTAAAACGCTTTTTGGCCGCTATGTATGCCCATTGCTGTTATCTCTCATTGACATTGTTGAGCACGTACCTGAGCTATAAGATGTCCCAGCCCCAGGCCGTGACCCAGCCATCCCGTGAGCAAATTTCTGAGTGACCAAGGCAGTGGACAGGAGTGTTGGTTTCGTGAGAGATTCAACACCACCACAGACATTAGAGCAGATACACACACCAGGTAGAGGCTGCTGCTGTAGAACAGTACTGTAACAGGACACCAATAATGTACTTTGGTTAAAAAAAATCAACGGCATTTAAAGAAACAGATAAAGAGGTTGTTAGACAAGGGGAAAGCACCGGAAAACTGCCTTCCACAATATAGCTCACAAAGAGATAGATGCAACAATTTATAAGAGGAAAGGAGACAAATATGGAATAGGGGCGCTAACATGGAATATCAAGATCTTATAGGTGCAATCTGATTGCTGTCAAGTGTGCAAGAAAATCCACAAGTTTCTACTACAAATTTGTCGTCAAAATCAAATTCAAGTCAACGTTCTGTGATGAGAATTCAAGCAAAATTCCAACAAAAGTCAATTTTTGCAGGGACTTTCAGACGACGGCCCTGAGAGAGGAATGCAGTTTGTGAATTAATGATGTATAGCATTAACAACAATCCAGTTTTTCTTATTAAAATTGTATTCTCAGAGGAAGTCAAATTCTGCCTGAATGGATTTGTCAACAGACACAGCTGCCGATACTGGTTGGTAATCATTAGGGCGCAGATTCTTATGTTTTAAACTATTTTGTTTCTTGCTAACTGTGATAATTTAACATAATTACTCGTTTCTTTATCATGGCAGACACATTGTTGAATTTTATGAAATCTAAAAATGGCTAAAAACCATCGTTTAAAAATATTAATATTAAAATTAAATTTAAATGAAATTTAAATATAATTAATGTTAAAGTATTAAAATGAATTAAATTTAATAACTTTTATGATAAAATTACTTTTAAAACATTAGCCAACAATGTGCAACTTGATGAGCTTCAAAGACAAATCATTGCATTCCATTTTAATACTATTGTCGTCAGTCATGTTCAAAGCTATTTTTCTCAAATGACTCTCGAAAAGACGTCTTCTGTTTCTTTATTGTCAGTCACGTTCTGTTAAAAAAATTGTCGGGTGTAACTCTTATTTAGAAGCAAGCTGAATGCATTAAATCTTATACTTTCAGTTTATTAACAGCTACAGCAAGATGCCAAAATGAAAGGTTTCTAAAAGTTGATTGATTAGACCTGGGTCGACAACGATCCCAATTTTACAACAGATTCAAAATTGTATTTTGCCAAGTGATCTGTGACCAAAAATCGCATTTTCTGCAGTATAAAGAGTCTGCAGGACATGTGAGCAGCATTGAGAAGAGACAGAGGATCCAGTTCCCACCACTCATTTCAGGGTTTTCTGGCTCTTCAGAAGACGATTTTAATCCACGTTTAAGTAAAGCGCTAGGTATCAGCAAATGTGCGGTGGCATGTGGTACAGAACCCAGTATTCAATATGTTTTTTCAAGATATCAGAGGCCGGAGGATACCAGGCGAATCAACCTTAAGGATAAACTATTTGCACCAAATATATGAGGAATAGACTGACTTTCTTCAGAACAGAATTATAGGATTGTAACATCTGGCATTCAGTAGAGAGTTCTTCAAAGCGTTTTGGTGATGCGTCAAATGTGCAAATTGAATTTATCATTAGGAATTCCAAACCACAGAATACAAAGAAAAATAGAAGACACTGTATGTTTTCTTTTTTTTTTTTTCCCTCAGTTGGTAATAGAAAATCTAACGGTAGTGATGACCTTTGTTCATTTCAGTCTCACGGTTTCCGAATAGAATATACATTCATACGTACAGCATTTTATACAAGTATTAATATTCTGTGCGCGAATTTCAAATGTATATGTAACTTTTATTCTTATTCTATTCAAGAAATAGTCCTAAACCAGCATTTTGCTCTTCTCTATTGGCACTACTGACAATCGGCATTCTTCTGTCGCAAGATTGCTTGAAAAGGTTAAGTACAAATATACAATTATTACAATTAAGCCAAGTTTAGAGGAATTATATTTAAATTCTTATTTTATTCGTTAAATAGTACTTATAAATATCACTCGAGGGTCTGAGCTTTTCAGATAAATTTATAGGTAATCTCAGACCCTCTCGTGATATTTACTTGTGATAATTCTTGTTAAACTGAGAGAAATAAAGATATTTTTAAACAAATATATTTTACTCTATAGTGGAATATAGCATAAACATTGCTTTGAATGTAAATGCAAAAACTTTCTTTTAAGGTTAGTGGAAAAGTATATGACGATTTTATGCAATTTTGTACCTTTTATCACCCTAGGCAACTTAAAAACTCCAAGAACATAGAGAAAAGAGTCCCGTTCTTCATCTTTTTCTAAAAAATAGTAATGTGCCTGCAAGCCCTAACCATTTCAGAAGTATGTGATAGCAAGTATACAGTAAGTACCATTACAAAGAAAGAAGCGTATACAGTGGAAATACTAAACTTACCTACTAGCGGTGTGTGGCTCGCCATGGCCGGAAGACGTTGCGAGAAGAATATGAGGAAGATGCAGATGATGATGGCTGTTACTCCACTCAGCATGATCTTCTCTCCAGCAGTGGGAGGTAGCCAGAAGGTTGCCAGTGTCATTAACACTATCACTGCAACACACCATTATATTATTATTGAACAACTTACAGCAGTTTCCAGAAGTAAAGACTCAACATCAGCCCACTATAAGCAGCATAATGAAGTTAGATGAAAAAAATTGAGATATTTTTAGCCTGCGTCTATAGGGGAGCGCAGCATGCATTGGACCAAGGTCACACTTGCCATTATAACAGAGTTCCCGTGCTGATGGAGGTCACTACAAGAGTTTTGAGACACGTCAAATCGGATAGATCCTGTTGCATCTTTTCAAAGTACTCTCCAGCTTTCTCATCCTCAAAAACTCACTTATCAGAGCATCTCGCAGCTCATTTTCTTCAAGGGTGTATTTTCACATGCAGCCATAGCCTCTTCAGAGTTGGAAAATTGCTTCCCTAACACGAGATTTTTTTAATCACTGGGAAGAAAAAATAATTGCCAAGAACCAGGTTAGGAATGTAAGAAGGTTTATATCATGAGTCTGGCCTCTGTGGACTCCAAGAACACTTCGGCCCCTCTTTTATTTCGTTGGTGGATCATTTGGAAAGATCCAAACTGCCGACTGTCAAATTGGTAAGTCCATGTTTCATCACCCGTGATGACATCAGAAACACGCCTTGAGCTCCCTACATCGAATCTCTGTAGCCTTTCTACACACGTTCGACGTGGGTACGCCTTTGTGCCTCTGTCAAATTGTGAGAGGAAATCTTTCAGACACGAAGATAATGGTGCGGAATTTTTGGTACTGCTGGAGATACAATCTGGAAGGCTGTCTCGATATCCAGTATTGAGCATAATTTTTATGTTTTAGCATTTATACGACCCAGTAAATGCAATTTAATTTGTTATATTTTATAATTTATACTTCGTAAAAATATAAATTTTGAATAAATCTTAATTCCGGCCAATTTAATTTTTATAAACCTTTATGTTGTTTTGTAGGTTTAATTATCTTCCAAGGTTTTATATTACATTCTTCAGTAAATTGACCAAAATATATGAAAAGCCAACTAGTTGTCTCCTGTTTCGACTCATGTATTACATTCTTCCTGTTCGCTTGTTCCAGCTGCAGAGAGTAACTGAACTTTCCTCATTTGATGTTGTTCTGACGATTAGATGAGTTTCAGAGACTGTAGGTTTAAGCTTCGATATTTTTAAATGTCACTTACAGGACCAAAACACATGTAATAGCATTTTTGAGTTATATTTTCAGAAAGGTGCTTCTCCACTTTTAAAAAGTATTAAGAAACGTGTTATTTCCATTTGCAAACTGATGATAATTTCGAAATCCGTTCTACAACAATGCTGTGATACATTCTGGTAATTTGTAAAATAGTAATACCAGAGCCAGTATACAATACAGACGTTCACTTTGCACGCTGCTTCCCTAGCTATTGTTTAACACGGTCGGTCTTCGTAAAGGTGCAATAAGAGAGTCAATCACAAACGTGTCGGTGCTCTGAAAGACTAACTCACGTCATACTTACTCTAATTAAGAATGAAAACTTAGAAAGGGATCTGTTGTTGTGGAGTGCATTTATTACCGTGGCACCATTACAATACGAATCAACTTAACAGACGCACAGGACCAACGTGTTTTTATAATACACGGCTTGTTTGATTTGGTACAAGATGTATATTTCACAATAAGCACAAATAAATAACAAAATACATATGAAGATAAAAAGAAATCCCAGCTGGATTCAATAAATTTATTTCCCCCAACTCTTTCCAGCTTATCAATATTTTGCACATCTGTTTTATCTCACTTTCATTAGAGATTTGCCTACTCTCTTCTCTCCACCCATGCCTACCAGCAGAGTCCTGCATGACCATCTCCCTCTGTTCGATCTCGTAAAGGAGTGTTCCCCTCCATTCTTCCGTACCTTTACATTTAATTCATATGTGTCCATGACTCCAACTCCTCACAGATTTCAAATTCTCCATAAAATATTGGTCGATAATCTTAATAAACCGCCATGTCTCTGGTCTGAACCACACGAGCTCCTTTCTAGTGAGTTTAGCTCCATCCCACATTCAGATTTTAGTCCCGATTGTACTTCCAACGAAATCATCTCTCTGCATTGTACAATTGTATGCTGCCTATCCATTTCCCTTAAGCGGTTCCTAACCCTCCTCCACGTGTTCTTTCTATTCCCCTGACGCGCCATCCAAATGGAATCTAGTCCCTTTCTTAATTTGGATGCCCATGTCATGTTCCCTCCCATATCTAGCTGTTCATGATAGCACAATCCCTAATTAAAGTATGTTTCCCAGGAATACTTCACTACTCTGTTTTTACACTCTACAGTTCCGCTGTAGACTCCGAATTCCCTCTTAATTTTGCAATTCGTTGTGTCCCTCCCCAGCCCTAAAATTGCTTTCAGAAAACTTGTTCTTACTAGCCCCATAGAGATCAAGAGATAGACGTACCTGTAGCTGGGGTGATGACAATAGCACTATACGTTGGCGAGCGTCTTCGTAGAGTCAGCTCATAGGTGATGTCGATGTACGGTTCGGAACAGCACGCATAGGTTTTCACATTGCGTGCCTCCTGGACTCCAACCAGCTCCCACTCAGAGTTCGTTTCCATCAGCTCTACCTGCTTGACGCCAACCACACAATGAGAGAAACACTTACGGGACGAAAGTCTTGAGTTTTTACTTTATTTTACGTAATTCTTTTGACTGTGACAGATACGTGGAGTTAATTCAAACATATTTTGTTCCTCTAAAAAGTTCTTTTAAGGATAAGGCTCACAAAATATCAGAGAGGAAGGGTAGGCATTGCTGTTCTTTAATACCACGAGATCAGTAATGTTTTCCTCCGCGAAGGGGGTTTTTCTTCTGAGCGAGTTCCCACTCTTTGCCGCGCAATGGAGGGGGTAGGAACCCTGCTTGCTTACTTGTTGACCTTTATGACTGTCGCAGTCGTACAGCAGCTGTTCTCGGGTGTGTGTTGTATTCGTTTCTTAATTCGAAAGTATACATAAAGATTATTTTGCTCGAGTGTTTATAACGGTACAGCGTGTCTTTATGTACGATTCATACGTGTTAAATCAGTCAGCTCGTTAAGTTCGAAGACTATTTTAAGCAAGATTCCCGGGTGTAGACGCTCCAGATCGTAAAACAATCCACAATCTGTATAATAAAATTTAGGAAACTGGAAGTGTCCAGTTTAAGGGAGGGGGGAAAAACAGCTTAGGATTTTCAGAGAAGAAAAATTACATGACAATGGTAATTGTTTAAAAAATCCTAAAAATCACTTCGTCTTCTTGCACTACAAATATAAATTTCATATAGGTCTGTGCAAAAGGCTACTAAATTTTTATACTTCAGCCATATAAAGTAATTGAGTCACATGCTCTTCAGCCAGGTGACCCCGTAAGTAGGCGCCAGGAAATTGTCTGGATTACTGAAAATGAACTACCGCGAGTGATGAATAATTTCCAAAAGAAATGCCCCCCCCAAAAAAGCGCGGAGAATGAAGGAGGGCAGTTTCAACACCTCGTTTGATAATTTTGTAAGTAATGGTTGATTTGTGTACTGTTGAATGTGTTTTTTATTTATTTATTGTTTTCCCCTTCTGCTAATCCTGATACTCGACTGACCGGCTAACCGGGCCGCTCATCCATAGGCAAAACAATCGGAGGGAAAAAAACGAACGCACTTCACGATACGTTCATTAAAACAAAATTTTGCGGCAGAAAAAAAAAATATTTCCAAATAGATCAGTTCCAACTAGCAGCAAGATAAAAATATTAAGAAAGTGCATACAACGTGTTCTTTCTATGATAAAAATTTAATAAAAGTCTTCACTTTCTAAAAGAAGAAAAATTAGATGACACAGGAGCAAGATAATAACACATACCACATCTTTTTTCTAGCAGTGTAGAAATTGCTGTCCCATCGACCTTCAATTTTTATATAGACATTTCATCCTAAGATTGTAAGCTCGCGTAGCGGGCAAGAGCCTGCCGCTTCTTCCTCGCGAAGAACCTCTCCGAACCATTTCACTTAAAGGGACACACCATAAACATTTCCCTCCAAAGATTGGATTTTTCCTCAGAAAACTCTAATGTGTTTTTATTATACGTTTTACATGTACATAAAAAATTAAATAAACATTACGTACAATTGACTAAAGGTTTGTTTTTAAAATTTAATGAGTGGAACACACACGTTTATTTTCATAAATTTTCGAAATATATGTATATTACATTAATATCAACGATCTACACAGAGAGATCAGTTTAAAATGCCCCGACACTAAGTTCATTCGGTACGCAGTTATACTCCACGATGCCGCCGCAATTTCTTGCGCAGACTGGTGGTGAAACCAGTGCATGCCAACAACATGTAATTCACCTATTTATTGAAACTGAAAAGATGTGTATAACCTTTACAATACATTTAAATGTTATAAAAGATAAAATTATCAGGAAGCTCTCTTCCTCTGAGAGGAATAACACGCCCTTGACACATACTTACGGATGTTCCTTGCTTGTCTAGAAGGATGTCCACTTGATCACCGTCATACGTCCAAGAACCGAGAGTCAGATGGCAGGACTGAGTGTCAAAGGGCCATAGACGCAAGTCAAGGTCACAAAACACCTGGAATTGTGAGGGCGGTACCCACAACACTTCTCCATTGGGGTAGGCCAGACAGTGCGTGTTGCCATAGTGATCTATGATGTTGCCAGTTGCACTAAAAACAGATTCAGCAGAAAATGTGTTGAGTTAGGGGATTGTAACGTTCCATATTTTTGTGAAAATCCATAAAAATTGTTGTTCTAATAAACAGCAACAACTAGGGTTGCAAAATTTAAATTAAATTGCAATTAATTCGATTTTCAAATATTTTCACAACGTTAATTATTATTATCTCTCCAAGACTCCCAGCAGTTATAAATTAACTCTTAAATTAGACTTCCAATTCAATGTGTATGAATGTATGTATTCAATCTCAAGTTAGGGTTACACTCGGTGGCATAGAGAGATAGTGCAATATTTACAGCTTGTACTTAAATGATACATGTCAACATAATTAAATACAGTTCAACTTAATTATATACATGTCAAACTAATAAAGTATATGTGAACTTATTTAAATGCATTTCCATCTAATGAAAATTCATTTCAGTCTAATTAAATATATTTGAATACACTTAAATACACATTACCCTTATTAAATACATTTTAAACTAATTAAATAATTTTAAACCGAATTAAATACATATCAACTGCAAAAACTAGTCTATGAGCTACAGTACTGATCTAAATTGTTCTTAAATATTTAACTGTTAGAGAACAGTTAATATAACCCTATAACAAACCCTGTAACAAATCAATACATTTTCTAAAGACTTTTTGCATTGGAAATAACAAAATGAACGCTGCCACACACATCGAGCAAGCACAGTTCCGGATAGAAATAAGTTCCATTTTGCAAGATCAGTTATCCGAGTACAAGGCGGTGGAGAAGCGTCTGGTGTTTTTCAGTTATGAGCACATGAGTGATGGTGGAATTTACTACAGAATTTATTTGTAGTAACTTTAACAAACATAAACCGCCTGCTCTGTGTCGTAGAGTTTTTGGGATAGTTTTCCTGAAGTTGATCTGCCGTACAGATCACAAAATAGTCAACAAATTCAAAACCACAGGACCGGCAAAAAATGGAAGACATTTTGAAAAAAGAAAAGGCTTATGTTTGTGCTCAATTAGAACGAGTATCGAGAAACTAAGTTAGCACAGCAAACAGGAGTCAGCTATAGGTCAGCACACAAAAATACGAAAATTGTTGAACTTTCTGACCTGCAAAACACCAGAAGTGAAGCCCCCATCCCTAAAAAAAATAAATAAATAATAATAATAATAATAATAATAATAATAATAATAATAATAATAATAATAATAATAATAATAAATAAAAAAAAGGCGGGGTCCCCCAGAGGCCACAGTGCCGCGGATATCGAGCCCGGTAAAACTGATGGCCCTCTAACCAGATATATAATAAAACGTCAAATGAAAAGTTGATGAAGGCTTGATAACAAATGCTTATTACGCATATAGAAGAAATAAGTTGCATTCATGTTCCGATCCTTGCTGCTTGCTTTTTTTCAACCATGATTCACCATCAATACTGTCCTTCACTGTCGCGTACTACAAGAACAAATGTTCGAAATTGGTGTTGTGTTCTTGCATGGTAATCTCCACTCGCGGACAACGAACGAGGATATATTCTGCAGAAACTCACTGAAAGGCGGCAAATATGCCCTATAGCTCGATCAATGATTTTTTCCGGAACCTGAGATCAAGAATAAGGTGACAGACTGGCTACTGTCAAAGCCCAAGGACTTCACTGAAGACATATAAAGACCTCCAAATTGCCGGTCATAATCTCCAGAGAGAATGTATGTGTTATTATCACGGAAGTTCGTAATCTTTCATTTGACCATATCGAAACCAGGGTCGTTTGTATAGTTAGATCGCTTTTTCATTTGAAAATTACTGTGCAAAAATTATTCAGCCGATCTACAGAAGTGCTTAGTGCTTCAGAAATCTCCCGTACTTGAGTCTCCGATTGCTCAGCACCATGTCATAGATTTTTTAAAATAATTTCCAAAACCATTATCTCGACAGATGTCCGTTCCGGTCCGCATCGCTTGTGCTCATTCAGTTACACCGTTCTAAGCGAAAGTGCAACTTCGCCGAGTTTCTACGGCGATGCCTCAAAAAGCAATGTTTTATTAACACACAAAATTCGTCTTTCTGCATTTAGAACGTTTGTTTACAAATTTAAGCAGGGAAAGAAAAAAAAAACAGTTTTTGAACACAGAAGCTTCGTAATTATTTATGACCATTGCATCATCTCTCAACAGTTACCAAGTTGTCAAGGTAACGCTGAAAAAAATATAGTGCTATTACCTTGTGGGTATACACGGGTTTATCGAACAGCCTTCATGTCAATATTTCATACCAACATATTCTCATTTCTTTGCACTGAATGTGCTTATCAACGTCAATAGACGACTATAAGAAAATGGTAAGTGCCGTATTTACGCGAATCTAAAGCCCATCTTTTTGATCAAATTTAGTATTCAATAATGAGGTGCGCATTAGATTCGAGTGCAAATTAGTTCCATAGTTCGCCGGTAACTTCATTCAAATTTGTCGTTTACTACATCAAATGCTTTGCTGTAATTCTCGACTTTGTTACATTCATTGATAGCCATTATTGCTTAGAGCGTTTGGATAGTAGAGAGTCACGAAATGGAGGCAAACAGAGAACATTTTATGATCTACTTTCAAGCTAAAGTAATTCTTTGCTGAAGAAAATGATAACAGAAAGACAGGAAGAGAGTTCAATGTAGCTGAGAGCAACGTTTGCTTGTGGCGGCAACAGAAATTGACATTATTTGTAACTAAAGCTAGTAGGAAGAAATTCACTGATCCTCGCAAAGGAAGACATCCTGACATTGAAGAAAAAGTTTTGGAATTCGTACATGAAAGGAGGAAGAACCAGCAACCTGTGACAGTGACACCTTAAGAAATAACTTTTTCTTCTTTGACCTACGCCAACTGCCCTGATAACAGCACGAGTGATGGATTTTGTCCTACGTGCTCCAAGATATAACAATAGTCCACTTATAAATTCTGTGTTCTGATCGTTTTATGAAGCGGACGGGCTTATCTCTAAGTCGCCGTTCAACAATATGCCAAAATCTTTTTCTATGATTTTAAATTTAAAATTTGGGATGCGCATTACATTCGATGGCGCATTAAACTCGCGTAAATATAGTACTTGCTACTGTATTCTTTGACAGCTGCTCTAACGTGCTTTTTTTCAAAACGGTAGTTTTCACATGAATGATCTTAATTATAAAATAGTTTTAAAAATAAATTACTGACTGAGAATATCCCCCAAAACTACGACAATCGTACATCGTTCACTCTA
The DNA here is from genome assembly GCA_030762175.1 of Metallyticus violacea. Lineage (NCBI taxonomy): Eukaryota > Metazoa > Arthropoda > Insecta > Mantodea > Metallyticidae > Metallyticus > Metallyticus violacea. The sequence goes on from CM060841.1 coordinate 79,565,707, forward strand.
CTGCTAAACTAAGCAAGGCAACCAATAACTCACGTGTTGTACAGAACAATGTCTGGCTGCCAGATCTCGTGGTCTGCCACGTGCAGCAAATTCAGACCACCGTAGTCAGTTTCGTTCCACTGTAATTTCTCATCCACCCATGCCTGTAAAGAAATATAAAACAAATTTCCTTACAACTCTCTTAAAAACCTACTAAAAATCAACAATATCTGGGATAAGGACTATAGCCTATTCCCGTTCCAAACAGTACACTCAACTTTGATCATCTTCCTGGATCCCAGTGCTCTTGAGGTCTATATTGCAGTGAACTACGAGGAACCCCTTGGAGAGACGGGGATAGAAGTATCCATCAGCCTGTTTTTCCTCAGAGTTCCTTTCGGAGGAGGTTCTATAATGGTAAAGAGTGGCTCATAATCCAGGCTCATGCTGATCTTATCATCGAAGGCAGGTCCTCAATGCCCAAAGATGCATTCTAGGGATTCTCGCTTGACAGGAAGCCATATTGCTCCAATCATCAGTGAAAACTTCAAATGATGTGTCATATGCTCAGTCCCATATTGCTCGAGTGTCATGCAATATGTTGATGCAATAGGACATTAATTAGCTGTCACTCCCATATGAATTAGAAGCAACATATTAATTTATATGTAGCTTTTCTATTTTAATCATGATTGCAGTGTCATTTTTATTTCTTGTACACGTGTTGCATTTTGTGTATGGAGTTATTTTCTTACGAGAGTACTGAAGCACCTAGCTATTAAAAATTGACCTGACGATGAGGACAGAGATGCCTGTTGCCTATTGTAACAACATTTTGTATAGAAGACCCCAAGCAAAACTGGCCGCTATTACTTGGAGAATTCTAAAGCAGGATCTTAGTAAAGAAGTTTCCTTTGTATCTTGTTAGACAGAGATTTGCTTTTATCATATTTAGGTAAGGATAAGCGTAATAAACATATTTCAGCTACGGGGGTGAAATGACAGGCTGATAGTCTCTTGAAGGGGAAAAGCTAACTATACATGTGTGTGACATGCTGAGAGTCACGTAGACATGATAGCCAATAAGCGAGAGATGAGAAGGACATTATCCGAGTTCAGTATCCAATAGATATTCTTAAATGTGAAATTATATTCTAGATCCTTCTTAAATGATATTTTGGAAGAACAAAGGTAGCTTCGGGAGACTGATGGACTGCCATATAAGCTTGTAATTATGCGGCTCAGCATCAGTTCGGTTCAGTTGTTGCATCAGCTCTGAGTTATCAGTTCAACTCAGTTTCAATTGGATTAGAGAGTCAGAAATCTTTCATCAATATTTCCGGGTAGCGTTGCGTCAGTTGTAACAATTTTATTGAGTTAACAGTAGGAAGTTTCGTAGTTATCAAAGTGCGTCAGGGCGTCAGTGTATGGTCCTCATAGTTATGGCAAAAGTGGCACATCTAGCAGTTTAATTCTCCAAGGAGTAACGATTGGTTTCTTAAAGTGGAATAGACTTTGAACAATAAATTGTGTTTCGTCTCTTAATATAATAAATCTTGTTATTCTCCTCAACTCCTTTCCCTGTGGTCTCCGGATTACAAAAAGTTTAGCAAAGAAAACAAGAGCAATTGTAAGTCAGAGGAAAATCATCGGAGAGGAGAGAAATTAAAACATCAACCCTGAGAATCCATAATTAAATAATTAATTATAATCCTTCCATAATTTTCCCTCCATCCTTACATTTAATTCCACCCTCTTATAAAAAAAACCGGTGCAACTGGCCAACACCAGGTCCAGATTTAAATCCCATTAAACACCTGTAGGACATGCTTGGACAAAGAGTTTGTAGTAACATCGAAATTCTTCAAGATTTGAGGAGAAGTTTGATTAAAGAATGGAACCTCATTCCTCAGGAGGATCTCCTTGGACTTATAGACGCCATGTCTGGTCGTTTACAGGCAATGATTCGAGCAGGAGGTGAAATCATACACAATAACTATTCCATATATACTTATTCAAAACAGTTCACACTAGGATAAAAATAATAGCGATTTTATTTAATAATTTAATAAATAAAAATGTTACAGTCATCAATCGTTTTACAAAAGGGTTTTCTACTTTTTTTCTGCATCGGCCTATTTTTTGTGCCATCATTATAGTTATGAATCCCTACCATGACTCAACGGACACACTGTATATTAAATTACCCCACCATGATGAAACAACAGTGTGTTATCAATGTTTCATAACAAGTTCGAAGTAACTGTTATCCACTTACCATTCTGACCCAGCCATGAACCGTCATAACTGACTTCAATTCATCCTGAAACAAATCGTAAACAGTAGTGTCTGTTAAAAATGTAGCATAATATAAAAGCAAACACACTTGTATTATTTATATAAGCATTTTGATATGAAAATGTCAGTCAGCAGGAGCTGTGTAAACTAAGCGAATTCCTTAGCAAGTAGAATTGTGAAGGTTATTACAGAATGCTAGAGCAGAGAAGTTACATATTAAATTTACAGAAATTGGGAGGAGTCAATGACTCGTGTCGGTCCTGGTGGTGTAGTGGTTACCATACTTGCCTCCTACACCCAAGCACGCGGGTTCGAACCCGGCCAGGACCGATGGACCAAAATCCTAACTATGGCTTACTTCGGAAAAGAAGTAAAGTTGTGGGTCCCGTGTTGTACATTTACGGCACGAAAAAGAACCTCAAGCCTGAAAGAAGAAGCCTCTGAGCAAAATTTGTCGGCCGTTTCACGCTTTAAATAGAATGGGACGCTGATGACCTGAGATGTTAAAGAGCGCCCGTAAATCAATCAATCAATCAATCAATCAATCAATGACTCGAGTGTCAGGATATAATGATACCGCTAGAGCGCTTTTTAAATTTCGGTTTTCATGTTGACTGATACTCTAAATAGTTCAATTTCCTCAATTATCATTAAATACTTTTATTATTTTATTTAAATGGTATATAAACATTTTTGTTGAGAAAAAGCGAAAATGGCGGCTGCTAGAGCGATTTTTAAAATACACCTTTAAGGTACTCCTAATAGTCCAATTTTTCTGGTTAACTACTCGACAAATGGTTTGTTTTTTGATCGTTATATGCCGAGTTTCGTTGAGTAAAAATTAAATTGCGGCCACTAGAGCGTTAACAGACAGACACATATATATTTGTTCATTTTCATCACGTGACCAAGAGCCAAGCTCGAAATATAGTGTGATTTTAGTGTTCAATTTTACGGTTTTTAGTGTGAAATTTTATGTGAATCTTTTTATATTGCACTCTGAGTGTTTTTATGAGTATATATATATATTTTTCATCGTTATTTTTGGTGCCTAGTAAGTAGAACTGATTTTGCAAAACTCTTTTCAATAGCTGCATTCCTTCGGAATTCGCTAAAATGTTTGGATCGTTTTGTCTGTTTCATCACTTCGTAGCAGTCTTTGTTTACTTTCAGCCTTCAGAGTGCCTTGCATTTTTTTTTTTTTAACGGATTGGCATTATCTTTGATGAACAGGAAGAGAGTAATGACCGACATATCTGCTACGTCTCTTCCAAACAAAAACATTCACGTCAAGTGGCCATTGTGTGAGGCTAAACTACCAGCTCTTAAAATGCAAGGCCTGATTAAACTAAGTACACTACAAGAGAACTGGGCGCCATGCACTTGGGATTTTATTTGATATCAGTATTAATTAATTTTTGTTCACGTATGTGCGCCGCTCATGGGGCATTTTTAAATTTGTAGTCTCTGCAGAGAGGAATTCTGGAGGTAGTCACTTGTTTACGCTGTCCCCCACAGTTCATCGCTTAATTTCCTGTATATTTATTGCTTAATATATTTCTATTTATTTAATTACAAATATATATTCATTTCCCATATATGAACCAATTTATATATATATATATATATATATATATATATATATAAATAAAATGCACAGAGGCGTTTAATTTCTTGCACTACATCAATATTATAGGGTGTTAACTTCAATAGTCCTTTAGCCTTTCGAACAGAGAAAACCGCCATGGGTAGCCGAGGTCGTTAAGGCGCGGACACGTGAGCGGGAGGTCTGGGGTTCGAATCCCGCCAGGACAGTTCTCCCTCACTGAGGTTTTTTCCAGGTTTTCCTCAGTGCTCATTAATGGCTAATGCCGGGCAGGTACCCTAAAGTTAGGTCTGGAACGTTTCCTTCCTTTAAAAAAAATTCTTTCCCAATTTTTCATTTCATTTCATGTATCATCAGTGTCCACCGTCTCTGGCGCCTCAGTAGTAAAAGCGGGCATTAAACACTATTAAATAAAAAAAAATAAAAAAAAAACAGAAGAATAAGAAATTTCCGTTTGCTGAGAAAGAAGTCGACAGGAATTTTAGCGGAACGTTCCAGAGCATGTCAATGTTTTCTAACGTTTCGTCTGGGTGTACTGTACGTGCCCTATGTACGCTTTTTATCAAGAAGACTTCTCTCTCTTGAAACAATATCCGTACATCACAAGCATATGTCTCTAAGCATGTACGAATCGTAAACAAAATAGATTGGGGGAATAGAATATCGGATTTGAGTCATACACACACGCGCGCGCGCGCGCGCTGTATTACGCTGCCTAATGAATACTTAATACACCGCCATACAGCACAAGAAGACGTTCTTAGAGTTAAACTTCTACTAACTTCCCCTCCGACTTTAAAGCGTGGAAACGAGAAGAGAACTTGCAGAGCTCGATCACTGCACGTGGAATGGTCCAGTATAATGCATCCAGGTATAACAACAGTAAAAGAATAACGAAAGCTTGTCCTAATGCGAGATAAAGATGTCTTTTTAGAGTAATATCAGGAATGTGTGAAAAATGTTTTTGTTTCATAAGTTGTTAAGGAAATAGCTTATGTTATGTATAATTCACCATAGAAGCGCGGCTGTAACTAGCAACCAATGGCGTGCTTGCCCATAGCTAAAGTGCCTCGCGCACAGATCAGCGTTTCATCTCTATCATCTTGCACTCATTAACGTAGATTTATTTTGTTCATACCACAAGGAAAAATGCAAAGAAATAATGCTTCATTACACAAGGAAAAATTTGCAACCAGGAAAATACCACCAGTTATATCAGCAGATGTTCGCCATTACCCATATGATAACCGTTATGCTGGTCTGGGTTTTCCCACACTAACAAGTCCTTGATGCAATTATGTGGCTAGTATTAGTCTGTATGTTTAAATATTTATAGCTTTGGATACAATTTTTTTCTTATTCCATGTACAAGCTAATATTTGAATCACATATGGGGTTGGAACAAGCTGCAGACCTAGATTCAGCGAGGACATGTTTTGCTGTGGAGGGGCACAGCGAAATGCGGAAATAAGAGGGAATTCGGGGCCTACAGCAAGATCATAGAGTGTAAAAACAAAGTTGGGTTTTGCTGGCTAAGAATTATTCGCGGAAACCAAATTTTAATTAAGGCATAGTGCTATCGTGAGATGGTAGGGAACAAGACATGGGCATCCATGGACTGGAAACAATAGGGCTGCGGTCCATTTGGATGACTGGTCAGGGGAATAGAAAGAGTGCGAGAAGGAGGATTAGGAACCTCTTGAGGGATAGGGATAGGCTGCAGGCAATTGCACGATGCAAAGAGATGATTTCGCTGGAAGTACAGTCGGCACTAATATTTGAACGGGGGATGAAGCAGTATTACTAAATCCACTAGGGGTATAACGAATGATTAATATCATCTGTGAGGAGGTGGAATCATGGATACATACTGACTGAATGTAAAGGTACGGAAGAATGGAGTGAAAAGTATCTACTGCAATGCAAACAGAGTGAGATAGTCGTGTTGGGTTTTGCTGGCAGGCACGGAAGAAGAGGAGAGATTGAGTAAATTTCGACTGAAAGTGAGACAGCTCAGGTCTGAAAAGGTTTATAATCAGGAAGTAAGTTGGGGGAAACAAATTGATTGAATTCAGCTGTGTGTCATTCATGATGGGCTTTCTTTCTATTTTATATGTACTTTTTATATTTTAAAGATATTCTTGCACTTCTTTTACATTTATTCTTATTTTATTCGTTTATTTATTACTTTTATAATACTTCCTTACTATATATATGTTTTACAGCTTATGTGAAATATCAAATTTAACATCTTGTACTAAATTAAATATACCTAGCGCATTATAAAAACACATATGCGCCTGTTGAAGTTGTACTGTATACTGTCACTGTAATAAATACGCTCACACATAAATATATATATATATATATATATATATGGGATTTTAATTCCCGTCCACTGTTTACTACATCACCACATATTTTTCCATTGCAACTGCATAAAATATTTTCAGTATGAGAATATTTCTAATGTCATTTAAAGTTACCTCTCAAATAACATTGCTATTGTATATCTAATTAATGTTTTAAAAATGACATCAACACACTACATCTATCTTTAAACCACTTTCATAGTACAGGTTTCACCGCCACGGGTAACCGAGATCGTTAAGGCGCGGACTCGTGAGCAGAGGTCTGGCGATCGATTCCTACCAGGACCGTCCTCCCTGACTGAGGTTTTTGCAGGTTTCGTTTCTTTCCATTAAAAAAATCTTTTCCAGTTGATCATTTCATGTATCATCCGTGTCACACTCCTGTGGTGCCCCAGTAGTTAAAACGGGTGTTAAACACTATTTAAAAAAATGGTACAGATTTTAGAGCCATATTCACAACAATTAGTAGAAATGCTCATTGAGTTTACAAAATTCTTTAGGGAAAAAGTTCATGTTATCTATTATTGTTAACGATTTTCACAAAAACTATGAGCCACAGTGGGAGAAAAGTTTTGTTTTTTTTTGTAGAAAAAATATCACAAACTGATATAATTAGATTTTTCATTACAGCTGATGCACATTAAAAAAAATAGTTTTTGAAAAATATTTACCTATATTTGTATACTTACTAATTTTATAAAATAATGTTACTCAATGTTGCATACCGTTACAGGTGGCCGAGGTCGTTAAGGCGCGGACTCGTGAGAGGGAGGTCTGGGGTGCGAATCCCGTCAGGACCGTCCTCCCAGACTGAGGTTTTTTCCAGTTCATAACTGGCAAATGCCGGGGAGGTACCCTAAACCTAGGCCTGGAATATTTCCTTTCTTTAAAAACATTCCTTTCCTAATATATCATTTCATTTCGTGTATCATCAGTGTTCACCGCCTGTGGTGCCTCAGTAGTAAAAACGAGCGTTTAACACCATTAAAAAAATCAATGTTGCATTTCTAAATTCAAACTGTTTTAATACACAAGGAAAAGCATAAAAATGTTCACATCATTTGGATGAATAGTTTTTGAGAAAGAATATTACACGAGAAAAACTTAGTTTGCAGAGAATGTCAAAATAAATAAATAAATTAAAAGGTTGTAGCTTGTAAAATAATTTTTCTTTTCTGAAATTATTGTTAGTCCGCTGCTTCATAATTATGTTTTTTTTTAATCACCCTTGCTCTTGGTAGCTCTTTTTTCTTAGTAAATACTCGTCTCGTTTCTACGTAAATCGTATCTTTTGAATCATGGTCCCATGTTCTTTGAAAACATAAGAAATTCAGAGCAATACGCGTATCAAAAAACGACCCCGTCTTTTCAAGCACTGACAGATTACCAAAAGAGAAATGCTCACTTCATGTACGATAACTTCACTGCTCACACTACCAATGATTCAATGCCAAATATTGATTTCCTATTTTAAGACAAGATAATGAGCGGTGGGTTGTGGCCTCCGCTGTCCCCCAATTTAAATCCTTCACATTTTTATTTATGGGGAAAATTAAAAGATGTAGTATACGAAAATAATCACCATACTCTTGAGAAGCTTAGGAACCTCCAGCAAGAAACTGAAAACTTTCAAAAGAAGAACTCCGCCGTATTACCAGTAATGTGTTCCGCATGTCTGCGAGCATCTGCTGTAAGAAAAGGTACGTTATGGTGTATGGTTTCTGACGTTCGAGTTTGCCCCGTGTAACTTGCAAATGCCGTGCGGGCTACAGGGTTCAGTCACATTGCTAAAAGAATACTTTGCAGTTAATCGAAAGCGAGCTTTCTTGCAGCAGAACAAATGAGATATTCCATACCGCTGAAACTATGCCCGGGAAAATGCTAGGAATTAGATGGAGCTAAACTCCTAAGACATGGTCGGCTACAAACAGACAGATGAAGGCACTACAAATAAGCCAAAGGAAAATGAAACGCGGGATATTTGGAATTACAATAAGGGACAAAATCTCCAACGAAGCCTTAGTCCAAATAACATCAACGACAGACATCGCAGAAACAGCCGCCAGACTGAAGTGGAAATGGGGAGGCCACATAGCAAGGATGCAGGACGACAGATGAACGTATAAGACTATCATGTGGGACACGTGCTTGGATAAACGACCCAGGGGCAGGCCAAGATGGAGATGGGGAGACTTCTACGTGGCATAGGCAGGTACACAATGGTTTAGAAAAGCAAGAAGCAGGAATACATGGAAAACTATTGAACGTCAACTTCACAAACAGTGAAACCTGATCAACAAAAGTGTAACAAAGTATGCATACAGGTTAATACTACTGCACAGGACCCTAATAAGAATTAGCTAATTGCATTAACGAATAAGACTTGTTTATTATTATTATTATTATTATTATTATTATTATTATTATTATTATTATATCACTTCCATACCTACGATATAGCCCGGATGCCTTCAGATTAATTTTTTATATCCATCGTTCACTGCTTTCATGAAACAAATTACTTAGACTTTGAACTTAACTATGAGCGTATGTTTTATTTAAAACAGAAGTTATCTACGAGACAGTTTCGGCATCTTAATGCCAAACGTCTTCGGTTCCTTAATTGCCACTCTGTCCAGTGTTACGGCAATTCACTGGCAACATTACTGACTCGTCTGAGCCTCTTTACTATGCTGTTGAAAAACATCCACGTTGCCTAAACGTAATATATAAATTGACGTTTATTTGCCTGACTCACACTTTGCCAAGCCTCAATGAGAATCTCCCAGCAATGAAAACACATTTCCCCCTCTCTACCTCTCCTCCATAACACATCGTGAACTAAGCCCATTGCTGATGCTAATCCGTTTTGGAGTCTGCAGCACGTCTTTTAGTGGTGTTAAATGCTTGCTTCGGGTCGCAACTGAACTAAATTCATGAGTAAAAATTAAAATAAAATAGTGGGAAATATTAGAAGAATTATTTGTGAAACTGCGGCTTTATTAAGTGTTAAAATATTTTATTATAATATATTTTTGTTAATAATAACCACTCTAACAATGATTTTAGCACTACAACAATAATACAGCTACTCTTGCTGAGCCAGCTCGCATGGTTTAGTTCCCTTTTTATCCCGCACTTCATCAGACTGCTTGCATCTCAGGATTTATGTGATCTTGAAGACTTTGATAGAGTTTTACTGCATTTCTCGATATTTCTTCACAAACTGGAAGCATTTTTAGATCGCGGTGCAGATCTTTATTTCGGATTAACCAAGAGTCATTTACATCCCTGGAAATTATTTATTCTGGAATATCTGCATCTTTGGAAGGCATATGTTCAAACAGGTTTCGATTCCTGTTTATAAATAAACAGTTTATTTTATATTGAAAGTTTTAAATTACGAGGGCTGATTGAAGTGTGGTAAATTTCAATGAAATGGTGGGAAAATTTTTGTTAAGCGGCATGACTGTTGTTAAGTTAAATTCTTGTTACGGTTTTGTTCCAATTTTCAAACAGTTCTTTGTTGACAGCTATCTTAAGTGATCGATGTAACACTTTTCATGGAATTAGACGAAGACGATAACTTTTCAATTTTAAAAAACTGGACTGCGGTGCAGATATAAGCTGAACTCTGTCGGTCCTGGTAGTGTAGTAGTAACCGTTTTTCGGACACATAGTCCTAAGGACGGCTTATTTCGGAAGGGAAGTGAAGCCGTGGGTCCCGTGTCGTACATTTACAGCACTATAAAAAACTTCAAGCCTGAAAGAAGAGGCCTCTGAGCAAAATTTGTAAACCGTTTCACGCCCTGGTTTGAATGGAATGCTGACGACCTGAGAAGTTAAAGAGCGTCCGTAAATCAAATCAACAAATAAGCTGAACTGAAGGAAGTTCAAGGGGATTCAGTTCCAGGACCTAATACCATTTATTACCGGATAAGTGAATTTAAACGTGCCTGTTCTAGCCCTACAGGAGATGCATGTTCTGGACGCCCGCTTGAGGTTTTTTTCTGCAGAAATTGTTCATAAAAATTCTTGGTATCATGATAGAAGACTGTCGCGTAAAGATTCGCCAGATTGCTTAGATGGTAGGCATCTCATATGAACGGGTACATAATATGCTGCATTTCAAAATGTTGTTTGGAAAAGTTACAGTATAATCCGAATTACTTCTCACGTTCTTCTGTAGCAGTATACGAAACTTAGATACGCCACCATACCCCGGAGACTAAACGGCAGTCAAAGTGATGAGTTGGCTAAAGTGAAAGTGCACCGAAAAAAGCTAAAACTGTTTTGTCGGCGGGAAAAGTGACGACAAACTTTTATTTGGGGGAGGGGGATCACAGGGCATCATCATGATTGACTATTTGGAAGAGGGTAAAACAGTGACTGGCATTTATTAGTCTGTTTTAATTGTGAGTTGAAGCAGCAGCTACATCAAAAAGTTCCTCCACTAGGACAATGCGTCTGCTCACACGACGGCCGTTGCAATAGCAAAAGTGAACGTAGAGGGCTTAGAAATAGTATCCCAATGCAGATTTGCCCCATGTATCTGTTTTCTCTTTCCTTACCTAAAAAAATTAACTTAGGGAGGATACGTTTGTCGACTGAAGAGGTTTTCTGTGCTGTAAATGAATATTATGAAAAGATAAATATTTTAAATGCAACTGCATATTTTCTTAGAGCTAAAATTTTAATGAAAACCGCTTCATTCACTCTACTACACAAATCAAAATTTCCATATACAGTACGCACCATTTCAACATGTCGAACGGTCAATCCCATACGAACCACGGTAGTGTTGGTGTGCTGTGCTGGCCTCGCAAATTTGTCATAATTCAGCAGCAAATCTCTCTTGAGACGGTCTGTCCAGGTAACATTCCATGCTCCAGGAGGTCTCGGGGGCAGCGACCCTCCTCCTCCTCCTCCACTTTCTTCTGCAACAGTCCGTCACACACTGCAAGCATTGTGCCATCAACAGAACTGGCATATTTTATATGCTAAGCTTAAAAATGTTGAAATGTTTATGTTACACCCGGTACTGCACAGTGCATATCGCACAAGAGAGGATGAGAGCAAATCTGACAGTAAAAAATGTATGTCAATCAAAGGTTTGAAACAGTTTCTCCCATCCGCCCCCACCAAAATATAATAACCATGTGTATTTATGCAAACCCAATCATCATACCTTGGCATTGTAATTAATAATAATGTATATGTATAATTAACTGCGTCTCGCGGCGTGTAACTCAGGGCTGCTTGACCGCATCTGGACTTTGACTGAATGAGTGCTGAAAACTATACACTGAGTACCTCAGCGGGACGACCTCTTCCTTTATACATTAAATTCCAATAAAAAATCTTTGCACAGGAGAGACCAAAAAGTCACTTTTTTGGTCTCTCCTAATGCTGCTACGTTCCTAGATATAAACATTTCTTTATGCAATGGCTCTTTTCTTATGTCCCTTTACATTGAGCCTACCAATTTACAGCAGTATCTTCATTTTGATAGCTGTCATCCCTTGCATACCAAAAGATCGATTCCTTTTTCTCTTTGAATCCGTGGTCACTGTCTTTGTACCAACTTTTCAACTCTTCAACTACGAAACCACTACAAAACAAGCATCGCGACAAATCGCTTCAAGATTGATGCCCAACCTGGGGGGCAAATATGCAGAGACATACCATACCATCTCAAAATTTGGCATCCAATGTGACTACCATACCAAACCGCTTCATAATTTCGCTCACCAACGTGGAGTCAACAACAACACCACCATCCCAACAAAACCGCTTCAGGTTTTAACTAAGAATCGGACATTTCGATCCTCAAGTCTTAATAAAAGGGGTCCAGATTAAATCTTCACGCTTTTTACGTTATTAGAATATTTTTATTCAACTCTAAAAACTGTTAGCACTTTAGAACAATTAGTTTTTACTGTACTGACTTCCAAAAGAAGAGCTCACTTACAGTATGCAATCTATTTACGAGCGAAGTGTCATTAGCGCTGTAATCTTGAGTTTACCCAACATTTGTGTGTTTAATCTTTATTGACAAGCTGCAGCATTTCCTATTTGAACTGGATGCTGTCTGCGACGTAATAGCCGATCACCAATAATGCGGCCGAAGGGCCAGCCTATCTTGAGCAAGGGTAATAATAATTTTTGAAGTAATTGTCAGGAAAACATGATGGGCCTTTCATGGTAATTTTCATTGCTTTGGGCTTGACTCGGTTGCTTAGCCTGCCCTCTTCTGTGGTTTTAGTACCTGAAGTTTTCTTTCACACGATATCATTTTAATATATTTCGCTATTTTCACTGTATTGAGATAATATGTAACGCTGTAATTATTTATTTAACAGTAAATTGCACTTACTATAGCTTTTATTTTTAAAACTCGTTCTTAAACTACCTTAATCATATTTTAGTTTACCCGGGACCGTAGATAGGTTGGTAATGCATCGAATATAACTGTTTTCCCTCTCTTTTTAGATAATTGTCAAGTGCAGCGGAACGGCTGCTTTATAGAGAGAGTGATGTACAAAAGTCAGTGAAACGCCAAGAATTCATTTCAAGAAAGAATGATGATGATGATGATGATGATGATGATGATGATGATGAATAGTGTTTAACGCCCGTTTTTGCTACAGAGGCACCACAGGCGGTGAACACTGGTGATACATGAGATGAAATGATATATTGGGAAAGGATTTTTATTTTTGAGGAAGGAATCGTTCCAGGCCTAAGTTTAGGGTACCTCCCCGGCATTTGCCATTTATGAGGACTGAGGAAAACCTGGAAAAAACCTCAGTCAGGGAGGACGGTCCTGGCGGTATTCGAACCCAGACATTCCGCTCACGAGTCCGCGTCTTAACGACCTCGGCCACCCGTGGCGGTAAGAAGGAATAATGTGTGTGTACAAAAGGAAAATTGAGTTTATATACAATGTGTCTTAGAAGTTTGTATACCCTGTACTTTACCAGTTTCTTATTAGCATATCATATTTTATATTGTAATTATTAATATTATTTTTAATTTTTTTGTTATTGTTGGTGTATTATTAACTTAGGTCATTCCATCATCATTTTGTTAGTTGAGTTGCCAGACACATTTTCGTTTTCTGTTGAAGAAAGGTTAGACGCAAGTGTATGGATACACGAAAGTCCTCACACAGGAGAGACAATTAGCATCATATGAAAACAATTTAAGGAACGGCTTAATAAGCCTCCACTGACAAAAGGGACAATGACAAGACCAGGAAAGAAAGGCGTTTATGATACGAAGAATGAAAGACTGATCGAGAAGTGCAAGAAAGAAGCGTCTGGAGACGTGCTGAAGTTGAGGGTCAGTTGAGTGCTCGCCCGTAAAATTCATTCGCAAATGAGCTGCTGAGCTTGAAATTTCGCGATCGACTCTTTTTCGATTACATGAAGGACTTAAAGGTGAGGCCGCATCGTCCGACCTTCATTAATGAGCAGATATGAACAAGCGTTTTGATACAGTCGGTCTCTTCTAGCAACATTCCAAGGTCCAGTGTCATATACCGCAGCACGCGAAAGAGAAATGTGGTTATTTGGTCGAAGAAAATTCCTCAGTTCCCTTCCGAACTTGAACACAACCTATCACATGTTATGATGGCAGGAATAAAATCGCAGCATCTCTTTGGACCGTATTTTTATGGGCCTGTGGATGCTGTATCATATTCAAATGCTGAACAATTTGCTCATCTCCTAGCTTGAAGACGCAGGACTAATGGAAGAACTGTGGATTCAGCAAGACGGAAATCCAGCACACTTTGTTCTTATCGTTCATGATTTGTTAAACCATAAATTCCCTGGACGCTAAATTGGATGTTGGTTCCCAACATTTCCACCTCCACTCCTATGGGATCCACGACACGTGGTAACTCGTTGTGAGGTATTATAAATATGAAGGTTCCTGCGCATCGCTACGGAAAAAACGCTGAACAAACCCATTCCAGCATTCTCTTAAGCGATTAGAGGAAATCTCGGGAAAAACCAAGGCCAGGATGGATAGCCCCAAGGGATTTGATCCCTGGCCATCCCGAATGCGAGTCCCAAGCGTTAAGGCTTGAGCCTATTCCCTCGGTGATAATATGTAGCCTGCTCCATATTATCATAACAATTCCATAGCTTATCCTAACCTCAAAAGCGATTCTAGAGGCTATCAAACATCAGCCACACTTGATAACTCCCCTAACTTTCCAATGTTTGTTTCCCCTACACTATCCGAGATCAACGTTGATGTCTTTCATTTTTTCACCGTTTCTCTTCTTCCTGTAAAACTTCTGCGCCCCTCATACACTTGTGTCTTCGAGAGCTTCTTGTCCTCAAACTGTGCTCTTAATCTTTGGAAATTTTTGCGAATTTTATGCTTTCCCTTGCCAAAAACACAACAACGCATTGCGCAAACGAAACGGCTGTGCGAGGCAAACCGATGCCCCCCCTCCTTTCTCCTAAAATGCTACATCTGAAAAGCAGGCCTCGCTCAGTACTACTACTACTTTTAGTTTGTATTTGATTTACCTTTGTATTGTTGCTTATTATAGTTCAAGGTACAACTAGACGTTGAACTCTAAATATGCCTATAAGCAGCAAAAATAGTTAGATCTGGATAGTTTATACATAAATTTTGCATTCTCCCATTAGTCCAAAGTTAGACTCTAGTATTACAATTACTCCGCATTAACTTAAAATCTTGAAGCACCCCGTGGTTTACCTAACATTTTTAACTTAATCAAGGAACGTTTTGGGAACTGTCCATAGCAATGGTTGGAGCTGCAATTTTCTTCTCTCAATTGTTTCATTTGCGGCGTTTCTGACGTCACCGAAAACTTGTCTAGCTATCTGCCAACCAATTGAGTATATGTCTTATAAAGTTTAGGAACGCTGTGATCTCTGTTTTGCTTTTAGATTCAAAAAGCTCAAATGTAATATTATTGACAAGCTTTAATGAAATAAGGGGTGTATATTTTTATTATCTCTTCATTATGTTACGCTGACCAGAAATTGTTTTTCTTATAAACGATCTCTTCAGTTAACAGGCAATGAATAATTTGTTTACATTAGACAAAGGTGTTATTTTAAAGAATAATTTAAGACGAGTTTAAACAAATTTATTACATAATTATATTCAGTGCATATTCTCCAAATCTAACAAAGAATACACGATAGTAAAATAACAGTTTGTGTTATTCTTAAGATTATTTTTGAGAAAAGGTGTGAGACCTAATTTAACCAACACCTGATAAAATGTCAGGCAGAAGGTGAGGATGCTGTCAACAGCAATGAACCGTTCAGGAGTTTCAGTGATGGACATACGAAAGTTTTGAGGCACATTAAATTGGGACTGGGTAGACTCTCTCTGCCTGCTGCATCTTTCGCCACTCTCTACACACTTTCTCATCCGCAGAAACCACTTATCAAAGCTCCCCTACAACTCATTTTCCTCAAGGGTGTAAATTTCATTTTTAAATGCACAGGTGGAAAATCGCCTTCCTCGTAACCGATATTTTACCATTGGAAAGAGAAAATAATCGCATAGATCCAGGTCAGGACTGTAGCGAGGGTGATTTATGAATCAGACCTCTGTGTATTCCAGGAACTGGATGGTGATGTTAGCCGTGTGAGAGGAGGCGTTGTCACGGTGAAGCAGGATCTCCTTCATTCTTGTGCTTGGACGGCGTTCTCGGAGGTTGTGGAAAACTTTCGGCAGACAGACTGTGGTGTACCGCAGAGCAGTAACCGTCTTTTGCTCCTCCAGAGAAATTGTAATCACCATTTTCTTCTCTTCTTTCTCACGTTCATTGGTGTATCGTCATCTAGAAAGATCCAACTGCCGACTGACGCTTGGTCTCCGACTCAAAAAGGTAAATACATGTTACCAGTGATGACATCAGACACGCGCCTTGAGCTCCCTCCATTGAATCTTTGCAGCATTTCTTCTTCACACCATTTGACTCAGATGCCCTTTTGTGCCTCTGTCAAATTGTGAGGCACCCAACGAGAGGAATTCTCTGACAAGAAGATGGTGGTGAAGGATTTTTGATGCTGCTGATGATCCGATCTGGAAGGCTGCCTCGATGTCCTTATATATTACATGATTATTTTCGCGTAGCCTTTTTTCCACTGCGATAGTGTTTTTCTCAGTCACTGCCCACTTCTCTCGTCATCTTGCAGTGAAGTTTGGCCCCTTTCAAATTCCGCAAGCCCACAAACCAATGGGAATCTGTTGTCCTAGATGAAAAAAGGTCCCCAAAAGCCTACTGCACGCGCTCAAGGTTTTGGGACTCATTTAAACCACTTTTTAAACCATAAAGAATCATAGCTCGAAAGTGCTCTCTTTCCAGCCCCATCGTAGCGACTGGCTGCCTGTGCACCGAAGAGCTTGTTTACCCTCACACTATGGAATGCGTGAGTAGGGAGGATAGCTACTTGGTATCGTTTACTCGTAAGGGATGGAATTATCACATGCCACCTTCCTTTTAGGTGGGTCAGCATTCATTTTTCCTTATCTCAAAACTTTCGTTGTAATCCTCACAATAGCCTTGAAGATAATCTGCGCTCTGGATGATCTCCAACTACTTAAAATGAAGTTCTGTGCACTGCGTTCGAAAATGAGTCACTTATCAATACTCGTAAATTGCCAGGAAGGTTTGGTGTCTCCAAAACAACAGTAGCTATGCACCTACATCTCGACATCATGTTCAAAAAACGAAGAGTGGATTTATATGAACTTACGGAAGCTCAATTTCAGCAACGAGTTTATATTTATATTTAGAATCTCCAGGCCATTCGATTCTGGAAACACCTTGTTACATATGATGAAAAACGTCATTTATTCCGCAATTCTGAGAAAAGAATTCCGTGAGAAAGAACTTCAGTCGGTGGTTGATCAAAGCCGTTTTGCGTCAAAGGTGATAGATGCTTTGCTATGGTGGAATTTTGAAGGTGTTGACCATTTAGAACTGGTCCCAAACTGTCGTGAGGAGATCCTGAGTTGTAGTGCGAGCAATCGTAAAGGGTTTACGAAGTTTTAAGGTTAAGCTACTTGGCCTTAATATATGCACTGTGCTCGAAGTCGACATAAAATTTAGTTACGAAATTTCCATGTTACTAGTTCTGTTCAATAAAGAATGACCATAGTTTTTTTGACAACATATCCTTACAAATCCTCATAAATTGATTGTCTTTCTCAAAGTAGTCCCCTTTGGATGCAATGCACCTTGTCCCAGGTTTCTGCCAGCCTTCAAGGACATGCTGGATCGCTTTTGATGATGGAAAATGTTCTCACGAAGGCTCTCTTCAATATTTGGAAAAGGGAAAAGCCGCACAGGACTAAATCAGGGAGGGACTTAAAAGATGGTGATGGACACACTTCACATTGATTTTTGTTACATATTCAGCAATAACATTTGCGTTAAACGGTTGTGCATCATGATGGTGTAGCAACCAGATTGTTGCATGGGAATGGGGTCTCTTGTGAGTCATATGTCCTTGAAGAGTTCACAAGACATCTCTGTAGTATTGCTCAGTAACAGTTGTGTGTACAGAGGCACGACAAGCTGGTAAACCATTCCTTGAATGTCCAAAAAATAAGATTATTATAACTTTCCCAGTAAACAACCCTCTCCCCCCTTTTCGATCAAAACAATGTAGCCAAGTTTCAACTTCCAAGTTACCTTTGGAGGAAAAGTCGCATCTTCCTGTAACATACTCTTCAACTACTTGCATACCTACCCACTAATGTCCCTTTGTTCGGAAAGCAGCAGTCTTGCAACCCACTGTGCACAAACACGTCTCATATGCAACTTTTCAGTTACCAACATACGAGTGGCACACAGTGAAGTGTTCAAAATTTCTGAAATATTCTTAATGTGATTCAATGATCGTCTCAACAATGACAGCAACGTGTGAACGTTTTATTCCGCACAGGATCTACCCTCCTTTGAAATTGATGATTCCCTCTTGCAGCTGTTCTAAAGAAAAGAGCATACTCTCCAAAGCCTCCTGTAACGTTGTAAGTCCTCAACTAAAGATTTGTTGAGAAGAAAGCAGAATTTCAGAGCAACATATGGTTCGTCGCGGGTCACCTTTATTTTACTGTAAGAGGAACTGAACATGTCTCGACTTGTACACTTCTCAAATGCGGGAACCGGAAGTACAACAGTGAAACTAATATCACGTGTACATTACATATTAAGCTAACAAAAGATTGTAAAATTAAAGTTTTACAATGAAAAAATGTGTCTGTAGAAAAGTTAGAATCGTTCTTTAGATTTTTTGAGCAACAGCAGCAATTGTTCTTTGTAAGTACATGAACTTGCAAGACGATATTTTAGAAAGTCGACGCTTATTGCACAAGATATAACAGAAAAATAATAGCATGTCATCAAGATCCCAGCCCTAATTATAAGAAGAATTGGGTAAAAAATGGAATATCTTAATGGCAATCGGAAGATGGGTCACCATTAATGAATCATCATTGCTATCTTTATCATATACCAAGCAGAAATAAATACTGTGCTTATCGAATTTTCAAAGTTGCAGCATCGAGTCATAAATGTTACAAAAATGAAATATCGCAGGAAACGAAAGCTGTCTAATACTGCTTCGCAAGCATTACACTTAAGATTTTTATGGTTTTTCGTTAGCTAGACATCTGACAATGCAACAAGTGTTGACCTCGACATGTGAGATAAGGACGAGACTGCAGTCGAACTTTGGACAGTAACAAATGATTATCCACGCCTCGTTTTAGGTTAGAACCATGACCATTTAAATCTGCTCTTCACCCAAGTCAACAGTCCCAATGGAACAACAGCTTTAGAACTCTCTTTTCCGAAGTACTTCTATAATGCTTTCCTAAAGTTACATCTGCGAACAGATGCAAAGCCGCTTGGGCGGTATTCAGCGAAATAGTGGCGAACATGACGTTATGATTTCAATATTTATTTAATCAGTTCTGTTAAACAAAAAGCTAATTTGTAAACAGTGGTAATGATACATGAGTGAGTATCTGCTAAAAGAATAAATGTGTCTTTTTTTACCACTAATTACGAAAGCAGAAGGGTAGATACGTAATTTTATGTTAAAAGGACAGTAATAATTCAACTATAAATGAGTTTAAAATGCTATCCTGTGTGTTTTGTTTAAAGGTCAGATATTGACATTTACCTATTTAACAAATACCGTATTTTCGCAAATCTAAAGCGCATCTTTTTTGTCCAAAAGCAATATTCAAAAGTGTGGTGCATATTAGATTCGAGTGCCAATCAGTTCCGTGGCTCATCGGTAACTTTACTCAAATGTATCGTTTATTACGTCATAATGCTTTGCTGTCATTCTCGACTTCGTTACATTTATTGTTGGTCTATTATTGCATAGAGCGTTTTGAATACTAGGTTGTCACGAAATGGAGGGAAAACAGAGAAGAACATCTTATGATGCTACTTTCAAGCGTAAAGTAATTCTTTATGCCGATAAAAATGGTAACAGAAAGGCAAGAAGAAAGTTCAATGTAGCTGAGAGCAACGTTCGCTTGTGACGGCAACAGAAATTGACATTATTTACAACTAATGCTAGTAGGAAGAAAGTAGCTGGTCCTCGTAAAGGAAGACATCCTGACATTGCTGAAAAGTTTTGGAATTCGTACATGAAAGGAGGAAGAACGGGCAACTAGTGACCAGTGACACCTTAAGAAATAACTTTTTCTTCTTTGACCTACGTCAACTGTCCTGACAACAGCACCAGTGATGGATTTTGTCCTAAGTGCTCCAAGATGTAATAATAGTCCACTTATAAATTCTGTGTTCTGATCGTTTTATGAAGCGGATGGGCTTATCAAAGACGCCATACTACTACATGCCAAAATCTTTTTTTATGATTTTAAGTTTCAAATTTGGGGTATGCATTACATTTGATGGCGCATTACATTGGCGTATATACGGTAAATGTGCAACTGAGTTGGCAGCACATGTCACTCGATAGAAAAAAACCCATTGATAAATTTACATTATTGTAAATTTCAGACCAAAATAAAAATCACCCACTGTCCAGATTGCTTCCAGCATTACTAGCATAAATTGTTTAAAAAGATTCAACATTTTTTCCCTATAAGAGCACATACTTTCCTCTGTGTTATTTCAGCATAATTCAAAAAGATATATCCAGTGTACACTGTCCATCAGTTAAGAGAAACCATAATACATACTGATTTATATACCTAGAATTAACATATTTCTTTCTTTGTTTATTTAAAAGCGAATGATACTAGTCATACCTCAATGTAGTGTTTGGGAGATTATAACTTCTATAGAAAATGTTGAAAATATCCTCCCTCCTGCATAAGGCATAACTCAACATGTAGTTTCATGTTACAGTATCAATAACTTTATCTCCTGTGTAGTGCTGTGCTTCAGATCGCCCAATGTCTGGGTGTGTGTGGCGTAAACTTTGTCTTTTAAGTAACCCCATAGGAAGAAGTCCTGTATTGTCCAATCAAGAGATCTCGATGTCCACAGGTTCTTGGAGGATATCTGGTCGACAAGGAAACTTTCAATTAGCGCCGTGGATTGGTTTGATGTATGACATGGAGCGCCATCTTGTTGAAAATATCCATGACCCAGTTCTACATCGTCCAGTTGCTCAACAAACTTCATGAAAATCCAGCGGTACTCTGCAGTGCCCACAGTCTGATTAAAAAAAGTGTCCCACTATTCTCTGTGCGGACATTGCGCACCAAACCCCAACTTTAATTGCGTACATAGGTGCTTCGTGAGTGATGTGGATTTTGGACGGCACAATTGCGAGAGTTCTGTGAGTTCACATAGCCGCTAAATAGAATCCTATGATGGATAATATACCAAGATTTTGCACATTGAACGCCTGAAACCAACAGCAGCACTTCACTCTTTTATCTTCATCGTCGTATAAGCAATGAGTATGGGAACGCGTGTCTGTCACGCAGCACAGTGTTTAGTTGGTTTGGTGAATTTCATGATGGACGTGTGCGCACTGAGGGCATGCCTGGATCTGGTCATCACCGAGGAACCAATTGCAGCCGTACAAAACCTTGTAAGGAATAATCGCCGAATCACAGAAACATTGTCATTGTTATTGAGCAACGGAATTTTCACACTATTTTCCACCGACGGTTGGGATACAACAAGGTTCCCAAGCATCTTTCTGAGGAGCAGAAGATTCGGCAAATGGGTGCTTGTATGGAGCCTGCTGCATTAGTAAGCAGAGGGGAGTGCTGTTTTGGTTCCGCGTCAACCACGATATATTTTCGCTCAGGGTATCCGCAAACTTGTGACGCGCTGGGAATCTTGCTTAAACAGACAAGATGACCACGTTTAGCGGATATGTTACACATGTTATCACTCTTAGTTCTTCATATATTGCAACCATTAAATCGTGGTAGGAAAAAGGACTCCTTTCATTTTGTGCAAACTACAGAAAAATATATTGTTAAAATAAACGTCGATTGTATTTTTTTCAACCTCGTGTGAGCTATCAGTTTAAAAAAAGATTTTAAGCAAGATAAAGTGATACTAATGGCCATTTATCCGCGTTCAATGCGATTTTTCGGTGTATTGACCATGATCGAAGTTGAACGAGGTAGTTGACTATGGTGAACTTCGACCAAGGGTGCTCCATTGATTGCAAAGTTATACAATATGGCTGCCTTTGCCGATTTTCTTGAAGGTATTGAGGATGAGATAATATACCTGGATTATTTATATCGGGACCAGCGTCAAAACCGGATCATTGTGGAAAAAATTTGACCCTTTTAAAGAGTATGGGGACAGGAAAGTTGAAGAAAGATTCCGGTTATCAAAGGATACAGTGTGGTGGCCAGTAAATGCAAAGGAGTGAGAGGTTAGTTTCCTACTAACCGTAATCATCTTGTTTCACCAATGAATATAATTTTAAATTTCATGTATAACTCACGCTGTTTTAAAAAATAGTGATTTGTTTATTTGGTAATTAGCACTCTCCCGATGTCATGTTGAAATATATGGCTAAATCATCCAACACCTTCTTTTTCTTTAAAGAATATGAATCAATCCTTTTATTTCCCAGTTTTTTTTAAATATGGGATAGCTAGAACAGAACAGAATGCCTGTTTCATGCCTGGAAAATTTTGGAGAACTTTATTTGTTTTCCATTTTCGTTTATACCTACCTATGGTAATCAAACACAAAACAAGAACAAAACGATATAGACAAGGAGATTGTAATTGCCCTACAACATCTTTAGCTGTAGTTACATGCTTTCCTTTAAGTAATTATCGTAGAGTCGTGATCGTTCAGCAATCTAGCGCTCGGTAAGCTGATGGTAGCTCGTTGACCGAGAATTAACTGACGCACCGCAACTAATATTTCATCGCGGTCAAAGTTTGTTCAAATTTCGGTAACACTCGATCAGCACGGATTTGATCCAGAATGGTGCACATGACCGTGAAGCATTTGTTTTCTATTCACCTTAAAGAATCATTCTGTACAAGGAAAGTCATGAGTCCCTTTCAACAGTACCATGCAGAAAGACTCTCCAGTCCAAGGTAAAAATGTGTTGCTGGCTGTTATAGTGTTAGATATGTCCATTGCGTGTAACAAGCTATAGGCTATTACATGTATATATCCCGCAAATGAAATCCAAGAAACAAAAAACGTGAGATTCCTGAATAATAATATATGTCTAAGTAAGTAATTGAAGTTTATTCCCAGAAGTTTCCATCACTTGCGTGAGTCAACAAACTGACTGCAGGTTATAACAAACAAAGGTGGCACCTGGCGGGTTCCCGTCGTACAACAGTAAAATGCTTGGGGTGGGCTGACAAGAGTGTAAATTGGATAAAGATGAAGCAAGTAGTCGAGTTGCACACAATGGTAGACAATGAGGACAGGAAGAGGCAATCAGCCACGCGGCATCTCTTGCCACGCTCTCTCGAACCCCAGACAAGCGAAACTGTTTCACTTGCCGTTCCGGGACGGCAGAGTCTTCCTCTTACGCACGAAAAGTCGTTAGCAACCTTCAAATGTTTCTGTTGCCTAGTACAAGATACGCTTTCGTTTTAGGTGGTAGGTTCTGTATTACCAATCATCAACTTGACGTATGCTTTATTAAGAGTGAAAACTGAATTAGATTAAGTTCCTCACAAGAGTTTAAGAAATATACAGAGTGTATCAGAATAACCATCCCTAATTTTCTGGTGTGATAGAGGACTAGAAAATTAAAAAAAAAATCGCAATAAAGTAGTGCCTGGAAATGCTTTGCTTTCAATATAAAAAAAAAAAAAAACAACAATTTAAAACTAGCCTTAAGGCTACATTATGTTTCAGCTATTCTTGTTAATATAAATAAGAACATAAAAAGTAATTTAGGAGAAAAAGAAACAATAGTAATGCTTGAAAATTCTTGTCCGTCATTCAGAGACCACCAATAAACAATCAAAATCGAAAATCAGATTTAAAATAAACAAGATTTACCCATCTTTATTAATGTGGTGTTCTACATAATTTTTATTTCAATAAGAAATAAGGGAATTTCATATATGTTTTTTATAGAAAATGAGCATTTGCATAAAGGATTAAGTTTTAATTAACGAATGTATAACTTCCACATATACAGCTGATTGCTAAACAAAACTTAGCTGCAGTGATAAAGCGTCATATAATGGATTCATTGAGACGCACAGTGAACTCGGAGCCTGAGCAAAGACATCAAAGTTGCCAATAGAAGCTCCCTGCGGTATAAGCACCATTCACTGCATGACTGTCCTTTATGAAATGGAAACAAATGTAAGCGAATTCAGTTATCAATTATCTAAGTGTTGACTATGAATACAGCCCTCAGTGTTAATAATAACGTCCAGTGCAGTTTCCGGCGTTCATTTGTTAGAACTACCGTAATATATTTTCCTTTTTTCACTCCGAGGGTAGTGGCCTATGGATATATCCGAAAAGGTCAAGGTGCAGGGCACTGTATTTGTCCCATTGTAGCCATCTAAAGTTCATATCGTATTACTTGAGATAGGTCACCTTTACGTAACATATTTATCAACCACAACAGTCTAGGTTCAAGGAAGCTTTGAGAGTATTAAGGATAAATGTAAGTATAAATAAAAACAAAACCTTCATCCATTTGTAGATAACGAAAAGAGCATCAAAGAATAAATAATAAAGAATGAAAGAACTCGACAGATAACGCACACAAGGACAGAGAGAAATATCTCTCTTCGAAAGAGGACGTATTTCAATTTCTTGTGTTTTGCTGCTGACCACATTGCTGTGAATATTGTGGTTTCACCACCTTAACAAAAATACACTAAGTTCTAAAAATTTAGATAAGATTAAATTATATTAGATGCATTCCACGAGTTCCTAAAGTAGTGTTAATACTTCCGAACATACAAATAATTTTTACATGCTAAAAATATACATAATTATCAACAAGTTCCTCTGCACTGGGTGATATGCACCACATAGGAGAAAGTTGGTACAACTACATTTCTGACATTCCTTCCTTCGAAACCGGTTTTTAGCAGACAATCCGCCCACCGTGAGATGAACTTATAAACTTGGATTTTTTTTTTAGAAAGGAACGTTCCAGGCCTAATTTTAGGGTATCTTCCAGGCATTTGCCATTTATGATAAGGAAAACCTGGGAAAAAAACCAGTCAGGGGACGGGGGCAGTTAAGTGAGCACAATAATTCTACGCTCGGAGGGCAATTAGTGCTGCCACCCGAATTAGCTTCCCTAGTGAAATCTCGACTACGATGGCTGCGGAGCAACTTCTCGATGATGTTTTGTAATCTACTGACAATTTTACTGCACACAATCAAACCAATAATGAACTGCCTATCAATGCATTCCTCAGGGCATAATAGACCTTTTTACATAAGCCTTTATGAGCGTTCTAAAGGTTCACTACCACAGGATAAATTGGGAAGAGCGTTGTTTTATTGCAGAATTCCTTTTGGCCTGCGTTCGCAGTTGAACGCCAGTCTCGCGGGGCCAAAAAATCAGGCCAGTTGCCGGTTATGTTAAAGAAAGTCCTACACAAGAGCAGCTCCTCTAGAAGGTTGCTGGTTTGCACTAACTCCAAAAATGTCAACGTCAATTTTCCTATACCTAACTTTCGCATGATTCACTTTTATGCGTTAAAATATCTGCAGGGAACTTATCTTAGTCGTGATGTTTGTATCTGCAGCGGTTTTGGTTTGCTGTCACGGAGTAAACTAATGTCCCGGTAGGCTTGTAGAGTATTTTAATCGGGGGGAGGTAAGAGTCGATAGAATGTGCCTCTTGCCCATAAGAACCATTATGAGTATTCATCACTGAAACTCATCTTTTGTCACGTGCGGTGCCAGGAAAGTTTGCATCGAGTTTTACAGCCTGGTTTTGTTGCGTTACAAAGTTGAATAAAATAATTTAAAATATTAAATATTTATAGTGAGACAATATATTAATGGTAACAGTCATATAAATTAAATAACCTGCACTCATTTCAATGTCAATATTGAACAATATTATATATTTAAAGAAACAATACCCTCATGCAGACTCTCCATTCTTGCTGAATGGCAGACTAGTGAAATTTCGAGTTAATTCCTAAAGTACAGTGAGATTATTTGATTTACGGGTCGTTGGAACCCGGGTGCTTACTGCAGTTGCCTCAACCGAAAAATGAGCGATAGAGTTAGTAAAGTTAGTTACTTTATTTTAATATTCATATTTTTACTAAATTATAAAATAATGCTACATTTAAAACTGATAATAAGTACTAGCCTGTTTTACAATAGATACTGAAAATAATGCCCCTCAGCGGCAATACATTGCCGGCATCTGCAAAGGAAATTTCGTCTAACTTTTCTTTTGTAAGTACAAGGCGAGTCGAAACATGTTTCTCTTCATTGAGAGATCTGTCTCTTGTCTGTTTGAACAAATTGGCGAAAAGTTTCTCGGCTTGGAAAACGATTGCCCGGATATTTCCTAGCGAATCTCCGTTTCACTTCTCTGCAACAATCCGTTTTCATGTATGTATCGCACATAAATACTCATTAAGTGTACATATATATTACATAAGTAAAAAAGAAGAATTAGCACACAATTTACAAATAATGAAAGGGTCAAGAAACATAGGATCATATAACCACTCGCTAAAAATTCTTCCTTAAAAATAACTACTAGCTACTAGCTGGATATGTATTAAATGTCCTTGACGACTGACTTTTCCTAATACACAGACACGCTCCTCCGGCCAGTAAGTCAAATAACCTCATTGTAACTGCTTTATTCGTTTTATATCATTGAGTATAATGAAAATGAACGTTATACTACCTTACGTTCTGTACTTTTTTTCTGTGCGACCACTGGAAGAGAAAATTGAAAATTGAATAGACATACTCCAAGTATTAATTTGTGTCAAACTGTGATTTAAAAAAAAAAATATGACGTATACAATGCTTACTATAAAGACAGACTTCAGTCTGAAGATTCCAGATTTCATCAAAGGATAAGTTTGTTGCCATTTCGCCCTTTTTCCGCCTCTCCAATGAAGCGAGATAGATAGGAGCACAGTACTTATGAGCATGCATTTGGCTCTTTTTAGACCTTGGTCTAAACAGTGATAGGTATAATGAATGCCACGAGATTTCTGATAATTCTCTGGCGTTGTCTTGCGTCAAATACTGAACAGAAACTACGAATATTTCTTGTTTGCCATTCTAAGAATTATCTGAGGGTGTCGTAATTAATAAATAATTGAATAAAGCAGTAAAATAAGATTGTCCAACTGTGAAAAACAAGTGCCTGTCTCAGCTTCAACCTCATTATTGATGTGAATCTTCGTCCACTCAGCCTTCTTCTAGTATGTTCTATAATTCTGCTGCTTTGGGAACAAAATGTAGTCACTGGGAGCCGAATCCGGCGAATTTGGTGGATGTGGAAGCACTTGGTCGCTAAGTTCATGCAGTTTAGCAGCAACAATCCCAAACATGTGTCAAGGCGCATTATCGCGATGAAAGAGAACTTTATTTTTGGCAAGGTATGAATGTTTAGCCTGAATAACACTCTCCAGTTGGTCCAGTAGTGAAGCGTAGCACTCCCTGATGATGCCCTTCTGGAAGTAGTCTACGAGCACCACACCACGAGAATTCCAGAAAACCGTAGTCATGAGTTTTCCTACAAATGGAACCGTTTTTGTTTTCTTTGGTGCAATTTCACCTGTTGCCACCCACTGTTTAAACTGCTCCTTCGTCTCTGGCGTGTAGTAATGAATCCATGTTTCATCTACTGTTACGAAACGTTTGAGAAACGCATTCAGTTCATTGATAACAAACGCGGCATTCAGCTCTCAGACCCAAAACATAGTGTAAAATGTAGTGGACACGTTCTATCCAGGTCTTTGTAATATCACACAACTCCCGTACCTTCAATCGGCGATCAATGAGTATAACATTTTGAATTTTTGTCACAATCTCGTCGGTAGTAGCTGTTTTGGGATGCCCTGAGCTCTCAACATTTTGAATGGATGTACGACCACGCATAAATTCAGCGTCCCACTTTTTAACTGTAGAAAACGAAGGGAAAGAATTCTTTAATGTGAAATCTAACCACCTTTTATTCCTGTTGGAGGTTAAACCCTTCAAAACGAAGTACTTTAACACAGCTCGTATTTTAATTTTATTTATCTTGTAGAAAAGGTTAACATTAGTTTGTTTACAGGATCATCATAAACAAGTGACTACACTTTCGCGTCTGAAACTTTACAGCACACCATTTAAAGGATGGCACTTAACAACTACCATAGTAATTGGCTATCTTCACGACGTCTCTGGGTCAAACCGATAGCTTTTAGAGCACCCTAAGTATATCAGAATAACAGCTGCAAAAGCTGG
The DNA here is from genome assembly GCA_030762175.1 of Metallyticus violacea. Taxonomy (NCBI): domain Eukaryota; kingdom Metazoa; phylum Arthropoda; class Insecta; order Mantodea; family Metallyticidae; genus Metallyticus; species Metallyticus violacea. Next base: position 79,593,887 of record CM060841.1, read on the forward strand.
CATCACTGCGACCAGTAGCATCTAAAGTTGCCACCAGTGACCATGGTTCTTAACAGGAGTATTATTCTGGTAATTAATCTGAGACATGCTTGCAGTAATTATCCAATCTGCTCTGAGCTTTCGCTTCTTTTCGGCATAGTTTTCATGTCGCTCAGAATTAGTTTCTCATCTTCCACTTCTATCTTATTGTTCTTGGAGAAGCTGTCATATTGTAGAATGTGTTTAAATACTTCGTTTTCTTCAGTTCTTTTTACAGCTGAGGCTATTTACGAAAGCAATTAGGAGTGTAAGGGTTAGTCCCAGTTAATTCTGGCGAATGCTTAAAGAGAAAATAAGAAAAACTATTAAAACTTTTCATATTGTCACATTTCCTCAAAGCATGTAGTTCCAACTTGGTATGGAAATTATTTCATACCCTGTTGATGGTGTTAAAAAGCATCAATAGAGCTGCTATGAGTCCCAGGAAGAAAAATTTTCCATTTAGGAATGCGAACTCATTGTGGAATTAGCAAATTACGAGGATAATTGAAATATTAACCGAAATTGTTATTTTATCGCTTGCGAATAGTGTGGGGCCAAAAAAAAATTTGATACGTTACACGTAGGGATTTCAGGAGCACGAGCAGAAACCGTCGAACATCCGTTTCATTTTTTATATCATTGTTATTATTATTTGGCACGGCAATGTGCAAAACTGGCCGAAATGCTACAACATTAGGAAAACAGTTTAACGATAAGACGCTGTCTAAGATACAAAGTGTGTGAGTGACATAAAAGTTTCACAGAAGGACGAGAAACTGTGGAAAATGAAAGTCACCAACACCGGCCTCGAACGAGCGTGACGAAAATAAGCATTTGGATCGTTAGGTATCTTATAGAATGTGACCGACCTTCAGAGGTTGGGATAAGCCATGGAAGAGTTTAAAAGAATGTGTTCCTCAGTTTCTCACTGAGGATCAAAAACTGCAGTTTGGGAGAGTGTCAAGGGCTTTTGGTTCAAGGAGAACGGTTTCTGTATCGAGCCATAGCCTGCAATGAAAGCTGGAAATCAATAGTGTGTTTGTATACCGCGCCAGCCAGCCCTTCTCTGAGACCGACACTGTTGATGAGTGAGATTCTGACATCCCACGGTCTGTGAGGATCGTAACTGCGAGATTTTAGCTCGGAAGAAGTGTCCCCTTGAAAAGAACACATCCAGGAGATTCGTGTTCAGACCTAGGACAAGGGTTCTTCGTCTCAGTACTGGGCGTTTTAACTGCAAAACTGAAGCAACAGAGAATATTGAATGCAAACGACTGTTACATCGTTAACAAAAGTCACCGGACAATTCTTTTTGCTGACAAGAGTATTCAATATTGAAGAAAACTGTAGCTGTTAAAATACCAGAATGAACGCAGAATCTTGAGAAAAGACCTCGAACATACAGAGAAGCTCCCATTTTCCTTCTGTTTTAGCAATAATTTGGTGAGGACTGAGCTATGATGGTATTACCAAGCTCCATTTCTGTCAAAAGAAATTGAGGACAACAGCCAAAGTATACGAAAACACCCTGCTGAAGAAACTGAACACAACTTGTTCAGATTAAGATTCAGCTCCAGCCCACAAGGCAAGAGCTGCCCTTACTTTGCTTGAGAGAAATATTTCAGATTTTATTAGTGTTCAAGATAGGCTTAAACCCCCTGAACTACAAACTAGTCAGTGCTTTGAAGCCTTTTCATCAGTTGCACTTTTCGGGCCACCTGATCTTGATAAATCCTTTACGCTTTCAGTTTGAGTAAATCTCTTTACGATCCTTTTCACTGTATTATGTGGAAATGGACTGCGATCTGGATGCATATGGTTAAATAAATTCGCCACATTTCGATGAGATCGATGATCATCTCCATAGTCAACCATAATAAAAATTTAAATCCTTCCTCTTCAGTTCAAAATGAGTTAAAATTGGATCTTAACAAAATGCTCTGAGATTTTTGGCTTGGTCTAATGGACGATTTATGGTGACGATTTTTTTGGTGACTTGATGTTTCGTCCGACGCTATGATGAACAAGAGGAATAAAATGTCTACTTGACACTCAGTGGCTGTTTATTTTATATTTGTATGTAAGAGCGATCTGTAATAACCTTCAGAAAACGTTTGCGTTACATGTTTACTACAATAACTTATAAATTAAATTTCATAGCCAATGAAAATCGATGAAACTTTCCAGTGTTTATTGTTGATAGTGCATATTTTCTTAGTACATTGTAACTGTTTTTAAATAATATAATGCTTTTGTTATATTGAAATATATCAACATCTCCTTAAATACATAATATAACTCAAAAGTTTCTGTTATTTCTCTCTATTTTAGTGAATGTAAAGATTATAACAAAGGTTTAGTTCATAAACATGGTTACATTTAAACATATTTTAAAATACTCGCACAGTGTAGCTTTGTCTATCAGTGTTCACATATTTCATTTAATTAATAGTGTATCATTAATTTTTGATGGTTTAATCTCAATAATAATAGTTCTAAAATGTGGTTTCTCTTTTTTAATGCTTACAGATTGCAAGAATTCTAATTTTGTTCCCTAATACCACAACTTATTTCATTTCATGAATTAATGAGGCCATAATTTGAATTTTAAATTAATTTTTAAGTTATTCAAGCAGCTGAGGAATTTGTTCTGTTTACTCAGTTCGTGCGTGACGAACTTTTTAGGATCTAGTTTGTATTTTAGTGCCTATTTTTCATGTTTATAGCATATTTTTGCCCGCCTACTTTTTAAGTGCATAGTGCCTGAATGTCAAGGCTCTAACCATCACCATAAGTGGAGGCAAGGTTGTTCATAGGTTAAAGCTCTTTAAATTTATCATAAATCGCAACACAACCCTCTTCTATACATGGTGGAGATATCTATTCGAAAATACCTCACGAGATTCTTGGTCTGTGGGTTCAAGGAATGTTTGCTAAAGTTAGGAATATTCAAGAAATCTGTATTGGCAACTTTGGCACGCACAATGGTAACCTATTCCAGACGGAAAGGCAAGGAATAATAGATATTGAATGTTTTCCCTGGAACAATGCTTGGTCTATGAAGCAATGCTTCTATATCATCATTCGGAAGCAGGGAGATAGTCGGGCATGGAGGATGAGCGTGCCTCTAATCTCTTCTGTCATGTCCTTGGTGGTGCAGCTTCGCACTGATATAGTTTGAGCAATTTGAAATAAATATACCGAGCTTTAGTGCACTAAAATTGCATTATTGCCGAGACCTTTATTACACGAATCAAGAAGAATATTTTATTTTCAGCTTTGAATTAGTTAATAGTATATTGCAATACAAGGTGCTTTATTTAAATATTTATTTGTAAACTTTACATATTGCATGTGTCGTTTGACCTGATAACATGCTTCGCAAGTATAAATTACTGTTGTAAAAACAATTGAATGTCATTGCTATGACGCCATCTAGGTTCTCTTGTTTCTGTGTAAACAGTTAACTCTTTTATTTTGCTAATACTGTTCAGAATATTATACATATTTGATTGAACAGTTTTGTAATAAGATTGTGTACAGATTGAAGAGGCTACCGAATGTGCAAATTTAATGTCGAAAAACTAAAACCAGATATGAAAGCTCTTCGTAAATAATGAGGCATGCTGTATACGCCACATAATCTAAATATTTTTAAGAAACTACCACTTACATTCGTCCGTTATTCTGCGCTATTGGGCTCCACATCCAACATCTTTTAAAGTTGGGTGAATATAGAATTAATTTATTTTGTTTAGTTTAAAGTATGTGTTGCGAGAACTCGCCGGAAGATGCTGGCGAAAATACCCTAAACCCAGTGGTAGGAGAAAAACAAACGTTCTTTTATTTGCTGTGCTAAACATACTGGGCGTTTCCTGCTTTTGTCGCCCCTTTCCGGCAGCTGGACGATCGGCAGTCAGAGCGGTAACTCCCGGCAGAGGTGATGTAATATTCTCGCAATTTACTCAAGTTCTCACAATTACTATGAAAATAAGCGCGTATCTTAGCAGACATTGGAATCCTGCTATATGCACATATTACTGGAATATTTTATTCATTGAGATGTATCACTTTCTTCATATTTTTCGAAAGCGAATCATTTCTAGGCTGATATTTTCTTTTAGTTCTTCTAGTGTTTTGGGGTTTGTATCATACAGCTTATTTTTCAACGTCCCTCGTAAATAAAACAGCATACTCTATATCATTTCTGTATCTTTCTGCTTTTATAGTGTTCTATAAAAATAAATAAAAGATAGGCTCTTATTCTATGTGCATTTACTGTGCACCATACGCAATTTTCTCGTCGTGAAAAATGTGGGTAATCTGTACTCCAGTATTTGTTATTTTGCGTCAAAACATTATCCTGTAAGTGGAGTTATGCTTTATCAATAAAAAATATTAAGCAAGAACCAATCATTAACGTTCCGTAACATCCAGTAACAAAAAACGCGAATATCAGAATCACCTGCTTCAATTCGTGGACAACACGAATTTGTATGTTTTCAAGTTCAAATTTACTAAATTGCAAAAGGTGAAGTGATACGTGTGAATGACAAATTTCTAAAAAGATGCCAGAAATATATAAAAGTGGCAGGATATTTCCAACATCCCATATCATAAGTTATGCGATTATTTTCATTGTAATTGTAATTGGGAGAGCTCAAATCAGTAGCGGAGATATTACATCCACTTTGCCGGGAGTTACCATTCTTGACTGCCGGCCCCACTAGCTGTCGTGAAACGAGTGACAAAAAGGTTCAAGACTGCGTAATTGGCATTTGAAGAATTTACGCTAATAAGTGTGGAATATGTGGGACTGTATATGGAACTACAATTGCAGCTTCAAAAATACGGCCCTGCACCTCAAGATCGATAAGAAATAGTCGGTGCAGGATCCTTTCCAACTCTTTCTGAAAAGAAGCAAGAACTATAAAAAGTAGTTTTGCTTGAAATGTGGGAGAATAATGCGCCATGCTTCGCAAGTTCTGATCTGAGGAAAAGAAAGATAATGTAAAACAAGAAAGTTTAAGCTTAGAAGCCCATGTTATAGTTTTCTTTACTCTCAGCATTGGGACAGGTCACCCGCCTTTCACGAACCCCATAGTAGAGGGCAGCGTCCTTAGCCGAAGGTAGCGTGACTTCAACAGATATAAGTGGATAATCAGTCAAATCATCACAACAGTGTGGTTGGAATGTCGTGCTACTAAAGGGAAGGCGATGGGTTCGCTTCCTCTTGGTCTACTTTTTTTTTCTGCTGGAGTTAAAGGAGATTTGCCACTTTACAATGATTTACCCGCTAACACAGTACTGTGCACACAAATGCGTTAACATTTACGATTTTTTCCCCCTGCTGGAGTTAAAGGATGTTTGCTACATTACAATAATTTACCCGCTAGCATAGTGCCACACAATCCGCCAACAACTTATAATTACAAAAAGGAGGCGAGCGTAGGACGTCAGGCCGTAGCAAACCGCAGCAAACCAGTGGGTCCACCAGTTTCTAGGATTAACCCGAGATTAAGTTAAGGTTGTGAGTGTGAGTGAGTGTGTGTGTGTGTGTGTGTGTGTGTGTGTGTGTGTGTGAATTAATTGCGAATTCCATAAGACAAAAAATAGAAAAGGTGCGATAACATTCGCAACTCCAAACTAATACTAAGGAAGCGAATTTTTGGTAAAGGCTTTCGCTTTTCTCTGCTGTCGTTCGTAAAAGGAGGCCGCGCGCGAAGTTTTTATTTAGTATTTATATTTTTACTTAAAAGTATAAAATGATACTGTATTTAAAACTTATAATAATAAACACCAACCTCTGTTATAAGATATGTTTCAAATGATGGCCCCCAGTGGTTAATATTAACGGCATCTACGCATGAAATGCTTGTATTTCATCTAATCATTTTTCTGAAAGAACACGGCGTTTCTTATCATTGAGAGACCCTGTGTCTCGTAGCTTTTTAACTTGAACACGATATTTTCTTGAGAATCGCCTTGCCACTTCTCTGCAAGAATCCGCTTTTACATATGTATCGTACATAAAACCTGTTCTTCAAGACTATGTTCATGTAGTGGCATAATGAATTAAGCACACAGTTTACAACCAAATTAAAGTAACAGTAAAATGCGTTCTATCGATCGGATCTCAAATAACCTCACTACTTTGATATGAGTATTTGGAAAAAGTTATTGAAGGAGTTCTAATAACAATGAAAATGAAAAATAGGTATATATAAACTATTTTAAAAATGTGATAACCAGAGCACCGAAGTTAGGCAAAATGCTTTTTCTATCTGGGTGGATATATTTAAGAGTCAGATATATGTTTGCGTACATTTGGGGTACGTAGAACCAGTTTTAATGTTGCCTTTTTTTTTTTGTACCTATTTTGGCTTGTTGCCTATTTCAAGGTTTAAAACCTTGATTTTGTGCCTAATTTTGGATCGTTCTAGATTTTTTCTGCGATTATTTGCGCATTTTAAAAAGCACATAAATAATTTAAACATATAGAAGTAAAAAAAAAAGCTATAAAATTAAATGACATTCATCTCACAAAAATATCTATTGAGAATCTTCTTTCAAGCAGCTAAAAGCATTCTCCTCAACCCATTCACTTACGCTCTTTAAATAGAAGAACCTTCATTAGTAAAAGGAACGCACATTTATCTCGGGCATACGAATACCAGAAAATAGAGAAGGTGAGGGAAGTACTGTAGTTTTGAATATTCCTGGCGAATGAGCTTGTATCGATCTATGCGAGACCATTCTAGGAAGTTGTGGAGGGGATAACTTCTCAGCTGCATAAATGTAACAAACAACTGCAAGCGAGAAAGATGAGAGCGGTACAGCTGTGCAATAAACCTTCCTACCATGTGTTCAGCACGGATGTAAGAGAGATACTAACGTGATTCCCCTATAAAAGCGAAAACAGAAAATAAACTCAACCAGAAACCACGGCACAATTTTTGCCTCATTCGCCAGGACTATTCAAAACTACTTTACTTTGTCTTGATCAACATTTCCATGATGTCCTGAAAGGAAAATGTTCTGTTGTAACTGGTATGAGTTCTTCCGAAATTGCTTGTTTTAAATGTGTTACAATCACTTCAATAGAAGTATAACGTTCTTTTTCTATGATGAAAAATGTTCTCTCTGACAAGCGGCTGACTATGATAGTTGATACCATGAAAAAATATCTTGTTGGTTGTAACCAAGAAAAGTAAGCTCAAGTACTTTAATTGTGTGATAAAGAGAGCATTATTTTAAACACTCATTAATAATGAGTGATATCACTCTGTGTCCAATTTTATAAATGTCTATTTTAATTATATTACAGCTATTTTTAGTATTTTAAGTGCCTTTTGGCCTGCCTATTATAGCCAAGTACATGCCTGAACTTCAGTGCTCTGGTGATGAAATATTTTATAATTACACGAAACAAAAGCCACGGCTCATTTAATTGTGTCTTGAGATTTGAGAGCGACTAGTAGAGGGTTAATTTCCTAACAAAATCTATACAAGCTCGAAGTTAGACATTATTTTATAAAATTTAGCATAGAATATATGCATAAAAGTCGCATAAAACAGCAGATTAAACGATTATTTTTAATATCAGTTTTATTTTTTAACAGTCACCGCTGGGAACTATGCAATTGGACCAGAGAAACCCAATATTTTATCATACGTTCGAAAAACTGGTTTTGTCACATCTGCAAGATGTTTTAAGTTCGGGAAGAGCAAGGAATGGATAGGCTTTAACTTCGGGGTGGATGGAAAATCAATTTGAAGCATTTGTTGCCATTGATGTCAATGGTGGGAAGGCGCGTTATCTTGCTGGAAGAACTTTTTTGTGCACCAATATTAATTATTTTCCTTCAGCTATTTTTTCCGTGGTCCAATAATGTTGCATAAAAGGTTCCTGTTATTATTTTAGCTATTCAAAGCAGTCTATCACAATTATTCCTTGGTAATCCCTTTCTCAGCAAAAAAACCGGTGTTCGCTTTTCCGTGCATATTTTGCCAGTAGTCTTCCACTACTTTCACTGCCGCTTCGAATCAGATATGTAATGTTGGATTCAAATTTTTTCCACGGTCATGAATCGACCAAAACTATCCTGCGAATTGGCATTCAAAACTGCAAATAAATGTCCTTTCCCGTGCCTTTTAGGCTCATAGTATAACAATTGCGCCCAGTTTCGGCCATATCGCACACGTTTTTATTAAAATAACCCTTTTTGTATGGGAGCGCATGTGATACTTTCGTGGTAATTTCAATTGAGGTCCGGAACACGCTTCATTTTCGGTATATATACGCCCACGTTTCAACTTATTTATCCGGAATTATATGTGTAATGCTAGTGCAGAGTCCCCACGAACATCATACAAGATTTTATGGGAGTCCACAAATTTAAATAAAAATGTTTAATAAATAAAACTGCACTGAATTCTTCCGCCCCATTTTTACGGTAGATTTGATTGTGGTTGATTCAAATGGCTGTAACGCATATCCTTGGGAATGTAACATCTATTACAAGACTAATGCTTGCCAACAATAATGTCATTAAATAAGTTTTACACACTCTCAAGGAAATTCGTGAGACTTTTAAAATGATTCTCGTACTGCTTTGTGTAATCATGTGGTTTTACGGTACCACAAGTGATATGTTTTTCCCCCTTAATTTGCATTAACGTGATCACGTTACGGGATCTCACTTGAGGTGTGATTTCTCATGAGAATGTAGGTCATCTCCCCAATAAAATCTGCTGTAAACTTTAACAGATCATAGAAATAAAAGTAGAATGTCCACTCATTTACTCATTATGTATAAGTGAATGCTTTGGGATTTGATTGCCAGGGAAGGAGGAGAATATTTCGATACTCCAGCTTTGCTCAAGGGCTGGTCGTTTGTGCCTACGTCCCAAATGGGAGCACCTCCTTCTTTACTTTGGGAGGAAGGAGGTGTGGGAAGTACTGGGCGGCCAGGATCCAGGAAACAGATGTTCCAGAGAACATCCTGACATAGATGCAGCCTCTCCTCCAAGAAGAACCACTTCAATATTAGACGCTGGGGCAGAGTTTTTTTTTCTAAAGAGTAAGTTACCATTACGCCGCACATGTCAACAACCCGCCTCGCCTTGCACTTTTGACTGTATTAGAACCAAAATAATGAAATGGGAGAACGAAAAATTCGTAGTAAGGAAATGCCCTTCCTAGCATTCGCCTAAGTGATCAGAGGAAACTATGAAATAAACCTGATCCAAGCGTTTTGAACCGGGGAATTCCCGAAAGCGAGTCTCAAATGTTAAACCCATGCCATCCCGCTAAGCATTGGTATCTGTGCTTGCATTAATAAAAGTCGCGAAATTATTTAACCCAATGCGGATCTTACAATTTTCACGTGAATCACTAATAACATTACACGAGTTCGTGCAACGCATTGCAATGTAATACTAACCGTTTGCAGTGTCAGCCCTTGTCTCGTTTATCGCTTTAGAATTTCACTTGTGCTTTATTTCAAAACAACCGGAAGTGCGTTAGTAGTAATACGTCTTTAGGAAGAGACATCAAGACGCGGAACATAATTGGACACCACATTAAGAAACCATGTATATATGACTATATCCTTATTCAGCTGACCGTTCTATTGGTCTAAGTGGGTGACGAACTACACATGTCTTTTTGCCAAGTTTCGTAATTCTTATGCCTACAATATTCTGATCAGCGAATGAGTGCGGAATCTGGATTCCCCACATAAGGACACTGGACTTTTAGAACTGGTCTGGCAAACATTTCTCTGAACCAGAGGGTCGTGTATGTCATTCCTGTAAATGGGAATTTTCCGACTATAAATTCTGTTACTACGCAAGACACTTCAGCTAGAGTTACCGTTCTTGTTGTTTACCGTGTTGTTAAAGATCCCGTTTTCATATAAGATCTCGTATTGTTACTGTTATCTTGATACACTTTTTGTTGGAAGTGTACAGATGCTATAATAGCTTAAGTAATTTATACAGCGACCTTTCATAATTCTGTTTCAAGAAGCTTGATCACGCCGCAAAAGGATTTCCAATTGCGACAGAAGAAGTAGAATCAATTTGCTCAAGGCAGTTTTCGGTTATACACGACGCTGAATGGGTAGAAACAAATAATTAGCGACAACATTTGAGAATACTGTATTATTATGGGTACAAAATAGTATTATACTGGATTTACTTTGTAAAGTTACATGGTGTTTACATTTGCATTACTTGAGTACCAGCCACACTTATTAGGTTGTGAAATCTGTTTAGTAAAACATCTTTATTCTTGAGCTAATCATGAAATGCAACCTTTTTGTGTCTTTAAAATTATATTATAAACATTACAATAAATTTTACTGAGGTAATTTCAACCCTATTCCTTTCACCAGTTCATTGACTATTCATTAAAGAGAAAATCTTTTTCAATACTGGCATTATGCCCTAGTAAATAAAAATAAAACTTGAGTCAATTTCAGATTCTGAATACTGTTCAGAATTCTTACATTTTAAAAATTTAATCCACTTATCAGATGTCGTTTATTTTTTTAATAAGAGTAATGAAATGCAGAGAGTCAAACACTTTATATCTTCTTTCCAGCAAACACTTCAATCCTATTTCAATGTCACCCTAAACTGAAATCTTAAATGCATATCACCAAACAACCCAACCACATTCACCTTAATTACTTAAAATAAAGATTTCAAATGTTGATCCATTGTCCACCTGAAGTAGCAAATATTAACATTTACTTAGTGAACAGGTTAACAAGCACAAAGAAGATAATGGAAGCTTCAACAGCACATAAGCAAAGAACAGCAAAGCATCAACGAACTGGTCGTGTCAATTGATATCAATCGATTCAGAATTAAACATGTAGAAAGGAAAAATCCAACTTCTTGCAACTTTGTAAGCACGTTTGCAAAATGTGCTCTCTGTAATAACAAGATCATTCTCCATTTTCTTTGCCACAGAGGTGTAATAAACAAAATTTTGATTGAATTATACAGTTACTTAAACTCAAACAATTATATATTTATAATAAAAATGAAAAATAAAGTACTCTTGGAACAATGTAACTAAAATAACAAGAACTAGAGAAGCAGAAATAGATAAAACATTTAAATAGTCATAGAATTTTTGTTATACATATTCAATCAGCTCATGTTTTTCTTTAAAGGGAAGAGCTTTAATTTTTTTCTCCAGTAATACTACAAATTCAGAATATCTGCAGGAGATTTAAAATTCAGACAGGACTTCTTTTTTGAAGCTAAAATTCAGGACAATTGGCCTTTTTCAGGATGTAAGGCAATTCTAGTCAGGAAATACCAAGGCTGCTATCTACGCCATTTACAAATATATATTTCTTTTAGATAGTTATAACACCAGAGCATATCAAATAGTATGTGTAACTACTAAGTAGTATAACTTACTGTAGACTATGATCTAAACCATTACATTAGCAACAACAAAAAACAAATTTAAAACATCAGTAGGTATAATGTTTACATCAACTGTTGCACTCATACCTGGAACCGTTAAGACTAATAAAAGAGATCTGCATTTAATTGCACATTTTGCATTAGAAACATTAAAAAATTTGACACATAAAATAATGCCATAAATGGAAAATACAATATATTTTATATTGTATTATTATATTTTTTTTATATGTTGAAAAAAACTGCAAATTTTTATTTAGATTAGGTTTAGGGTTCAGGTTGCAAGTTCAAAAACTCCCAATAAGATTTTGGATGAGCAAATGAAACTGCCAAATGAATCTGGAGGGAAAAAAAAAAAAAAATGTTTCTTAAAAGAATATTTACATATAATATAATTAACACTTGGTAACAAAGCCTCTAGTTGTTGCTTCATTGATGGATGCAGATCTTAATGCAAAAAATGTATTCAATTCTGTTTACTATTCTCTTCACACATCTTGTGAGATTTGCCATCATGCTTTCTAGCATATGTTTTTTTTTTTGAGGGGGGTTATCTGCCTAAGTGTTTTTGATATCCCTCTTATCAACATGCGTTCTAATTCAAAGCCATTCTTTTTGTTCTTGAAGTATACTGTTTTGACAGTATCAATGTTTCTCTCGAGTACAGCTATTCTAACCAATCTATTAACCTTTAAGAACTGAAACTATGGTACAGAAAAGCATTTCATGCAGCAGAAAAGCTTTAAAATTATTCCATTTTAAAAATCTATCTTAAAACTTTATTTTCTTAAGGATAAAAATATGAACGTATTTTTCAAACATAATTGAAGTTTCATTTGGTATTAGCCCACAGTTGGAAAGTTCTATATAGTTGAAAAAGAGAGAAAATTTTATTATTTTTTTTTTTAAAATTCATTATGTATGATACATTTTATTCAAAATAAGATGCAGTCTTTCTCCAATTCAAATTCAAAAAAGTTACCGATTTCAGCAATGCAAGAAATCTGTATTAGTGAATTTGGGAACAAAAAGGTTGAGCACAGCTTTGAAACAAAAATTTTTTCTTACAAATTTTTTCATCACAACACAAGTAAAATTCAAAACTACTGAAATTCAGAGCTGCTCATTAAACATAAATTATAGAAAAAAATAATGACAGAATAGTAAAACATTTTCTAATAACCAATGGGCATGGAAAACTATGATTCCCCCTAGTGACTGTCCATAGCAAATTCTGTAGTTATGGAAGCATAGGCTAATCAAATAGACTGTAGTTACTCTTTCTCATTCTCATTATCAGTTAAAATTTACAAAATAGTAACAAAGGTTCTAGCCGTTTAATAGCATTTCAAGTTTTTTTCATGACTCATTCAAAATCAAAATTTGTAAATTTGTTAACATATGACAAGTGAACTAGTACAATCCTAATTCACTTACAAATGAATGGAAATATCTTTGTGAAACACATTGTGTAAATTTAAAATTTGTACTTTTGTGAAATAGGCCACTGGTGGTCTTAGTGCTGAGTGCACAGTTTAACATATTTTTACACTATTCTTAAAAAAATTACTACTGATAATTTTGTATTTCGAGGTTATTTCTATTTACCTTATTCATAGGGCAGATATGATTTGCTATTATTTTCAAAACCCCAATGCTTTATCAACAAATACATATAAACTATCTGTTATTAGCATTAAAAATGTTACAGCAGAGAACAGGAGTAATGTACCTGCATGTGTTGTCCCATGGAATACATACACCAGTGTTATGAGTATCCAGCAGCACTGCAGAGCCTTAGCCATGCTGTGTGATGTTCAGTGTCACTTTAGTGATGCAGCATCCCACTTCAATCTGTGTCCTGTGTCACAGTGATCCCTCCCACTACAGGCTAGGCAGCAGAGGAGGGGAAGTGTGGGGGAGTAAGAAATGCTCATGTGTGTGTGTGTGTGTGTATGCACTATATATAGGATCACAATTGAATAATGCACACGCACACATTAGAGGCCACTTTCAAATCCCATTATTTGTCCAAGCATGCCAAGGATTCTCTATTTTTGTTAATTTCTGTAAAGTAAACAGAACTTCCAAGTATTCCCAACAAAAAATATAGTTGTTTAGAATAATATTTATGAGGACATAAGGATCTAGATAAATAAGTGAAGAGTCCAAGGTAATTTATTTACACATTTACCAGTTACTTTGGTCTCCCCTTTCTCCACTATTGTTTGATATTTATAAGGAAAAACCGCTTAAATTATCATGAAAATTGCATAAACTCTTAAAGATGATAAGTTATATGAAATGATTTAATAATGGCATAAAACAGTCCAGAATCTCTTGAAGATTGGCATCTCAAGTGAAACAAAAATAGGAAATCCAATATCCAATCCCCAACTCCTGCTGGTAAGGAACCAATTCTTCTAATATGCTACCAAAGGATATGGTATTCTTTTTAGACTAAATAATGTATTTTAGAATTTCAACCTAAATATTTCATCTAATAAAACATTTTAGCACTCGAAAGGTTTAGAGGCATTAGGAACAAAAATAATATAAGAAAAATAAATTATGTGAGATCTCTCACGATTTTGTCACCATTTTGTGAAAGCTGGCAGATTGGCTGTCACAGCAGTAATTCCTAGCAAAAAAGTTGTAATATCTGCACAACTGATTCAAGTTGTTGCAATTACAACTACAAAGAAAATAAGCAAGTACCTTATGATAAAAAAATGTTAGAAATGTTGTCAGGCTACATCCACACATTGCTGGGATATCTTATAGAAAATTGTCATTTACATGCATCAGTTCATTTTACAAAATTGAATCAATTTAAATTTGAAAGCACAGAAGGTCATTGTTGTTGCACAAATGCAGAAAGGAGATCCTGGTATTGGGGTAAATTTCTTTAATTGGATATTACAGAAAGTTAATAATAATATAATTGACCCACATTTAATATTATTTACAGATGAAGTATGGTTCCATTTAAGTGTTCATGTTTCGATGCAAAATAACAGATTTTGTACACAAAACCAACTTGCAAGATGAGAAATTAGTGTACAGTGTGCAGTAAATGCATACAGATTAATACAGGCTATCTTTATTGATATTACAATAAATACAGAAAGTAACAGAAATGACATATTGACAACATATGATTTTTACCTATGGAAGAAATTGAAAAATAAACTATATGGAGCAACCTCCCACATATTAGAAGAACTTAAAAGAAAATATCAGTTGAGAAACTGACTCAATTTCAAAAGATGAACTGATGTATGTAACAAGTTTCCATAAAAAAAACACCAGAAATGTGTCTGTGTAAAAGAACAAAATTTTCTGTCATAAGGTACATTCTTAATTTCATTGTTAATTGCAGTTCTAAGTGCAAGAACTTGAATCTGTTGCGCAAATATTACATTCATTTTGTTGGGAGTCACTGCTCTAGTTGTTTTTTTTTTTTTTTTTTTTTTTTTTTTTTTTTTTTTTTTTTTAACATTTCAGGTCATAAAATGGCTGTTAAATTTTGCTAAGAGGCATCTTCTTTCAGTCTGGAGGTTCTTTTACATGCTGTAAATCTACAACACGAGACCCACAGCTTTACCTCCCCTCCAAAGGAAGCCTGTACTTATGATTATTACACCCAAAAAATCCATTGACCCTGGCTGGGATTGAACCCGCAATCTTAGGTCTACAAGGCAAGTATAGTTACCACGAGACCACCAGGATGAACACCAGTTGCTGTGAAACAGATAGCAAAACCATGAACCTTTACAACTTTAATTATCTTGGCTGCTATATATCATACTGGAAGAATAGATATAAATAAATAAATATACATAGTTATAAATAATAAAACAGGATAACATACTCTCAAGAAGGATAACAAGAATGGAAACATCAGGGAAGAATTAAATATTTTAAAATAACAGAAAAAATAAAACAATACAGAATTAAATGTAAAAGCACATATTGAGCAAATGGATGAATAAATACCGCACTCCAAAATTAATAATGAATTATAAGCCAATAGGTAGAAGGAAGTGGCAGACCAAGGAAGAAATGGATAGAGGAACTTTAATGACAAGAATCCTATAGGCTTAAACCCTGATGTTAATGATTATGATGGTATAAATCAAAATAGTAAGGGTCTCCTAATAAAGAAAGCATACAGCCAAAGATATTTATTTACCAATATTTTACTTATTTTCAATTCATGAGGGAAATACATTAACTTTTCAGCTAAAATGTAAGTCAAAAATTCAATATGAATGTTACAAAAATACTAATTTTTAATCTAAATACACTGAAATATATCTCAGAGAGTTTCAAATAAGTTTTTAAGTTTCTGACTTGACAAACTTTTTGAGATGGCAAAAATTAATTTGAATACTATTTCCATTCATTTCAACGTGTTTTTACAATTATGAATCTTATTATTTTTTAAAAGTAAAAAATCTTTATCTACAAAATATTCTTTCGTTCAGGCATTTGCAACAGCATAAGGATTGGAACTTTGCCATGAAGCAGGCAAATACAATAATTCAGCATTCTTGTTTTCTTCTTTATGGCACCGCACAGTGAAGTAAAATACTCCACATTCACTGTTATTCCTTTCCTTAAAATCAAGTGAATTTTCAGGCAATCCCAAAAGATGGTTGCCATTATCTTCTTGGTTAACTGAATGGTCTTGATTTTTCTTGGCATTGCTTCTCCGGGTTTGCATCACCCTGCAGATTCCAATTGGGAAAGAGAATCATAATTAAAAACCATGATTTATCTCCAATGCTACAACTTTCCAACTGAGCTCAGATCCAATTTAAGTTCCTACTATCTCTGTACCAAAATACAAAGGCTGCTCAATGTTCTTAAATTTATAACAAGCATAATCTCTCATACTAAAACTTAACAATATGCTGCTCTGAAATTCTTTCTTCTCAACAAAATCTTCAGCTGAGGCCTATCTAGAATTTGTTCTTCTCTATAGAACAGCTCAAAGATGATTCAAAATGCTTATAGAGGGAAGGCAATCAATTTCAAAGGGGGATGAACTGGCACTCCAGTTATGTGCTCTAGTGAAAGAAAATTATTAACACTGCTGCTGTCATTGTGAGAAAGGATCATCAAATAACATTAAAAAATTCAGCACATTTCACTGAGTTTTATTGGTAGTTGAAAAGTTGCACATTACACCTATTTGTGCTATATGGGTTCCAAGAGTGCTGATTCTTGAACAAAAGGACATTTGCATACGGTTCAAGATGATATTACAAGAAGATGCAGTGTTTCTTTCAAAGATAATCACTAATGATGAAATTTGTCTACATCATTTCGATCCTGAGAACATACTGCAAAACTGTATGGACATTTCCATCAAAAAAAAAAAAAAAAACCTTTCAATGAGAAAGTAAAGGTCATCTCATTTTTAATATTCAAGGAAGCTTTACTAGCATGTTGCACCTGTACACACCACTATAACTGGGCAATACTAGAGATGTCCTGAAAACTCTGCAAGACCATATCACACATTTGTAAAATGCCACATTTCTATGCAACAAGATGAATACTGCACCACATAATGCATGGCTGCACATTGAAAATGCTGTGACTGAATATCTCACAAAAATCAATGTGAAATGTGTTCCTCACGACAGTCCAGATTTATTTCTTTTCCTCAAAATGAACAAACACCTTCATGGGAGGCATTTTCCAACATCAGAAGCAGTGGTTGAGGCTATTCTGAAGGACCTTTAAAAATGGTTTCCACCATATCTTTCAAAACTGGTAGAAATGCTGGGATAGGTGCATTGCATCCAACGGGGAGACTTTGAGAAATATCACCAAAATTATAATGAGTAAAGGTCAAAGTCAAAGTCAAAGAATTATGATCATTCTTTATTGAATGCCTTCATAATGCTTGCACTTCCTCAACAGTCTTGTTCATTATAGAAACAAAAGTGAAGAACCAGATATGGCAGACCATACTTACCATACGGGTAAGTACTAATGATTCTTATCTATTTGGGTGTTCAGTTCAGAACATGCATTAGGCAAATGCAGTGGTCATTTCATGAATCTGAAGATTTGTTGACATACATAAGAATACTATTGTGCAGTTTATATAAACAGAGGAACATACAAAGAGAGGTCTGATAAAGGAAAGTGCTCAGAAATTCTCCAACATCAACAAGTCCCACAGTAGATGAAGTTATTGTCATCATTGTGGAGGCCTTCCTGTTGAGACAATGAATAATGTCCTGACCATGCAAAATGCCACGATTGGATGAAAGCAGGTTAATAGATTGAACTGGTACAGACTACCTCATATTAAAAAGCAGAGTTTACAAACAAGAGGGGTGTTTGGCTTTAGTTCTACAACCTTGACATGCCCATGACGTTGTATGCCATGTTGAGTAAATAGTCATCTGAGAGTATTACTAATACCATTATTCATTATTTTTGATCAGTACTCTCTATAATAAGTGCCTGCATTAATTCATTGCCAATATCATCTCTCTAAAATGCAACTTTTATTTTGGCACAGAGGTCGTATTATTTAACAAATGAGGCTCAATTTTGAATAAGTATAATTTGGCATTCTCTGTAAATACCACAGCAATAAATTTAGGTTTGGAAACATGCTGGAAGATAGCCCCCAGAATATGGCTTAGGAAATGTAAGTTGATCTTTGAATCAGAGTCAGAAAAGTTTTCAATATTTAACTTTAAATAACATGCAAATATGAGCACAAAAAATTCCATAATTAAATTTTCCCAATACATTATCAATAAATTAAAACAATGAACAGCAAACATATATGTAAATTAAGAGCCTGCAATTGCCTTCAAATAAAAATTCTCATAAAAACAATTTGAAGAAAGAATTTACCAGCACCAAGTGAACAAGAAACAAAGAAAAATATTTGTTCACCTGTGAAAGTATTATAGCTATACTTTTGTCATAATGTTTTTGGGAAAAAAAGAGAAGAAGCAGATATTTTCAATTTTTTCATTTAAAAACATAACCATTTTGTACACACACAGAGAGAGAGAGAGAGAGAGAGAGAGAGAGAGAGAGAGAGAGAGAGGACAAGTTAAAAATAAGACAAACTGAAATAATTCATCCACATTTATGTATGATTAGGCAAATTTATTTAAATACACAAAAATAAAGGCAAATTTGTTTGGCTTGGTTTGATCTGCCATCAAGTCAAATGGAATAAGACAATTGTACAGTTTGAATTAACAAAGACCAAATTTATTTATCATAAAAAATGTTGGTGTAAAGAGATTTAAACTGAAATTCAAGTTTATCAAATTTATGAACCTATTCAATTTTTTTTCTTCTTTTGATATTTCGGCATGGAGTTGAGCACAAGAAAATCCTTAAAATGCCTTTCTGCGATTGTTAAGGCCTTTACTGTCTCAATTTTAAGTTTTGTTTTTCTCATTCACCCAATGCACTTATTAATGATAAAACTTAACAGACATAACAGGTTATTTGCGCTTATTTTTAAAATGAGCTAACATTTCTCACTATGTAAGAATTGTTAACATTATAGTAGATTAGCCAAGTGCTAAGCAATTTAAAATGAGTTAATTCCACAATTCGCTTTTTAAGAGGGGTTCTTAATTGTAATATAAATCCTGCAATGACGCTACCATTTGATGATACCCCTGCCAAAAGAACTACCCCCCCCCCCCATGATTCCAGAACCAAATCAAGCTAAAAGCAAAAGGTAAGAAGTTATAACACAAGAGGGATGAGACCACATAGCTGACATGATCAACGCTCACTACTATGGCCACTTAAAAGCTAATTGGGAACCACAGTTTTACCAAACAGCAGTTAGTGCTAGTTTTGAAGAAAGGAGAAGAGAAAATGAAAGAAAACGTCAAATTATCAAATAGGAACACATGACTAATAATGGGTTACAGTACTTCTTTCTAATAACCTTGACAAAGTCCTAAAAACTTGTGGAAACTGGTCACCTGATGCTCCCTCAAGACTGCTCTGGTCTGTGTATAGTTAGTTATATGGAATATGGTTATGACAGAAAGCCCTAAGCCGGGTGAGATTTCTTTGAGCTTCAGTTACCTGTCATTCGTAGTTTCTCAACATGACTGAAATTTTCTTGGCACCACTTCTACAGGTTAACAATCACAATTATCATCTTCCATTTTCCCTCTTCCTATGCAAAACTGTGTCACATTGGAATATGAAGTAAATGCATCCCCCTTAAACATCATCCAATTGTTGTTGGTTATAATTGAACAAAGTGCAGTAGTTCATTTTTATACATATTAAGAGGTTGAATTTAATTTTTAACATTATGACAATTTCGTGTGCTACATGTTGGTCAAACAAGTGCCTCTATCTCAATAACATGTGTACAGAAACTAGTACACTAAGTTTCTATAATTATCCATAACATTTTAAAAGTGGTGAAAATGTTCTATGCCAGGCTGGAAACAATACTCTTCTTAGTTTCACTTACTCAAGTGCCAAAGTTTCACTTCCTCAGCTGTCATACAAATGTTGAATCATTGGTTGAAGTTGAGTTTATTGGTGTCTTGAGTTACAATCATTGTGACAATGCACAAGTATATCTTACTTTTACTTTGAACTTAAAAAGTTAAATTTGTATACAGAGTAAATTCAGTTTTTGTCATGAATATTACCGTTTATTGCTACACTGCATTTAATTATATAAACACAAAATTGTAACGAAACAACATAAGAACGAGAATGACACTTGCCTTATAAATAATGAACAAGATTCAGCTTAAGTTAACTGCGTTATTTCTGTAAGACCAGTTTCACAAATTGCTTTCATTTGTAGGAAATGTTACAATATTAATTTCATGTTTTAAAATTGAACAACAGAAAAACAGCTGTTAGCAGTTGAAGTTACGTCATTACTTTTTGAGACGACACAGCATGTGCACAATATTTGCTCTCTTATCAGCTAATTATTAATTTTTACACAGATTCAAACAAAAACATCATCATCAGAATCAATTCACCATAATAACATATTTAAGCACATTTTTAGAATGAAAACTATGGGGTTATTAAAGATAATTAAAAACCGAAAATTATTAATCTGGGAAAGGATGAAAATAGAAAAATGCAAGTAACTTTTCATGAATGTCTCTCAAGTATTTTAATTGTATAATTTAAAGCTGGCTGTATGATTATTTTACACTCTGTCACTGCAAATCCCTTTCTTGGTCACTATATTGGCTCAGTTGGTACCACATCAATATAAAGCTAATTACAGAAGATGAGAATGCAGCTTGCATCATTAACGTTCCAAAATGGAATTTTCATTACGGCATTGGACAAAATATTTGGTGAGTTGCAGATTTTTGATTCTCAGACATAAATAGTGTGTAAAATTCATTCATTTTTATAATCACTAAAATCATCATGCTATAATCTATGGTATGCACACACTTTATTACTTAGTAAAAAATAAATAAATAACTATTAATAAATGATTACTAATTGTTAATATCTTTATGCTATAATCACCTGGGATGGAACATTTAAATATTTGAATCCTCAAAACCTGCAATTTTCGAAAAAGATTTAAGATTGAAAACTAATACATTTGCACTTTTTTCCTAATCTAAAAATTATAAAAGCTGCATTGCATACATGATTTAAGTTATCCGCTAACTGAACTATTGAGCACTATTCTAGTCTACAGGTCACCATTTCTATTTCTACTTAACTCTCCACAGGATCTCATTTGAACACACTATCAGTATACATCCTGCATTATCTGGACTATTTTTGTTCAGATTCCAGAGATTTGGAGGAATCTAAGACTCTTTTAGGACTCACTTTTGAAAAATGTGGAATTTTTCCCACCTCTAGTAATCTCAATTCAAAAATATCTTTCATGTGCAATCCAGTACTTATAAAAAGTATGGTAACAGACATTTGCAATATTTCTGCAGTACCGAGAGTGTAATTTATGGTAACATACATTTGCAATGTTTCTACAGTATCGAAAGTGTAGAGCTTTGTTACAGACACAATAATTTTCATTAATTTATGCCTCACTCCTAAAGGTTATTTGTAAGATAAAAACCCCTAGTTTGTTGGAAAATATAATTAAACATTAGTTTGGCCTTTGCAAATTTAAAGTTACAGATTAAAGAACAAAAAGGGGGGGGGAGGTCAATGTTACTAATTGTAATTTATACAGAAGAATGCTCATATTCAACTTAACATGCAGAATAAAGTTCTAAAATGTTTGTAACTTAAAAGAAGTTAGGAAAAGTGAAGTTGTTGCATACACAAATGAGTCAGTATTAGGTGACACTAAAACTTCACTAACTGGTTAATTCTTCAGAACATGTTTCAAGAGCATTCGCTCTCATCTTCAGCTGGGGACCGACTCTTAAGACTCGGTGACTCTTAGTGTCACCTAATACTGACTCATTTGTATATCTAAAATGTTTTTTTATAAATATAAGGTCTCAGTGATATTGACTTACTGTTTTAACAGATTAGCAGCCACAAAAATTTCCACAGCTCTGCATGGCATCCCATGCTTGATACATTTCCTTTATTGATAGCTGAGCTCTATTGCAATCATTTAAGCTGCATTCCAGATTATCACACGCCCATTTACAACCAAGGAGCTCTTGCCTCTTGGGATTGATACCAGCTAGCCAGATGGCGACAGCAACATCTTCCCCTTGGAATCCTCGATACAGATGTGGAAAAGCATCATTACCAAGAAAAGTGACCAGCTTATGATTTAAGATATAGCCAGCTCCACATGGAAAAGGTGGATATGATAATGAATGGTATGTATCTTCTCGCCATTTTCCTGTTGTCTGTACTGCCCAGCACTCACGGAATGTACTCCACCAATCAAAATTTAACATCATGCCATTCTTGAGGAAATCTGACACTTCTTTTATGTTAATAAAACTGTCATCATCCGTCTTCAACAGATAGAAGAAGTCCTGATGTAGGTAAGCCCTAAAAGCAAATAAATTTGAATATTAAATTTATCTATTTCTAAGTTTTGAAGCCAAGTTATAATGGTCAAAAAATATTTATGTCAACTTTGAAGTTTTGTCATGGCTATGGTGAGCATCATTAGAAGAATAAAACTGAATGCAGCTATCTTGACTCTTGATAACTGCTTTTTGTCATGAAGCTTTGTTATCGGCAGTAGTAAGTGAAGATGTTAAATATGGTGGACGTTTGTAACAGTAATGTTTAATATAAGTTTTGAATAACTGAGTCGAATTTGTAACACTTACATCACTAATAGTTTAAAAAAGGAAAACTAAGTTTCTGGAGCTAATCGCTCCCATCTTCAGTTCCAGTTCGACTGCCGGCCTTGTTCTTCATGGTGGTTTGGTTTGTCTCTGGTGGTGGTTGGATGAACTTCTGTATTAAGACGTCACTTGGTGGGATTTCAAAGTTGAAAACGCTACATTTGTTCTTCCAGATATAAATGTTTTCCCAGACGGCGAGTTCTGTTTTCCCTGTAATGTTTTTAAGTAGTTTGGAATTCATGTTTATATTGTGTTTTTCATTCCAAAAGTGCCAAGCCACTGCTGATTTTTCTTCCTATCTTTGTTTTATGTTCCTGATGTGTTCTTTTGCTCGTGTTTTTATGTTTCTTTTAGTCTTTCCTATGTAAATTTTTTCAAAATCGATACATTCCACCTGACATATTCCTGATTTGTTCTCTTGAGGAATATCCTCTTTTAGTTTAGAATTAAGCATATTTTTTATGGAGTAATTGTTTTTTGGAGCTAAAATAATGTTTTGTTTTTTGAAAATCTTTTGGAATTTGTAGAAGGTTGATGGATGATATGTGAATTTTTGGTACATTCTATTTTCTTCGTTGCTAGGAATAAGAGTACTGATGTCTTTGATTCTTTTTTTGTTCCTGGCTCTGTTTATTTTCTTATATACCACTTCTTGTTTGGAACCATTTTCTATAGCTATATTTATTATATTGCTCAGTTCTAAATCATATTCTTCACTGTTCATGGGGACATTTACCAACCTGCGAGCAAGACTATTTAGTATTACATGTTTATGAGGAACTGTGTTATAACTATTATATTTAATGTAGCTATTAGTGTGAGTAGGTTTTCTATATATGCCAAATGTTAAGTGGTTTTCTAACTTAATTATTTTAAGATCCAAGAAGGGTAGCTATCCATTGCATTCTCTTTCCATAGTGAATTTTAACAATTTTTCTTGTAGAAGAAAAATTAAGATTTTTCTTAAGTGAAGATGTGATGCAGAGGAAGAAAGGAGAAGGATGCCAAGGTTATGCTGATGTTGATCAAGGGCTGGAGTGTTGACACTTTTGGCAAGTTCTGGAATCTATGTTTGATGTAGTTTGAGTATCCTTTCTGATTGATGTTATTTGAATGTTTAAATATTTCTGTTGCTTCTCTGTGAAGTCCACTACGATAATTATTGGTAGTGGTAAGGATAAAGCATGTAAGTAGACTTTGAAAGAAGGACTCAAACTAAACTGAGTGTTGATTTCAGCACTTGCTAAATGTTTCAACACTCTATACAAACAATCATAATATAAAACTAAAAAGGTTAATTGGAACATTGCATAGTAAAGCTAACCATATATTAATATCACCTAAATTAGCAAAGAAGAATACCTTAAAGAATACATACAAATAGAAAGAGCAATGGTTAAAAACAGTTATAACAAAGAACTAGTACAAAAAAAAGTACAGAAATGCAAAAACTTATTAAAGAAACCACAAAACTATCAGCAAAAAAAGATAAGCTAATTTTCAAAAAATTTAATATCAGGTTAGCAACTATAAATAGATTTAATGTTAAAAATCTCCTAATTGATAATATTAATGACAGTATTCCGCAAGAGAAAAAAGTAGATATTTTTAAAATTTGTTTTGCAGAATGTGAAAAAATCTATATTGGTAGAACAAAGAGAAACATAGGCACATGATTAAAAGAACATTTCAGAGACAAACAGTTGGAGAAATCAGCAGTGGCATATCATTTCTGGACAGTAAACCAATAACATATTGAATAAAAAAAAATCATTAAAATCGGTGCAAGGACCAACAGAATTAGCAACCTGGGAGAAAATCTACATTTACAAGTACAAAGACAGTTTAATGAGCTTGACACTTCTGGTGGTGAAAACATAAACTTTAAGTTCATCACACCTCCACCAGAGCAGATTATACTTTCTCACAACATAACGGTTTATCCTCCAGTCGACTAGAGGCTGATGATGCAAACAAAGGGTGCGTGAAACTGGTCCTACATATTTAAACCATAAAAGTGGAGTTTAGTGTAAAAAAATGAATACCTACGCTTAGGATATATTACCATTCCATTGTCAACAGCTTGTAAGTACAATATTTATATAAAAGAGTGTTAGTTTGACTCAGTCATAAAATGATCTTAATATATTTAATATATACATAAAACTGCCATGGATGGCTGAGATCTTAAGGAATGGAGACTCATTAAGAGAGGCTTGGATTTCGATTCTCACCAGGACTGTTCTCCCTGACTGAGGTTTTTTCCCCTCAGTCCTCATAAATAGCAATTGTGAGGAAGGTACCCTAAAACTTGCAACTGGAATGCTTCCTTCCTTTAAAAAAAATCCTTTCCCAATTTATCATTTCATCTCATGTGTCATCAATGTCCACTGCCTGTGATGCCTCAGTAATTAAAATGGCCATTAAACACTATTCCTCCCCCCCCAAAAAATGACCTAACCTTGGTACCCTTCTTTTGTCTTCCCCTTTCACACCTTCACTTACTGCTTCTAATGAAAGCTCACACCATGAGACAGTCCACAAAAGTCAAGCAGGCAGATAGCTACATTCAATTTTTTCCCTTTGATGATTTGCCACAGTGAGTGAATGAAACATTAAATCAACATAAATATTTTGAGATTATATGGCCTCAAAACCTACAAATATATTATTTTAACATTCAAAACTCTGGCTGTGAAAGTTTACATGCATAACAAGTAAATTGTTGTTTCTTTTAATTTGCAAGTGGTCATTAGGCCAAAAGTTAGGTGAGTGTCAAGTGTGAGCATTTTTCTAATGGAACAGTTTTGATTATTTTTCTAGATGCTCTTCTAATTTTCTACATATATTTTTCACTCTCTATAAGCATGCTATAACAGTAAGAATCTGATTAATTTGGAAATTTTAGAGCTTTACATGATTTTGTTGCAATGATAATTTAACCAGTATTCTCCATTTTCTTTACTCATTTTCACCTAAGAAAATCATATGACACTCAAGTCTTCTCACTTTCACTATAGGAAGGTGGTAACAATGCTTTAGCTAATGATATATATATGTGGACTATTCAAAAGAAAATGAAATTTTGAGGATAAAAAAAAAGCTTTAGAGGAAAACAAACTTCTACCAGTATGGAGAGAAATAAAAGGGGAAACTGCAAGAAAATATCCAATGAAATTTTAAGTGCAAAACAAACACTAATAAAAGACACGACTGTAACTTCTTAGGTTTTCACGGCTAGTTTTATTATAATTAAAACAGTTAAAATCTTCTCAGGTTATGTCATGATCCATGGTTTACATGATGCCAACCATTGTAGTTGGTGAAAGGTATGGATCATGGATCATGGCAAAACAGCTAAGAACATTTAACTATTTTAATGACTATAACTGTTAAATGAAAAACTTATTTATTTGAAACTTAACATTTTCTGATACATTAACAATTGCAATTTTAATCTTAGATTTCAATTGTCTACCCTTCGTAGCACAGCAGGTGTCAAGGCTACTGTCAACCTCTATCCAGATCACATATTCCTCAGCATATTAATTGTTACATTTTGAATTGCAAGGCAATTCAAATAATTGAGATTAGCCATAGTATTCTATACACTTAATCCTTTACAAATTCCCATAAGAAAAAGTCCAAGGAAACTAGATCTGGTGACATTGGTAGCTGAGCTCTTCTATCTCTCAGAAAGTTGCAATTAAGAAAAGTGAGTAAACTGGCATTTAAGGTGAGGAGCATCGTTTTGCTGAAAATGGTTCTAGTAGGATACTGTGGCACAACATTCTAGGCAGGTTATAGCAGCACTGTAGGTCCAGCTAAAAAGAAGGGACCTATCACAAATCTTTCATTAAGCTGCACTAGACATTAATTTTGGAGGATTCATAATTGTATTTAAACACAACATGCAGATTCTTGCTTCAGATTCTGCAATGATATCAATTGACTTTTCTTGATATGTGGAAGGTTGACTCCTCAAAGTATGAAGCATGAATTATCTTAATCATTGAAGAATCTAAGAAACTTGCAACATTAGCAAGGTTTTTGTCTTTATCATTGGGCTTGATCTGCTGTGTTATTTTAATTTTGTATTCTCATAGCCTTTGTACACAACATTAAGAACTGCACTACAAGAAAGCTGGAGTTGCAAATTAGCTTTCCAGATTGACTTTGTTGGACTTCTTGTAAACCAGATTTGAAGGCATTCATTGCTATCTTAACAATTATTTTTTCTTAGAATGACTACCAGTTTTTCGTAGTCATGCTTCCTGTTTGCTTGGACTTGCATCCCAGGCTGTTATTCTGTCTTAGTCAGAAATGGAATCATGTCTCTGAAGACTGTATCCTTGATGAAATTGGTATTGTACATGCTACACAGATTTTGTTTCTGCTAACCAAAGAATACATGAGACTTTTGGCTCAATCATCCATATAGCTCTAGCTTTACAGAATTAATAGTTTTTTATTATCATTTATTCATTTCTCAATCTCCATCTCCATGTCAACCATTGTTACATAAATTGCAACATCTGCCTCCAGGTACATTTATTTCTATTTGGTGATGTATATATTTTAAGTTATAGTCATTTCTTTTATTGGCATTTTAAGTGGGACACCCTATATACAATCTACAAAGAAGTTGATCTCAAATAAAGAGAATAGTCCAAGAGATTGGAGTAGGTTATTTGGATAAACAGCAGATAAACAACAGGCAACAATTATGGAATAAAGTGAAACTAAGGATAGATTGATGTTGAAAAGCAAGAAATATGGAGTACTTTACGGGACAAGAGTATCTTGAAACAATGTAGGAAATTTAAGAAAGAATGAGGGCGAGAAAAATATGTAGATGTTGGCAACAAAAGGGGAAGGGAGGGGTTTATTTCCGATAAAGCAGATATAATAGGTTTAACATGCTTGAAATCCTTATAATTTACCTTACATTCCTGCCCACTCATGCAGCCTTTCAGCTAGTATGCCAGTGTATATTTTATATTAATTGGCTAACAGACAAATTCCTCTGTAGTTGCCTGGGTTATTTATAACACCTTTCCCTTTATATAGTGGTACGATTATGCTCATTTTCCAGCTCTCAGGTATTAATTACCTTTCATTCCTTAATCCTATTTAATAGCTCTGTTAGCAGCCTCATCATAACTCCTTCCATGTCCCCAAATGTTTTCAAAAATTCTCCTGGAATTCCAGATAGTTAGAGGAAATAACATACAGAACAAGGGTTTTTTTTTTTTATTGATTTATTTATGGACGCTCTTTAACATCTCAGGTCATCAGCGTCCCATTCAACTCAGGGCGTGAAACGGCCGACAAATTTTGCTCAGAGGCCTCTCTTTCAGGCTTGAGGTTCTTTTTCGTGCCGTAAATGTACGACACGGGACCCACGGCTTTACTTCCCTTCCGAAGGAAGCCATACTTAGGATTTTTACGCCCGAAAAAATCCATCGATCCTGGCCGGGTTCGAACCCGCGTTTTGGGCGTAGGAGGCAAGTATGTAACCATTACACCACCAGGACCGACAGAACAAGGGTGTTAAATGTATAAAGATCCTAAAATACAAATTTATAAATTTATTGAAAATATATCCCAACAGACATAATATACTACACTTAGATATACTTTATTAGTTCATTACAAAATAAAATCTAAAAATTAAATAATACTAATCTTACTTATCTCCTATAGATATTTTCTTTCTAGAGTTGCTTGTTTATATTCTAATCCCAATACAAACAAAACTCAGGTTATTAGTGTAATTGTGACCACATTTATTGCTGCATTATCCTATTCTTGTTTATACTTATCTGATTTATTGTACTTCTAAGGTCATGTTTCCTATCTTCCATTTAGTTTGTTTTATCTAATTCTCTCTAACTTTTCCCAAATAGTTCCCTGTAGTTTATATATTCTTCTCTCCTTTTACAGTTAAACTCTTTCCAATTAATATTTACCCATCTAAATTTTTCCATTTTGGTTGCCAAGCCTGTTTTCTCCATAACTTTGCTTGCGGTATAATAAACAATGAAAATCCATATTGGCTTCTCCATTGGTCATTTTTCTACATCTTTATCATATCTTAACCCTTTTAAATTCATAACTCCAGTTCTAGCACATGCAAACCCTTCACGACCTGCCTTATTATATTGTTCTATATATTTTTTCCACCCATACTATTTTTATTTCCCTATAAAGTATCAATGAACTCTCTTCTCTCATACTACCAAATATTTAATGTCTTTCAAAATCTTCCAATCTTAGGTTTATTACTTTCCAGAATTCTATGTTTTGATATTCCCTATTTATCCATAAGTTTCCCATACCTATCTATTGCAAAATTTCCTGCACTTTGAGATACCATGATCCTTTCCACTTACATTTCTCTTGGATACTGAAACATTCTCTAATAATGGCACTCTCTTCTGTATGTGTATTTCATAATTCTTGTAATAATTTTTATCTTAGTGGAATGCCCAGCTAATTCTAGATGTGCTACACCATGTGGCGATGCTGTCAATTAAGTTCAGACCTGTTTACAAAAACTTCTATTTATTTGATCAACATTTTTCCATGCATCCTCTACACTCCATATAGCATTTTTAATTTTACTGTGGTTGTGTAAATTTTTCCCTTCCAAATTACTCTTATATCTGGAATTTTTCTTAAAAACATTCTCTTATAACACACTAGCTGCTTTTCCTTTTGCTATTGCCATTTTTTCTGTTCATTTCAACTTCCATTAGAACTTAATCTTGTCCATAGATAATTAAACTTCCCTAACACCTCTATTTCCCTCCTATTTAACTGCCATTTCTCATCCTTTCTAAATTTATAATCTCTTTTAAAAACCATAATCTTTGATTTGTTTTCATTTATTTTTTAATCCCCATTCATTACAAAAGTGTTAACTACTTAAATTGCCCTATACAATCCTCCACTACATGTAGATCCAACTACTAAATCACCTGCAAAAAGCAACCCTGGTATTTCTTTATTATTTATTACTGGTAAATGTATCTTTGCTTTTCGAGTCTCAGCCAGAATGTCATCAATATAGAAATTGAACAATTTAAGACTTACTTCTCTTACTCCTGTTTTACTCTGCACATAATCTGTTGTACCAATTGTAAAAATAAATGTAAAGGAAATATGTAGAAATATAAAATATTCATTCATCATATAATCTATAAAGTACTCCTCTATACAAACAGGACTACAGCAGGTACAAAGTTGTCCAGTTTACTGTTTAGAGAAATATATGCAAGTGCTCAACATACTGCAATAAAGTAAAATGTAGAAAAGAATAAAGGTTTAATACCAGTGAAAAAACTGTAGCACCTTATCAGGGAGATTTCGATAGACATCTACTGTATCCAGCAGTAAAAGATCTTGTTTTTCCTTAATTTCCTTGTAGAGCTTCAGCTCTAATTGCTCTATATCCCGGTCCCAACTTTTCTGTCTATCTTTTCTGGATAAGACATGGGTTTGAAGAACTTTTGCATCTGTGAAGAGTAACAAGCATAAACTTCAACATTATATAATATGGTGAATGATATGTTTAAGGAAGGTTGGAATCCACACAGTGAAACTATCATGAATCTTATTATGATTTAAAGTAAAACACTAAAAATCATGTCATCACATGAAGGAGTGAGTATTTGAAAATGTTTTAATTTTGTTTTAACGGTTCATGCTTCTGTGAATGGCATGATTATATATTTGCACTTCAGGGTAATAGTTACCCTTCTGAAAAAGTTTTAGTGAATTTATTACTCTGTTCACCTCAGTAGCATACCTAGTATTGTAATTATGATTAGATAGGTTTTATAAAATTATCAAAGTAGTCAACAACAAAGCTCATGAGAGAATATATGCACTCTCCAGCATGAGTAAGAATATTCAGTTTCTTAAATAATGGTCTACATGATTGTCAAGAACCAACACTACAGCACATTATCACTCTTTTTCGCACAGGGTTATCCCAAAAAACTATCCCATATCTCAAGATGGAATAAAAATACCCATAACACACTAATCATAATGCAGTTGCAATATCATTATTCTGTATTATGTAGATAGGTTATTATAGGTCACTACTGACATATGCAAATAATGTAATTTTAAAATCTGTGCAATTTGGCAAATCATTTATATATATAAGAAACAGGAGAGGTCCTAAAATTGAGCCTTTTGATACTTCACAATATGAGGGAAGTCATTAAGTAAGTTACAAATTGATGTGGAGTACTATATGTTTAAATAAGGCACATGAGGCTATTACCGTTAGATGGCAGTATTAGTCTGGTGACAACCAGTGACATTCAACATTTGACAATCAATTTTTACAATAACAAAACAGCAGTTGTAAGATGGCTGCACCTCTGAGTGATTGTATATAACCCTTGAGCAGTGCTCTGTTGTGAATTTTTTTGAGCAAAAGATATGGAATCAAATAATATTCATAGAGAAATGCTATCCATCTATGGTGAGAAATGCCTGTCAAATCAAGGTGATTACAATTGGGTACAGAAGTTCATGTCAAAGACGAACACCTCATTGGTTGGATAACAGAAATTGCCAAAGAGGTGAATTTGCAATGGGTTGAAGACTTAATCCAAGCAGACAGATGGGCAACTATAAACACTATTCACCGTCATTGGCATGGCTTACCTCATAATGTATTACAGGTTAGGTTTTCACAGTGGAAACATCCTGCATTGCCTACGAAAAAGAAATTTAAAGTGACACCATCCATCGGGAAATGATGCTTACAGTCTTTTGGAATCACAAAGACATATTGATCACCACATTATAGCCCATGGAGAAACGTAAATGTGTAAATGCCATTGTAAAATCCTTAGGAAACTTTGTAGGGCCATTCAAATGGAAGGAACCAGGACTCCTTACCAAATGCATGTTGCTCTTGCATAACAAGGTGCATGCTTATACTGCCAACAAGACAAATGAGATGCTGCAAAATTTCAAATAGGAAGTCATCAAGCATCCTCCTTGTGGCCCCAACCTTGCTCCAAACATCTCCCATTTGTTTGGCCCTATAGAACATCATCTTTGGGATGAACATTTTCCCAGTGATGAAGCTGTAGAAATGGAAGGCACAATCAGGTTCCAATAGCAATCCAAAGAATGTTATACTGCAGAATTTCAAGGGCTTGTGAAACAATGAAACAAGTCCTCAATGTACAGGGAGAGTATGTTGAGAAATAAAAGTACTTTTCAAATCAGTACTCTAATTTAAGTTCTATATCCATTTGTTATGTACTTAATGGCTTACCTTCCTAGTAGTTTAGAATGGAAATCTAGCACCATGTTAGGGTGATGACAATATTTGATATTTGAACAAACAGAATTTTGAAATTCTTACCATGAATAGTAAAGCTTGCAGAAACCAGAGGGCATGAATATTGATGGAAAGGCAATGGTTTCAAATGCCTTGCCTTTATCAACTGCAGAAAAGAAATAAGACCATTTGCATCAGTCCATTGCTGAGAGCAATTGACCATCTTCACTGGAATTTCTTCTCTTGATTCCAAAACCACTTGTCCTTGAAAGCCCTTTGGCAATAGCAGAGGTCCCACATTAGTTTCTGCCATCTCTGTTTCATCATGATTACTTCTGCTGCTTGCAAATGTTGCAGAAATGTACCTTTTTCCAGTAAGTGAATCAAATAAGCTGACTCTTGCTGACTTGTGGCTAGGAATGGCATCTCTGGCAATACTAAGGTTTTGTAAGACAAGAGGGTGCAGCACCAGGAACGAGAAACCAGCATACTGAGCTTTTATTACTACCCTGTTGCTTTTAATGCTCAGTGGGACTACAGAAGAATTGTGTGATTCTGTGAACATAACATAAGAGGATCATAGGAATGCAGTTTTTAATTTTCAAAGTCAATTATAACAATATCAACTTTGGTCAAATTCTTCATTATGAGGTGCTGGCACATAAAGTTATCATTTGAGCCTCAATGTTCAAACATTAAAAAGATAGAAAAAGGCACTTAAAATATATAATATAGACAATTAAAAAAGGCATTATTTACTAAGGAAATACACAAAAACACTGAACTTAACCTTCTATTGCTGTTTTACCATTTTTTGCACAATTACAAGGTGTTACTACAAATTCTCAACAGGGAAATTTTGTCATTTGTCAGATAATGCTTTTTCAGAACATAAGAATGCTCCATTTACATTCAAAGGACTCATACAAAAATGAGTATCTGACATCGCCGACATTAAACATATGTACATATATAAGTATACACAAATTAAAATATTTATAATTCATCAATATTATAAAGACATTTAAAAATTAGAAACTTCTTGAGTTCAGTTTTAAATCTATTGCCAAAGAGTACTTTTATTTTGCTGGTAATTTGTTATATAGTACATCACTCATTACACAAGGGCCATGCATAACTTTTTTTTTAATATGTTCTATGTACATCAGTATTATATCTTGTATTGTAAAAATGGATTTTCATTATTTCTTTTATTAAATGTATTGTACAATCTACAACTATTATTATTACTTTATATGCATACAACATGATAACTGTAGAATTTTCTCTTTGATAAATATTTCCCTACATGACCCTATTGTTTAAGATTAAATATGAACCGAAAGCATTATTTTGCAGAACCAATGGTCTCTTAATTTGTGTATGAGCAGCACAGCACAACTTAATTACAATAATTTAGATGTGGAAAGAACAAAACATCTGTGTTAATAGGGGTTTACTTGAAACAAGCAATGACCAATGAGTCCTTATTCACAGAATCTACATTTTCATCATTGAGAATCCTGTTTACACTATTTACTGTTTGTAGGTCTGTATTGGCAGACATTACTCTATTGCATTTATTTTTTCAGTTTGGTAATTAAATGTTCACCTGTCTTCAGCATGGTGCTGAATTTTGAACTGAAATTTAACTCCAGCATTTATTAAATTGGCTTTTTTCTCATTAGTTTTGTATTAACAGTGTACATTATTGTACATTTCATGTTGGGTCTTACAAAGGATACGGCCAAAAATTCCTAATTTTAAACCTGCACCTCAATGGAAATATATGGCAATTAGGTAGTGATGCACTAGTGATATGCACTTCCTTTATAAAATTATATCTGTTGCAGAACATTATTTATAACAGCTTCATCAGAAGAAATTATTACTTTTATTCCCACCAATGAAGCATTAATTACAATAGCAGAAAATTTGCAAAAACAAAATAATTACAACAAAGGAAAAAATAAAATCTCCCTATTATTTTTGATAGTTGATTGTCAAAATATGCATATAAAAAGAGATGGGGGGACTTTTCCATAAATTACCTTTAATTATAATTATTTTGTAATTCAACAATGTAGCACAGGCTAAAAATGTGCTAATGTTTAGGCCACAGTTGCATTTGTCAAACTTTGCTATTCAACTCCTCAAAATGCAATGTAAATGTAAAACCAAGCACCACTGTAAATATTGTGAATCTCAACTAAATAGTGTTGTGCAGTAGAAAACATACACAATAATATCCTAAACTTAGGTATTAATTTTTTTACACCAAACTCCATTTACTTATATAAAATAAGATGCATTTTGGGAGAATTTCTCCCATCTTCAGTTGCACACTGAACCACCATTACTCGAAATGATTGCTAGACACCCGGATCTTCCTTCGAATAACAGTGGTTCAGTCAGCAAGTGAAGATGGGAGAGATTCTCCTGAAACGTGTCTTATTTTATGTAAGTAAATGGAGTTTAGCGTAAAAAATGAATACCTAAGTTTAGGATATACCACCACTCCATTGTCAAAATCTTCGTAAGTACAATATTTATATACACCATAATATTCACTTTGTGATTAAATACATAACAAAACACACTATTCTCATTAACTTGAAATGCTAATTGGAACTTATAAATTGAAGCTAATCATATAATTAAGATCATGTATGATTGAGTCAAACTACAAACTCTTATTGGCTCCACTTACTTGTTTGAATTTGGTACATGTTTTGAAGACAATCGTCCTCAATATCAGCTAACCATCTATGATTGTGCATGAAACATGCACTAAATTTAAACAAGTAAGTAGAGCCAATAAGAGTGTGTAGTTTAACTCAACCATACAATGATCTTAATTAATGAACTGAACTGAACAACTATCAGATCCACATTGATAGCCAGAAGCCAGTAGACCTTGTTTCAGCCAATGACAGGAAAAATGTGCTTAGACTAAGTAGAAAAACACTGCAAGTGGTTCTATGAATCGCTCTGTAGTAAGGATATATTTGAGGTGGCAGTTTTCAGTGCCTAGCCTGTATATAAACATCCTAAGCCATTTAGTAAATGGTGTGAAAAAAAATTTAAATAGCATTATGTTTTGGTTTCTAAACATAAATATCTGTTTTATACTGATTTTTTCTTAATTAGTTGCTTTAAAATGTCATATGTGAAAATGCTGCAATTAGGAGAAGCTAAGTTTGATTTAACTAGAATTTGTGCTGCATATCATTAACAATGGGTGGTGCAACTGAAAAATATATTTATTAAAACATGATTTGTGCCTATGCTGAAAATTGCTCTTTCATCTCAGGACAATTTCTGACTTCCTCCTATCTGAAACTGCTTTTTGTAATACTTAAAGGTTATTTCATTAAGATAAATATAAGCATTTTGGCCCACTCATAAATAAGATCAGAGTAAACATGCTCACAAGTTTTCTCAACACCCTTTAATGTTTGAAAAAACATTAATGATTACTTTCCAAATCTTTTTTACCTGATATATTTACTTTCCATTCTTTGCAACTTTCTTTTTCTATTCTGTCTTCAGGTGGAATTTTACAAAAGTTTTTACCAACAAGGAAAAAATATTCTGTATCACTGTAATTGACTTGTTTCAACCAGGTATCCCTTATACTTTGTCTTTCCTCAAAATGATTCTGCGCTGAGGTTATTCCAATCACCAGAAAATTCTTGCTTTTCGTGGCTGTTAAAAGCAAAAATTTATAAGTAATTACCACTGCAGAAATGTTATACTTTAATTGTTCAACAAGTTGTTATTTCCAATGGAACTGACCTTTGTGGCATTCACGATAGTCATGAGAGTTCACAGGTAATTCACTAAATGCACAGCTCTGTGTTTCTGAAACAAGATCAAAACTGCATTTACTCAACATATGATTTTACTAGTAAAATAAACAGGCATACTTAAATAAACAACTTTTGAAATATATAATTTGGGGGAAAAAAAAAAGTATACAACAAATGAAAACTAAAGAATGCTTGCTTTACAAAGCAATAAAGTTGTAAAAATAAAAAGTTTTTATTCAGATTATTGGAGTCAATCATAATGAGATTATTGCATCCTTAATTGCCATTTACCAGATGTAAATTAAATTAAAGCCTAACAGTTAATGGGCTACTCAAGCACAATGTGCTATTTAAGATTAATTTATTGTATTACGTATAACAATGTGTAATCTTATCATAAAACAAACTTAGACATATGCAAATTAGAATAATAAGCTCTTGTTCAATTCAAATGGCACGGTTAAGAATTAAGGACATTTTCATTTTATTGATTAATGCATTGAAAACATTGATGCTTCTGTGAGGAGAAGAGAT
Organism: Metallyticus violacea; assembly: GCA_030762175.1. Classification (NCBI taxonomy): domain Eukaryota; kingdom Metazoa; phylum Arthropoda; class Insecta; order Mantodea; family Metallyticidae; genus Metallyticus; species Metallyticus violacea. Next base: position 79,630,333 of record CM060841.1, read on the forward strand.
GATGGTGATGATTGTTTAAGGGTGTTAAACTGCTACAGTCAATAGCTCCCAATATGGAAAGAAATCCAAAATATTTTACACCCAAGCAAAACTCAATAGAATTGCTAAATTTACAATGGTATTTGTTCACTCTAGCATTCAAATTCTCCAGATGTAAACACTAGAGAATCTATATATAAAATACAATTCAGCATGAGATTTACACACATTCAGTGTCTACTGAATGCCAAACACATTGTCACTTAAGTCAAAGTCACATGTAAATACTTATGCACATCATCATCAACCTGCAAGGACAAGGTCTGTTCCAGGTCCTGACAGACTATGTAAACCACATACCAAAAATGGTTATAATCCTACCATAACAGATGACATTAGATCTGACAAAGCATATCTGCTGTCTTTACATGTCTATGGGAGATTTCTTCAGATGCATTACTTTACATTAACATCATTAAAACTTAAATATTAAACAATAAACTTTAAACTATAAGTTTAAAGTTTTACAGGGAAGTGAAGATATTATTAATGTACAATGTGAATAATTTGGAGTTTTAGACTATTCGGGAATTACTTTCATATGGATATACTAGGCAAGGTTACTTGAAGAATCAACTGTAAAATGCAATTATAAGTTACTTTGTAAAGTAATAAAAACTGTAAACTACCTTTATCATCAAAAACTTATCAGTCACTCAAAAAACCAAATAAAAGACTACTTAGAATATAATAAAACAAGAAACAGTTAAAAATTAAGATACAACACCCTGCATATCTAACAAATGTGTTTAATGATTACTTTCTTAATGTAACAAAGAATTTAAATTTATGCTCTCTTATAAAAGAAATGCATCAAGAATTTTACAACAACCATTTCCTAATTAAAATAATGAATTCAAATTAAGCACACTACTCCACTGGAATTAGTAATAACATCCAGAAACTAAAATCAAAGAACATTTCCAGCTATGATGAGATTGACAGCAATATGCAAAGTAAATTAATATTCCATTTAGACATTTGTCTAATGAGTTTTTAACAGCTACTGACTTCCTGAAAGGCTAAAATACTTAGTAGTGAAGTACCTGTTCAAAAAGGGAGAAAAGAAAAATGTCTCTAAATAGAGACCAACAGTTATTTCACTAAGGTATGTGAGGAAGAAAACACAATAGGCTCTACCATTATCTTGAAAGTAACAATATTCTAAACTAGAGATGCTAATTGGAACTTGTACAGTGAAGCCAATATATAAATGAAATCATATTATGAATGAGTCGAACTAAACACTTTTACTTATACAAATAAGTGGAGAAATAAGAATGTTTAGTTCTATTCAATCATACTATGACTTCAATTAAACATTATTCTAGTTAACTAAAAATGTTAATTGGAACTTGTATAGTGAAGCTAATTATATAATTGAGATCATTGTATGGATGAGTAAAACTAAACACTGTTATTGCCCACTTACTTGTCTATAAATGTAGAACCAGTTCATGAACCCTTGTCCACATCATCAGCTAAAATGTTGATTCAAAAAGCAATTCTTGCATTCCGTATTATAATCTTCTTTATCTAAAATTACTATTCTGTTCCCTTTGTCAGCTTTTGTATAAACTACATCTTTATCATTTAACAATTTTATTGTGTTCCTATATGTCTTGTTTAATGATTTTTTCTTTTTATTTCTGTTAAAAAACCTTTTCTGATTTTATTCTATTTCTTTTTCTTTGTTGTTTAATCCTTCAATAGCCACTTCTAAATCTACCAAATCATCTTCTACTGTATTGCAGTATTGGCTACAGGTTTTTAGACTTTTATTTAAAAATTCAAATTCTTCTTTCTTGAAACTTTCTTTTGATAGATTTTCCACATAATTCTGTTTGGGTTCTGGATTTTTAGATTTCTTAGGTTTTTGATTTAGATTTCAAAACATTTCAAAATTTCAAAGATTTCTTTTTTGATTGCTGACTTTTCTGTTTACCCGATAATGTATATGTTTTAAAGTCATTCTGATTAACTTATCCCATACTGTTTCCTAATCTCTTTGAAATCTGTAAGTATTTTTCATATAGTTTAAGATCTATATTTGCCAGTTTTGTGTAATGCTTTGCCTTTTCTATTTGAATTACTTTTTTCTTAGCTGTTATTTGCTCACGACTGTTGTGGCTTAATGGTTTTTTGTACAAAATTTTGGCACATTTTATGTCTGGTTTAAAAAACAAATATATGGTGGAATTAATCTGCTTTTTTATTTTAACCTAGTAATATTCTTTAATGTCTTTTTCAAGTTATGAAAGTTGAAGTTATTAAGGATATTGTATGGATCATCCATCTTAGAATAGTTACTAATGAATTTATACATGTCATCTGTTTCTAGCGAGCTCAAAGTCCTATTTATTAACTAGAAATGTTAATTGGAATTTGTTTAGTGAATCATATAATCATATAATTAAAATCATTGTATGATTGAATTGAACTAAACACTCTTATTGCTCCACTTACTTGTCTATAAATGTAGAATCGGTTTTACAAACACTTGTCCACAATCAGCTAAAATGTCAACTAAATATTCTAGTTAATAATCAGTTTAGGTTTAGGATGGGAATTTCAATGGAAAATGCAATCTTTAAACTCACTGATAAAAAATGAATTACATTCTGAAAGAATATTGTAGGAGGAATATTTTTTTATATAGCAAAGGCTTTCGATTTTGTCTATCATAAAATTCTTATAAACTAGCTTTTTATGCCATAAAATAAATATTAAAAACTATTTATATCCTACCTTGAGGAAAAAAAGTAGAGATAAAGTATCCCTTTAAAAATAAAAACAATGCATCACAGTGGGAAATAATTACACATGGAGTCCCTCAATGATCTGCTTTGGGACTTCTTCTTTTTCTGATATATATAAATGATATCTCCTTATCTATCTAAGATGTAGGTAATACTTTTTGTAGATGATATAAGCATGTTGATAAATGGAAATAGCTTTAATGACTGTGCTATTAAATTAAATGTAGCTATCACTTTAGGATCCTTGTGTGTATAGTTCAAAGCAAATAAATTGTCTCTTAATCTAGATAAATCTATTTAAATTTAATAATGAAATATGTTCTTATAATTTTGGAGGGAAATGCTTCAAAGTAAGCATTTCTTCCCATTTTAGAAAAATTAGAGAAAAAAGCCATGCAAATAATCACTGGTACACTTAATAGGCATTCATGCAGAAACTCTTTAGACAATTAAAAATTTTTAACTCTTCCATGTGAATGCATATTATCCTTCATTAACTTTTTTATGAGGAATAAAGAAATTTTTGCACAAAACCAAAATATTCATAACAAGAATACTAGACAAAAAGCAAATTTACAGACCAGTTTTAACACTTTCCTGTCATCCATTAGGAATAGATTTTAATGCAAAATGCTCTCCCTGCCTAAAAGCCTTAATTAGCAATGGTAAATTCTTCAAATATGCTATTAAAAATACCAATTATTCTGTAAAGTAATATATGAATTATATACTGATTCAAAAACACTGTAATGATTTTATATCAATATATATGTATATAGCGAAATTTGTGAGACTTTTTAAGTGTTTTATCTATTCTGCTTGTGTAGTTATTGTTATTTTAGCTAAAATGTTCTAAGAATTATTTTATTTTTAATTTTTATTTTACAGATGTGTGTATATATATAATATATAGTTTTTTATATAAATTTAGAAGAATGTATATGATTGTAACCACTGTAAACGACAAATTGTATGTCTTTATGATTATTTCGGAAACTCACGGAATGCTCAAGGAACTTAACTAAACTGAACATTAATCTAAATTTTTTCATTATTACCTGCACGAAAAACTCTTAAGTTGAAACAAAATATATGTATAAGTAATGCTTTCCAGGGCATAATTCAAGTATTTAATGTTTCCATTATCTTTTCAAAATATAACATTTCCCTTGCACATTTTCAGCTTGTTTTTAACTATGACATCGGGAACGCCCCTTAGTTACTTTCCCCACCCCCTAAACCCTATTTTGTACTATAGCCAAGTATGCAACATTTCCACATGACGAAGTGAGTACATTAAGTCACTTTTTATTGCTGATATCTACATAAATAGAGAAAGAAGGAATAGTTGTATATATTGTATTTTATAATTTAAAATTATTGAATGCTCAAACTTTTAAATACACTTTAAGTGAATACATATGTTATAAGACATGAAAATGACACGAATACGGTTTATATTTTTTGAGTTTAAGTTGGCACTTCGTGTGAAATTATGTAAACAAATGACAATAACACGTGTTTACATAGTTTCGTACGAGCACCGTGGAAAGTATTGACAGGGACATGCATGACTTGACCTTAGAAAAATGTTGATATGATCTAACGTTGACTTTTGTACTTTATAAATATAGGGGAATAAGAAACGTGGAACAGTTGCTCAATATGTTGTTTCCTATTTTTGTGAGCGGTATCATGTCAATCATGACTTACCATGTTACCTATAGGCTAATACCACGATTTAAAGACATGTTCATAAAAGCTAATCTTTATGGCATAGATTTAAGTAAATCAAGGAAAGAAAAAGTGTAAGTTTGTCAAAATTTTGCTGTTAGGTATCGTATGTTTTGCAACCTTGGAAATTGTTTAATAGTAAACCTTTACTTTTCAGACCTGAGGCACTGGGGGTAGTAACAGGCTGTACATTTTTGATAACACTTTTCCTTTTTATTCCAATACCCTTCAGTCAGTACATTTTAGAAAATGCAAACTTTCCACATGATGAGGTGAGTACATTAAGTCATTATTGGGCTGTATTTAGAGCTAATAAATGTGGATATTGGAGCTTAAGTGTGGTCGAGAAAAGGCTTTTTTTTTCCTGTAAAGTACTATTCCGTAAAAGGATCCATTTTCTGATTTTGAACATAATTTTAAAGTGGTATTTGTGGTAGATATTCCGTTTATATTTGTATAAATTATTCACATTAAAATTACTTGGGCAGAAAAGCATTAATATTTTAATAAATTGCAGTCACAAAAATTGACCATATAATTAAAAATTGAAAACACAGATTATAGCTTTAAATAAAGTAATATGCATAGACTTTCCCTAATGTGTTGCAAAAGACTTTAAATTGAAATTGTCTGTTGTTTGCAGTTTGTGGAGATGTTGGCAGCACTTCTGTCAATATGTTGCATGCTGTTGTTGGGATTTGCAGATGATGTATTGGATCTGCGCTGGAGACACAAATTGCTGCTTCCTACAATAGCATCACTTCCACTTCTTATGGTTTATTATGTAAATTTTAATTCTACAACAATTATTGTACCTAAACCCTTCAGAACATGGTTTGGCTTCTCTGTAAATCTTGGTAAGTAGACAAATTTAAAGTTATCTTCATTGGTGCATTTATTGTTTAAATTTTCTTTATAATATAATAAATATTTTGTTTTTTGGGGTTATGTGACATAGGGTTTAGCAGCTGCTACATAAAGTTCCTTTTAAGGCCCCATATTTACTTTTGCTATTCTCTCTAATTTTTATTATTTTTTTTAATATTTAACATTCAAACTAGTTTAGCTCTTACAGTAGTTTTAGATTTATAGGATTTCCCCCCCCCCCATTTGGATTATGTAAAACTCTTGTGGAATTTTTTGTGATTTTTAGCCATTAAGTGAGAGGTAATAATTTTTTAATTCTTTACAAAATGTAAAATTGATATATAATACTAAACATACAGGATTTTAATGATCTATGTTTTTTCTTTACTATTATTTTCCAACAGGTTAAACTGTCATTTGTTAATATTGGGCAAATTATTAAAAATGGTTCATGTCAATTACACCATACACATGGGTCTTAAATTTAATATCAGAGTGAAATAGATGTTAACTTCTACAGTATAGATGTGTATAGACATCCAAGCTTAAATAGGTCCCACCAATCAGGGCATGTATAGATGTCCTGCAAGCACATCAAAACTAATTTGTTTAAAAACTTTCATTATGTTAACTCTTTTATCATGAAATAATTTATGTAAATGGTACAAGATAATTCAAGCTTACCTCTTGTGTATGATACATCTGGAAGAATGGGCAACACAGGGACATATCTCCACAATCACCACAGATCGCATTGATTCCTTCCATATTTCTCTTTTTAGCATACCAAACACTTCTGAAATGGATGCAACTGTTTGGCTGCAAACAGAATTCTTTTAAGAAAATGTTTTCCTGTTAATCTAAAGGTTGCAGATTTTCTACTCTCTATGTGTACAGGTCTCTGAATGTTGTAGTCAATAATTAGGCTGAGAATTATTGATTGCTGGAAATCCAAATATGTCACTGGTTTGTGTGGGTTTAGAGCTCTCTCATTAACCAAACTATTGTATCTAGTGATGTTAAAAATGTGAAAAAAATAATTTCTTGCATGGTTTTTCATAAAGAGGGGCATGCCTGCAATATATGATTCACTACCATTCAAATGTATATTATACAAGGGTAGGTCCATAAGTTTCCGACCTAACCATTTTCTAGGTATGATAGACAAAAACTATATTTCACTTTTCAATATATTTACCTTTTATTGCAATACACTACTCACATTTTTGAATTAACATTACAATCCTCCCCCAAAAATAGAATTCTTGTCTGCAAAATGGGCATAAACAGCATCCATCACTTCATCACACTTAAATTTCCTTCCTGGAAGGTCCTTTTTGAGTTTTGAGAAGAGGAAATAAGTCACTGGGAGCTAGATCTGGGCTGCAGGATGAAAGTCAATTTCCTTGAAGCCACATTTCTTCACAGCTTCTTTTGCAAGCTTTGTGCACAGGTGCATTGTTGTGAAGAAGGTGCACACCACCATTCAGCTTTCCTCACCTTTTCTCAAAGGCTAGATTTATTACTTAAGGAAGGTCAAGAGGTTACAAAAACAGATAAGTAAAGCCCCACATAGATCAACAACCAGCTGTTTAAGTATAGGGACTCATATAAATTTATAATAAACAGCAATTAAGTTTAATGTGCATGTTAATGTAATCTATTTAAATTGTCTGAAAAATTATAAATAAAAAGAGCAGAATAAGGCTAGGAAGGCCCATGCCCTTTAGTAAGTCAAAGGTAAGAATGTTTCATTATAGATATTTGAGGGTGAGGTTAAAGTCATCTGGCTATTTTGCCATGGTCCTTGGTTTAAATGAAATTTAAAAGCTTTCATGCCTACTGCTGCAAGCATTATCAGTGGACTGAGTAAAAGGGTCTGGTAAGGCAGATAAGAACAGAATCATTAGAATTCGGGAGGGAATAAGAGTGATGGGAGAATTGTGGTGCAGTTTGTTGTTGACAAATAATCGATTCCATGTCTTGCTTATTTGAAAACCTCTATCTTTGTATGTATTGTCTGAATACTGCTTTATTTCTAAGGCTTTCTTTTAGCCAAATTAAAATATTTGGTGGTTTTTGCAATTACTTATGTTTTTTTTAATTTATTTATTTATTTTTTATTATCATGGCAAGTTTCAATGGCATGATCTGCCATCAAGATTTTTCTGAATGATTAAGGTGCAAATATCACTTATGCTCTCCCAGCTGAGTTTTAATAGATCTTCCAGTTATATTAATGTATACTTTTCTATATTCATGTACATTATATAATCCAATAGAGCTGAAAGGATCCATTGTGTCTTTCATGGGACACAGTTTATGACCTATTTTTGTTATGGTTGTAAAAATTGTTTTTGTGTCCCTTTTTTTTTTTAAACCCAAAGAGATATGTAGTGTGACTCTTGACAACTTAATGTCAAGAATTTTATCTTTATTGTCTGGTTTTCCAAGGTTTCAAGGCTTAATCAATTTCTTTCTTGTGGTAGCCATTTGCTTGGCTAGAGATTCTCTAGAGATGATCAAGTTTAACTTTTAGGCCCTCAGGTTTGGTAAAGTTTTTGCTCAGTGGATTAGTGTTTTAATTATCATTTTTTTTTTATTTAATTGAGTGATGTTAGATTGTACACTGAGGTATCTGTCAGTATGAGCAGGTTTTTTGTAAACCTCATAGAGAGTATCAGATGCCTTGCATGAAATCAGAACATCCTAAAATGGAAATGTGCCATTATTTCTATTTTCATAGTCAATTTTAGCTACAGTGAATGAAATTTAAGGTTAGAGGGAAATATGCAGTTTTTCTTTCCTGTGTGGCCAGATTACGAAGGTGTATCACAAAGCAGAACCAATATATTGACTTACATTCTGCTCTCTGTTAGGCTTTTTCCCAAAGTTTTCCATGGAAAAGTTTGCTACAATTGGACTTAAGGGGTTCTCATGAACACTCCTTTCTATTCCTGAAAGTAGTGCTTCCATTGGAATTAGATGGTGGTTAGGATATAGTTGAATAACATAACTTCTTCAGGTGTAAAGTATGGTTTTGAAAGTTTCAGGGCGACTTTGAATAGCATCTTGATGAAGAGAAATTTGTCACAGCTTACAAGAATAATGGAGTCTCTGATGATTAGTTTCTCAACAATTTCCACAAACTGCTTCGAATTAGAAAGAATAGTTATACATTTTTCAATTCTATTTTCCTCCCAAATCAATAGATCACTTGAATGAAATCATAATTTCCTACCGTCCGAACATACACACAAGTTTTCATCACCTTTCCTTCTTTAAGAAAAAGACAGTTAAAATTTGTATGTATGTTCAAGTGGTGGGAAATTATCATTTAATTCAACTGATCTATTTATTTGAGAGGAAAATATAATTTGTAACGGTTCTTTCTCATACATTATTATTAATATTATTATAATAATTATGCAAATAAATCTGTTTTTTAGAAACTGGGGCCTTAAATCAATTACTCAGAGAAAACTCACACTATAGCAGATGTATTAAAACAGATGAATTAAATTATGAATGAGATATATTTTTTATTTGAATAAAGTGCTTAGGGTTTATTTATATTGTTGTGCTGCAGGAATAATATACCATATTTGCCCAAAAAAAATAGTCACATTATGCTGCTCTGGCATGTTTTTTTTTTTTTTTTTTTTTTTTTCCCTAAGTCGGTCCTGGTGGTGTAGTGGTTACCATACTTGCCTCCTATACCCAAGATCGCGGGTTCGAACCCGGCCAGGACCGATGGATTTTTTCGGGCGTAAAAATCCTAAGTATGGCTTCCTTCGGAAGGGAAGTAAAGCCGTGGGTCCCGAGTCGTACATTTGCAGCATGAAAAAGAACCCCAAGCCTGAAAGAGAGGCCTCTGAGCAAAATTTGTCGGCCGTTTCACGCCCTGATTTGAATGGGACGCTGATGACCTGAGATGTTTAAGAGCGTCCATAAATAAAATCGATCAACTGGCATAGTTTCTTATTCTCATTTTATGTATAAGAGCACAGTTGTGAATATCATAGTTTTGTGAGTAGTAGGCTTCATTTGAACATATTTCTCATAAAAATGTGTTAGCAAAATCCCGAGTGAAGTAGCTCTTTGTTTTAAACAGGCATGCTGTATTACTTGTACATGGGAATGCTGGCAGTGTTCTGCACAAATGCCATCAACATTCTAGCAGGAGTAAATGGTTTAGAAGTGGGACAGTCTGTGATCATTGCTGCCTCCATTATGATCTTCAACATAACAGAGCTGAGTGGAGATTTGTGGAAAGCACACCAGTTTTCACTTTATTTTATGCTGCCATACTTGGCTACATCAATAGCCCTCATGCGTCATAATTGGTAAGTACTATTTCTATCTTTTTAACTGAAGGAAAAATGCTAGTGAATACAATCATGGAGCGTAGGTCTCCTGTACATGGATGAAAACTTGTCATTTCAGAAATGTTTCCTTGCGGTGTCTAAAATACTGTCAAATCATCATCAGCCACAAAAATATTTGTAAATCCATTGTCACTAACTAACTAATATTTAAAAACTATATAAGGAATTATTAAGGTGAAGCCAATTTTATGATGAAAACCATTTAGGGCTATATCGACTTAAACACTCTTAAAGTACAAGCAAATAGAGAAATCAGCAGTAGCATATCATTTATGGACAGAAAATCATGACATAGTGAATAAAGCAAAATTATTAAAATCGGTATAAGGACCTACAGAACTAGCAACTAGCAACTTGGGAGAAAATCTACATCTACAAATATAAAGTTTAATGAACTTTGACACTGCCAGGGATGAAAACATATACTACAAGTTTATCACACCACCACAGAGCTGAATACACATTCCCAAAGCTTAATGAATTATCCAACAGTTGAATTTCAGCCAAGCTGATGATGAGAATGAAATGTTCTCGAAACCGGTTCTATATATTAAGACAAGTGAGTGATGCATTAAGAACGACTTCTGTGTCATTTCATGGCCGAGGATGAAGACAAAGGCATATTCAAAAGGAGAATTTTTTCTCGCTCTTCAATTATTTTTTTTAGATAATAAGTTAGTTATTAAAATCTTCGAAACTGGTACCACATTTTATAAGAGTGTTTAAGTCAACATAACCCCTAAATGTTTTTAATCATAACTAATATTTGTTTCCTGATGATATTACTGACTAAACTTTACATAATTAGGCTTTATTATCTTTGAGTTAACACAGTGAATAAAATATTTACAAGGGTATATATAACAAATAACTAATCTAATTTTATAACTCCTACATAATGACTATATGACTGCCATGGGTGGCCAAGGTCATTAAGGTGCAGACTCGTGAGCTGAAGGTCTGGGGTTTGAATCCCACCAGGACTGTCCTCCCTGACAGGTTTTTTTTACCAGGTTTTCCTCAGTCCTCATAAATGGCAAGTGCCAGGAAAGTACCCTAAACTTAGGCCTGGAATGTTTCCTTCCTTAAAAAAAACCCTTTCCCAATATATCATTTCATCTCATGTATCATCAGTGTCCACTGCCTGTGATGCCTCAGTAGTAAAAACAAGCGTTAAACACCATTAAAAAAAAATAATAACTTTATTTCATTTAGTTTCCCTTATAAACTTTCATTGAATGCAACCATTCCAATAATTTATCCATTAATCTTATTTTGATTTAAAGTAAATACTTTACTTTAAATCAAAATAAGATTAACAAAAGTTTCACTGTGTGGATTCCAAAATTCCGTAAACAATTTATCCATTGTTTAAAACAGTTGTTGACTTCCTTTATTGATAGCCTGTTCACAGTATAAAGAAATACAGTAGGAACAGCATAGGTAATTTTATGATATTAAATTCAGAGCGTGCATGTCATGAACTTGGGTCTACTGCTTTTATTCTCCTCCAGATGGCTTTGCATAAATAATGGGAAGGCATAATTGAATATAAGACCACCTTCTTGGTCTAGTAGTTGGCATTGCTGACGGCTCATTAGGAAGGTCTGGAATGGGGTTTACCTAGCCTGATGAGGATAATTGGGGAGCTGCCTGATGGAGAGATGACATTCTTTGATCTAGAAAACCCCATGATAGGTTACACCTGTGGCAGTGACCACATACCCTGCTGCAAAACTGCCCTCTATCAATGAAGTCATAAGACATAGGTAGAGGAAGCAGAGGTTGTTGCAACAGGCCATGGTCCAATCTTAAGTTGTAGTACCATAGAAGAAGATAATTGAATACAAGCCAAGAATATTTATTACTTACCTTTTAAATAAATTAGATAGCCATCAAAACCCAAATAATTATCATTGCTGACTAAGCATTCCAGAATGTTTACCACTGATGATAAAGTTTAGGTCACTGGGTTAGTGGTGGTTGGCAATTGTGTTTGAGATACCTGCTATTGTGAATTAAAGTTTGTGCATAATTTTCTGGTGGCACAATTACAGGTATAATGAATGAATGGGTTATCAACAAAAATGAATTCTCATCCTCTCAGACAGTCAAAGTGCATTAAAAGCACTTTCCTCTGACCAGGTGAGATCTAAACTAGTATGGGAATGTCAAAATGCCTTGTCTGCCCTGGTATACTGCAACAGGCTTGAACTACGGTGGGTATCAGGGCATTTATGGGAATGAGATGGCAGATCAGTTGGCAAAAAGGGGTGCTGATACACCCTTTTTTGGCTGTAAGCCCATGGTCAGAATCAGTACCTGTACTGCTAAGACTGCGGTTAAAACACAGATTGGGGATAAACATCAATCAAGGTGGCAAACCTATCCTGGGCAGATTCAAACTAGGAAATTCATCCTAGGTCCTAACAACAATCTCTCCACATTCCTTTTCCAATTGGACAGAAGAGGAATAAGGAAAGTAATTGTGTTAATCGCTGAACATGGTCACTTCAGGAAACATCTACGAAAAGGGGTTATCTATAAAGATGAACCCATTTGCATAATGTACAAACAGGATGAGGAATCTGCTTTGTATATCCTGTTTGAGTGTGCAATCCTGGAAAGAAAGAGACTTGTTCTCTCCATAACCAAGGAAGATCTGGGAAAGGATACCAACATTGGAACCAAAATACTGCAAGTTGTACAAGGAAAGGATTTTGGAAAACAATGAAGGCCTCTTCCAAACAGGGCTGCACAACAAGCCTTATAAGCTGACATCTGAAGGATGCTAAAACTCCATTAAAATCCTCCCCCAATATTTCTATCTACAGCTATAACACAAGATTTAATTTTGAATCAAATTCCTTTGAGTAATACTGACTAAATGATCCAACAAATTCCTTGTTCATGCTTTTTCACTACCAGAAAATTTTAAAAACATTCAGAAGTCTTCTACATAATAATAATAATAATAATAATAATAATAATAATAATAATAATAATAATAATAATTAATACTGACACTAAAACTTGAATCAGTAAAACATTGGGTGATTTGTTAGTATTATTTCAGGTTATATTAGGCTGTTTTTTACTGCCAAGAAAATTAATACAGAAAAATAAACAACTCAAGGTGGTATTTGCATGTGAAATTTCTTCTAGGATAGTGATTTTAGTACTTTTTCAGAACATGGCTCATGTCCCTTTGCAATATACTTCTCTCCATTCCCCACTTCAATTTTCAGGTAATAAATACACAGTAAAACTGCTGTAAAGTACAGAAAACACAATATATAGTTTTCAGAGATCAATCATTTACAGTAATTATAAAACTAAGCTGTGCTCGCCAATTCCTAAACCTAATTTTTTTGTATCCAGGTAAAATTTAAACATTACATTTTCTCAGGTAAACATAAAGTGAGGGAGGACTTAGGAGAAAAAATAAAGTAATAATAATTTCATTGTACATCCTGTCTTGTTACACACTGGATACAACACCATTTTCCATATGTGATAAAGCACTGTCCATAGTTGTCCAGTACATGGTATAGAAATGGAAATCAAATTGTTGATATTCATAGTAGACCTTTGGAGCTGAAAATATGGGGGGGGGGGAAATTTTATAAAAATCATCAAGGTAAGATTATGATCTTCGAGATCCCAACAGAAGACAAATTAATTCAAAAGTTCATAAAATTCCATGAGAGCTACACCAAGTTCATCCAACCAACAACAAATCCGGCAGTCAACTCACGGCTGATGATGCAGATAAAAGCCAGTGAAACATGTTCTGCATAATTCAATGGTAAGTGGAGCATAAGAGTATTAAATCGACTCATTAACTAAGTAAGAATATATTTGTTGCTTCACTAAATTAATTCCGATACAAAATTAATTTTAAATAACTTGATATTCAAAACAGTGATCTGTATGCAAAGCTCACTGTGTTTTTTCTTGTCCCTTATTAAATGAAAGATTTCCTTAATTGCAGGGAAACTGAAGACAGACATGAAAAACTATTTACAAAAAGGACAATATTTTATTAGAACCATTAATACAAAAGTGATGGATATGTACGTGATAGCTTACATAAAGCAGCTAGGCCTGTGCTCACAAGTAAACAGTTATATTTAAAAAAAATCACATTAAAAAACAGATCATAAAATATTTTGAAAGACATTCCTCTTATATATATATATTTAAATATACATAACAATTATTAATATTTTATTAGTTTTTACCTTATTATTTTGGCACTTTTACCACATGTAAAAAGATTTCCTTTAAATACATGTTCTGGATATCTTTTAGTGATGAAGTTTGAAGACATTTCAGAAAACATATTACATATTTAGGACTGCTTGAGCTTTTGGCTGATTGTATATAGTTTATATGAAATGCCTGAAAACTGTGATTACCTCTATTTTTAGGCTAAAGCATTAACGTATGACATGAGCACAAGATTAATATGCTTTCTACATTGGAATTTTGTAAAAACAGACAGTATCATGAATCTTTAGTGCAGCAGTATATACATAGCAGAAATGTTAGGGCATGAAAAAATCTAAAGCCAGGATCTTAGCAGCATCATATAAAACAATTAACACAAAAATTTAAATGAACCTTTTTTTAGTATCACAGGCACAAGCTATGAGCGTTTAATCAGAAAATATTGCAAAATCATGATAAGAGTAGTTAAATTCTATCATATTTATGCTCATTCCTCTTGCTGTGGTAAGGAAGGCTAGGCTAGTCACAGGTAAATAATTCAAATTATTGAAAAATGAAAAAAAGTATTTAAATCTATAATGTTCGCGCAGACCAGAAAAGGAGAATGTTAGACTCTCAGGAAGGCTGCTGAAATTATTATTAAACTTGGATATAGGCACACCCACAAACTTAAGTCTTAAACTCACCCAAATAACAGGAGAGTAAGGGAGACATTACTATAGCAAGAAGGAAACAATTTGGAGTCCATGGTTACATGCACCTGCCCTTAGATTTATACATTGTATTTCCAGTAAAATTTCTACAGGTGTTGCATACCTATATGCAAGCCTCATAAATTATTTATATGAATTTTGAACTAACGCTTAGAATTGTTTAGCAATATACGTTTATTTAAGAGCAGTGTGGATTTCCAAAGGAGTAAAAAACTGGATAACCTCTCTGGAAATTTTTGCTGAAAAATTCATCATCCAACAGCATTCGTGTAGTTACACAAAGCTATAAAAGGTCTGTCTGAAAATAAAGCTTCATGAACCAACAAATTCAAATAATTAACATAAATCTATAAAAGGTCTGCATGAAATACACCAGTATTTTATTTAAAAAAAAAATAAGTTCACTTTCTAAGGCCCTTTGCAGTTGCCCCTTGAGCTGCCACATGCAGCCTGATAAACATTTCATTGCTGATGGCATCTTTGGAATGCCTTGTGCTAGAGAGGCTCTCAATTCCATCATGTTGAACCTAATGTCCTCATGACCATGAGTAGGAGTGCTTCATTGGAGATTTAACTTTGGGAACAACCAGAAAGTCCTTGATAGTGTTAGTCACTACATTTAATACTAAAAATATTATTTTGTCCAGAATAAAATGTTTTGAAATGTCTGAATATTGTCTCTTATAAAACAATGAAATTATAACTGTGACCAAACAAACCTTCTTTCTTTTAATATTATTGCTAAACATGGCTATCACAACAGATTGAAAATGTTCAACTTACCCACTATTCAGCCCTTGAATAAATATTGCAAATTTACAAGCATGTATAGTAGTATATTTTCATTATACTTGTAATTGCTTTAAAAAAAAAGTATAATTGTGCCAAGCAAAGATTACAATTACTAAAATATTAAAGTAACTGGAATACTATGCATAAAATTATCTTGTATTTTAACAGATTATACATTGGACAATCAATAAGCGTTCGTGTTGCAGTGAAATTAAACAAAATTATAGTTAATGATAAAAATTAATGGTTATCACAGATTTATTTTAAAAACAGTTAATTTACCACTGTATTTTACCTCCTCCTTACACAGTTAACCAGCACAAAGCATAATTTACTACATATATCATGCTTCACAAACAATATAATGTAGTGGCTCATTTGTCTTGTAATATACAATGATATGCATTACAGATTAAGATTCACTGGAAATAATTATAGTTTTCAAGGGAATTAGTGAAATAGATATAAGACTATATTAAGATGCAGTCCCACAGCATACAGGGTAACAGATACATATTTCATTGCATATTAACAGTTATAGATTCACAAGAGAACAACAGACAAAAAAATTACAAGGATTAGCCAGTAAATAAGTTGCCCTATTTTTTTTTCTTCTTCTGGAAAATAAACAGCAACAATGATTTTGAATGGACTGTGAAAAATTTTATTGGAGTTTGTCAGTAGTGTTGAAGTGGTTTCAAATGGTTTTGGACATTATGTTGATAATGCAGTAGAATTTTCCATCACCCTGTTGATCAATTGGCAGATCCAACTCTTTCTCTCTCTCTCCCCCTCTGGGGGGGGGACAAAATGTAATATACATACATTTTGTAAGTATATTGAAACCTCTATTATTGTTGCAATATAGGGAAGGTGCTGAACATTCAATTAAAAAAATTTGATAATCCATATCATAAAATATTATTAAATGAAAAGTTGTGTGATTTGAATTTTTGTTCTTTTTTTATATATATAGTGTTTAACACTTGTTTTTACTATTGAGGCACCACAGGCGGTGGGCACTGATGATACATGAGATGAAATATATTTGGAAAAGATTTTTTTTTTAAGGAAGGAAACATTTCAGGCCTAAATTTAGGGTACCTCCCCGGCATTTGCCATTTATGAGGACTGAGGAAAACCTGAACGAAACCTCAGCTCAAGAGTTGGCAACTTAATGACCTCGCCCGCTCCTTGCAATTCGATTTGAAGTTTCTGTCATACTGCATCTGCATTATATATATTAATATGTAAGATTTAAACCTGGTAGTGCAGTGCATTATGCAAAAATATAGCTGCCATCTCTCTATCTCCGAGTTAACTTTCAAAACTATGAGTTAGTATCACTTATCGTCATTAAGTGTTAGATCCTTACAGTGAGATTTTTTTTTAGAATTCTGCATCATTCCAGTGCACAAAAATTTCCAATACAAACCTAAAACTTCCAATAAGAACTTCATTTATCTTGTTACCACTTATGTGCCTGAAATTGAGAGCATCAGACCTATTTTGAAAGAATGTCACAATACTTTATTGAAGCATTCATCTTAGTGATTTATCTAAATTTGTACCCCGCCTTACTTTTAGAACACTCCCTAACCTTAAAAGTGTATTTCATTGCAACCTGTCTCTTTCCAAATTACCTCATCCCTTCATCCCTTCGCAGGACATTCTAAAAGTAAAACCTGTGTGCTAATTAAGCCATATCATGCATTCCACAGCCTCAATTTAAGCGGATAATTGAAAAAATCCAGACATAATGCTAATTTTTACAGCTGAGTAATATATGAGATGGCACGATAAATTAGGGCATTCTGCTTTATGGAGAAATTGACAATACTTTCAAATGTGTGCGCTCATCATGCATAAAAAAGCTTGACATCACACTGTTACTACTACTGTGCAGAATTTACTGGTACAGTAAGGAGTGAAAACTACCCACACATTGTCTATATTCACCAGATATATGTACTCTGTGACTTTAATCTCTTCCTGATACTAAAGAATCAGAGGATTTCCACCTCAGAAGCAACTTGGGGCAGTAGGGTGCTCATTTGCTGACATCAACAAAAACTGTACTGTACTAGTATTCAGCACCTTCCAAAAATAAGACAAAAGTGTGAAAATATGGCAGGGGGTCATACAAAAGGAATATAATAATATGCAGGTTCTAGAGTAAATGATTTCTCAGATACGCATGTTGCCATTGGTTTTAACCCTAAGACAGCATGGAGTGTCACTGTCCAGCATGTCTCATAGACATTACATTGTATGGTTCTTCAAACATAAAACAAAATAATGCAAGTATCCTTTGTGAGTGCTGTGTGTAAGCATTCACAAGGTCTTACAAATAGCACAAGTGAAGACCAATCACACAATGCCATCCTTGCAGTTTGCAGTATCATGAAAGAAGTCCATTGCATACATCTTTATATATCTACATGCTGAAATTGAATTCATCCTTAGAAAAGACCTGTCAACAACTCCAGTCTAAAACGCCTGCATAAGATGATGCCACATTTCTTTGCCAGCAACAATGTAAGAATTCGGCTCAAATTTTTCTGGAAATGGATTCTCTTGTGGCAAGCAATTTACTATAAATATTGTCACAAAGTTTTCAATAAATTGACAAGATGCCCAGAGATATTTTAATATTCTAATAATATTAGTTATAAAAAAGAAACAAGCTTAAAATTTTACAACATAGTGACGATTCCAACATTAACATTGGTTGTGAAACATGGACGATAAAGAAAAATAAATAGGATAAAATAAATATGGCAGAAATGAGATACCCTAAAGCTATTAAGGGATGTACAATAATGGACAAAATAAATAAGTGAAGAATTAGGTATTTCTCCAATTAAGGACAAAAAGGTGGAGAAATCATTTGCAGAGGATGGATAAAACCTACTACTCTAAAATGATATGATACTGGAACAGGAGAAGTCTCCTAATCCATGAAAAGATGACTGTCACAAAGTTTTAAAAAAATTACGAGAGTCCCTAGAGATAAATATCCTAATAATACCAGGTACATGGATATGTAATGAATGCATATTACACATTATTATTCAAAGTGATCCCTTAAACATACACGCAGTCTTTAAGCCTTTGTGGTCACTAATTAATGCATTAGATAACCCATCAACTGAATTCTGCTGTTACTTTCACAAGAGAACTTGGCAATGTTTGGTTGTAACTTCTTGCAAGCCATGTCTAGAAACACAGACCACAATTTGTAGTCAAGAGGATTTAGGTCTGGACTACCAGAAGGTGTGCATGAAGTTGATGCACATTAGTTGCAAACCAATGCTGGATTGTCAGAGCCTTATGTGCTAAGGCCAAATCCTGTTGCAAGCAGCAGTTTCAACCATGGAAGAGGTTCCTGACCAGCATTTTTTTCAACCTTTCTTGCAGATAAGAGTTAGGTTGTGGCCTCTGTACCCTTGGAGCTTTTTGCTAGTTTATCTTGAACTTGTGGTGTATATTGTATATCATTCTGAATATTGAAAGCCCCCTCATCACAAAAAAGGATTCATCAGTGCCCATTTGCTGTGTGATGCGTAAGTAAGTGCTTTGCTTTTAAGAATCTCTGGTGCTTCAATTCATTTGTGAAGTGGTTCCTTTGCATTGTTATTAAATATAATTCAAGGTCACTGCTTAATATGTGAGACATTCTGGACATTTTTAATTCACATGCAATCACTGTCATTTCCTTATCAGATTTCTAAGCACATGCATCACCACTGCTTTATCCAGTTATGAAATCCATAAAGGCATGACCTTCCTTGCCTGGAATGGTTCCAGTCCCTATGGAATGCTGGATAGTGTGATACACAAATCTCTCAGATATTTTGAGCTTCTAGAAGCATTTTGAAAGTTTCACCTGCTGACTAGCCTACTTTATGCAATGCTATGACATCTATACAATTTTCATACATTTCCTACATGAAAGCTACTAAAAACAATTTTCCAGTTCTTCAGCTCAACTAACAATGACTTACATCTCATGTCATTCATCAGGAATGAACTGCATTAATGAGCAGAAGTAAAGTCACCATTAAAAATTGTGGCGGTATTTGGGTAAGACTATTATAAAGTGAAATTCATAGTGCACATATGTAAGCACAGATAGTCAGCATGTACCAAATAACTGGTTCTATAAAACATAAAATATTTAGACAAAGATATCTGTGGAGAAGGAACAAGTTCTAAGTATAAATACATTTTTGAAATAAAAAAAATATGCCTAATATTTTTTCCATAATAGGGAAACTTATTTATAGGAAGTTTCTCATTGCTAGTCCAAACTTGTAGGACTGTGCTTTCGTTCAAATGTGATGTGTATCTATATATATAATTATTTTAATTGTACATATAATATAAATGAAAAATAAAATAAAATTTTGAGCAAAGTAACTAAAATAACAATAACTAAAGAAGCAGAAATAGACAAACACTTTAATTATTCACAAAATTATTGCTATATCTCAAACAACTATTCTTCAAAGGCAAGAAGAAAAGTAAAGATGGTAAAAATAAAAATTGAATAAGGTAACATAATAAACAAGAAAAAGGAGTGAGAGAGAATACAAATATATATACAATAACTAGGAAAGCAGAAAAGGATAAAACACTAAGAAAAAGTCACAGATTAGTAATCATTATATTTCGAACTGCTTGAGTTCATCTATGGCAAGAAGATAAGTGACTTCACTTACATTTTAGTTACATTGCTAATAGTGTTACACTATTTTTAATTTATATTTTATATATATATACACATAAGATTTTAGCCTGGTTGTGTACCACTTTATGGAAAAGTATAGCTGCCATCTCTCAATCTCTAAGCAAACTTTCAGAGCTTTGAGTTGGTAACGCATCAATAAGTGTTAAATTAAATGCATCATCAAAATCCTTATAATGAGACAGGATATGTTGGGCAACTGGCAAGGAAAACTTGGTTTTAACAGAATGCCAGCATTATTCATACTGAGCAAAACAACATTTTAATATTTTATATTAATTTAACTTCTAGTGTTGTTTCACTCTATATGAACAATCCTAGGTGTTCCATTAAAACCAAGTCCACCTTTACAATTGCCCAATATGCCCTCGACTCACTATAAGGATTTTGAAGATGCAATTAATTTAACACTTATTGACATGTAACCGGCTCGTAGCTATGAAAATTTGCTCAGAGATAGAAAGATGGCAGCTATATTTTTGCATAAAGCCCATACACCACCAGGTTTAAATCTTACATATTAATTATTTACATTCTCTCACTCACTCTTTTTGCTTGTTTATTCTTTTTTCTACACATTGCCTTACATTCAATATTTATTTTTATCACCTTCACTTTGCTTCTTGCTTTTGAAGAACACTAGTTGTTCAAAATATAGCAATAATTGTGTGAATATTTAAGTGTTTTATCTATTTATGCTTCTTTAGTCATTGTTACTAGTTTATCTTATTTTAGTTACTAAAATATTAAGATCTAGAGAAGCAAAAATAGATAAAACACTTAAATAGTCACACAATGCTGCTATACTTTGAACAATATATATATTTTGCAGAATACATGTAAAATTACTTGTACTGTTATCACAAAAACTTATAATCATGGGCTTTTCTTCCTAAATCTTAGATCTGTTCTATAAGCAAAAGATTGTAAAAGTGTTCCACAAGATAACAATAAGTCCATTTATTAAAGGCAGATGAGCAAATACCCAGAAAGGATTAATAAATTGCACAATGTATGGAAGGCACATGAAAAATTTGCTAGATGAGAGAAAACTCTCCTATGATCAATATTGCTCTGTTAAGACATTCATTCTCTTTAAAACTCTGAAATTTTGCTTACTCTTGAAGAAATTAAAGAACAATAAGAATTATTTGTAAATTAAGATGGTATGGTTGAGTCAAACTACATATTCTAATTGACTCCACTTGTTTATATTTAGAACATGTTTCTCAGATCATTGTCCACATCCTCAGCTAATTGTCGACTGTTGGATAATTCAATATTAGATTTGCACCAATAAATCTCCTGTATGGAAATATTAATGAAAGTATTTCATCAAAGAAAAAATTAGGTATTTACCAAATAAAGTGTGCAGAATGGGGAAAAAACTATAAAAGCAGGTATTTACCAAATAAAATTTGCACAATGCGAAAAACTATATTGGAAAACCAAAAAGAAACATAGGTACACAGTTAAAACAACATTTCAGAAACATAAAATACAAACAAATGGAGAAATCAGCAGTAGGATCTCATTTCTGGACAAAGAACTACGACATAGCGAAAAAGTAAAATTATTAAAGTCAGCACAGGAACCCAAAGAGTAGCAATCTACATTTATGAATACAGAAAGAGGTTAATGAACTTCCACACTTCAGTGGATGAAAACATTATCATTAAGTTCACCACACTTCCACCAGAGCAGAATATGCAACTCCAAAGGAACACCATGAATTATCCAGTAGTCGAAAATTAGCTGAGGATGTGGACAATGGTCTCTGAAACATATTCTAAATATAAACAAGTATGTAGTTCGACTCAGTCATACAATAATCTTTATATGATTTGCTTTACTGTACAAGTTCCAATTAGCACTTCAAATTATTTATAAAGTTACATATCGATCTTAATTATCTAGTGAGTTGATTTGATAATTAAGAACATAATAGTTGCTTCACTGTATTGGTTCCGACACGAAATTAAATGCTATACACATCGGTATTAAAGTTTTTATTGCTTTTCTAACTAATGTAACTATTTCCTGAAAATATTGCCAAGTTCACACTTTTACAATTATTATTATAATCTATTGCATTTTCTGAAAGAAAAAAAATTACATAAATTTTATAATTTGGTTTATTTGTTTTTATGACTATCACTTCATTAAGCATCAAAATGTACTTTTCAATGTGGAATATAACTGCACAGAATGTGTCATTTCATAATTGACATGTTACATTTCTGGAACTCATTTTTCATAAATGTATAACTTTGCCATATGCTTTAGTAGGGTCTGGGTGCAGACTGATATAGCAAAGCTGCTTTTGCCAATGTGCCGAAACATACTTCTATGCAATTTAAGATATGACTGATGTACCTCTATCAAGCTAAAAGTAAAAGTTTAACAGTATTTAGTATAATGAGGCAAATTTAAAACCGCTTTTACCAGTGCAATCCCCCACTCTTCCAACTGCCTTAGCATTTTCATGGCGCTACAACACATCACCTTTTTAAAACTTGGTTGCAAAAAATTAAAAAAAAAACTATTATGTACTCACTCAACATTTGAAAGTGTTGCTCATTCTGCATGACACACAATTGTATTTGGTGAACTAATATTAAGTTATAAGACTTTAACTATAGTTGTTACTCATCTTGCACATTCTTTAGAAATTTCTGTCTGCTGTGTCAGGCTAGGCATTTAAGTAACTTTGTGCCAAGTAAGCTGCTATTTCATCAAGTGTTTCTTCTGTAAGTACTTGGTGCATCATTTTCTTTTATAATCTGTCAGAGAACCTTTTTGGTTAAACTTACTAAATCTCTTATCGTTTCTTTTGGGGAATTGGACAGTTAGGAAATTTATATGTAAATTGTTGCCTTGTTATACCACATGATTTCTTCAAAATGTGTACACTTATGCAATGAATACCTCTATTTTACAACATAACATACCGCTGTACTACCCAAATGACAAGTATTTCACAAATACTCTGACCACTGTTGGAGATTGTAACTAGATAGGATGAAGCCAGCGATAGTCACTATAATTGGAAGATTTTCAAATGTGCCTCACTGTATAAAGTGTTGTACTTGTTGCACTTAGCCAGCTCTTCCCTTTGGCATAGTATTTCATTACAGTGCTATGCTCAAATGAATATAAAAACAAAGGAAGAAAAATTAATGATCCAATAGAGACCAGTTTTACATAATTATACATTTGAAAGATGTAATAGAAAACCTCTGGAATGAAAGAGGGATTATGGGAAAAAAGCTTCACATTATATTTTCCTCCTCCTCATTAAATAGGTACATTCATATATGCATTTTTTCTGCAATAATCTGTAATTTTTCAAACAGTACCACAAGCACATGCTCTCTTCTTCCGAAATCATAATATTGAGATAGAGCAGGCAAAATTGTTTGTTTTTTATTGCAAGTAAGAAGGCTTAGAATGAAAATACCTGACAAAAGCAACTCTGCTATATTAGCCTACAAAGAAATAAAGTATACCTACAACAAACTAGAATGTGTCAGCTCTGCAAATGAGTAGAAATTTCTAGAAGTGCGACAAGACAGCTTCACAATGTTTTTATTAGTTTCATAAGATATACAACATTATTATCATCATCATTACTAATAAAATATACAAATTGTGCATATAATCCTAAAAAAAATAATTTTATTCCAGCAGAAATAGTAGCTGAAAGCTTTCTTTGCATTTGTTACCCAATTTTTGTGTAACTTACAAGCAAATCTTGTCTGATGAAATTCTTTTGGTGGGAACAAATTCATAAAATGCCTCATGTTTTCACGACAGCTGCTTATATCAACTTACCTTACAGGTTATTGGCAGGATTAAATAAGAAAATATAAATATAAAAACTTTTGGCCTTGATTGTTGTAAGGTAAGCCACCTTTGGCATGGGTGGATACTAATGCATTGCTGCTGTATTGTCTAATAAATAGTAGCCACATGCTAATACTATAGTCTGTTGTGCTCATGTTTATTTTTGATCTTGTAATCTGGAACAGGCCAAAGGCTAATCTCTTTATATGATTTAAATTCAGTCAATAATGCCAGTAGTATTCAAACACAACATGCACAGATAATTAATAAAGCAATAGTCAATGTTTCAACTAAGATATAATAAAAAATATCAATAAATTTAAAATACAAAAATTTAAAGCACAGGTTTTCCACACTGGGGAACATCAAGGAAAGTAGCAAATTCAAAAGTTTTACTATTGGACTTACCACAGCACATTCAATAAGATATTCAAAGCACAGGCATAAAATTAGCCCTCAAAGAACAAATATATCAAAAATTCAAAAGGTAAAAGACACCACTAACAGAACAGAAATCAGGGTTTATGAAATTGAATGTGCAGAATGTAATAAAAAATAAATTAATAAAATGAAGAGAAATTTAGAAATTCAAAGAATGGATTTCTGTGTGATCCTGGCTTTCATGGAGCATGATATCACTTTAAACTTTTTTTTCGCAGGAGACACAAGATGTTTCCAACACTTTAGGAATATTTGTTTTAAACAAGTAGGTAAATCAATGGTGGCAGCTCACTTTTGGGATTTAAAATCAGGAAATTACACCAAAGGCTAATCTGCTGAAAGAACAATAGAGAAAATTTAATGAATTTTGATGTTCCACTCATTGATGAACTCAGCAAGTTCCTATTCAAACCTCATTGTTTTAAGGAAGGAAACGTTTTAGGCCTAAGTTTAGGGTACCTTCCTGACATTTGTCATTTATGAGGATTAAGGAAAACTTAGAAAAAACCTCAGTAAGGGAGGACAGTCCTGATAAGAATCAAATCCCAGACCTCTTGCTCACAAGTCTACATCTTAACCTCAGCCACCCATGGCAGTAATACCTATGACTCCACCAGCCACCATATTGAGGTTGGTCAACAATTGATGATGTGGGCAATTGCCCCTGAAGCATGTCCTAATATTTCATAAGTAAGTTTAGTTAGTATTAACATATTTAATAAATTCTAATAGGATATATAATCACTCCATTGTTTATGGCTTCCTAAGTACAATTTAAATAATAATCTTCTTTCATGATGCTAATTAAAGGTAAAAACAAGCGGATTCCAATTAGTAATATTACTGACCAGACTAACAAATTATGATGATTTGAAAATGAGTCATAAATGAACTAAATTGCAAGAAAAAATCATTAGATAACAGAACTTAAAAGTTCATTGAGATATATTAACTTGACTTGATACCCATTGTTTCATTCTGGGTGTCTTCTGTTTGGGAGGCTACCAATGGAACTTATTTATGCTTATTTTCCTACACAGGACAAATTGACATACAGTAAGCCCATCATCTCCATTGCCATTTGGCAGGGAAATTAGGTAATGTGAAATGGCTAATAATTTTGTCTGGGTGCCTCTTTTTTCAAGTAGAGAGTTATTTAATGTGCTGTAATCACAGCTTAAAGTCCTTCATGGACTTATGCTCAGGATTTTTACACTGAAAAGTCCATCTATTAAACCTCATCCTGGTTTGAATTCGCAAACCTTGGGTCTAGAGGAGAGCGCACTATCCCTACCACAGAAGCCAACATGGAGTTAAATGCACATTTGAGAAATTTTATTTCAGGATTCAAATGGCTTTTTAGCAAAGCTCAATATAGAGGTCATTGCAATCGAGCAGTATAAGCCTGTGCTGCAGTTCATATATGGTTGCTCCACTGTAAAATTTTATGCTTTTTTAAAAATAGTATTTAACATCTGTTTCCAATACTGAGGAAGTAGACAAGAATAATAAATGAGATGAAATGAAATGATAAATTGAAAGAGGATTTTTTTTGGAAAAGGAATCATGCCAGATCCCCCAGCATTTGCCATTAATTAGGACTGATGGAAAACCTAGAAAAAACCTCAGGGAAGATGATCCTGCTGGGAATCGAACCACAGACCTCCCATTCACAAGTTCATTGCCTAGCAATCTTGGACTCCCAAGTCAGTAAATTGCACCATGGAAGAGAAATGAAGCATTATTAGTTTTCTGGCTAGAAGAAGTGAAACCTTCTTATATCTACTGCTGAATAAAGGTTGGAGACATTGAACTAGAGGAGAGTTTATAAAAGAGTGGAAAAATTTAAAAATGAAAGACAAAATGTTGGTGATTAACAAAGGGATGGAAGATCAGTTTTAATTGCCCCTAAGACTGTGAAACAACAGGTTAATCAATGCTAAAAGCATAGTATGACCTTGAAGAAAGAACATCAGATAAGATGAAGATTAAAGGAGTGCACAAAAGGTTCTTGTGGCGTAAGTGCCAAGGTGTATTATTACATACTCCAATATCGGGAGTTGGTCAATAGATAAAACAATTGTACTAACATTTGTTCAAATAGGATCATAGGAAACTTTATTTAAAGTAAATAAAAGTTTGAATAGAAATTGTAAAGAAAGCATTAATCTCATTTCCTTTTGAGACATTATAATATAATGTGTAAAAACATCCCTCTTAAGTCTAAAATTATATTTAAAAAATAAATCTTCTTTCTGAACTACTGTTAAGAGTTTAATAGTAGATTTGTTTATCATGTTCTACTCTATTTTGATAAGTGTCCTCGTCAAAGTGAAGTTGTCTTGAGGCAGAATTTGCATCACTGACTTTCCACATTATATGTGCATAATGAAAAGATTTAAACTTCAACAGGGCCTATGATTGGCGTTAATGTACTCTACACATCATAGAGAATTTTTTCAATAGGCACACGAGACAGATTTACTAATCATGCAGAAATATATAATATCTAACATGATTTAAAGAACAGTTAGCTGTATCTAAAAGCATAATTACCTTTCTTATAAATAATGTATAAATATACCTAATTGTTCTGTATAACAATATGTCATAAGATCTGAAGCTTTCCTCATACCATGCAATAAATGATCTTTCTCAGGGTTCCAGCCAGGTCATACTTTCAGAAAGTTCAAGAGCTAATAGTTTTCAGAGATGATATACCTTGAACAATAAAGATACCTCTGAACTGCATGCAATATCAACACAGACAATGGCTTTAAATTAAATTGCTATTTTAGATTTATTTATGCCCAGAACCCAAGAATTAAATCCACTTCAGGGAATGGATCCAATGCCCTATCAATATTGGCTAGCCCATTACATTATGGTTATGTAATTGTGAGTCTGTTCCACAAAAAAATGGTCTAATATATTACAAGTGTATAGGTTTCTAATTATTAGAGAATGTGTTCCACAAAGGTTTCTTCTGCACTTTTACTATACAACTCTACACTTTTTCTAGCAGTATGCATTGGTATGCCATATCGGCACCTTTTTTCTACCCAGCTGCAGTTGTTATTCTATTTTTCAAGTGACTTGTGACAGAGTTGCAGTAATGTTGAGCATCTGCAGTGGTGTTGCAAAGCTTGTTAAAGATAACTTCCCTAATCGCATTGTACTAATCATTGCCTGGAGTTGTCAATGAATGATACTGTAAATAATGTGAGTGAAGTGAATAGGTTTTATAAGTTGTAGTGCTCTATCTTGCCTCACTTAAAAATGCTAGAGAACTTCAGCTGCTAAAAATTGGCAAATTTTCAGCACACATTGGGTAGCAGCAAGCTTTCAGACAATACCTGCAGTAAGGCAGAACTATGAAGCACTTGTACTTCATTTTCAGGAAGCAAAAAATGATAAATCCATGATAAAAAGCAAATATTGCACCTAAGAAGGCCTCCTTAAGAAAAGCACACCAGTTGAATTCATTCTTGATTTGAGACTTTATGACTGATGCCATCCAAAAACTTTTGGAGCTAAATTTAGAGATACAAGAGAGACATTGACATGTACAAGGCTGACAAGAAAATAAAAAAAATGTCATCAAAGGTGCTCCAACACAGAATTGAAATTCCAAGTCCATATAATGAAAAATTTATCCAAAATGCAACAACTCTCAACTTCAGATCTCCATAAAACTGCCAGTAAACATAATATTCCAATAAATCCACGTCTTTTACAAGAAACTGGTAGATGAATTAAAGAACACATTGGTAGATGGATAAGATACTGATAGTACTGACTGTGCCACAATTCTTTATTTCAACCAGTAGCCAGAAGATTAGCAAAACCACAGCGTAAAACTAACCAAACAATGTAGCACAGAAGTTTAGAACAAGCAAGGAAACTGTACAAGGATTTTCAAATCAAAATATGATATGTTCAAGCTTCTGTACCAAACCCTATATTATTTAAACAATATGCAGTATTCATATGATTTTAGTGCTACATCATATACTGATAATTCACTAATTTGTGCTGACAAAACCTTATAACAACTGGAAGAAAAGGCCAAAATATCTTTGTAATAATTATCAAATTATCTACAAACTTCACAACTATTGCTCAATGTTGACAAAATAAAGTTTATAGTATATATATTTGTTAAGAAAATTATGTGCGTAAATGTACGACATGGAACCCATGGTTTTACTTCTCTTCCAAAGAAAGCCTTACTTAGAATTTTTGTGTGAAAAAATCCATCAACCCTGGGCAGGATTGAGCCCATGATCTTGGGTATATGAGTCAAGTATGGTTACCACTAGACCATTATGACTGACGAAAACAGTTAATACAATCATTTTGCTAATAAAATTAAAAAGGGAATATACATCATTAAATAAAGATCATTGCAAATATAGTAAATAATTATCATAGAGAGTACAGGGCTAAAACATTGAGCAGTAAAGATTGGTACAATATAGATATTATCATGTACAACAAACTTCCCAGTTTCATTAAGTCTGCAAAGGTAATACTTTTAAACCAATGTCAAAAAAGTATTTCATTGATGTCTTTACAGAAGAGATGAATTATAATTAGATAATGCTACCATTATTGTATTGTACGTATTATTATGATTACTATATGATTGCTTGTTTATATCCATACTAAATTCATTCCTTTTGCATTATAGTATAGATTTCAACTCAGAAGAGATTAATAGATTTGTATTTTGTATAGATCCATTTGCATTTCATAAAATGGATTGAAAAAGGTATCTTATAACTTTTTTGTATGATATTATATCTTGAATGACTATTTGCTCTGATATACTGTAAATATAACTTTGTATAAACTCTGTATAATTAGATTACAGACATGTTTAATACTTATATTTCATAAGCCTACAAGCAATAAAACTATTTTTATTATTGCAAATGATTTTACATTGTTTTGTTCCACAAAAGTATTAGTAATAATTGTACTCTGGTAACATGTATAGATTTCTCTATAAGTGTAAAAACATTGGTATACTAGTGCATTTTGTAATATATTTTTAATAATTTATGGAATCAGTTGACCTAAATATGTGAAGTATTAGCTACAGTGATAATGATGAGATTTTATATATATATAAATAAAGAAATAATAATGCACGGGCTTCTGCACAGACAATAATTTTGTGCCCCACTGCTTGGTGCAGGCAAGTCAATCAGAAAGCAGGTTTCCATCATTGACCAGCTATACCAGTAGAACTAACCAATCAAGCTTTACTTGCTGCCCACAGCTCTGTATATAAGTGATGGTTTAGTAGACTTTAGCACATCATTCTTGATTATGAGAGCAATGTACACTCTCGAAAGCTGGGCAAAACATCCTTGACTCACCTAGTTGATCTCCCGAGAAAATGTATACGAGACAATTTAAATATAATTAATGAAATGGAGTAAAAAAATAAATAATCAAATGCAATCAGTAAACTCATTTCTTATGCCATCTCTCAATTGAAAATTATGCTGGGACAACCGTAGGTAAGTATGAAAATGTGGCAGGTGACATTTGAATATTGACAAACACATAATAAAGTATTTAAATGGCCATTATTTCTGAAAAAAATATATAAGAGCAATGTAACAGGAATGATAATAATCCTTCTGTATATTAAAAAACTGAATTTATTATTAAGAGTGGATAAAACCTATTTCAAGGTAGTAAGACGTGTCAAACATTTTGCTAGTATATGACCAACTTGTAACTTTTTACTGATAATTTACAAGTGTTGTACATTATTTTGTGGAACAGAAAATTAAAACTCCATACTTTATAAGTATTTTTATGATAATATACTTTTAATACATTAGCCCATACTTTTGTGCACTCCAACCATTGACATATCAGTACCCTGATGATGAGGATGTTTGTCCCTTAAAGTTTGGGCTTTCAAAATGACCTGGCTGGAATCACAAAAGAAACTAGTTATAGCAATTTGTTCAGTCCATGAATAGTCTGCAATCTTTCTCTCCTAATGCATATCATTGTAACGACAATCCCACTTTATATTGCTTCTATATAACCATGACTCACTCAGGTAACAACGTAACATGTGAGAAATGAAACAGAGATGGTAAACTGTGCAGATTCATAATTTAAACATATATTTACAAGACTTTTGAGCCACGTTGTAACATTTCAACAGTATTCAACATGCATCTTTTATTGTAACATATTTTTCATAATAAACTTAACAGCACCATGTATTGAATCAGTTGTAGTAATCCATTTTACTGTAAAAGTTAGTATATAGGAAGTCGTATTTCCAGGTATTGTTGATGACATGTTGTGGAGCAAAGTACTGATCTCTATATGAGGACTTTCTTATAAGAGCCGTAGCTCCATCAAGCCAAAGTCCAGTGCCTACCAGGTCCTCTACATATGACACATCTACCTTTTTCTTGCTTCCAACTCGGTCCCAGTCAATGGGACTATTACTGCGTGGAGTCCACTGCAGCATTGCAACTATATCTGTTGGTTCCAAACACCAGCTGCAATACCAGCCACCATAATGATTCAAATCTCCTACCACTAATCCATAAGAGGTGGATAACACATCCTCTGAGGTAGCTAGCCATGAAGGGTTAGTTTCTGCTAGCATACCCACTGTAGATGCTCCTGGGGCTGTAATTGTTCTCTTTGGATGTTGCCAAAAAAACCCATACACAGACCATCTCAGGCGAAACGTTACTGGTTGAGGCCAGCCATTATATAATTTGAAAAATAAAAGAGCTTTAGGGTTAGGAATTTCATAAGCATCCAATGCATCTACATACAAATCATCTGGTCCTAGATCATCTATCAGGGTCCGGCCCTTTTCCCACAAGTGTTGCCGCAAGGTTTTACCATATGCGTCACTGTGGTTAGTTATCTTATTAAAATTATGTTGAACATCAAGGTAAGGAACATAAAGAATTTTATTAAGAACACTAGGGGGCAGGAAGTTTTTGTCATGCAGTCGTTTGCGGAAGTACAAAGGTTTGTTTTCACCAGTTGCCGTAAGGTTCGACTCACCCACAAGGAAGCAATCAACTACAGCTGTGAGCTCTTGCAGTTTAATCTCTGCAAGTGTTGTCTCAAGACCTAAGAGGGGGAAAGCATGTATTATCCTCCGCAGTTTGCTACGTCGTTTTGGTAGTATTTTCTGCCTGGATGCTATAAAGGCTCGCCATATAACTTCTGGTTGGCCACAGTCTTTTCCATGCCACCCTCTCTTGCACTCACATTTAACTTCACCAAGACTCTGAAAAATAATACATATATAATAATATCAAAGTGAAAGGAAATATCAAGATATCCTTGATAAATTTTCAGAAACTAACTAGTCTTGCTGTAAGTTCTGCCATTTATGTTGGTAGCTCTAACACTGAAATAAAAAAATAAAGGTAAATGCTGTCATTAGTTATAATAATATTGACCATATTTCACTTGGAATATGTTGTTCCATCCTAGAACATGGGAGCCTCCTATTGGAGGTTTTGGTTACCAAGGAAAATTTAGTTAGGGCAAAGTGACAGGTGATAAGTCTGTTGCCTCCATTATTATCTGGCAGGGAATTAAAATATTACTTGGATGTAAAAGAGGATAATTTTGTCTAGGTACCTCTTTTTTAGGTATGAAGTTATTTAATGTACCATAAATTACAACACGGAACCCATGGCTTAAAATACTTTCCAGAGGACTTTTGCTCAAGATTTTTATGTGCAGAAAAATCTTGATCTTGAGTTCAGAAGATAACGAATTACGTGATAACACTGGAATGAGGTATAAAGAAAAACAGAAATGCAGTGATTGCTTTTCATAAGTTTGGTAGGGAAATCAAAGAGATTTCAAGTTGCAAATTGAAACATATATTTCATTGAAATGTGTTTACCATGCTGAGACTTTATTATGCCAAAGTATGTCCAAGATCAGGCAGTCCTCACACCATGAGAACCTTCAGGGATAGTCAAAGCAGTGCTTGAGCAGATTTGGCATGCTCAAAATGGCTACAAAAATATCTGCTGTACAGATGAGAAAAATTTTACAATAAACAAACTGACAAAATATATGCACAAAGTTGCAAGGAAACTAACAAAACTAGGTCCATCATGAATGATGGTTTAGTGGGAGTTGTTGTACCAAGGGTTACCCCACCATTTCTGTCAAAGTCAAACAGCGTGAAGAAACTTCTGGTTGATTTGGTTTATTTACAGATGCTCTTTAACATCTCAGTCATCAGAGTCCCAGGCTAGAGGTTCTTTTACTTGGCGTTATTCTATGGCATAGGACCCATGGTTTTATTTTCCTTGTAAAAGAAGCCATACTTAAGAATTTTAAGTTCAAAAAAATCTATCGACCCTGGCCAGGATTGAACCCAAGATCTTGAGTCTACTAGGCAAGTATGATTACCATTAAACCTTCAGGACCAACTAGGAGAAAACATCTTGGAAGGCGTTGTAAGGTCCTTGAACTTGACATTCTTGGTGTAGAACATTTTGGGTCTTACAATAAGCTCAGTTAGGCTCAGAAGGCATGGACAACCCAAGCATGGCTCAGAAATACATGCAGAATTTATTGCTGTGAAAGATCGGACCTCTGACAGCTCAGACCTGAATCTGCTGAATTAAAGGCTATAGGATATTCTATTAACATTTTTTAAAAAATTGAGTCGAAATTGTAACATACACACTAAAATTCAATAAAATGAAAGACCAGTTTCGGAAGCCATCGCTCCTATCATCAGTTCTACAGTCGACTGTAGAACTGATGATAGGAGCGATGGCTCCCGATACTGGTCTTTCATTTTATTGAATTTTAGTGTGTATGTTACAATTTCGACTCAATTTTTTAAAAATGTTAATATTTGACACACTGTTACGAAAGTTCGCTATATTTTATACAAGGATATTCTATATTAAACACTCCAGTTTGGACTATCGTAAGAAAGATTTTATAAAGGCAGACAGACCTTTGGATGCCTTTTGGGCTACTATAGCAGATTGATCTAATAAACAAAATTTGTGTGTAATGATTAAAGGTGATAATTTTTAATTATTTATGTATTTCTGATGGTTGTCCATTAATTAGTAAAGGAAATGAAATAAAATTGGTAATAGTTTTCTGAGCCTTTTATTTCAAAGCACTGTCATTCTTAACAAGGGAGAGAACTTATGGTGAGCTAGATAGGAATAAAAAGTTAAACTTTATAGCAATTATCTGATATAGGTATCATGTTAGCTTGTTGAATTTTATGCAAACAATACATCTAGGCTAGACATAAATACTGTCACAAACTTTTGACTTATATTGTACCAGTTGTCAAGGTCATAGCTGAAGCTCACTTTTTGTTAGTGTGAGCTAAATATGAAAACAGAGTAGCCATAATTGCTCTGCATAGGGCTGGAAAGTCACCTACTGAGATTTTCCAGACCCTATAAGTCCTGAAGATCAGCAAAAGGTTTGTGTATCAGATAGTCCAGAGATTCATTTAGACTGGCTGCATGAAAAATTGCCCAAGAGTTGGTCACCCTCTGCCATTGTATGAACAGCAGTGACATTTGACAAAATCCCATCCAGAAACTGTTAATTAGGGTAATAGAGATGATTTTTTCACAATGATCAATGTCCAGGGTACTTAATGAAGACCTTGATCTTAGAGATAACTGGCACAGTATCGGACATTTCCTGACACTACACCTAAAGAAGCAGAGGGAACTGAAATCGAGATAGCCCCTGCAGTAGTAAGACAACAACAGACATCATACGATTACCTTCACTGATGAGAAAGTGTTCACCAGTAAGAAAGTTTTAACTGCCAAAATCAGGAGGTATGCTTCAAGCTCTCAAGAAGCCTGCGAGAGATTTCCAAAGTTCAGAGAGGTTGCCACCCCTCTTCACACATGATTATGTGCACGTTAACTTATGAGGGTTCCATCAGGCTTCATTTTTGCGAAAAAGGCTTAATGTGCCAAACAGTATGCTGAAAGTATTCTGGACCCTATTGTGATGCCATTGAAGCAAACTATGTTTAAAAATTAACCCTGGAGCTTCCAGAAAATTGGTAGTGTTTGAAAATTGTATGCTACCAGTTCTACTGTACAGCAGCCAAACCTCGGCACTAAACAGAAGAACAAAACTCATGATACAAATCTGTCTGAGAAAGATGGAGTATAGATTATACAATTGACAAGAGAGAACAGAAGAATACACAGGACCTCAGGAGGGAAACGGGTATGAAAGATGCAATCAATGCAGCAAAATGCCTCAAATAGCAGAGGAGTTCATGTGGCAAGGATGGATGAACCAGATGGACCTACATAGTATCCATGTAGATACTATGCAGAATAGCCAAGAGGCACATGGCAGGCAAAGAACCAGATGCGGAATCAGTGGACAAGACGAGCAAGGGAAGGGTGGAAGAAATTGACGATTGGGCTTGAGGCCCTGAAACACAAAGTACGAGTAGTGTAAAAGTATATATGTATCAACCAATTATGAATACAAAGTGATTGAAAATAGTATATAGTGAACAATAGTAATGGGTAGGAGTGTAACAATTATTACTAAAAACAAATGTGAGCTTAAAAAAGACTGCTTAGGATCAGTTCACCATAGGAGTGTATTCAGAGTTTCCCTACCATTGGATAGGAGGCCCTAGCCCTCAAGGAATGTTATAGGCTAAATACTAAAATGTAACTTTGACATGCTGTCACATGACATGTGATTTATTAGTACTGCATTTTACATGCAGCTCAGTAGCACAGTTGATAGAGTGCTCGCATCATCTAATGGTGGATAGCAAAACTGTTAATCTCAATTAAATTTTAATCACAACAATGAATGCAGTAAAAATGACTATAAAGAATTCAGTCTTGCTTTTACATTACAAAAGATTTAGCAGGCCTAAAATATATTGTTTAAAAGAAATTTAAAAAAATACAGTTAAAAATTATCAAATGTATGCATTCAAGTGCTGTTGTCTTTCGGAACCATTTTGATGTTGTTAATGTTTGCATAATTATTTTTGCTCTTTGATATGTCAATATGAATATGACATTGACCCACTATATTTTATTTACTTGATTCCTTTGTTAATTTATCTCTTTTTGTTTTACTTTCCTGATACCTTTATCAGAAACATACACTAAATCCTCATTCATATCAATTCTGCCTGTTAAATGTGTGATATGACCTGCAATTGCTTTGTGAAATGCATAAGTAAGGAACTACAAAGCAATGTTTATTTAATAACTAACTAGCTCTTAATATATGTAAAAAGTTTGGATTTTCAATGCATCTTTCCCTTATAAATTCACAGCATTTAATTTCCATGAACAATTTAGAGAGAAAATTAATGTGTGCTTGAATTTGATGGGAATTGTATCAGCACACATGTGGAAATAAAATGGCCGTCTGACTAGAAAACAAAGAATTTTAATAATTGTATATTTTTAATGAAACAAAACTATTTTCTGTCATGAAGACAAATTAACCAAAACTTACCAAGAGTTTCCTGGAATATGCTAAGTCAGTACCCAGCAGGAAGCACTCTGTTTCATTGTTTAGTTTCACAAAGTAAATACCAGTTGCCGTATTTGCGTTACGAAGAGAAATTCTGTTGGTGTAACCTTGCCATTCCTTCTTCTTTGACAAAATCTTCATACTACTTGAGGCCACAAACTTTATTGCGTATGTCTTGGAGGACTCTTTTGGTGGAGCTGTAGAATATTCAGATGCGAAGTTGGAAGGAGCAACGAGAAGATAAAATATAACTAATAGAACCTGTAACAGTAGCAGAATCCATAGCACACATAGTTTGAATTCTGCCTTGAAATGCATCTAGCAAAACTGGCATTGTTTCGAAGGTCAGATGTTAAGGTGTGACCCTCGTTCTTGCATCGTCTGCTTGAACCGAACTGAATTTGTCAAAATTACGCATGCGCACAACTCCCATTGATCGTCGAGAAATGGATCAGCTGAATACATCAGCTGTTTACAAATACAAACTGAGGCGGCATTTTGCAAAATTTTCTTTCGTCGTATATAATCGCAACTTTTTCGTACTAAGACACGAGCTTGGCGGGTATTCGGAAGGAAGGCGAATTAATTTGGTTTCTAATGTCATTTGAGTTTAGGCTGCACATACCAATTCTATTTAACCAAACTTTCAACCCTGCCTGATGTTTTGTTTTCATTATATTGTCGGTTTCAGAGCAGAAAAAGCGAATATGTGTCAATATATTTACGCTGGTAGCAACCTCCCCTCCCACCCAACGTACACGGCTAAAGCGACACGTAGCTAACTGCATATAGGCATGGGGAAATTTAGTCCTTATCTTTGTTCATCCTATATTATTTACTAATTTGTATTGACAGATACATAGCTTCGATCTGTTGTTTAGAGCTGCGTTCTTTAATTTTCCTTGCTAAGGTTCCTTTGTCTTAAAAATAGCCTTTAAATGTCAACTGACAAGGTCACATCTAAACTCACAACAGAAATCTAAGAAGCACTATAAATAGGAAGGAATATGCAGTAGGGATATTTTATAACTTGAAGAGGCATTTGACTATATGGATCATTAACTACAATAACAAAAATTAGATTTCTATGGTTTAGAAAATGCAACAATGAAATCTTATTTGTTTAATACAGTGCAAAAGATTTAACCAGTCACCAAGAATCCTTGGTAGGGGTAATAAAAAATGGTGTGCCAGAGGGATTATTATTAAGTTCTCTACTTTTTTAATTATCAATGATCTACCATATAGCTTAAGTTATGAATCAGAAATGCTACTTTTTGCAGATGCGTGCTTGCAACAGGGAAATCACAAGAACTTCTTTCAAATACAGCTACAAACAGCTATAAACGTATGGTTTCAGACCAATAAAATATCACTGGATATAGATAAGACAAATTATATTCAATTCTGAACAAAGATTAATTAAATATATATGATAAAAAAATCTCAAAATCAGTTATCAAGATCAGACCCTAAAAGAAATCAATCCTACAAAATTCTTAAGGTTACAAATTGAACAAAATCTTAACTGGAAGAAACATATTCAAATGTCAGTCCCAAAACTTACTGCAGCCTAAGAGTTTTAAATGATCTCGTATCAATTAATCTTAAAATGCCTTGCATATTTTCACTCTATAATGATGTATGGAATTGTTTTTTGGAATGATTCTTCTTATAGAGAAAAAGTTTTCCATTTGCAAAAGGAAGCAATTAGAATAATCTGTGGGAGGAAAAGAAGATAATCCTTTAGACTTCTGTTCAAAAAACTGAATACTTACCGTTAGAGGAGAATATATATATGACCAAATGTGTTATGTGGTAGGTAATTTCAACATTTTTTAATCAAATTTCGGTGTTAATAGACTCAATACTAGAAACAGAAATGATTTGTATAGGCTAACTAGCTGGTTGGAGGTTTCCCAGAAGGGTCACTACTCTTCTGCAATTCAGATATATAATGGTCTGCCCAACAGAATTAAATATTAGGAAATGAACGTAAATTCATATCTCTCAAAAATTCTCTAAAGGGATTTTTAGTAGCTCACATCTTCCACAGAGCATTTCTTATATTGCCTTCCTATGAATCACTGTATGCTTGCTCCACACACTGTCTATTACACTGGAGGGGTATTCTGTTCTAAAACTCCCACATTTTCCTAATTGTCATCTTAGGATCTATAGAACAAGATATATACATATGGTCGAAGGAGCCATTGGTGTTTTACCAGGTTTTTTTTATAAAACAGTTTTTTCCATGTCATTTCAATTATTGATAAATTTGGGTCTTAAATGATTTTAAAAATAAATGAATTAAGTTTTAAAATAACTATTTTTTAAAAAAAAGATAATAAGAAATAAGATAACAAAAAATTTTAAAAAGAGAGATTTTATTTATACATTTTCAAAATTAGATTGTATAATAAATGCTTAGAGAGCTTGGCTAATCAAATATTGCTAGATTTACAGGCTAAGTAGCTACTGCTGTACAAAACAAAACTTTAAAAAGGAAGAAGAATCCCAGTCAGACCTTAATAAATGACTATCAACATAAATCGCAATTTAATTCAAGAAAAATATGTAATCAAAAATTATAATTGTAAAGAGACTTATCCAAATGTGCAGTACCTGGACACTCTGTGATGGATGGCAATAAACAAGCAGATAGATTAGCTAAATCAGGCACACAGTCCCGCTTTGTTGTACCAGAACCAGCTTTAGACATCACTAAATTAACAATGAGAAGAAAACTGCTAGACTGAATTAGAAGACAGTATGTAGTATATTGAAATAATATTCAAAAACAGAAACATGGTAAGCTTATGATGCCTAGTTCAAACATAAGTACTGCTATCCTGAAATTGGAACAGGGAGCAGATAAGAATAATGATTGGTGCAACAACTTTTTTCACGCAAAAATAAAAATGTTGCTTATCTAAATATACAGTAGAAGGCAATGGAATTAGCAAATCTAGTAATAAAAAATTTCTTGGTCTTCTGATTGATTATAATATGAATTGGAAATACCATATTGATTACATCTTACCCAAACCAAGCTTGGCATGTTATGCAATCAGATCATTAATTCATTTTATAACTAAAAGTATCCTAAAAACCAGTATATTATGCTTAATTCTATTCCTTAATGACATAGAGTATGTTCTGGGGAAATTTAGTAAATGATCAAAAAATTTCTTTTACAAAAAAGAGTAATAAAAATAATGGCAGGGACAAAATGACCAACTGATTGTAAACCACTATTCAAAACATTTGGAATTTTACCATTAACTTGCTGGTACACTCTAGCTATACTTTTATTTGTAGTAGACAGTTCAAAAGTATTCATAAAAAAACTCAGATATACATAGCAAAGAAATCAGATATAGACAGGACTTACACAGACCAAAAGCTACCATTTTGTAAACGGTCTAGTGTAATAAATTGAAGTTGCCATTAATATCTATATCTATATATATATATCAATGGTGCATATACACATACATCCCCCCCAGATGGCATTTTATTGACAATCTCTGACAAACTCTAACCGGAGTTAAAAGTTTGTAATTATGAAGAGTGCAACAATTTCATAAATGTATGATGAAATCTACATCCTAGAGTTAGACTTACTCTTCTAGAGTTGGCTAAACTTGATATAGGATCCACAGATTGAAATGATATGATGCAGAATCTTTATGAAGCATTTATACATATTGGGGATTATTAAAGAAGCCCCAAAGAGTAGATTATGCTGCAGTACATCTTATATTCCAATGCATAGTATTGGAAAGACAGCATCAGAAATCATTTTAGGACTGGAGACCCAAAGGAAATATTATTGGAAAGAAACCTAGTTGAAGGGCTTCTGAAACTCCTTTGAACCAACTGGTTTAAGCAGATAGTACTAACTGCACAATAAGTAAGCTTTGATGTAGCTGGAATCGGTTTTACTTCCCTTCTGAAGGAAGCTATACTTAGGATTTTTACGCCCGAAAAAATCCATCTATCCTGGCTGGGTTTGAACCTGTAATCTTGGGTTCAGGAGGCAAGTATAGCTACCACTATACCACCAGGACGAACAGAAATGAATCAAGACATCATATCTGTCCACTCAGATGATAGCACATCTACTTATCACCTGATGAGCCCAGATTTAACTTAGCTGAAAAGGTGTTTGCCAGGTAACTTTTAAATGTCATGCCCTCTGGGTTGATTTATATCATTACTTAATTTGTCCCTTATGTCTCAAAAGACCTTGGAATGAAACATTTACACACATACACAGAAAAAAAAAAACTACCTAATGTGTTAACATACAAAAGGAGGAAGAGATCATTTTTCTTTTGAGCTTTCATTTTGATATGAGTTATGTGCTATATGGTCAGATTACCAGGCCTCTTATAGCAATAAAACAGGTAAAGAGATTCTAACATTAAAAAATATTGCCAAAACTAAAATCAGGCTCCAGTAAGAAATTGAAAAAAAATGTAAACTATTTTTAAAAGGAATTCATTATTTAACTTTTTTTAAGCACTTCTGAAATGACTTCTTTAATTACTTTATCTATTTATTTGTTTTACTTATTTTCTCATTTTTTTGTTTAAATTAAAATCATCAGCTTCTGAATCATTTGTCCACAGGTATCCATCACGTGTGTTTGTTGGAGATACATTTTGCTACTTCTCAGGAATGACATTTGCAGTTGTCGGCATTCTGGGTCACTTCAGTAAGACAATGCTGTTATTTTTCCTGCCTCAAGTACTCAATTTCCTATACTCGGTACCACAGCTCTTTCACCTGGTGCCATGTCCTCGACATCGATTACCAAGGTATAGTAAAGTTGTAACATGAACAAGGGAAGATTTAACTATGGGGTTTTTGTAATTATTGAGTAATTCAGGAAAGCAATACATCATAAATAACATTTAAATTTGTTGTTGCTGTATATTAACTATAATTGGTTATTGTCTTCTTGCATGATTGTACCAGGGCTGTTCAATAAAAAATTATTATAATTTTTTATAGATGTAATTTCACAATATTTTGTTAGCTTAATGTGTAACGTACACATGATATTAGTTTCATTGTTACCACTGTGATAAGTGTGCTAATTCAGATACATTCAGTTCTGCTGCAGCAAAATGAAGGTGACATGCAAAAAACAATATGCTCCTTTCAAACCCTGCTTTTGCCCAACAAATCTTCAGAAATATAATAATTATTAATATTTGATGAGTCAAACAATACTCTTACAGCTTCACTAGAATGTTTTGTGGATCTTTGTCTGTATCATCAGCCATTTGTCTACTGTTGGAAGAAGGATTGCCATAATCTTTTGAGAGTGTACTGTTCCACTTATAAACTTGAAGCTTGTGTTTTCAACATAAAAATCAGGTAATGAACTTCAATATTCCATTAAAAAAATGCAAGCTTCAAGTTCATTAGATGTCTACCAGAGCCAAACAGACCACCTTCCAAAGATTACATCAATTCTTCCAACAGTTCGTAAATAGCTGATTGAAGTGAACAAATGTCTGCAAAACATGTTCTATTTATATAGAACATTAGTGAAGCTGCACAAGTGTATGTTACTGATTATTTTCTTCACTTCCCTGTAGCAGTTCCAGTTATGTTGCATGTTAAGAAATATCCATCTGTTTTTATAGTCTATACCTCTTTCCTGGAAAACTTTAAACATTTCATACCACTTTCAGCATTTGATTTTTTCAATTCTTTATTCTTAGTGTTCACAACATATTGTTAACTTTCACATAGTTCATTTACATTAACATCATTTAATATCTTACTTTCAATTTCACTAGTGGCTTTTAATTACTCAAATACCCTAGAAAAATATTAACATTGCCATAAGTAAATATTTAATTTAATTCAATGCAACCCAAAGTTGATTCCATTCTTTTACACTTGACACAGTAATATTTTGCATCTTGCATGTTTCTATGAGAGTTAAGTCATAAGTCATGGTAACTATTTTGTTTCTTGAGAACAAGGGAAAACACAAAAAATCTAAGATATACAATTGAAAGTGTATGTAATTCAAATGAAGCCACCAGATGGTGTATGTGAGAAAAGCTGCATGTCTGAGCAACTCTGAAGTTCAGTTGGTGAGCAACAGTGGTCAGGAATGGAGTCACAAAGAATGAACAATGTGCATATGTGAAAATAGAATTTCTCCTCAGCAGGAATGCATGAGAATGCCATACAGAGCTAAATACTGTGGATTACTTGGGAAACCCATCCTGTGACGGATGTGTAACCCTGTGTAAGCAGTAGTATGTAGCTTTAGCCCATGCCATAATAAACCAATGTTGTCTGGTTGCCTGTGTTTGCGTCTTTACTCTGAAGGGTGCCTACATCCAGCCTTCAGCAGTGAATGCCATATACTTTCAATCCTGTATCTTAGATCTTTCGTGTTGTCCCCTGTTCATGAGAGAAAAATAGTTCCCATGACTTATGACTTATTCCTCGTATAATAGCAGAATAGTAGAGTTGTGATGTTGACTTCCAAAGTATTTCTGTAGCCACAGACAGTGTTGCAGCTGTACACTTGTATTAGGTATGTATTTTTAATATCTGTTGGTTGGTTTGTGGCTGCTGTTATGATTCTTAATTAGACAGTGAGTCAATTTAATACTCTTATGCTCCACTTACCATTGAATTATACAGAACAAAAAAGAAGCATTGAAATTGTGTTAAATGAACACTGGAGAAACATCAGGTACAATCACATAGATAAGTTGGCGGTTGCACATCACTTTTGGAGAGATGAACATGATATAGAAATGGAAGTCAAATTTTTGAAATTCATAGATAGACCCTTGGAGCTGGGAATATGGGGGAAAAAAAATTATAAGATATGTTTATGAACTTCCAGATCCCAACAGAAGACAAATTAATCCAAAAGTTCATAAAATGTCCACAAGAGCTATGCCAAATCCATTCAACCAACAACAAATCTGCCAGTCGAAACACAGCTGATGATGTGAGCGAAGGCCTGTGAAACATGTTCTGTATAATGCAATGGTAAGTGGAGCATAAGAGTATTAAATTTACTCAATGTCTAATTAAGAATAAATTAATTGCTTCACTGTATTAGTTCCAACACAAAATTTATTTTCAATTTAATGCCGTTATGATGTTAACTCTAGGTGTTATCCTATCTCCTCTTGGTCCTTGTGTGCCTAAAATCCATTGCTTTCCTAGTTGACTTTGAGGACTCAAGGATTAACTTCACTACTTGGATTCAGTATTCCCCAAGATCTTTATGTATTTCTCTCTTTGTTTCTCTGTCTATTTCTGAATATGCTTGTTTGGTTCTGTTGTTTTCAATTCTAATGTGTTTTAGCTTTTCTCTACATTGTATTAGTGCTGTGGTGTGGGGTTTCAGTTTGTGATTCATTTTCTTAACTTGTGGGCTTCGTTGCATGCTTGGTCTATAGCCCTTTCCAGCACGTTGTAAAGCCCTTGGAACTTTTCCTTCATCCTTCAGGTGGAGGTTTTTAAACTTCTACTTGTCTTTGAAGCAGTGTAGTGTACTTGTTCTTATCAAGTTCTTCTATGTTATGTCGCACCGTGTTTTTTTAAATATCTTCTGTTTTTTGGTGTTGCTTGATTTGTACCATCCTGTGATTTATGTTATACTTGAAGTTTTGCACAACTTGGATTTTTTTTATATCCTTTAACCTTTCACTTAGGATATAATCCAATTCATTCTTTGTGGTTCC
Source organism: Metallyticus violacea (assembly GCA_030762175.1). Classification (NCBI taxonomy): domain Eukaryota; kingdom Metazoa; phylum Arthropoda; class Insecta; order Mantodea; family Metallyticidae; genus Metallyticus; species Metallyticus violacea. The sequence goes on from CM060841.1 coordinate 79,674,190, forward strand.
ATTTGGATGTCACCATGTTCATTTTGAATTTCCTGATTTTTTGAAGAATGCATTTATTACTTTCATTTGATGTTCCATAGCAAATTGTACAAGCATTTTGCTTCTTTCATTTATGCTATTGTATCCATATGGTCCTATAAGAAATTCATCTAGGTGATCTCTAATGCCGATTTGACTAATGAAGTCCCCCAATGAGGAAATTCCTAACTGTCTTTTATTTTTCTATTGTGATTTATTGTAGGTTGTAGAATTCCTCAATTTCTTCTTCCCTGCCACCTGCAGTTGGAGCGTAGATTTGTATAATAGTAATTTTCTGTCTGTTTCTCTTTAATATTACAACTATTATTCTTTCTGATATTCCCACTATTTCATGGACCATGTATTTGATGTGTTTCTTTATTAGAAATCCTACTCCTTTCTGTCATTTAGTCTTCCCAATATAGCGAAACATATCTCCATTATCCCTTTCTATTATGGCTTCCTCTAATATATCATATTTGATTTCTTTCAAGGCATAGTGTAGTTCTTTTTCTTGTTCTTGCATTCTAAGTGTATTTACATTTTGTGTGCCTATGATGAGTTCTTGCTTTCTCACTGAATTCGAAAATGCCTTAAGAGTTGTATTCTGATGTTATGTATTCTGTTGCAGAGGCAGGGCATCCCAGTTTACCCACTAGCATTATCTTCCAGTAGCCCACTTTTGCATTCTTTTTTTTCTCTCTTTCTTCTCTTCCTCATCTTCATAATGCACGTTGAATTTCTCTTTCTTGTCTTGTTAGCCTGTTATATTTGTAGCAGTCTTCATCTTTCAATTTATTTTTACTCTTGATTACTGCTTTTTTTGCCCTCCAGGGAAGTAAATTATACCCTAATTAATCCCTTTCCAGTTTGATCTTTTCCAATAAACAGACTTATGAATTCCACTTTGCAGTCTATCTTCTCCAGTATCATTTTTATTTTATCTGCTAATTCTGGGCTTGAGTGTTTTTCTATTTCCTGGCTTCTCACAATGATGTTATTTTTCCTTTCCTTTATTTTTGACATCTGCATTCTTCATTAGTGTCTTATGTACAGTATTCATAATTTGCCTATGCTTTCAATTTCATGTACAGACTTTATTATTTTATCCCTATAAGTTAATTATTTAGTTGCTTCAATTACTTTCTTTAAAACATTTTTATAATTTTTTATGTATCTTGCTAATGTTTCATCCAGTGTTGATTTTTTAAACTCATTTAAGAAGATAATACCCTATTTAGAGATTTTAATTCCTTTAGTGAAATGTAAAATTTAACATTTTTCATCCCATGCAATGTAATTTTCTTGTTTTTGTGTAGGTATAATGTGCATACAGATAATCTAGAACCTAGTGTCACAAAGTTCAAGAAATCAGATTTAGGAGTACTTGGTAAAACTTGTATGTACATATTAAGAGTATTGGAACTTGTGCAATGGACAGAAAGTGCACCAGATGATATCACAAAGGAAGTATATGTTCAGTGCAACAATCTTACTGTCATTAATCTTGTTCTCTTGTGGAATGGTCCTACACATGAATCTACACTCACCACAATACTTCTTGGAATACAGGTAAGCTATTCTCATTTTTGCTTTGAAGAAACACTGTGAATATTCAATGGCCATATCACAATTATTGATCAATTAAATAAATAAAAATATAAAGCATATCTTCTACAGATGCTATACATAGTCTTTGTGCATTTCTTCTACTCTTTCTATGCTGTTGGAAGGTGCCAGATGCTGACAATAGTATTGTTTTCCCAGATGGAGCACATTGAATACTCTATTGCTGATACATTGTCATGTGTATTGGGAATCCTGACCTCACTAAAGTTCTCATCATCTAAAACAGGCCAGAATTGCAAGGAAACTTATCAAGAGAATATAGTGGATGTTCTAGTGTCTCCATCCCCATAGTAATTGGCTGCCTTTGCAGGAGTTCCAGCCTCTTACACCAAATTGCAGGATGTAGGTGCGTTCTATGAAGTTCTTGTAATAATGCTCATTAACAGTTGACCCTTCAGCCACAACACGTGTGACTAAGACCCCATGCCATGCATAGGCAACAGCAATCATAACTTTCATATTACTGAAAGACTGTCACAATCTTTTCAGGAATGGGGAACTTGGATGCTGCCACTTAATTAACTGACATTTCAATTCTGGTACATAGGTTTGAACTCATGTTTCATCTATTGCAAGAAAGCATCACCTTCACATTAATAACAGTTCAAATGTACTTCAATAGCAGAAAATTGGCACCATTTTGTACTTGCAAACGCCGGTGAGTTACCTACCAGCTGGTGATTTTTCTCATTCCCAGATGGTTTTTCAGTATATCCAGCTCTGTTATCAATTCAGTACATATCCATTGTCAGTCCATCTTCAATAAATTCTGTAGTTGAACAGCACATCTTTCTTCTGTGGTGCAAGTCACCCAACTTTCTAAGTATGAATCCTTTTTGCAATGTTTTATGACACTGCACCATGTTTTTATGTTATAAACTGTTTGGATTGTAGAAAAAAGCTGTTCAGTAATTCTTTGGAAAGCCAACACATCCCAGCAGTTTCACGTCTCAGATTTTCTTGAACTTTTTATACACATTCATCTTTGTGTCAAAAATGCTTTACTGCAATATTATTTTAATATCTTAATAAGAACCAAATATGTGCATTCTTAAGGTAACCAGAAAAATAGTTTCGAGTTTCAAGGTGCACATATGTATTAGTCATAACTTTTGGTATAGATTGTGATATAAAACTAATTGATACCTTATTTTAAAGTATACAAAATATTATTAGTTATAAATATAATGCTTAAAATTCATTTTGTGACTTTATGATGCAAAAACATTTTTTTCTAAAAAATATCAGTTTGAATCTTGCCTAAATTATGAAGAAGTGTTGCAAATAAGCATATCTTTCTTAGGTAAAAAAAATGGTTATGAGCTGTCAATAAATGTCAGGGATATTAAACTTTTTCACAAACTGCCAAATCAAATGGAGGTTCCTGAAATCTTCAGCACTTTAGATGCATGATCTGCCTCTTTTGATGCCAGAATTTATGTTTTACCAGTTTCAGAAGTGGGTGTGACCAAAGACAAAATTTGACCGGAAGGAAACACAAATGAGGATGATGGTCGAAGTGGATGAAGAAATCTGACTCTAAATTCTTAATTACACCCAAATTTGTCTAGCACATAAACTAACCTCCAGTGGTCCTCAAACACCACAATCACATATCCTTAAATAGTTGTCAAGGGAATACTTTTACTTGGAGCACTTAATTTTCCAACTGTTTATATGTAACAAAATCAATCATATTAAATTCTAATATCTGAAGAAAAAATTTTTGAAGTACGTCCTATTCAGGACAAAGATGGACTGCATGATTTTTATGGTAGGAAGGTGTCAAAACTGCAAAAATTCATAGATGCTTAACTGCAGTATGTGGTCAAGAAGCTCCTATACAGACTGTTTACAACTGGGTCAATGAGTTCACCAGCAGCAGGGAATCAGTGCATAAGTATGTGAGGATTGGTTGTCCGTCAACATTTTGGTCTCCCAGAAACAATAAGGTGTTTTGGACATGTGATCTTTGACGAACTGGAATGTCAACAGGCCTCAGGCATGTTCCCCCTACGCACATTGGTTCCATAGGACTTGACATACGCACAAGACAAATGTGTTGAAGTCTGTCATCATTTACTGAAAATGCATAATGAAGATCTGAATTTTTGGAGAAGCTGGTGATAAGGCCATAGTGTTGCTACACACCAGAGAATGCAATGGAAACATCCAAGGAGTCCCCAACCCAAGAAATTTTGTGCTGTTCCATCTGTGGGCAAGTAGATCATTTTTGGGCTCTTCAGGCACACTGCTAATGGATTGGTTTCTTCAAGAAACAAGTGTCAATAGTGAAGTGTACTGTAGACCCTTACATGGCATAGATGCAGGATTAAGAAATGGCAAAAGGGGAAATGGTCGAGAGGAGTATTCCTCCAACATGACTGTGTGCAACCCCAATACCAGCAACAGTATAACCACAAAGTTGGACTGTCTGATTATGCCTTATTTGACAACATGAACTCATTACAAAGAAAAAATCAGCAACAATGAGGAAATTCAAGCAGCTATCCACAACTTGTGGCCTAGAATTCCTAAACATTTTTACTTCATTGTGACACTAATGAAGTTATCAGGAAGATGGCAATGGTGCACTGACAATTGGCAAAGAGTATGTGGAGAGATCCCATGTGCATTGAACCCTGTTGCATAATAAATAAGGTACAAATTTTACTATTGTAAATCATTTTAAAATGTCCCTCATATGTTTCAATATACACCATCTACCAAAAATGATGATGTATAGTATTAATAGTATTAATTTAGTAGTGTGCCTGTCATGTTTTACAATGAGCAAGAGAATCAGTTGAGAAAGATTTGGCACATAGTGTAGAGCTATCAGACTTTGATAAGGGTGTAAATGTGGGGTGTTTAGCAGGGCAATAGCCATGAAGTTGACAAGCGCAAATCAGCAGTAGAATTCATCCTGCACAAGTGAAGGTGGGTGGACATAGTAACAACAATGAACTTTCCAGGCGACAAAAATTCTCAGATCAGAATGGTGTTTAATGCCCATTTTTACAACTGATGCACACAGGCGATGGATACTGATGATACATGAGATGAAATGATATACTGGGAGAGGATATTTTTTAAGTAAGGAAACGTTCCAGGCCTAAGTTTACTAATCTCCCCAGCATTTGCCATTTATGAGGACTGGGGAAAACCTGGAAAAAACCTGTCGGGGAGGACGGCCTGGCGGGATTCGAACCCCAGACCTCAACCACCCATGGCAGTACCAAAATTTCTGACCAACCAATATCATAGAACCCTGAAATCTGAAATTGTCCCAGGAAAAAAAGAAAAAGAAAAAGGCACAACTGAGGACTACCATCATACAGGAATTTTAGGTAGCAACAAGGGTGTCTTTCTTGTTTATACAGTGAGTCGATTTAATATTCTTATGCTCCACTTACCATTGACTTACTCAGAACATGTTTCACAGGCCTTCACCTGGATCATTAGCTGTGTGTCGACTGCCGGATTCATTGTTAGTTAAATGGACTTGGTGTAGCTCTCATGGACATTTTATGAACTTTTGGATTATTTTGTCTTCTGTTGTGTTTCAACTGCTGGATTCGTTGTTCATAAAATGTCCATGAGGGCTATACCAAGTCCATTTAACCAACAACAAATCTGGCAGTCGACACGCAGCTGATGATGCAGGCGAAGGCTTGTGAAACATGTTCTGTATAATTCAATGGTAAGTGGAGCATAAGAGTATTCAATCGACTCACTATCTAATTAAGAATAAATTAATTGCTTCACTGTATTAGTTCCGACACCAATATTATGTTGAATTTAAGGGTGTTTTTTTTCATTGGAACATTGCAAACAGAGGCCCACCAGCTCGGATATTCAGGAAGATCAGTGGCACCTAAGCCAAATCACAAAATGAATCAATTTCAGAGACTCCGATTGTGTTTGGACGCTACTACTGAGCACTGGGGCTGTGGAGTAATGAGTTAAGATTAACATTGTTTCAATCTGATGGATGTGTATTGGTGTGGCAGCTACCTGAGAAATGGCTTCTATCACAGGAAATACTGTATAATGAAGTGCTCCTAGCAGTTTTATGCATTGGATCTTGTCATTTTCTGGATAACAATTCTAGCACCATTTTTGGCAGCTACTATGCAGTAGTATGCAGACAATTTATTCACCGATTGGACTGGTCCACACAGAGTCCCAAACTCAATCCCATAGAACATCTTTGGTATGAACTGGACCAGCAGGTAGGTCTCAGGAGATATGGCCAAATCCCAACTTTGGCAAAAAGAATGGTTATTCATTCCATTGAATTTCCTGCACAAACTAGGTGAGAGCATTCCTTGCAGGGCAGCTACTAATAGCAGCAAGTGGCTCCACAAGGCTCTAATGGGATGCAAACCACCAAACAAACATTTCGGACAGGTGTCCAATTGCTTTTTGGTAGATAGTGTGTTTTCTGGTTTATTAGCAGCTCATATTTATTTAATTGTTAAAAATGGAAAAAAATTAAACATGTGGTAAACTATATAATATGTTCCTCCCTGTTTTCCCAACCAGTGTGATGTTTGCTTCATAACTTCAATGAGAAATCTTACAAATTGAAAGTGATCATGCTGGAGCAATATGTTAAAATTAGGAAAAACGTAATGAAAATAAATAATGTTATACCGTAGCTTTATATTTTATCCATTAATCAGTCAGCAATCTGGCATAATTACATTAGAATATTTTGTTTATTCTTATATTCTTTTAATTTGGAGAAATGTTTCTAGACTAAGAATTCATCAAAATATACTGTATATTAAAAAATAACACTTATATAATTGTTTTATATAACCATATATTACTATAGTCTGGTGATCAAAAGATGACAAGAGGGGACTGAAGTATGAGGGGGGCTTGAACGGGTATCTACATGTGTATAAGTGTGAGATACCCATGCTGCCACATGAATGAGGACCTCTCAGACTCAGATCTTGCAAGCTCACTAGACTTCTAACTATGGGCAAGTATATGACAACACTGTTTATTTTTATTGGCACTAACACACATGAACATAGTGAGTATAGAAAATGTTTACATAGCACATTCCTGTCACTTGCCTTCTTCTCATCGCCAGACAATATTTAGTCTTGCCATAAATACTGTTACAAGGTTTTGTAATTACAACACATTTAAATATTTTTCATCTTTTGATATGTTGCTCTGTAGGTATTCCAAACATTTTGCACCAATCAGTTCTCAAAGTTATTCCCTTTTGCCCTCCCACATGACCAAAGTTTCTGTAGCCATTCATCTACACCTTTGTTGAAAAATCTGCCTTTGCTGATTGAAAAAAATCACTTAAGACTGTATATTACATGACTTTTCTTGCAAATCATATTATCAAGCACTGACCACAGTTTGTAGTCAAGGGGATTCAGGTATTGACTGCTAGAATGTCAATCTTTGAGCACTAATTAAATCCCCAAACTTTCTCCTATGCCAAGTCTGGAATAGATCTTGCCTTATGGTCAGGAATCAAATCTTATTAAACAAAGTCATGGTTTGGTTTTTCACCTCAGGTTCCAGCAAAGAGGTTTATTATTGAGGCAGGCTTCTCTAAACCTTTGGGGTGATCTACTCACAAGCTTCGGATGAAGTCAAGGTGTATACATTTGTCATTTTCACAGTTGCAGCTTTCTTCAATATGGAATACTTTCTCGTCATTAAAATGAATCTTCCAGTTGCCATTGTTAGCATAATGCTGTTGCAGTCACATTTCAAAACACTCTGTTGTTTCAGTACAGCAGTTAAGAAATGCACAGTACTGTAAAGAAAGCCCTCAGTCTTGTTTAAGCATTCTGAACAAGATCTCCTGGATATGTTCAGTTCAGGAGCTGTGTGCTTCCGAACTAGATACTGTCACTGCCTTAACAACAGCTATGGTCCATGGAACTCTGGCATGCAGATCTTGAATAGTCATCAACAGTACCATTCTCAGTGAAGTATTTGATAGTGCAGCACATAAACATCCTACTGATTTCCAGCTTTTCCAAGGCATTCACAGCAACACAGTTTTCATAATCTCCTCATTCCATGGCTAAATCTCAAATAATATACTCTTTCTGCTGCATCTTAACCAAACAACAAAGGTAGTTGTGTCTGGTATAGCTCGTGCTACTGTTCCTGGCATATGGAATTTATTAATATAAAGCTAAGTTGCGAATTTCTACTTATTCCTGTCATGCCCATCATGGTGTAGTGACAATAGTTATTTGCCAATTGCAGATTCCATCTAATAAAAAGTGGAGTCGCACTCATATGGCAACAGTTACATATTTTTAATACATGAATATATTGTATGTTAACATCAGTGAGCATCCAGATTTTAATAACCTGATCACTGTCATCACCACTATCACTGTCAAAATTGTCACTTTTGCCTGTCATTCTATCATTATCATCACTTTCACTATCCATTGTCCTGAATTAATATTTTTTCACTAAAATGTACTACAATGGCATTCTTTTCATAACAGTATTGCTCAATCTCGTTAACATAATGTTCAGAGTCCAGAAATTCAAGGATTTATTTTGGTTAAAATAGGCAGGCAAAAAGGCACTTAAAATACTGAAAACTGGTCATAATATAATTAAAATAGGCATTTATTAAAAGTGAAAACAGTAATATCACTCATTATTAATAAAAAAAGATATTTAATATAATAATAATTTCTTTATCACATAATTCAAGTACTTAAATATACTTTTCTTGGTTACAAGCAGCAAGATATTTTTGAAGGTATCAACTGTCATATGATGATTATTATTGTTTAAAGGACGCAAAACAGCTAAGGCCATTAGCACCCAAACATACTAAAAACTGCGCCAAGTAAAATAAATTAATCTACAGTAAAATTCAGTGCAGAAAACAAGCAACGTTAGCACTTTTAACAATATAAATAAAAACCCCATAACAAATAACAAGGATAAAATGGTCAACAAAGAACAAAAAACTAGTACTAAAACCCAACAGCAAGAGCTGGAAATGCAAAGGTCTTAAAATTATCTAAAAAGCTGTCATATATAAAATGATATATTCTACTTCCACTGAAGTGATTGAAGCATATTTAAAACAAGTTATTTTGGAAGGACTCATACCAGTTACTACAGAGCATTCACCTTGCAGGACATTCATGGAAATTTGATCAAGACAAAGTAAAGTAGTTTGGAATAGTCCTGGTGAATGAGCAAAAGATGTGCATTGGTTTCTGGTCGATTTCATTTTCTGTTTAGGCATTTCCTTCCACTGAAGTGATTCAGGCATATTTAAAACAAGTTATTTTGGAAGGACTCATACCAGTTACTACAGAATATTCACCTTGCAGGACATTCATGGAAATTTGATCAAGACAAAGTAAAGTAGTTTGGAATAGTCCTGGTGAATGACCAAAAGATGTGCATTGGTTTCTGGTTGACTTCATTTTCTGTTTAGGCATTTATAGAGGAATCAGGTTAGTATCTCTCTTACTTTCGTACTGAACACATTGTAGGAATGGTTTATTACTCTCTCGCTTGGAATTTTTTTTGTTTCATTTATGCAGCTGAGAAGTTATCTCCACCACAAATTTCCTAGAATTGTCTTGCACAAATAAGGTCATTTGCCAGGATATTCAAAACAACAGTATTTTCCTCATCCTCTCTGTTTCCTGATATTAGTGGTGCCTTAGTAGCTCACACCCCTTCACAGCATAACAATAGTCCCTCTGGACCCTTGGAGCCTTTTTAGCAGTTTCTGTAAAGCATTTGGCATATACCCTGTCATTTTGGGTATTGAAAGTTTCCTGAAAATTTTTTCATCAGTGAAAAGGATTCTTTGATGACCATTTGCTCAAGTAAGCATTTTAATTTTAAGAGCCTCTGGCACTTCAGAATGTACATTGTAAGAATGTATTCTTTCTGTCATTTGTAAGCACAGTTCCAGTCACTGTTCAATATGTGTGACAGAGATTTTTAGAAACTTTCAGCTCACAAGCCACCATTCTCTCCGTATCAGATTTCTTTGCACCTGTGCCGCCACTGTTTTCAACAATTCTGGCTTGTGTGCAGTGCGTGGTCTTCCTTGCTTGTGACAGTCTTTCGCAGTTCCAGTCTTAAGGAAGCACTGGACAATGTGGTGCATGAACTGCTTATTTTCAGTTTCTGGAGGAGTTTGAAAATTTCACCTGGGTATTTGCCTATCTTGTACAATGCTACCATAGTTACACAATGCTTGTGATCGCCCCATTCGATCTTGAAAACTAACACAAACAACTTTCCACTGCTGCAGCTGAACTCTTAATGACTCACTACTAGCACAACAATTTAGGGATGTGCAGGTTGTTAGAGGGGGAGGTACAACCACCCTCAAAAGTTGTGGCAATATTTATGGTAAGATAGATATAGTTCATCAAATAACACTTGTCAAAGGCATCAATATCAGTGATTTTTCTGGGGACATTATGTACCCTGTTTGGCTTCATCTTTCCATATTTCACTATTATAAATACTGATCTTAATGGCATTTAAGTTGCTTTGGAAACCCTTTCATGCATTTTTTTAATTTTCTTATAATATTTTGGTCAATAGAGTTCTTCTCTATTGCTTGCCTCGTTTCACATAAAGTGGCACACTTTAGAAACATCACTACTTTGCCTATGTAATGTTTTCCTTTTCAACTCATGGCTCTAATTAATGATGCACTGGTGTGCAAATTAAAAATAAAATGTCCCATAACATGATTTGAAAACAAATTTCAATCTCTCCCATATCACAATCTTCATCTTGCAACAACTGGATTGATGGAACAAAAATTAAATATTCTTCACAAACATGAAAGCTTTTATAGTATTTCAACAGAGACTGTGTTTGTGCATTACTCAAGGGATGAAACTTGGAGAAGGGTGGAGGAACTATAGAGAGATAACATTATTTTTTAAACAGTAGTCTGCTGCCAAGAACCTCAGCAACAGTTATATAAAAAATGTTATTACCAAAACATCCTGTACAGTTTCTTTCAAATGTTTATTATAGGATTTATGGCAAGACTAGGGTAGATAAAAGGATCATTATACAGTTTTCTGCTGTTTTTCACTTTTTGTGAAATTTTTCTTGCAGGTGCTGTGTAGTATGCTTGCATTCACTATACGCTACCCCTTGGCATCACTTTTCTATGATGTATAGAGAGGAATTCCTGGGCCAATGATGGAATCTAGTCATTTACAGATTCTCCAAGCTGTAATAACAAAACAAAATAGTACACTTATTTCTGGAAACAAGATTGAATTTCACATTCTTAAGTTCATGTGAATGGTGCTTGAATATTTTTCTCAAAGAAGACGGTATAATTATCAAGTTTAGATATCTATACTTCTCTGAATAATTGTATAACCACATATTTATTGTAATTCAAATGAATATGCATGCAATTTATTAGTAAAATGTTTCCAAATATGTCTACAGTGAGTGTAAGAAAATGAAAAAAAAACATGTTTAATATATGAATTACCATACATTTACTTCAGTATACCATACAATTTTTACTACTGCCAAATGCAGAACAAAAACTAAAGCTTTACTGTATTACATGTTTCCATTCCATGGTATTGCTAAATAAGATATACGTTAGTTAAACATGGTGGACTTTTGTAACAGTGATGTTTAATACTAAAAATGTAAAATGATTGAATCAAATTTGTAACACATCACTAATATTTTAAAAAAGGAAAACTAAGTTTCTGGAGCTAGTCGTTCCCATCTTCAGTTCCAGATCAACAAGATATACCTTATTGTAATATGAGGAAAAGAAAGAAAAAGCACGGCTTAAAGGGCTGTAACTCTGAAGCCATGAATATTAGCAACATGATTCTTAGTAAAAATATTTATATTAAAGTTTCTATTACAACATCTAGTATAAATCATATATTTTATTTTGAAGCTTTGTTAACATGCTCAGTGTAACATACTGCGCTGTTTCAATTAACTTTAATGATTTGTAGGAAGGCATTGAAAAACCTAGACAAACTGCATTAACACATACAAACCGAAGATTTGTGACTTTTAAGACAGAATCAGAAGTGCCTTAAAACAACACAAGAAAAAAGTATTTGTTGTTATTTAAGGTGACCCTGGTCATGTTCAATTCCAAGATTTTTTTCCATCAGGCAGCATTTTTATGACACACATTGAAAATTTTATAAAATTAGTATTTACATGATTAATGCACACCTCATTTTGGTTAATAAGAAAGCTATATAATTATGATGATTTTTGGGCATATTTTACCTTTGTGATGTTCCTCTGCAGGCATAGCACTAGTTGACCAGCATGCATGGATTCCATTTGGCTTGGTATATCTTTTACACCATAGTCATCATTGATGGACTCTAGATTTTCTGGGAATAAGTTAAGATGAGAGTACAAGTAGTGAATATAAAGAAATAATTCTTTCACACTACCCATGTCTAGGACATAAATTGGAAAGGAAGTATCACAATTGAAAAATTTGGGTCACGGCCGGAAATGGAACCAAGAATAGAATATAGGATTAGATGAGGTAATGGTTCCATGCGTAGCTCATTTGGTTAGGTATCAGTACAGAAGTCTGATACTTCCTTTATAAGAAGTGGAGTTTTAAAATATGGCACATTCCATAACTTTATATGAATTTACATTACAAAAAGCAACTTTTTTTTTCAAAGGTCTGTGAAATCACTGTGGCATCTGTATCAATATACATAGCCAATGTCACTAAGGCAAAGACAGCAGATCTGGGATTGGATTCCCACCAGGAATGTCCTCTCCCTAACATTTTTTTTTTCCAGGTTTTCCTCAGTAATTATAAATGACAAATGTTGGGGTAGTACCCTAAGCTTAGGCCTTGAGTGCATCCCTCACAAAATTCTATTCCCACCTTATAATTTAATTTATCATCAGTGTCTGCTGCCTGTTATGCCTCACTAGTGAAAATGGCATTAAAACACTTTATGTTCAGATTGTTGTTTAGTTATTAAGTGAGGTTCCGATGAAGAACTTGCTTTAATGTACAATCACTTCTCTTGTCTGTTTCTTTTTCAGTATGAGTTATGTCAAAGTCAGTGTTATTGCTTAGTTATAAAATCTGAACACCCTAGGACAGGGTATTCTTCACTATAATGAATGATAAGCTTCATTGCAGATGACAAATTAGGGTATATAGCTATATATTTTGCTTGTTTTCCTCCAAATGGCATGTGATGTGTGCCATTTTTCTGTTCAGTGAGAAGCCTAACACAAGATGCATATATATCTGGGGCCTAATTTTTATAAAAATTGCCAATTTTATAACCCACAATAAAGTTCATAATAATATTTTGCATGTGGTGCCTCTAAAATGTCGGACCATCCTATTAGAATATATTAAATATGTTCACACTAACTTCACTTATACAACATTAGAACATGTTTCGGGGGCAATCCCTCTCATCATCAGTTAGTCATGTCAGACCACGTCTTAACACGAATAAGCCTGTATAGTTTTAGCATTTTGAGTTTCCAGTATAATGGAAGACATCATTTCTATGAATACATGTTAATACCTGTAAAATAAAGTTAAATTATCCCATGACAGGCAATAAAGGACATTAAAATTTGGGAGGGAAAAATGTGACATAAAAAAAAGCTAATGGAAAAATTCTAATTACGTTTATGGATTCAGGATTAAAAAGCTGCAGTAGAGTCTCCACAAAGTTTCTTGTGAAAAAAAAATCATGTTGACCTGTGTTATAGATTCAAATAACTATTTACTATTGTAAAACATGATCTCATTTCTAAAATAAAAAACTAAAGCTGTTGTCATTATTAAATTAATAAATCCTTAAATATAATCATTGTATGGCAATATGTTTTATTATACTTGTTAACAAAGTCTCTATATATGCACCAGTTTTATACAATGGCTGTAAATGCCATATATTCATAAGCAGTAAACAATTTATTCTAGAACCTGGAGACTTTTACATTCCTTCAAAGTAATCCCCTATCAATTTATCACAGGTCATCATAGCTAAGCCATTTTTGGTGATGTTTGAAAAAAGCACCCTGCTGCAACACTGGTGTGACTTGTTCTGACTTTGGCTGCTCATTGTCCACCACCGACTCACTTCCAACAGTGATTATATCAAATCAATGTAATGTGCTTCAAGGACAAGATGACCAAATGTCATCTTTCACTCTATTACATTCTTATTCAAAGTCTGGCACACAACAGACCACTTGTTTGATATGCCATTCCAACCAAATTTACACCTTTACTCAACAGCTTTGTACTCAGCCTCTACAGGTAGTGCACTAGTGATGCTAAGTGTGTTGAACAGTTCCTCTAGATTCATTAAGAGCAGGGTGACACCGTTGCCACCATTTTCTTTTCAGCCCTTATGGATATTCTAAAAAAGGAAGCTTTAATCCACATTTTGTGTTAAAAAAATTATATTGCTAAAATTCATGAGTTCAAAGTTACTTATCTCTAACATGAGGCAGATTCTTTTTGCTAACTGGTTTATTTACTGTTGCCCATAACATTTTTCAGTATCTGTATATATTCCTTCTGGACCAGGAGAAGGATCCCTGCAAACTAAAATCTCCAATCACACAACTGATATATATATATTTAGAATTACTATGCTTCACTATACTACATTATATTCTCCCGTACTGTAAAAACAAAATACAGCTACTAAAAATATACTGAGGTATACAATACAATTTTTGGTTATCACAAAGCAAAAGAGAAATAACTGTGTAAATCATATCAGCACTCTGGCTACAGTAAAGGGTATTCTTTTGTTAATGTGCCTAATGGAAGATGCACACATAAAAACCTGCCACTACTTGTAAATCACACAGTCAATGAGACATAACATTATTAAATAATAATCTCTCTCTCTCTCTCTCTCTCACACACACACACACAAAAATCAAAGAAGCCTGGTTTGAGAGTTAGGTAAAATTTGAGTATGGGGTAAGAAACACAAAGAGACTTAAATGTAAATTGGAACTTACACAGTGAAGCCAATCATATTAATGGATATCATTGTATGATTCAGTTGAACTACACACTCTTAAAGCTTCACTTACTTTTCATAAATGTATGGAACCGGTTTCGAGAACATTTTGTTCCCATCTTCAGCCATGGTAAGGTTCAACTGTCGGATCATTCGTTGAGCTGTGGGAATGTATATTCTGCTCTGGTGGCGGTGTGATAAACTTGTAGTTTATGTTTTCATCCCCGACAATGTCAAAGTTCATTATGCTGTCTTTGTATTTGTAGATGTAGATTTTCTCCCAGGTTGCTAATTCCGTAGGTCCTTGTACTGATTTTAATAATTTTGTTTTATTTATTATGTCGTGATTTTGTGTCCAAAAATGATATGCTACTGCTGATTGCTCTATTTGCTTGTACTTTATGTTCCTGAAATGTTCCTTTAACCGTGTGCCAATGTTTCTCTTTGTTTTCCCTATGTAGATTTTTTCACATTCTGCACAGTTTATTTTGTAAATACCTGATTTTTCTTCTTGTGGAATACTGTCATTAACATTATCTATCAGCAAATTTTGAACATTAAATCTTTTAATCGGTGCCAACCTGATATTAAAATCTTTAAGAATATTCTGAAATTTTTTTGTGGCCCATGGATGATATGTGAATTTTTTAAAAATAAGTTTATCTTTTTTTGCTGAAAGTGTTGTGGTTTCTTTGATATGTTTTTGTCTCTTGAATTTCTGCACCTTTTTATGTACTAGTTCTTTTTTAAAACCATTTTTAACTGCTGTTTCTTCTATTTGTTTGTATTCTTTAAAATATTCTTCTTTGCTAATTTGTAGGTTAACTAGCCGGTGTGTTAAACTGTTAATTACTGCATGTTTGTGTGCTGTAGGGTTTAAACTGTCAGCTTTGATGTGATTATCTGCATGTGTATTCTTTCTGTATATTCCAAATTTAAGTTTTTCTTGGCATTTCATTATTTTAATATCCAGGAATGGCAGCATGTTATCTGTTTCTATTTCGTATGTAAATGAAATGTTTTTATCTTGAATATTTAGAAGTTTTAAGGCATCGTCAATGAGTTTTTTGTCAACTATGGCAAATATATCATCCACATATCTGTTACATACCTTAAATATGAATGGAAACGCTGTGTTGATGTGTGTTTCAAATCTACTCATGAAGAGGTTAGCTAGAAATGGAGATAAGGGGCTGCCCATTGTAAGTCCTGCTTCTTGTTTATAAAATTTTCCTTTAAAAGTGAAAAAGGCTTGGTTTATGCAAATTTCTGTCCGTTTGATGTATTCTTTTATGTGTATATCATTAATTCCACTTGTTTTTAGCCAATCATGTAGATAAATCAGGAGTTTTTCTCAATATATCATTTCATCTCATGTATCACCAGTGTCCATTGTCTGTAGTGACTCAGAAGTTGAAACAAGCGTTAAATACTATTAAAAAAAAAAAAAGACCTCCTGACAAGTCTGCACCTTAACGACTCAACCACCCATGGCTGTGAAGTAGAGTGTGATTAGTGCATGATACATTATTTTCCTGCATATAAGCACAAAGTTAACGAAATGCTCTAGAAACAGAATCACCTTAAAACATGATGTCACCTCTTCTACACAGCAGCTGCTTCACTGCCATCTATGTATTAACAGTAAGCAATTTCAATTGTCTATTTTATCTACATACTTATTTACTCTAATCACACGTTACAGTGCAAGGACAGTAATGCTCCTTGCGCCATTACTACATCATCATTGCATTCCACTAATTTCAGCATAAGGTAGATTTGGAAGTGGAGAGCCAAAATAACATTACCTCTGCATTATCAACAGCTTCACATTCAGTTTAACAAACCTACCATTAAGCAAGACAGAATATAAATTTAGCACAAAAAATCAAGATATTGGGCAGAAAAATGGCTACATAATATATCTGTTCGATAAGAAAATACAGAAATTCAAAACACAAAACATATAAAAAACATCACAACACTAAAAAGCTACAATGAATAAATGAATTTATTTCCAACAAACACAAACAGCATTACAATTCAAATTTATATACACCTAAAGAGGTCAGTATTAGGTGACACTATACTTCACTATCTGATTAATTTACCAGAAATTATTTCTAGAGCATTCTTCACTCTCATTTTCAGCTGGGGACCAACTAATGTTGGCAGGTGACGATGTGACCTATGGCATTCGTAGGTCTCCAGCTGAAGATATGAGAGCAAATGCTCTTGAAACATGTTCTGATAAATTAATCAGTTATAGTGTCACCTAATACCGACCTCATTATGTATATAATCAACTTCATTGTTACTAACTTCTATTAAATTTACAATTACAAAATTATTTCACAAATAACCAAATACTATTATTAATTTTGAACCCTAGTCCCCAGTTCATCAGTAGTAAACCTACCAGAATATCCAAGGTGCCTATGCTAACCAACACTATATATAATAAAAAATAACAATAAACTATATACAATCTGATAATAATATTACAAATAAATAAAAGGCTACAAAAGAATCATCTGTACAGAAATTCACATTCCATCCATGGGCACCCAAAAATTCCAGAAGCTATTTACAGATATGAATGTTATTTTGGCCCCAAAGAAATAAATTTAAAAAAAAAAAAACTATTAAAAACCAAAACAAAATTCCACCAGGAAAACAATCAGGCATTTACAAAATCAGTTGCAAAGACTGCAATATGAAATGTATATAGGCGAAATGAAAATAAACATCCTAAGGTTTAACGAACACGAGAAATGTAAAAAAAAAATATATATATGGAAGAATCAGCAATAGCACACCATTTCTGCCATAAAGACTACAAATTCCAAAATGAACTAAACTTTAAGCGCTTCATAAACTCACAGAATTAAGTCTGGGATAATATATTCATAAACAAAAACCAGGAAAATTTACATAATTTTGATTTCCAAACAATTACCTCATTACCAAATTTTAAAATATACAGAGCAACATCTGAAACCGTGCTGAAGATGATGGTGACAGCCTCCAAAACGTAATGAATTAGCGAAATATGAGTGATTTCCTCATTAAAAATTTGCACAATTATAGTATATTTCACTGTGAAAATTCCTACAATTCAAAACTACATTAATTACAGTTGTTTGACTTTCTGGCCCTTGAGTTCCCTAGTGCTAGTAGAGTTTTCAACTACGCCTCCTCAAACTTTCAGGGTGATAAAGTGCTGAATTTCTGTGCTGAAAATACAGTGCTAAACCACTCCTCACATTTTTTATGAAACAAAATATTATAAACATATCGCAATAATATTATTTATTAGTCCACACTGTGGATAACTAAAGATCTCCTTTTCTTCCGAGGAGCCTGCAAGATGCTTGTCAAAACTTGAAATTCCTCCATACCCTCATAAAAATTACTCTCAGATAACAGAGAAGATGTTTTGAAGGAAAAGTGGTATACACTATCAGCTGCATATGCGCAAAAGTTCTATATGGCTCCTGCTACTTCTCGCCCCATAAAGAAAAAGGCCAGGAAGTCAGACAACAGTACTCATAGTTTATATTTTCCATTTAGTCATTTACCTCTGCATTGATCTACTGTGAAGCAGATGTTGAACTAAACCGAGAACTTCTTCTTACTTCTGAAAAAGTTGCAGTTTCCTTTTTATATTTTCCAGTTTTTTCATATTTTCTTTTTTTTCTTGCTGGTTCTGAATCTGTATTTTTTTCCTTTTTAAGCCATAAACTTTTCCTTTTCCGTATCCTTGATGGCTGAATTTTCTTTTGAACTCTGACCAGAGCACTTTCATTTGATTTGTCAGTCTCTTTGCTGATATTTGGTTCTACTTCTGAAGTAAGGGTAGGCCAAAAGAATATACAAAACAGTCTTTGACAAAATAAAGTGCATGCTTGTTCATATGAAATCACTTTCTTTTCATCCACTAGAAGGTTATTATCCCTCTCTGTCCCATCAGCTATAAGAGACTGGAGATACTTCTGCTGCACATTTAAGGTATGGAAGCCAAGCAACGTAGTGTAGTTTGGTGGAATCGTGAACATTACTGAATTTTCTGTACCTGAGTTATCCTCAGATGCAAGAGGTTCAAGAGGTACTTGTTCTACAGCTGTTTCAGATTTACACACCATTGATTCACTAGTGCTTGTTTGTGTAGTACTTATTAAATGCCTATTTCGCAGCAGTGGAATAATCTGTTTATCCATATCACTTAACAAATGATGTTTTGCATGGTTATTACCTGGTATAAGCAGACTAGCTTGCAAAACATTAAGTGCACATGATAACCGATGAAATTGTTTTTCTATTTTCTCACTTTCATATAACTGTGGCACTTCTTTATAGCATGGAGTTTTTGGCATAAAACTGAAATAGTGAATACACATTTGATCACTACTGCAATAGGAATTTTTTGTGCCTTGTTTGCGACCACGTTTAATTGGAAGCAAAGTCTGCTTCAGTGTCTTCTTATCAATATCGTTGGACTGTGAGTCATGAGCCAAATTATAACTTTCCTCTATTAATTTTGCCTCACTAACACAATCACCAGATTCTTTTTTGGACATAGTTTTACCATCTTCTGAAGCATTAGCAGCCTTTTTATTATTTTGTAATGCTGAATAATGATGCCTAACCTGGGTTCTGTTAAAATAAAGAAAATGGTTAGAAATTTTCCACCAATTGCCTTCACCATATTGCTTAACTAAGTGCAACAACAATGCATCATCTTGTGGTGTCCATGAAGCTTTGATTTCTGAACATTCCAAAACCATAGTATATCGATTGCGTAACTGAGCAGAAGTGCGATTTTGAAACAACTGTGCCACTTTACCAAAATTTTTCCCATATTTACGAACTGCTGCTATCAAAAGTAAATCTTCTCCTTTTGTAAATGGCCCTTTTCTAATTGATGGATTTGCTGTATATGTCCAGTGTTGCCAAACTTCTTTTTTGGTGCGCCCATCAATGCAGTTTGTTACTATATGCCATGGAATTTTGGAGTCTCTTTCTAAGCTCTGTATAGCATAATTAAGGAGCTCATCTTCTTCTACTGTCCAAGGTCCTTTTGATGACAACTCCACATGAATCCTTGAAAGGTACTGAACAGCACACTGAAGTGCAGTGCGTCCAGTTCCTAATTCCTTTGCAATTGCATCCCAATTTTGATATTTATATTTAGCAGCAGCTTCTTTCAGCATTACATCCTCATTTTGAGTCCATCGTGTTTTCCTTATATTTGGGTGAATGTAAGTGAACCACATTGACCGACACTCTTCAGGTGTATATCTTCCTCTGAAAACTTCATTAGATAGCACAACCCAATTATGCTCCGACTCCAAAACAGTAGTGCACAGCTCTTTTGATGTCATTCCACCAATTTCCTCTGCAGATTTACATGCTCTTAACTTTTCTTTAAGTTCTGCTTTTTCTTCTGGTTTGTCAGTTTCTGCTATGGATTTTAATAAATGTTCCCTTTCTTCATTTACCCGTTCTATCCTTTTTTTAATTTCTGATGCTACAACAGCATTTTGTAGTCTATTTCTATGATTTTGCTTCCATTCCCTTAAAGGCTGTATAAAAGTTATGTTCAATTCTTCATTTGCTATCTTCTTTAAACAATCTTCATTTTTTGGACAAGGTAAAGCATGTTTACTCTTGAAATATGGAATACTAAACTTTGCATAAATTACACTCCTGTCATCAATTCTTTCACATTGGCATTGTCCACTTCTATGATCTGCAATGTGCTCTTGTACTAATATTAACTCATACTTACATTGGCCTAAAAGTTCAGAAAGTTTTTTCTCTAATTTGTCTAACATTGTAAGTATCTTGTTATTCATGGTTTTAAAGCACGCGGTCTCATTGCGCAGCAAATTCAATTCAGAGCTATTTGAACATATTGCTGAATATAATGCTCCTTGGAATGCATTTGTTACAGCAAACGTATTGGTTTGCATTTTAATTACATAGTTAATTACATAAAGACAGCTTAAACCAGCTACTCTATATGAGTGCTCTTACACCAAAACAAGTCAAAATTACCCAGTTATCATTTTTAACACAATAAAAATAGTATTTCCTTATTACCATGTCGCGTAAACATTGCACGATATTAAGAAATGCCAACATAATAGGCAGAAAACAAGAGGACTATAATTCATTCATAAATTTAATATATAAAGATAAATATTGAGTATAATATTTAGTATCCTAACCACATACATGTAATTTTTTCACATGCTTTAGCACAAACATTTCGAAAGGGTTTTTCTACAAACAGCACTCCTCCAAAAAGTTAATTTCAATAGTAGGCGAAACTGCTGTAGAACAAAAATGGCAGGGAAGACTAATTTGGAGTTACTGACGAGGGATGAAAATCGCATAGATCCTTTTCTGAAGCCAATATGGAACCCTATAGCATGTGCTTTTATCGCAGGAGTGGGAACTTTAGGACTTAGAGTTCTACAGAGACGACCAATGTGGAGTGGTAAGTGATGAACACTTGCGCATCACCCCAAGGCATAACCTTGTCTCTTTCCAGGGACCTTCAAATCTGTCTTAAAAAAATTCAATATCTTCATGCTGTTATGTTACGATTTTCTAGATTCTTAACACTTTTATCATACACGTGGATATTAAACAAGGATGTCCAATTCGTTTCCTTCTCGTTATTCACTCGCCATGTGTTTTTATTAGGTGTTCACAATACCTGTATTTCATCCTTTTGTTGTCTTATTGCGCTTTAATTGTTCCAACATCCTTAGTATGTACGAGGCTGTACATTTGCGCTTAAGCCCTTATTATATTCCCATTTGTTCATCTTGCAAAAAAAAAAAAAAAAGAAATCCAATTATGATGTACTTTATTCGAATACAAGGTCTTATAGTCTATAGGAGATAGGAGGGAGCAAAATTTCCGGTTAGGTATTCAATTAAAACATTACAAATGGATAAATGATTTAGCTGAAATGTTCCATACTAAATTAATCAAGAAGTGGAACATGGGGGGGGGAAGATATTTGTCAGCATCATTAGAGGACAGAAAAGTTTAAGTATTTTTAATATAGAGGAGGCCGTTAAAAGAGCAGGAAACAAAATGGTGTCTTGAGGAGAGGTAAAAGTGAATGGTGCTGGTACGATAAAGAATGCTCAGATACAAGAAGGGTACAGAGGGAGTTAAAACGCTGGAGGCAAACAGGAAAGGAGACAGATATGGGCATTTACCTTGTAGAAAGATGGGGATACAGGTGCCTATTAGAGATAAAAAAGGAAGAGTGAGGATGGAAGCTTAGCCAGAAGCTAAACCAGGCAGCGAAGAAAAATGACAACAAGGCAATTTGGGCAATGATAGGTAAAATGTGCAAAAGAAAGAGAATAATGTGGTACCACCTAAAGAGTGGTGTAAGTTTTTTCATGGTCTTTTGGGAGTAAAAACTTTAGTTATTCAAGATAATTTGAATATTGATATATTTTTTTTAAATGGTGTTTAACAATTGATTATCTATGGAAAATAGACTTGTTACATGGCAAAATTACTTTTAAGTGAAGTTTTGGAACAAATCAAAAATTTAAAACCTAACAAAGCATGTGGAACAGATAGAATACCAGGGGAATGTTGGAAAGCTTGGGTAGAAGACCTTAACAGATTAAACATACTGGGGCAGTTACTGAACTTAATCTTTGAACCAGGAAAAATACCAAAAAATTGGAGAATAGGAATTGTAACACCAATTTATAAAGGTAAAAGAGGTATTAGGAACCCAGCAAATTATAGAGTAATTAGTTTACTTTCAATTATTGAGAAAGTTTTCATTGGAGTGTTAGCTAAAAGATTACATGAATGGGCAGAGAGAGAAAAGAACTTTCATTATTTCAATCAGGCTTCAGGAAGCATAAAAGAACAGTTAACAACACTTTTGTAATTAAAACATTAGTCAAGAAATATCTTATTAAGAAAGCAGGTAGAATCTATTTGTTGTTTCTGGACTTAGAAAAAGCTTTTGACACAATTTCTAGAGAATCACTTCGGATTAAACTGAGAAAGAAAAGAGTAACCCAGAATTTTATAAAAGTAATTCAGAATATTTATAAGGGAAACAAATTTTGTGTTAAATATAAAAGAGGAAGGATTGCAGATAAAATATCAAACAATGTAGGTCTAAGACAAAGATGTAAATAAAACCCAGTTCTCTTGAATGTATTGAATGATGTTCTAGAAGAAATTAGTAAAGGTAAGTGCATTTGCCAACTATAAATAATATAGAGATACCAATTCTGCTCTTTGCAGATGATTTGGTAACAGGTTCTTTAACAAGTCTAGAATTAAAACAATCATTAGATGCAATCGGCACATTTTTTAGAGAATGGGATCTTAAGATAAATAAAAAACAAATCCAAGATTATGGTGGTGAAAAAAGGTTTCAAATTTAAAAAACAGGTAAAATGGTGGTGGGAGGGCACAGAAATTGAAGTTGTCAAGAAAATTTATTATTTAGGTGTTAGATTGTCCAGCAATGGGAAATGGAATGATTAAAAAAGGAAAGCAGCAGCAGAAGGAAAAATAGCCATGAGTGAAATCAGATCTTGTGTAAAGGAAATATCAAATATCCAAGTTGTTTGTTTGTTTTTTTTTTTTGTTTTTTTGTTTTTTTTTTTTATGGACGCTCTTTAACATCTCAGGTCATCAGCGTCCCATTCAATTCAGGGTGTGAAACGGCCGAAAAATTTTGCTGAGAGGCCTTTTCTTTCAGGCTTGAGGTTCTTTTTCGTGTCATAAATGTACGACACAGGACCTACGACTTTACTTCCCTTCCGAAGGAAGCCATACTTAGGATTTTTATGCCCGAAAAAAATCCATCGATCCTGGCTGGGTTTGAACCCGCGATCTTGGGTTTAGAAGGCAAATATGGTTACCACTACACCACCAGGACTGACTAAATATGCACGTAAAATGGTTAGAGAGAATATATGACTCAATAACGGAGAGAAGAATGATGTATGGAATAAAAATTTCACTGTGTCTGAAGCGTTGACTGTTGGTGTCACTATATTTATAGTACTAGAGCTCTCCGCTGATTGGTCCGGAACAAGCAGCGGATGGTCAGCTGGTGGGAGGAGCCTGCCTCTCCTGTGCTGCTGCTCTCTTGTGACAGGCTCGCTATGTTATTATGTGTTGGATATTGTACTTTGTTTTTAATTGCTGGAAAGCAGTTGCTGTTAAGTTTCAGGGCCTCTTCTTTCCTGTTGAAATTATTAGGGTGTTTGTGGATTTCAATGGCTTCACGTTGAAGTCTAGAATGGTAGTGTGTCATGGATGGGAGAATGTTAGTGTGCTGAAACTTAATAATGGGTTGTGTATTAAGTTAACATCTTGCCATAGGCATAGTCTTTTAGATGTCTAAAAGTAATTAATGTAGAAAAAATCTGATCTAATCGCATCTTGTTCGGATGTACATTTCTTGAACAGACTGCATTTTGTTCTGACACACTGAATGGATTAAATGCATTCTGCACTGAATATGCAATTTGAGATCTAATATTTTACATAGAAAAAAGGAGGAGAAGGGTTAGAAGGAGGAGGAGAAGAAGGAGAATAAGGAGAAGAAGAAGAATTTTGCCTATGGATAGTGTCTCTCTAGTAGCAGTTGTACAGAATAGGGTGCTATAGTAGAAATTCTTTAGGCAGATATTAGTTTTATTTCTTTCCTAGTATGCTTGTTTAATCATAGGACTCTGAGTTTTGGTTCCTTAGATTAATTTTGGGTATTCAATAGAATTAGAGCCTGCTCCCATATACTCATCAGCATATTAAATTCCATTAGTGTTTCTCCACCAATTTTTTTTTGAATTTCGTGAACTGTTGATTATTGAACGTCTTCCCTGTACAATGTTGCCAACATAAGTGTAAATAAATGAAAGGCTGCAAATATAGCCTAGGATTTGAATATTAATTTCTATATCTTTGAATTACATCCTTTGGTTACAAAAAAAAAACAGTTGACAGACATTTCAGAATATTAGGAAAAAAAGTAGAACAATGACTTTGTAGCAACTGAATTCCTATTACCACACCAATGCAGTGACATGCAATCATATGTTTAGCTAGAAAATTGCATATTATTGTAATGCCAAATTGTGAAAATGTTGTTCATTGGTTATTAACAATGTTTATTAAGCAGGCATGAAATCATTTTAATACAAATTTTAATGCTTTTTGACTTAAGTTTGAATTTCTGAGCACCAAATTGCAATTACTTCAATAGCCCATAACTTCAACATTTTCTGTCTGTGATCCTATGTTCTCTATCTCAAATTACTTGTCTAAGACCCCTATATATATACAGTGAAAATATTTTGGTGTTGTTCATTAACAGTCTGTGTATCCTTATCAGACGTGTGTGTGTTTCTAAATTCTGTACTTACAGCCTTCAAAGCTTGCCAACCGCCACGGGTGGCCGAGGTCGTTAAAGCACGGACTCGTGAGCGGGAGGTCTGCGGTTCGAATCCCGCCAGGACCGTCCTCCCTGACTGGGGTTTTTTTCCAGGTTTTCCTCAGTCTTCATAACTGGCAAATGCCGGGGAGGTACCTAAACTTAGGCCTGGAATGCTTCCTTCCTTAAAAAAAAAAAAAAAAAAAAAAATCCTTTCCCAATTTATCATTTCATCTCATGTATCATCAGTGTCCACCGCCTGTGGTGCCTCAGTAGTGAAAACGGGCGTTAAACACTACTCAAAAAAAAAAAAAAAAAAGCTTGCCATTTTGCAGCAACTAACATTTTATAATAGAAGCATAAAATGTGGCAACATTATTAAATTTTGTAGCATATCTTAGTTGACATTGTGCTTAATTGTTGCCTAATGCACAATAATGCAATTACATTACGTGCACATTAAAAATTTGCTAAAATCAACCAGCATATGCTTTACGTTGACAATTCTTATTTTCTGCATGGTGGGTGATGCCTGTAACTAAGAAATGCATGCTCAAAGTAGAAAGGTGGAAATTCTCAGGGGGAGCCTGTAGCTGTATAAAAATACACGCTCAAGGTGGGGATAATACAAGAAGTAGTAGTACTAGTAACTCCAAAGTTGCAACATAGCATGCTGAAAACTCAAATAGTTATAGAATTGCCAGCTACTCATTACAAAACCGTTTTTTAAGTTAAGTTTTAACATTATTAACTAGGTTATTACTGGGCTATTTCAATAGTAACACTGACCATGAAAGCATAAAGAATTAACATCTTTTATTTCCCTCTTTGTGTGGGTACCATTTCTTCAGCTTTAACTGTTTTGATTTTCCAAAATATTAGACCACTAACGAATTGTGAACTAAGTATATTTTTTTCACTTTATATTTGTTATAATAAATTGTCCAAGACCACACTAGGTAAAAAAAAAAGCATCACCAGATATATAACATGATTACACTGGTATAAGAAAATGAGTAATTTCCTGGAATATACGATTACCTTTTCCACTTTCCCACTCTCCTCTTCCAGATTTATGATACATACAGTAATATCAAACCTGAAAGAAAAGGCCTCTGAGTAAAATTTATTGGCCATATTAGTCCTCAATTGAATGGAACATTTATG
This sequence comes from Metallyticus violacea, assembly GCA_030762175.1. Lineage (NCBI taxonomy): Eukaryota > Metazoa > Arthropoda > Insecta > Mantodea > Metallyticidae > Metallyticus > Metallyticus violacea. Next base: position 79,700,503 of record CM060841.1, read on the forward strand.
AATGTTAAAGAGCATCCTTAAATAAAATAAACCCAAAACCTCTCCTCTTCCCCATCCATTCCACATTTGCTCTCCCTTTTTCTACCATTGTCCAACTACTACCTTAATTTCCAGCTCCTACATTGTAGATTTTAGGAACCACAACTTCTTCTCCATAACCTGGACAATCTCTCTGATGTTCTGAACAAATGTCAGAAGCATCTCATGCACATTAGAAAGACCATTACATCATTCAGTATGGCAATTCAAAAATTTAAATCATATTTTAAGATGATTCTCATTTATCACCAGGTCCTTGATTATTCTTCTGAGGTGGTGTGACTTCTTAAAATCTCTTATTTTGCCTGCATTTTCTTTATTGTCAGTATTGTTTCCTATGTATAAAAGCTGCATATTGCATGTCCAAGAACACTTGTAAAATTAATCATTTTTGGCGATATTTTGGGTGGATGTTATTAATGTGTTTAGAAACTATTGACATTGAAGCAACTGAAACTTTCTAAGTTGAACATTTCTGATGTTGACACAAATTCCACTTACAGGTTTTTTTTAATTAGGACATGTTTCGAGTTACTTGATGTAGTTCTGGTTGAATCCAAGCTACTACTCTGTTGGCTGGAATATGAATAGGAATTAATATATTTTAGTTGTTCCATATGTTTATTCTAGTAGAGAAAGAAGAGCAAGCAAGTGAATATTTTGTAACATATTGCAGAGAAGAAAGTGGGTATGCCAAAATCACACTTGTTTGAACAATAGCTAAATTTGTCATCAAATTATTGGTAAACTCTTTAGAAAACTTGCTGGACAATTTTTCTTAAATTTTGTCATCAAAAGACTTATAAAATCCTCTAGAATTAGCTACATGTTGCTAAAACTGACATCACACGATCTGGTGCCACAAACTTAACATTGCTACAACATTTCACCTTTTTAAAATCTGGGTGCTACAAATAAAAATATGAATTCTGTACTCACCCTTCTTACAGAAAATGATGGAAGAAAAATGGCTCTAAGTAAGTCACTAATACAGAACTGACAATTATAAATGGTAGTTTCTTAAGAAGCTGTAAATTGTGTGCCATATAAAATGGGAAAGACTTCCAGCAGTTAATGCAAAAACTGGCGCTTGATCTGGTGGTTAATTGATTGTGAAATAGTTAATTGTATATAGTTATCAGATGCTACACAAAGTTTTTTGTTTGATAATTTTGTGAGGTTTATCTGAAAAGTATTTGGCCTTATGTCACAAAAATAATTGGCATAGTTCACTTCCTAATCCCTTTCAAAGAGACCCCTTGAGCTTCCAAACACTTACCTGAAAGAACTGTCTGTTTTTGGAAGCACCTCTAAAATGACTCTCAATTCTACCATTATGTTGTACATATTTCCTTTTGTTGGAGATACTTGCCTTGTAGACCCAAGGTCATGGGGTTTAAACCCATTTAGGGTTGACAGATTTTAAAAACATGTCAATCTAGTTAAATACACATCAACCTATTTGAATATATCAAACTAATTAAATACATTTCAACTAATTTTACACATATTGACTTAATTAAATACATTTCATCTAACTTTAAACATGTCAATCTAGTTAATATACATCTTAATACAAACTTAATAAGTTTGACATATTCAACTGGGTTGACATATACTTAACTAGATTGACATGTTTTTAGTTAGGTGAAGTGTATTTAATTAAGTCAATATGTGAAAAAATAAATTGAAATGTATTTAATTAGTTTGATGTATTCAACTATGCTGATGCGTATATCTAATTAAATACATGTCAATTTTACACACATTAATTTAATTAAAAGGATTTAAAAAATTATTACTGTATTACATATAACTCAGCATATTTATGTCTAAACGCTTATTGCTTGAATAATAATAAAAAAAGTTAAGTGAACAAATCAATTAAATACAGTAAGGAGTTAAATAATATTTCAAGTAGTTCAGGAAAAACTTAAATTTGAACACTTAATTACATTCATATCTACTTAATTTATACTCATAAATTTTAAAGTCTTTTCACAGATGGACAACCCTCAAAAGACAACTGTAGGTAATTCATTCCAGTCATTTATGGTTTTATTTACAGAAGAGAATTTCCATACATCCGTTCTCTGTTTCTGCAATTGATTTTAAAACTATGATCATTCCTACCATAGTATGTTGGTTTTTCTAATCTTTCCTATTGCGATATCCCTTCATGCATTTAGTTCTGTATGCAGCTTTTTTAATGGTTTTTAATCACAGTTTTTTTACTTTTCTTTGCTAGTGATTCCCAAATTAATGCTTTAACATTTTCGTCTCCGTGTGCTTTATTATATCTTTTATGAATTTTGCTGCTCTACATTGGAATTTGTTAGGATATTTATAAAATATATCCTGTACGAATCCTGACAAGTGTTCCATACTGCATTAAGGGCCAAATTAATGATAAATGAGGTATTTCTTTTGATTTTTGACTGGCTTTTCTTAGTATTCTCGTAACAAAGTGTAACTTTCTCCATGCTTTCCTCATAACACTATCAATTTGTTTGTCTTATACAAGTTTAGAACTTAAGTAAACTCCTAAGCTTTTACAGCAGTATTTGTGCTCATGAAATAACCTCAAACCTGAATGAAGAGCTTCTGAGCAAAATCTTATCAGCCATTTCATGCCCTGAAATGAATGGTACACATTGTAATTTCATTGGAGATTTAACCTCCTTTATATATATATCTGTGTGTGTGTGTGTGTGTGTGTGCGTGCGCGCGTGCGCAAAGGTCTTCTTGCCATAGAAGAACTCCATGAGTCCGAAATATAGCGATCTCAAGTGGATTTTTTTCTTAGTGTATTATCCTTTTCTACTATTATAATTACTGTTAATTTTATATTTATATATATATATATATATATATATATATATATATATATATAAATACACACACACATGTAGTGTTTAATGTCCTTTTTCCTTTTTAACTATTGAGGTTAACTTTTTAACTGGTGAGATTTAGCTTGAGGAACAACCATAGGTCATGAAGATCCATTTCCTGGATTAAGGAGCTTGTCTTGATTGCAATGCCTTTCTTGGTCACAAAATTCTTGATGCATATATACTATCATTTCAGATGATATCACACAAGAACATTACTTTACTCAGCACCTCCTCTTAGCGGCTGATGGGTGTAGCAAACCTGGCAAAATTCATCAAATGCATGAACATTTTCTGCACTTTCATGCACATTTTTGCCAACCTGCCATAATCCTTCTGTGGGAAAAAGAGGCCACTTATTTTTCAGATAGACGTTGACTTCATTTTACCTTGTTTTGTTTATAGAAATGCCAATATTTAGTTCTAAAGTTGAGATGATTTTCAGGCAATAATTTGTGGAATTCCAGCAGCTAAACTCTTAGATTATATTTAGAGCTGGAGCTTTCCTAATGGCAAGCTATAAGTAAAACTTATAAACTTATGTAGAATAACAGGGGAGAGTGAATACAAATGGTGTGTAGTAGATGATGTGAATGCATTGTAAGTAACCCACCCACCACCCCCCTAAACATGCATACTTTTATGTCTGAAATTGGATCAAGAAGGAAAAAATGACAGCATAATGTGCTGACATCATGGTTATACCAAGAGCAAGAAATGTACTAAATATATTGCACAACAGTTGTGGTAAGGAGTAAAGCTGGAACAATGGGAATTCCTAATTAATTCCTATACATACACACTAGCCTATGGATAAATCTCTAATGAATCCTAGAAACTGGAGGACCTAGTAATTTACTGCAGCTCCCTATGGCCTCATGGTGTTTGTCGCCCCCTAATCAGTGATAATGGCAAAAATTATATACTGATTGGCAAAACAAAATGCTGAAGGTGAAGACATACATAAGAATATGTTGGTGTTATTTTATATTATATTATAACACACTGTCTAAATCTAAGGAACAGTGATTATGCTCTAATAATGTGTTCACTCACTCTCCTGTTATTACATTATAATGTAAATATCTCCACCAGTCGCAGCTTGTAATTAAAGACCTTAAGGCAGAGCCATCCCTAAAAATTTCTAATGAAAATAAAAAATATGTTAAAGGTTTTATTTACAATCTAAATAATAATTACTTTTGTAATTCACATACGAATGGGAAGAAGTAGAACAGAACTTTTGCTATCCCCATTTGGATGTATATATTTGAAAACAGTTAGTACCAGTAAATGTTATCCAGACAGATAGTAGCTGTAGGCTCACCCTTAAGATTCCCTATGCTTCCTTTGTAAAACAGCTGGGAGACATGGTCTTGTGGAATATTCGCTTCTCCATGTTGTAGCAAAGGCTCAGGAGTTGTGCACCTTTTCTGCCTTTGGCAGTTTTGCCATTCACTATTAAGATTTGTGATATTTCTGCCAGAGTGTACCACTACACAGTACCAAACCAAAAACCATTAGAATGTGTTCTTCTGTTAGATTTTCGCACGTGTCATCGTGTTGTGAACAGTGAATAATTTTTAATTTTTGTACTCTGTGCGTATTGACAAGACAATGAATTCTGTAAGTAATATAAAATAGATATTAACAATACAATAAACCTAAAAACTGGATAATAACTCCAGATGTAATAATGTAAACAAGTTAAAAATGGATCCCTGACAACCTCCTGTAAACACCAGAATTTGCAGCCTTCCCAAAATTTAAACCAACAAACTGCTACTGGTTTCCACTAACTCTTCTGTTATGCTAGGTAAGTTTAGAACTAGCTTGCATACATGAAAGCTTCAATGATTTAGTTTAGAACCATATTTGTTTCACATTTTAATGCAATTTAAAAAATTATAGGTTAGGTAGCAAAATGAATGTATAATTATGATAAATGTTGGTGAATGTGTATTTTGAGATTTTTGAGGTTGAATTAATGTTTCCAATATTTGTAGTGCATGGAGACTTATATGACCAGTGGTTTTGGAGCAAAAAATAATAATTCGGCCATGCTTAGTACAAATTTTGACTGTATTTTAAAATTTATAACATTTTGTAAATGCAGGTATACAGGTGCACGTTGCATCGATTTCCATTGGAGGTATCCTTGGCTACTACATAGACAGTTATCGTGATGCATATTTAGCAGAGAGGGATGCTGTACTGAGGCATTATTTGCTGCTGCATCCTGAAGATTTTCCAGAACCTGGTAAGTTTTCTTCCACTCCAAAAGAACACAGAGAAAATGAATAAGATTATTCTGTGCAGTGAGCCATGAATTCTAGGTAAGGAATTCATTTAATGTGATAAAAAGTAACTTTTAGTGTGAAAAGTAACTGGAATATTGAATTCATAACATTTAATTATTTGCCTGTAGACTTAGTTTCAGATATAGTTTTACTTTGTCATTGCTAATGTAGAGGTGTTATACAGTCAGCTGGTATTTGCCATGCCAGTTATTGATGAAAGCATGGCTGTTGAAATGTTGTAACTTTGATGAAAATGGATTTGCTATAACTAAAGTCAGTGAGAATTAAAGTTTTATTTTTATAATTCTCCTTTAAATGAGTTGTAGCATAATACTGGGATGTTATATTCTTACAAGACCATGATATGATGTGGGTTGTTTGCTGAACCAAAGTGATAAAGTAGCATTGTAGTAAAGTCTGTTATTATAAAACTGAATTTACTAGTGATTCATGGTATAATAAAAATTATAACTCTAAGGGGTGATATTGAAGATAGTAAGTTTTAGGGACTCTGCTGATGAAAGCAGGAGAGATATATACAGAGTGACTCAATGAACTGTGAACTAATTTCCAGTGTTTAACTCACAGGTGAAAATGATGCTCATTGCTGCTGCAGGTATCATAAAAAATACTGACAGAATCATGTAACAGTTTCTTTAATTATTTTAAAATGTTTACTTACCAACTTTAAGAAAGAAAATAGCTGAAACTGACCACTATCATTCTCCATGAGTTTTTGTAACCTCTTTTAAAAAATATCCATCACTCTCTGTTGATTTGTTTTATTTACGGACACTCTTTAACATCTTAGGTCATCAGCATCCCATTCAATTCAGGGCGTGAAACAGCAGACCAATTTTGCTCAGAGGCCTCTTCCTTCAGGCTTGAAGTTCTTTTTCGTGCTGTAAATGTACAACACTTCCCTTCCGAAGGAAGCCATACTTAGGATTTTTATACCTGAAAAAATCCATCGATCCTGGTCGGGTTTGAATCCGCGATCTTGGGTTCAGAAGGCATGTATGGTTACCACTACATACCAGGACCAACCCACCCTCTGCAGTTCAGTTTAGTTATGCTGGCTATTTCCTGTTTTGTCTTCCAGGGTATATGGGTTTGTCTTGTATATAGTATTTTTTAATTTACCCCAGAAATTAAAATCACAAGGGGATTGGACTGAATTGTAGGTACCTAGTAGGTACGGTCAATGCAAATTTCATAGATTATTAAACATGCTATTCATGGGTACAACCGTAATAGCTTACATTCCTTCGGAATTGGATTTTAAAAAAAAAGTTTTACTGCTCTAGCTGCACTGGCTTCATTCCTTTGGAATTCACTAACATCCATCACATCACTGACAAATCACCATCCTTTAGGTTTTCTTTTTAGGTTGGGGAACAGAAAGAAGTCAAATCAGGTAAAAGCAATAGACTATGTACCAGTTCAAAATTGCATTCATGCAGAGTTTCCAGTAGTAAAGGCTGTGTGTGCTGATTTTTCATCATTACTTTTTCTTCAGTTCCTCTTGCAATTGTTTTAGTATGATGGAATAGTAATGCTAAGTGGTAGAGCCACATTTCATCCAGTCACATATTATGCCAGAAATTCAACTTCATTTACCTCAAATTGCTACATTCTCCTAACAACACAGTACCTGCTTCCCCTTTTAATCAGATCTGAGAACTCTTGGGACTTGTGAAGCATTCTTCCCAAAATATCCACAACAGTTTGTGTACACACCCATGGAAGATACCTTGTGACCTGCACATGCTACAAAAGTTTTCTAGCTATGTTATAATGGAAACTGCCAACAGAAAATTTTACATGCACATTCATGAGGGTTTTCAGGGCATTAGCAAACATAATTTCTCTAAGTATTATGAAAAATACATATATATGGCTGGAAATGTATTCACCTCTCCCTCATGGAGTATTTCTAAAGTATTGTATACTTTCAGGCTTAGTATATTCAGGCAAGACTTGTATTACATTGAAATGCAAATTGGAACTTGTACAGTGAAGCTAATCATATAATTATGATTATTGTATAATTGAGTCGAACTACAACCTCTTATTGGCTCCACTTGTTTACCAAAATGCACAAGACTGGTGCAACCATCATTAACAATATCAACACACCTGCATACTATTTAGCAAAATGGCTAGCTAATAGATTCAGCACAATTCCAAAAATTCAAAGCCAGAGCATAAACAATTCATGTCAGCAAATTAGAAAAAATTAAGAATATAAAATTACAACCTGTTGACACATTAACATCCATTATTGTAGAATTGCTGTTTCCAAGCGTACCTAAAGATAAACTTCTAACCTATCTATGTGATTGGCTGAAAACAAGTTGAACTGCACACATAAAGGAATATATAAAACTCAAAACATTTTCATAACAAACCCTATTTTTCATTCAAGGGCAAATTCTATAAACAAGAATTAGAACTTACTATTGGCAGCCTCTTATCTTCATTTCTAGGTAACCTCTTAATGAGCAAATTTGAAACACATATCAAGAGCATTCCTATACTTGTTTAAAATATGGTACAGGTATGTTGACGATATATTTGCCATAGTTAAAAAAAAAAAAAAAACACATTCACAAGGCCATAAAACTTTTATATACAAGATAAAGGCATATTGTTCACTTAAAAGACAGAAACAGATAACATGTTATTATTCTTGGACATTAATATAGTAAAACATCAAGGCAACTTGGAATTTGGAATCTACAGAAAAAAACATGAATGCATACAATCACATCAAAGCTGACGGATTTAACCCCAAAACACTAAACATGCATGTTCAACAGCAACACATAGACTTTTTAACCTACCCATGAACAGGAAAGGATACTCCAAGGAATACAAACAAATAGAACGGTGATTAAAAGAATGGATTTAAAAAGAACTGGTTAAAAAAAAGTATACAATTCAAGAGCTAGAAACTCATCAAAGAAACCACAATCTTTCAGCAGGAAAAGATATATAATTTTTAAAAAATTCACTTATCCTTGGGCTATATACATATTTCAAAATATTCTAAAAGGTTTTAATATTGGATTGGCACCATTAAACAGGTTGAATGTTAAATATCTCATGAATGATAATATTAATGACAGTGTTCCACTGAGAAAAAAGCAGGTATTTAAGAAATAAAATGTGCAGAATGTAAAAAAGTAGGCACATGGTTAAAAGAACACTTCAGAAATCAGTAGTAGCATCTCATTTCTGGGAAGAAAACCACAATATAGTGAAAAAATCAAAATTATTAAAATCAGTACTGGGACATTCAGAGCTAGTAGCAACATGGGAGAAAATCTATATTTATAAATACAGAGACAGGTTAATGAACTTTGACAATTTCTGGGATGAAAAAATAAATTTGAAGTTCATAACACCTCCACCAGAGCAGAATAAGCAACACAAATTATCCAGTAGTTGACAGTTAACTGAGGATGCGGACTGTGGTCTGCAAAACATGTTCTACATGTAAACAAGCAAGTGGAACTAATAAGAGTTTAGTTTGACTCATTCATACAGTAATCTTAATTACTTGTGTTACATACTTGAAACAAAGCTATTTGTTATACACATAAAGAAGTTAGTATTAGGTGACACTATATGTGCTTTGGTAACCGATTCATTTATCAGAACATGTTTCGAGAGCATTTGCTCTCATTCTTCAGCTTGGGATTGATTAACTCTGGCAATTGAACGATGTGACCTCTGGTGATTCTAATACACAGCAAAACAAGAAGTCCATTGGTGATATGCTAAAATTCATAACACTATATTTATGCTTTAAAATGAAAATATTTTCCCATATAAGCATCATGTTATGAATTTTGACATCTGACCAATGGACTTATTGTTTTGCTGTATATTGAAACCATCAGAAGTTACATTGTCACCTGCCAGCATTAACAGTCCCTAACTGATGAGAGAGCAAATGCTTGAAACATGTTCTGATAAATTAATGAGTTAGTGAAGTGTAGTGTCACCTAATACTGACTTCTTTATGTATATAATCAATCAACTTCACTGTTTGTAACTGCTATTAAGTTAACAACTACAAAGATATTTGTAGTAATGATGTCAGAATATTTCTTTTTCCGTAGTTTAAAGTTTTACTGTTATATTTTTTTTCCCCTCTCTTTTTAACACAGAAAGGAAGAAGTATTCTGAAGTATTCCAGAAATGGATACCTGTTCGTTAAATGAAGCTTTCTACAATAGTTCTATGAATGAGAGTATTGTGCACATAAGTTAGTTTATGTAATTTATATAAAATTATGCAAACACAAATTGTTATTGCAATAAATAAATAAATAAATAAATGTATATATTCTTTATTATTTGATGATTTGTTTGATTAATACACATCCAAATTATTCCTGGCATTTCCTTTCAAGACCACACAGATATCAGTTGCTCTCCATATATAGAATATCATTAGAGTTCATATGCATATAATCAAGTTTATGCATACAGAAAGAAATAGTATGAACTTAATGCACAGTATACATGATTTTATGGAGGTAACTGTTAAACAAAATATATGTTAATAATCAGATATAGGCTATGAAAATATTATCTTTATTGCTTTTATGGTTTTTGCAGTTTAATATTTATATGAGGTTGAATCATATATGGTTTAAACTTTTTTAAAAACTTTTTATTGTACAGGGAGAGCAGTTTAAAACTTCCACAACTTAGATTGGTTTACCAGCAGGCCTATACTCCTCCAATTGCTGAGATTCCCCACCTGTAATCACAGTGCCATTGTCTGTTCCAGCCTGTTGTAAGCAAAATTTTAGCAGAGTTGAGCAGTTGTATTGTGCAGTCAAGAGTGAGATTTTATTAAATAGTGCAATAATGTTGCACATTAGTGAGATATTTACTTTGTCACCATATATTCATCTTCAATGCATTCATGAGGTACAGAAAGGCACTTATCTGTATAAGACAGGTAAGGCCTTGCTCCAGTCCCAAGCAGCAGCTGAGAAAGCCGAATGCCACAGTCCCAAACAGCATCAGAAGAAGCTGGACTGGAGCCACACCAACTTGAAAATGTCATACACTTTTAACACTATATATGTATAAAGTTAACCTAACCTAATGTAAAATGGAGCTGTAACCAATGAAAAAGGCATACGCCTTTAACGGCCGAAGATGGAGATAACATATCTTTGAAACTGGTTCCGTATATTTTTAAGGTTAGTGAAGCATGAAGAGTGTTAAGACGACAGATTCAATTCACATGAGCTTCACTGTGTTAGTTCCATATGAAAACTTTTTTAAAATTTACAATTTTTAAAAAATTTTGACAATAAGTTTTGCTTGTATTTTATTTTATTTATTTAATTATTTCATTTATTTATTTTTGTTTAGCTTAATCTAATCTAACCTAACATAAAATTGGAACCTATGCTTTGTCCTCCCTAAAAAGTAACATTTATTCTATTAAGAACAGTAGAAATTTAATACCAACATTAAAAATGAAGTTAAATGCTTTAATGATGGGGTACTGATAATTTCCTCAGATGATTGGATTGTGTGTCAGGGAAAATAGGCAATATTTCCAGCATCTACTTTAAGGAGATTAGTACCAAATTCTGTTATTTAACATGTTGCACCTAAGTTTTAAAATGGTAAAGTGCTTGAGCACCACCAGTCCACACAAAATACCAGCAGCAATAAGGTGTCTTAATGTCCAATTGGCTGAATTATCTAAAATTTTAAACTGCTCTCATTGTATTAATATGCAAGGATAGGTCCATAAGTTTTTGCCCTAACCATTTTCTAGATATGAGAAACTGACCCAGTTTCTCTGCACAAATGACATTACAAGTATTTAGACTATTTGCAGTAATAATATATAATTGATTTTATCAATAAACGTCATTTTACAAGATGGCAGGTAGCAGCCCGAACCTTTTTGCAGTTGAAATATAAATTGATTAACCACTTTTTGAGTGAAATAAGCATGTTGCTTCAAGTTTTTTCTGCACTAACGAGAATGCCGGATTTCATAAATATTTCACATTTAAAAAAAATATGGTTCGAGTTTTTACCGATAAATAGCAATTCTGTTGCGGCAGGTAAGAACTCAAACATGAAGAACATATTTACTATTTTGGCAATACAAATTTTGATTGAACACCCAATTTTTTTATTGAAATAGGCATCATGGGTTCAGTTTCTCTAAGCAGATGGCATTAGTTAGGATTTATGGAATATTTTGTAAGAATAATACATTCTTAATTTTACAGACAATACACCATTTTACCATCCTGCAATGAATATCCCAATGGCCCATCATTATTTTTTTTTCCCCTGTGGAAATGGAAATATAACACCTAATTTTTTCCTGAAAGTAGTTATCGTTGGCCAGTTTCTCTGCACAAATGCTAGTTTCTAGTACTTTGGCAATATATTATAATAATAAAATGTTCATCATTTTACATGTTGGCATATAGCAACCCGAAACCAGCAATATATTTTTTTCCCGGTAGAAATATTACTTGGTGAATATTTTAAATAAAAAAAATGGCTCCAAACTTTATTGATAATATTAAATCTGTTACCAGCAAGTAAGACCCTGAATGCCAATCATACATTTCTTATTTTGGCAGTGAACATTTTAATTGATCACCTGCCTTTTTACTGAAATAGGTGTCGCTGATTCAGTTTCTTTGCACAGATGGCATTAAAAATATTTTGGTAATATTTTACATTAATAATAATAATAATAATAATAATATAATGTTCCTAATTGAACCCATAATGCACCATTTTATGTAACAACACGATGCCTCATCATAAATTTTTGTTGTAAATATATAAATTTGTTGCCTATTTTTGACAAATCAATATATCCCTGCCCCTGACCCAACATAAAACTCTGTGTGATGAACATTGTAAAAGCTATGGATGAGATACTTTTAATTACCTGCTTGATTAATTCCCTTGACTTAGTTAAGCTAAAATTAAAGAGGGAGCTTTGTGGGTCCTCAGATTGAATGCTCTTCACAGGTAAAAGGTTTGAAAACTTGCTGCATGGTGTCAAGAAGAAACTCTTGGGATGCATTTCATCTGGTGTCCACTAACTTTCCTGAAAACATCAGGAAAGAAAACTATAAAGAACTAGTTAAGAACAGATATGCAAATCGCAAACTGTTCTGCAATATGTCCCACACATGTTCCATGTATGGGGAATGTTTCCATGAGGCAATAGCAACAGTGCATAAAAATTGCCATGGAAAGTGGTCCACTTCCACAAGGTCTGACTATTGTTGGATGATCACTAAGGATTTTCCTGAGCAGTTGTTTTACAAGCAGCAGGCAAAGCAATTCCAGAAGTAAAAGTGAAATATGGACCCATATATGTATGTTATGTAAGCATTACTTGATTACACTGGAAATTATTGCAGATCTCTGAAAACAATAGCTAACTGTGCATTTCTATTGTGATGTTCTTGTCCATCACCTCAAAATCATGGCTAATTTCATAAGAGAGAAAAATTTTATGTTAATTTTGTTGCCCGGTGATAAATTCATACAACCAAGATTCTGGATAGCCATGGCCATACCAGACAGCCCTAAACTTACTAAGCAGTCAATGGCTGAAGATGGAAACAAAGATTCCTGATGTCCCAACTTTAAAAACTTACAAATGAATCCTAAACTTAGTTATTTATTTTTTACACTAAACTCCACTTATATAAAAATAAGATACATTTCGGAAGAATCTCCCCCATCTTCAGTTACCCACTGAACCACCATTACTCAAAACAATGGCTAGACACCCAGATGTTCCTGTGGTGGCATCTGTTAGCTGAATTAGGAATTTGCTGGGTTCATCCATAGGTGGAAACTTGCAGTTCATTAGGTTTTCTTCATATTTTAATTTGAAAAAATTTTCCCAAGCAGATAACTCCATTGGATTGTGATGATGTTTCAGCAATTTAACTTCCAGTTTTATTTCATGATTTTTGGTCCATAAGTGAGCTGCTGCTGCTGATTTATCCACCTGCTTAAACTGAATATTGCTAAAGTGTTCTTTCTTCCGAATTTCTAAATTTCTCTTTGTTTTGCCTATGTAGCTCTGCTCACAATCTGCACACTTTATTTCATAAATCCTTGACACTGTATCTGTTCTTTGGGGCTAACATTATCCCATGTTCTTTGAAAATTTTCTTGAACTTGTCGTAGTAAATTGAATGGTATATGAAACCTTTGAATTGGTATCCTTCTTTTGTGTTTTCCAGTGTGGAAACAACCCTTATATCTTTATGTGGAATGGGGTTAAAAATCTTAATTTATTATATAATTTCCTGTGTGTGTTTCTTTTCTGTAAATTCCAAAATTCAAACAATCTCCATTTCTTATAATTTTTAAATCTAGAAATGGTAGCCACCCATTTCTCTCTTCTTCTATGGTAAACTGTATAGATTAATGCTGCAAATTAAGAAGTTTCAGAGCATCTATTGACTGTTTCTTCGGTAATATTGGAAAAATGTCAACATACCTATACCATGCCTTTAAAGTTAAAGGGAACGCTTTTGTAATATCATTGAAGTTCATAGCAGCATTCAAAGCATTCTATTTAGAAATTGAAATAAACTACTTATGTCCTGCCCTTTATGAAGAGTAAACATAAAAACTCTGTGCCAGCAATAGTATATCTTTTTGATGAAGTAGTTTAAAAAAATAGCATTATTTATAATTTTTATATATATTGTTTATTGAAACAAGAAAAACAATTGAACACTTCACAAAATATAGCTTCTTTTATTTCACTTGTATACACACTTTTACACACTCACAGATAAAAAAAATAAACACATATTCACACATGCTGCCAGAACTATTAGCAGCATTACTATAAATTTTTAAGTTTATAGGAAGTGAGCATCCTCTTTAAGGAAGCCATTTCTACTGCCTCTTTGCAAGCTTTGAATATTTAAATGAATTTTATGAGTTTCACTCTTCAAATATGCTTCCTGTGCTGTGCCCAGAGTTAAATAATGGCTTTAAAAAAAAAAAAAAAGTAAACATCTACAAAGAAAATTGAACTAACACATCCACTTACTAGATGTTATTCAGATTGAAAAAAAATCAAGGTTTTAAATGTTCTGATGTTTAAAACTTTGATAAAAGTAAATTAGTTTACCATTGTATAGTTAAAAAATTATTCAAAGGAATCTTACGATCAACTGTTTAATTCAGGCAATTTCTTTTCTTCATGAAAATGAGGTTAGAATATTAAGGTGATCAAGTAGAAATATTTTTAAATTTCTTTCAATTTACATGTAAGGATATTGATTCTATTTTGTTTGAATCTCTCTGAGCATTATTTATACATATAGGTCATTCAATCTTAATGAATGAAATTTCTGCAGATATACAGAAGCACTATAGTTGGTGAAATGTGAACAAAAGAAAATGGCTTCTATTGCAGCTGATGACAATATTGTTTTCTAGTCTCACTAGTTTTCAGGATTGTAGACATCTGTTCCATCTATTCCTGTCCCTCCAGAATCTCCAAGCCAAGGATATCGTACAGGACATTCGCGGCATGTCACCAAATATCTAAGAAAAAGAAGAAGTAAAAGACTCTTGATAGATAACATATTATAGGTAGACCTATTGATTTTCTCCATAACTTATTGCACTTGAAATGTTTTTGGTGTGATAATTTATCTGAATGAAATTTTTATTTAAAAATATATATTTTAGGCTCCTTGAACTTTGGATTTATTTGCACCATCATAATTTCATATCTGCTAAATGACTGCTACTATTGATTAACAGATTGTACAAATAAAAGAGCAGGGAGAGGTTGACAAATTTAAAGCATTTGATACTTATAGGAGATGAAAAAAATTGTATTTTCAGCAAAAGTTATGATGGTTGCTATTTAATTTTTGAGATTTGAAGAAAGCACAAGAGAGGTGATTAAAATGTAATTTAGAGCTTGCATAGTGAAACCAATCATATAATTGATATTATTGTATGATTTAGTTGAACTACACACTCTTAATGCTTGCGTCGGTCCTGGTGGTGTAGTGGTTACCATACTTGCCTTCTATACCCAAGATTGCGGGTTCGAACCCGGCCATGACCGATGGATTTTTTCGGGCGTAAAAATCCTAAGTATGGCTTCCTTCGAAAGGGAAGTAAAGCCGTGGGTCCCGTGTCGTACATTTACGGCACGAAAAAGAACCTCAAGCCTGAAAGAGAGGCCTCTGAGCAAAATTTGTCGGCCGTTTCACGCCCTGAGTTGAATGGGACGCTGATGACCTGAGATGTTAAAGAGCGTCCATAAATAAATCAATAAAAAAAAAAAAATAATGCTTGTTGTGTGTAGTTCAACTAAATCATACATAATATCAATTATATGATTGACCTTACTATGCAAGTTCCAATTTACATTTTAATTAGTAAATAGGCCTTCAAGCCATAGGAACACAACCTGGATAAATTTGTTTAGCAACTACTGTAAGATGGAATACACAGACCTGAATAACTTCAACTGTAATTTTAATAACTTGAAAAAGTACATTAAAGAGTATATAAAATTAAGAGAAAAAATCTGATTCATTTATAAGTAAGTGAAGCATTAAGAGTGTGTAGTTCAACTAAATCATACAATAATATCAATTAAGAGAGGTGAGTTTCCTGTTGAGAGCATTGGAAAGAGCATCTCCTGATTAGCAAAAGTCAGTGCATAGAACTTATTGTGGCTGCAGTAAAACATTAATTTTTGTTGTACTGTCATTGTCTGATATCCTAAGATGGAGATGATTCAAGAGCATTTTTGTGCAATGATTTTTTTACGATATAAGTGAGCCTGAGTCAACAAGCATGCCTGGAAAAGTTACAATTTCCAGACTCTGTTCCTTCACATATGTAAATCTGTAACTGGTTTACAGAGCTTAGACTAGAAAGAACAGCCATGAAAGACAAACAGCAAATAGAGCATCCAGCAACAGTAGTTTTATGCAGAAACATGACTTATATAGAAGCCTTAGTGATAAACCATACACAAATTACTTAAAGGCATATAGAGGAGTCCCATTACAGATGTCAGAAATCCTGCACAAATATCTTCCTGTGTGGAAGTATTGTTGTTTTTGGGTACCACACAACCTCACAAATGAACAAAAGGCAGCAAGAGTGAAATGATGCAGGAAATTGTTTGTCATTTTAACAACGCAGCTCCCAATGTGTCCACGATATCTTACAGATGATGAAAGGTGAATTAACTTATTTGACTTGAAATCAAAAAGACTGTCAGCAATCTTGGCTTTCCAAAGGATGACCATCTTAGGAGGTTTAGACACAGGAAAATCTATGATCTGCAATTAGCTGAACTTAATACATCATGAGGTAAGTCTCAAGTTCTTGGTCTCTGACATTAACCCAGCCACAGTTATTGTACATAAATTTAAGAATATCCATAAAACTATCCTCATCAGAGTACACAAATTGTTGCTATTCTGTCTGTCAGATCATCACACATAATAGGAAGCATCTAATAAGAGAGTTTAGATAAGAATTATGTCTGCCTTAATAATGTAACAAACCCCAGGCTCCAAGGGGTGAATAAATTTAGAAAATAATAATCTGAATATAAGAAAATTTTTTCCAAGAGATGTAGAAATAATAGAACATTAACTGTTCACTTTGTTGCAAAGAACTCCGAGTATCTAATGTAGTAACATTGCAAGTAGTAAATATGCAAGACTGATACTAGGACTGGATAAAAAGTAGTGGTATCAATGGCAGTACATAGCAGCCATGTTTGGGCATATTGGAATCCATCATTGCAAGAGCTAAATGTTAATCCTCTACTATTACCCTCTTTTAAAATGAGAAACAGTGAAGGGGCAGAAGAAGGATAAAGCACTGGATAGAAAGGCCAGGATCACACAGTTCATGTAAAAGCCTATGGCAACAATTCTGATGATAAGAAAGGAACACAATGGCATCCTGTGAAGCACCGTGTTGAGCTACTGCATTTACTGGGCAATGTCATCAAGGAAAAGAGTCATGGAATGCTGAGTCAAGGAGTTTGTCTGCTGCGTGATGTCCACATAGCACTGTAAACACATGGCAAATATTACCCATTTTAAAAATTGAAGCCTGACCTTTAAGGGCAGAGTTTCATGAGCAATTATGAGTTAGAGGATGCTGTTTTCCAGCATTTTACAGATAAGACTATTTTTTTTAGGGGAATTGAAATGTTAATCTAGAGATGTGAGAATGTATTGAAGTAAAGGAGATTAAAATGCCCTAAAAGCACATTTCTCCAGCCAGGTGAAATCTAAACTGATATGGGAAGTCAAAATTCTCTGTCCCAGGCATTTTGCAACCGATACAAACTGTTGTAGGTGCTGGGGCATCAGGGCATTTATGGAAATGAAAAAGCAGATCAGTTGGCAAAATGGGGTGCTGATACACCCCTGAGCCCACTTGTTGCAATCAGTACATATACTTCTAAGATTGCGGTTAAAACGTGAATTGGGGATAAACATCTAAGGTGGCAAACCTATCCTGGACAAATGCAAGCTCGGAAACTTGTCCTAGGTCCTATCAAAGTTCCTTCCATATCTGTTCTAAACTGGACAGAAGAGGAATAAGGAAAGTATTTTTGTTAATTACTGAATATGGTCACTACAGGAAATAACTATGAAAAGTGGGACTCTATAAAGATGAACCAGTTTGTAGAATGTGATAGCAGGATGAGGAGACTGCCTCGTATATTCTGTTTGAGTGTTCAATCCTGGTAAAAAAGAGGCTTACTCTTTCTATGACCTGGGAAAGGACGCTAACATGGAACCAAAATACTGCAACTTGTTCAAGGAATAGATTTTGGGAAACAATAAAGGCATTTCTTCCAATGAGTAAGCACAATAACCTTATAGATTGACATGCCAGAGGTTGTTCAATCTGCATTAAACCCCCCATCCTCTGTCTATCTAAAGGCAGATTACATTGAAAAATTATACCTGTATTTTTATTTAATCATTTGTCTAACATAACTAGGCTTGAGACTTAATGGACCATACTTCGTGCAAAAATATTTTGTTCTGTTTGAAATATACTGAGTTTTTAAGCACATAAAAAGTATTTTTAAAAATCCAATGGTGTAATAGATGTAATAAAACCAGAATGATGACTTATAAATTTTTCAGGTTTACAGTCACTTAATGTACCTGGTAGATGAAACGTTTGCTTCTGGGGGTCTGAATGTGAGAGCACAGCTGTTAGGCAGATTGCAGGGTGGGGGTGTGATGCTCTCTCTTTTGTTGCAGTTCCAAGCATCAAATGTATTAAGATTTTTGGCTGGTCTAGGGTCCGTCATCCACACAAGAGCTTGTGTAATAGTCACAAACCATACATCAGGCCTACAAATAAGACAAGCACAGTTTTAACATTTGTTTTGCATATAGCTGAAACATATATCCCTTTGATAATATTGAAATTAAAAGCAACGTAGAGAAAAATAATGCTCTAAAACAGAAAAGCATTGTTTTATATATACACCCTTTAAGTCATCCTCAGATTCTATGTGTTCATCGGAGAACTTCAGGACACTCATAAACAATGTATTTACAATGTGCACGCAGCAACTGGCACACTGCAGTGGGCTCTTTGCTTGTAAACATAATGGTCACAATCATAAACATTGTAAAGAGCAGTTTAGAAGACATTGCTCTTCTGCGTAAGCTCTTGAGTTAAAAACCCCACACATTTGTTTTATTTTTATTACTGCTTTTATAAGTGTATATTTAGAATATCATATTGTATTAATATCATATTACATTTTAACATGTCATTTAAGTTTTATGTCATTACCTATGCACACACAAAAACGTAATCACAAACTAACATATTTTTTACAATTAGCTAAATAAATATATGAACAGAAATCTATAACTTCTAAAGTGAAAACACATAGAAATAAACAAAAATTAATATTGGTTATATGAACCCTCAGCATGTATAACTGCCCTCAATCTTTGGGGCATAGATGATATCAGATTTTTACAGTAGATTAGAAATGACTAGAAACATAACTGGTGCAGTGGCTACACAGCTTTGCTGTATACTTGGTGAACTGTCTGCTGTAACGAAAAGGACTTAGAAGAATTTTGTATTCAAAAGATTACTCATTTTTTTTTTGTCAAAAACTGTACATTGGGCTAAGAGGTCTTCAGAAATTCCTATTTAAATTCTTTTCAATTTGTTCAGCATTTAATTATTAGTAATATAATAATCTTAAGTAGAATTATGCTGTTTTTTTATTCATATTAAATATATTTCATCCATATGCCCATCTTGATTCTACTACTGCTTTATACACCTTCTCTAATCATTCACCTCCATTTCTGGTGCTGTAAATAAACATTTCCTTAACATTCTCAATGTATTTTCCCTTTAAAGCTACCCACTTTATGTTTTCCCAGTTTCCAATATAACTTAATTTTATTTTCAATTAGTAAGTTCTTAGATGTAATCCATAATTGCAATGTAGCATTTTGGTTAAAAAATTTCTATTCCTGTCCAGTTGAAAAATAAAAACAATCATGATTTACAAAAGGGATTTTAATTTTGTGTATGAAAAGGCACTTACTTAGGGAAATCAATAATACCATAAATAATAAACATTTTAAAAAAAATGTTAAACATTATTGCAATATTCTAAACAAAATTATTGCAGAAGCAAAAAAAAGCTGGAAAATAAGAGGATTATAAAAGAAAGTAATAATAAAGGAAAGGCAACGTGGGATGTAGTTAAAAAAGAAAGTAATTGTACTAAGAATACTACTAATAAAATTATATTATACTCAAAAAATGTTATTACTGATTCAAAAATAGCTCACTTCTACTTTTAATGAATATTTTGCTCATATAGCTACCAGATTAATTGAAACAAACCAAATATATAAAAATGATATTAGTGTTTCTCACATTGTAGCTAATCATGCCTCATTATACTTACACCCTGTAACTGAAAATGAGATATTTCAAGTTATTAGCAATATTAAGAATAAACAATGCAGTGGCTATGATTAAATTCTAGACTTTCTTGTAAAGCAGTATGTAGAATATCTTGTATTTGTAACACATTCTTTTCAACTGGTTGTTTCCCTAAAGCGCTAAAAGTAGCAAAAACTAAACCACTATTTAAAAAGGAGGATAAAATAAAAGTTGAAAAATATAGGTAAATTTATTGTGAATTTTTTTAAAAAATAATTGAAAAATTATGTATAAGCATCTGGTATATTTTCTGGAAAAATATTATACAATTTCACACTCACAATTGGGTTTTCAGAAAGGCAAAGCAATAAATAATGCAATACTCTCTTTTTTTGGGAAATTACCGTAAATACAAAAGACAATAAATAAAATGTTCTAGGTCTATTTGTAGATTTTATTAAAGCCTTCAATGTGGTGTACCATGACATCTTGTTAAAAGAACTGGAAGCTTATGGTATAAGAGGTATTGTAAATGGAAGGTTTTCATAAAGGCAAAACAATAAATAATGCAATATTTTCTTTTTTGAGAAATATCTTAAATGCAAAAGACAATAAAAAGAATATTCCAGGTCAATTTATAGATCTTACTAAAGCCTGCAATGTGTTGGAACCATGATATTGCTAAAAATGCTGGAAACTTATGATATAAGAGGTATTGTAAATGAATAGCTTGCTACGAATCATAAATTTAGAACCCAATTTGTGGAATAAGATGGAATGCAATCTGCTCCCCTGTTGACCAAATTCAATGTACCACAAGGCTCAATATTGGAACCAGTTTTATTTATAATCTATTTTAATGATCTCCCAATATTAATTTCACCTCCAAATATAGTTCTGTTTGCTGATGATGTTAATCTTATTTTATTTCACAATTCCTTATCAGTGATGCAATTAAAATTTAAATAATTGGTTAAAATCTAATAAGTCAATATTAAATATCGATAAGATTAAATATATAAATTCTAATAAACATACTCTTCTTAATAATTCAGATTGCATAGAAATTGTAAAAACTTCTATAAAGAACCACAAAAGTACAAAAGTTTTAAGTGTTTTAGTTAACTCAGACATGGAATTAACATATTTTTACCGTAAGTAATAAATGAAATCTTATGCAATACACATATTAAGGAGGAACTGTACTAAAAGATATTTTGAGAATAGTATATTTTCGTTATGTATATTCTATATTAGCTTATGATATACCCTTTTGGGGAGCAGCAAGTCCAACATCTATAGCTTTTAAATGGCAAAATAAAATATTAAGAATAATGCAGCAATTACTATCTCCTGCTCCCAGTAAACCAATTTTTAAGAAATGAAATATTCTGACATTACTGCCCATTGTTGTTGATTTGGTTTATTTATGAACACTCTTTAACATCTAAGGTCATCAGTGTCCCATTCATTCAAGGCGTGAAACAGCCAATAAAATTTGCTCAGAGGCCTCTTCTTTCAGGCTTGAGGTTCTTTTTCATGCCATAAATCTATGACATGCTACCCATGGCTTTAGTTCTCTTCCAAAGGCTAAGGAAGCCATTTAGGATTTTTAAGCCCCAAAAAAATCCATCAACCCTGGCCAGGATTGAACCTGCAATCTTGGGTTTACGAGGCAAGTATGGTTACCACTAGATCACCAGGACCAGCATTACAGTCCATATATATATTAGAAACTGTGTAATAATAAACAGATTTTTAGGAATAATGAAGATTATCATGTGCATCATACTAGATCAGCTGTGCTAATACACTTACAAAAAGCATCAATTATTAATTATCTAATATTTCATCATAAATATCAGTACATTATTATATTTGATGTGATTGTATTTAAAAACCTAGTCCTAGAGTAAAACGGAAATCAGATTTGAATTCAGGGCATTAATATTACATATATCCAGGTGGAAAAATAAAAGAGCAAGGGAAAAATCTTTTTTGTGGACCAGTGATATTTTGCAGAAACTATAAGTATAAACCAAAAATATAATTAGATTTGTTAACACATTCATGAAGAGCATGCTTAGAAAATTGATATACAAGTGACATTTTCTGTATTGAAAAATGTGTATTTAAAAAAAATTAAGTTTTCTGTAAACATGCATTTAATACAATCTACAGGTTACCTTTTTCATCAAAACAGCCATTCTAAGATTGAGGTGAAAATAGCATGAAAGAATGCAGCAACTGATACAAAAATATAGACAAAATACATATCCTTACAGGAAAAATAATATATAGAAACTAAAGTGGACAATATTAATTTATTTGGAAGTTGCATTGAAAATGTGGTACATAACTGTGCCTTGTCACTAGATAGCAGTATAATGCAATGCAAACTTGTTTGTAACACATTATGCAGAAAGAACAATATAAAAATGTAAAATTTGATGAAATTATGAGCTTAGATCAGTTATGTGATGAAATGGCATAGTCATCCATATTTAAAGCATGTCACAATATTATGTGTTTGAATATTAGGGTATTTGCACATTTTGTTAGCAACAGGTTCTCTATTATGCGTCCCTCTCTAGAAGGCCCATAGGAAACACACTGGCCTTGGTGAAGACAAGGTGGTTAATCTTTCTTTGATAACAGCAAAGGCAGTGGTGCCAAATCACTAGCATTAAATACCAAGTCTTGGAATAGTTACAGTTAATTTCTATAAAAATGGTCTGTTGTATGAAAAAACTTCAAAGTAATAAATTATTATGCATTAATCATTATAATGAGTTAGCTGAAAACCAGAACCATACACATTGAGTTAATAAGGACAGAATTTGGCTGAAAAAAATATTTTTTTCAGGAAAAGTATGTACGTAACATCAATATGGTATCAGACTTTTTTATTGTATTTAACCAGAGGAACACAGTGGCAAAATTTGCATACTTAATTCACTTTAGTGCTGTATAGTTTATTATTTCATGATTAGAAATAGGAAGTTTTTATCTTTGACACATAGTATTTTTTAAAAGTAATTTTCTTTCTTTGTAATCTTATGTAGAAGTAATACTCACAGTGTTTCTATATAATCAAGGAATTTATGAAGGCCACGTTCCAATTCCTTGATCTGGAACCAGTTGGTATGAAAGGGCATCATATATGGAGCTCGATTCTGCAAATAATAACGCTCAAAATCTTCTTTGAGCCACTCAAACACTTCATCGGGATCATGGTTATGAAGAACACATTGATCTAAATATGGGCAATGTCCACCTTCATATGTTTCAACATAATGTGCATTGAGTGGAACCTCCCATGCTCCTGTAATATAATCAGAACCTTAAAGTTAGAATAAAATCTGTAATCAGTAACTTCTGAAATAAATGCTAACACAATAAGTATCCAACTCATTTAAATGACTGGAACCAATTGAATTTACATAAAAACTATTTAAACTCCTCTTTATTTAGTGATCACCTCATGCCTCAGATATTAATCAATCTTTTAGTGTAAAAACATAACTATAATATATAGTCAGTCTTGATGGTCTAGTTGTAATCATACTTGCCTTATAGACCCTATGTCATGGGTTCAAACCTAGCAGGGGTCAATGGACTTTTTAAGGGCATAAAAATTCTAAGTATGGATTCCTTCAGAAGGGAAATAAAGCCATGGTCCAAAGTCATAGATTTACAAGATTTTATCAGCTTAATTGTGAGAATAGAAAAGACAAAGACAAACTTGGAAATCTGCACAAAAGAACATTCTCGCAATATTAAATGCAAACAAATTGAAATATTGACAGTTGCAACACATTTCTGGGCCAAAAACCACGACATTAAAAAGAAGCCTAAATTATTAAAACAGCCAAGAATGCAGCAGAATTTGGAAAAATATTTTAGTTATAAAAAAAAACTCTTGTTATAAACTTCGAGATTCCACCATTAGATTGCCTAAGCAAATTCATTCTACTTTCACCAAAGAATGACAGTCAATCTCCAGTTGATGAGAGAGCAAATGCTTTTGAAACATGTTCTGTATTTAAACAAGTAAGGTATATAGTATTACTATGCTGAGAATTATCATCAAATTCTGTACCTCTTTGTTCAAGTGCAGGCTCGTTGGATTTTTTTTTTTAAGAATAAAATAACATTAAAATATATATGAACCAACATTCTTTTAAACATTTTAAAATAATACTACATAACTCTGGGGATTTAATATTGGTCAACATTCTTAATGACCTTTTTTGTAGAATAAATATTTGTGAAAAACATGGGAGTCCCAAAACATGGCCCCATATTCTAGATGAGAATGAAGTAAGGCAAAATAAGACATTGCATACACTTTTAAGAGTACAAATAGTTTGTAAAGATAACAATGACCCTTTATTAAAATTGGAGGCAGCAATCCCTCACTCTAGCTGCTTACTTTGTGTATAACAATCCTAACTTGAGAAGGCACTTTATAAATTAAGTATTTTATATATTTATAACTTGACTGAGAGAGAGAGTATTTTTGATATCTATGAAAATGGTTGCAACAATTATCATATAACATAGCAATCCAAAATCTTTCTACAGATTTTTAAAAAATAAAATAAATGTAAGTATAAACCTTTAAAATACAGCAATGCATATTATGCAATTCTTTATAATATATATATTATATAACTGGCTTGTTATTACTTATTACAATGGGTTATTCATAGCAGAAGAACAGATTTGTCTATTTTCAGAAATAATGGGACACAGCATTTGAACAAAAGCTGTGGTGTACTTAGATCATTTTCTAGAGAACTATGGCTACAAAATGCATAAATGAAGCCTAGTTTGTCTTAATTTTCTACAAATTAAGAGTGAAAGACTGAAACCACAAAAAAATGTGTTCCAGTGGTAATAAATGAAATGGTCCTTAAACTGATTTTGTCCTGTAATTTAATTGGATTTAAATATAACTGAATAATTGTTGTATAATCAAGCTTTAATAATAATGATTAAGGGAAGATGGACTTCACACAAAACAGCAAACCTTCAGTGCAATGTGACAGGGATGTAAGATGGTTCAAATGTACAACATACAAATCAATAAAAAACTACTTCATCAGTGTAAGACTGTGTGTATTTTTTTTGTTGATTTGTTTTATTTATGGATGCTCTTTAACATCTCAGGTCATCAGTGTCCCATTCAATTCAGGGTGTGAAGCGGCAGACAAATTTTGCTCAGTGGCCTCTTCTTTCAGGATTGAGGCTCTTTTTTGTACTGTAAATGTATGACATGGAACTTGCAACTTTACTTCCCTTCTGAAGGAAGCCGTACCTTGAATTTTTACGCCCGAAAAAATCCATCAATCCTGGCCGGGTTTGAACCCGCAATCTTGGATTTAGAAGGCAAGTATGGTTACCACAACACCATCAGGACTGACAGAGAGTGTATAAGAAGAACTTAAGGTACACATGCATGATGTGGAATATGCTTATAAAACTGATATGTAATTCATGAGGGAGGTACCAGTGAACAAAAAATGATCCTTTCTGTGTGACTTATCATTCCTCAAAGTTTGTCCCCGAGTTTTCATTACACACTGCAAAGGAGATTTACAGTGAAAAAATTTTTAATCTATGTACTTTTTTTATCATGTTTTAAGTGGACTGAATTATTAGATAGGCTTAATTGGAAAGGACCTTGACTGTTAACTGATTTGATCAAATTACTAAATCATGCTTAGCATGTAATGTATCCATAAATTACAAACTTAATCTACTCTGTACAGAATGAAATACAGATTTCAATATTAATTCAATTTGGAATCGAACACAGTGAAACATGCATTAATAATCTCTTCTAATTCGAAATATTTAGAACACACTTATGGTTTCACTTACGGTTTCACTTACATGAGATTTATTCAGGACATGTTTCTTGAAACAATTGTCCCTCAGTTGTTAAACACTGTTGGATCATACAGATTTTTTACATTACCTTGGAAGGAGCGAGATGGGCATGTTCCAGATCGACATTCATGAGGAATCTTGTAGTCAAGTGTATAAGGCCAAATGGGCACTTTGAGAGGTGGAATGCCTACAGAGCTGTCATAGATGTATCCAAAATCTTCTAGTACCTGGCAGCAAAGATTTCTAATGTAATAAATGAAAATGAATTGCCAGCATACATGCCACATAGTTTACAGTTTCTAGAGTGAATAAATTATTCTGATTTCCTATAAATATGTTTTGCAGCTTTGGGTGAAATGTTACATTTTTGTATAAATATTTAATAGCATATTCCTTTTCTTTGTCACTCTTGCAGAATCAAAATTAAACTAGATCTTAAAGCAACTTAATTTTTTTTTCCTTTCCATAGTAATATTATAATCTTCTGTGCAAGGGAAAGAAGAATTACCTCATACTGTGTGTTCCGTCCAGGTTTAAGATATGGTGCTCTCATACCAACAACATCACTCTTTGATATATTTGCAAAATGGCGGAGAATCTCCCTCATCCCAATCATTTCACCCACCCATTCTTCATAACCTTTATCCTGGAGTCCCTGTTGTAGACTGCAAAAAACATATTAATATTTATTAAAACAATATCTTTTAAAAATTATTTTAAAAAATATATATGGAACTAACACAGTAAAACCAAGTCATATGGATACATTCATATATTAATATTTGTATAAGCCATATGTTCCCTTACTTCCATGCACTTATAGGAAGGTCACTCTGAAAGATACAAGTCTTGAGAATAAGCAACAATGAACCACTGAAACATTGGCCAAGGTTGTTAAGGCATAGAACATGAAAGGGGAGTCTGCAACTCAAAATCTCTGATTGGAGTTTTTTCCAGATTTTTCTTAATCCTCATCAATAGCAAATGCTGAGTAGATACCAGAAACTTAGTCCTGGAACACTTTCCCAAAATTCCCTTCCCATTTATCATTATATATTTCACAATATCCACCAAAACTAGATAGCAAGGTAGTAAAATTAGACATTAAACATGATTAAACTATCTTTGTATTCTTTGTCATACAAGACTGTGTACCAGAGACTGTAACTTGCTAGAAAGTGAAGTCAAGGGTTGTCAGATAATTATAGTAAAGTTGCATGAACTCTGCCTTAATAGAGCAAATTATTTTACTGTTTTATAAATTCATGCTTAATTTTGTTCATTTAACACTCCTAGTGAATAGATGTTGTTATATTGCAGGAGGTAATATCACATTGCATGGGCTGCTCAAGAAAGACAGATTAAATTTTTCCTCAATTTCCTTTTTAAATGAAAATTTTTAAAATTGTCAAATTTGAAAAGAGTGGTTTTTTATAGATAATATCCATAGATGGCTGCACTGCTCTTTTAAGTGAATTTTGTGTGTTGCCTAACAAAAAATGGAGGTTGCATGAGAAAGGGAGTATGAAGCAATAAAGTTCTGTTTTCTTTTGAAGCACACAGCCACAGAGACTAGTGAAAAGCTTAAGCAAGTCTATAGTGAATGTACATTACTATGTTCTACGATCTTTAGATGGTTTAAGGATTTCAAAGAAGGCAGTATTTCTACTGCTAAGCAGGTGGGCTGGATGCTTCAGGAAGTGCAATTATGGATGTCAGCATTAATACAGCTGCTTTGATTGTTGGTACAGACTGGTGGATAACAATACAACTCAGTGAAACCTTGAGAGTTTCAACAAGTAGTGTTTTAGCAATTATTCATAATCATTTGCATATGACACATTTGTGCTCAATATGTGCTATGTCTCTCAATTCCAGAACACAAAGCTATTCCAATAATGTCATGAGGTGCTGTATCTGTTTGCTGATAGAGACAATAATTTTCTTGAAACATTTATTATCATGATGAGTTAGGCTCTACCAATATGATCCAAAGGGGAAAGAATTCAGCACTGTATGGACAACCCATTATTGCCAACACTAGAAGAAAATAATGATTGTTCTATCTGTTCAAAAGATTGTGGTGATTACTAGACATTGGGATTTCCAAGCACAGAATAAGGTGGAATGAAGACGACAGGTGGGAAAGGTACAGTATGTCAAGAGTTATAAACCACCTTCTGTCCTTAAACCTATCTCTCAACAGTTCTTATTTATGTGCCAGGTGGTGGCTCATAGCTTACTTTGTTTGTATTTGAGATCTAACTTGATGTTAAGTTAAAATATTTTTTTAAAAAAGAAACTTTTTTTTTTAAAAAAAATATCTGGAACTAACACAGTGAAGCCAAGTCATATGAATCAAATCATGAGATATATGTCGTACTAAACACTTGTATTGCTTCACTTACTTGTGTAATATTTGGAACCGGTTTTGAAGACCTTCGTCTTAATCTTCGGCCATGAGTATGACTCTAAGTGTTAAGTGTTTAAGAATCCTGATGCCTAGTGATTATGAGTACCTTCTTTGAGTGTCAGGGTATGTTTTACCAACATCAAGTTCTTACATATACTACACTTGCAGGAGAATACTACAGGTTAGTTCTGAAGATTCTTAGGTACCACAGTCTGTAGGTGTACATAATTGGCTGTAAAAGCCCACATTCTACAAATGACTTGAACTTCATTGGAACAGGTAGTAACTTTATCCTGACAATGCTTGATCTCATCTTGCAAATGTTGTGATGGAGTATTTGGGTAAGTATTAAATATGAAATACTACATACCACTACAGCTCTAATCTGGGTCCATGTGACTTTTTTATTCTCCACATTGAAGAAAAAAAACTATGTGGTCACTGATTTAAGGACTCAAATGCAGAGATGAAAAGATTTGAGGTGATTCTCAACAACCTCACAAAGAATGGTCTTTGCCATGTGTTTTGAAAATCAGGCAGAAACTAATAAATATATTCATTAGAAGAGGAGTACTTGAAAAAGGTAATATAAAGATAGATCTAGATTAATAAATAGTGAGTGAACAAAAAATCAATTATAATATGTTTTTAACAGCTCTTGCATATATTATCAACTTTAATTCTTATGTAGAATTTTAATTCATTTAATAGAAGTTAATTATTAGTACATATTGATTTAACCATATGTTGTATTTAGCATTTTATATGTTCAGTTAATCTCATCATTTTATAGATTATCTTTATTTTAATGTAAAGTAATTTTAACTGTGTATATTTGTCCTTTAATACTTATTAGAAGCTACTTTTAATTACATGCATTGGTATGCAGTGTAAATTGTCAAAATGTAATACTATATGGAATTGTATTGTTAGGCAGCTCCTACACAATGAATCATATATTTAAGAAACTAAATAAATACAGACTGAACACTCCTAATCCAAAAACCCAAAACTTTAGAGAGAACACTATATCACAAATAATAAAATTCTATTCAAGTAATTGAATTGTGTTATTGCTTATAATAAAACCTTTCGGCTCCTTACACATGCAATATTCCTTTTTATACATGCTGAGATTCCCCCATTGCAACCAAACTCACAAAAGAAGTTATAAATAAGCAATGATCATTGGACAGCTTCACTGTACAATTCCAATTAGCATTTCAAGTTTCTAAATAGTTTTTCTTCTTTCCATAGAACTGTACCAGATAAATCCTTCATCTTGTCAATGTGCCTTAAATATTTTACAGACAGTAATAAAATGGTGTATGTAGATAGATGTAGCAACATAGCTTTCTTTTCAATGTCACACAGGGACCAGGAAATATGGTATTATACAGGTGTAACATAAAGGTATGTCAATACTTTGTTGAAACATTCCTCAATTCCTCACATATACAGGATAAAAAATATAATATGAACATGGGTCTGGAATTGCTTTATTTCCTTGTTAGAATTCTTTTTCTACACCTGTACCATATTCAAAAATAGAGCTGTGGGAAACAGAAAATCATATGAAATGTTCAAAATGTCCTCCATTAGCATGGGTAGATCTGCTGTCACATGAACACCATGATGAGTGTATGTGTCCATGGAGTATCTCGTTTTGTCTGGCAGCCTTACAGAATATGAGCACAAATACTCTCTATATCTTCATCTAATCTATAGATTATATGAGCATCTGCCTACTCTGCATTTGCATACTTCTTCACTGTACCTAGAACGAGATTTGTGACACAGAACTGGCACAACATGTTCAGTATTACATCAAGCAATGAAGTGAGTAGCATAACAAGCAAACTACATGTTGCAGAAATATCACAACAACAGTGAACCTATATAGGAACTAATAATAATTACAACATACCTACCCCATTTAATCAGAGGTAAAAGTGAATATTTACCTACTATGCATATTAAGCAACTGCTTTGTTGTGGGGCTATTGCTACAGGGCAGCTATACTGACATTCTAGCTTGCATATCACACCATGTAAGCAGATGTGTACACAAAGGGCTCTAACAAGGAAATAAAGCATTGCCTGACCTAGGTTCTTGTAACATATTTGTACTCTTGCAAGGAATGTTTCCTCAAAGTTTTGATATACTTTTTGTTACATTGTATATACTGCTTTAATTCTTTCCTTTCTTTATATTGCTCTGCAGTGTAAAACTTGAAACTTAAAGAAAATTTATATCTAGACTATAGTCTCATCTTCAATTCTTTGTTAATGCAAAAATATCCTGTAATTTAAAAAGTAAAATGCTTATAGTTCTAAGAATTTCAGGTGAGATGTTGTAAATTTATTACAAAGTGCAAAAAGATAATGGTAAGTACTTGCTTCAGGAACAAAAATTATTCATTATAAATGAAAATATTTCCTGCACATCAATGAATCACTTTAGCTGATGACTAGTTACATGAAATTATCATTTCCCTGTATTTAAATTAAACTTGTACTTACGAAATAGTTTCTGTTGCAATTTCATGGCCATCATGAGCTAACTTCTGAATCATATTGTAATTGCTGTATTCATGTGAAACAAAAAATGTACCACGAATGGGACAGGCATTAGGATTCTTGCGATCAGCTGTGAACACTCGTTGGTAATGGTCAAAGTTATTGAGGTTGACTGCACCATCAAAAGTCAACATTATCATCTGTGGAGTCTGCAAATTTGTTGCTTTAGTATTGACAAATG
Organism: Metallyticus violacea; assembly: GCA_030762175.1. Taxonomy (NCBI): domain Eukaryota; kingdom Metazoa; phylum Arthropoda; class Insecta; order Mantodea; family Metallyticidae; genus Metallyticus; species Metallyticus violacea. The sequence continues at coordinate 79,731,807 of CM060841.1, forward strand.
GAATATCTGCTTATTACTATATCATATTACTGGTTAAAATAAATAACTTGTCATTGTTAAGGCTTAATTTTTTGTGGATGCTTAGTTAAGACAATACTTTATTAATATGCATTAAAAATATTCTCTTCTTTCTCTAAAACTGAGAGTCAAAATCTATAATGATTGGAAACTTAAAGAAAAATGTAAAATGAATTAAAAAATACTTTATAGACAAAGAAGACAAGTTTAAAAAATTATACTATAACCTTTTTTAATTCTAAATATCTCACCATCTACTTCTGTTCTTACTTTAGGAAAGATTTTCCTTGCTTAATGCCTCTTTTAATGCTGAATATCTGACCATCTACTTTGTACTCACATAAAGAAAGGTATTCACATAATCATATTCGTTCTAAAGTTCTGACATATTATGCTTCTGAGCTTATTAATTATTCATAGGTAACTGAAATTAAACCATGCACATAATCTTGCCATAAGTCCTATCTTTTATGTTGGTAGTCCTAATACAGAAATAAAAAGAAATGAAAATATTATTCAAAAGGTAACAAGCTGAACATTATTCTGTTCAATTATTCTTAGTTTGGTTTTCTATAGTAACTGATAAAACCAAATGTGGCTTAGGTGGTAATGCTCGGAACTTACATTAACTCAGCAGATCTCAGTTCATGTCCCTTGGGGCCAGCTATCCTAACATTAGGTTTTTTGTGCTTTCTCCCTGGTTATTTAGGTTATGTTGGGGTGGATAATTCTTTTCTATGAAATATCTGCTTTGCCATTTCATATCATTTCATTTTATAGTCTGGTTGCAGAGTAGCAAGCAACACAAGTTGATGGCGTGTGGCATGAAGTGGTGGAATTGCTCAATGAAGATGTTTCTGCCCTAACACTTGGTAGGAAAGCAGCCCTTCCAAGGGGCTTGAGCTCTTTGAAGGGGGGAGGCACAGCTGGCATTTGGGATCCTAACTATATCCATAGTCTCATCCACTCTCATTCAGCTCTTTGTATTCCTCACCTTACCCCATCATACAAGAGGGTCAGTAGAATGCAAACAATCCTCATTGTGTTTCCGTGTCTAAAATCCTTCTTACCAAATCAATCAATTGATTAATGTGCAATGGCAATGCAATGGCATGTAAGGAAAACAAAGTTACAGTATCTGCCCTTCACAAATGTGGTAAGAATCTCAGAGAGATTTTCAAAATATATTTCATTGAAATATAGGAATTTTTTTCTCTGAAAACTTTGAGATGCAACACAGAGACTTGTGCAGTTACAGGTGTCAGCATCAACATAGTTACCGTGAGTGTCCATGAAGATCAGTGGATAACAATAGGACAACTCATTGAAGTCTTGAGAATTCCAACAGATACAGTTTCAAAGCAGTATATAAGCAAAGTCATCAAAATCCACTCTGTAAACAAAACAGTAACAGCCCAGAGCTAAATATCCATGTATCACATCATTAAAGAGAACCTTTAAATAAATACTTATCGGCAGTTGGTTTGACATTTGTTGACTTGATGGGGAATATTGCACCAATTTCTGTCAGCATGAGTTATATATCAGAGCCTGTCACTGCCAAGAAGACATTTTGGAAAGTGTTGTGAGGCTCCTAACATAATTTGATGGAAGACACTGGGTCTTTCAACAATACTGAATTCCAATTCATAAGGCATGAACAACCCAAACTTGGTTCATGAATAATATTCTAGAGATCATTATCAGACCTCTGGTAACCCAGACTTTAACTTGTGGAACTACAGGCTATGGGATAAATTCAGTTCATTGCATATTTTGTTTATAACAAAAATTCTTTTAGTGTTTCTGCTTTTTCAGCACTGATTTTTTGGCTTGCATGCTTAATTTGAAAAATGCAGCCAAAAGATAAACATATTTGTTTGTATGTTTCAGTATATGCAAAAAAGAGTATGCTTGTATAAGAGATAACAGTGATTAAAGTAGTGGTAAAAATAGCATATAATGGCAAGAATCATTTGATATAATGATAAGGCATTTGAAAAGAACCAAAAAAATTAATTAATAAGTTGTAACAGTTACAGAACTTACATCCTCTGGGTCAAGATCCCCAGGTATTCTTGTGCCATCTCGAGAACAGAAGCAATAAGGTAGTATACATGCACTGAGGTCGCACTTCTTAGCCAGGTCTACAGGAGGCTCTGTGCTGGGAGCTGGAGCTATAACAGCCAATCACAAATATTAACATGCATTTAAAGAACTGAGTTAATGGCATTCTCAGAGTAACAAAATGGTAGTTTCAAACTTAGTACTCCAAATTTTTCATTTCCTTAATGTATTTTTCAAGGTGTATATCTGGAAAAAAAAATTAACATAAAATGAATGAGAAGCAAAAAGATTACAGTTTACAAACCTGATAATTAAGAAAAAAATCAAAATCATCTCCACAAACTGAAACAAGCTATTAGAAGATGGCCTTTCTCATAACAAACTTAACCTAAATACATTAAGAGCGTGTTTATTAATTTTAGCCAGTATAGATTTCAAAATCCCTTACAGATATATTGAGAATCATATAAGTACCTACATGAGTGGCCCAAGTCAATATGGCATGGACTTGTGAGCGGGAAGTCTGGGGTTTGATTCTCACCAGAACTCTCTGATCAATTTTTTTTTAGGTTTTCCTCAGTTCTTATACATGACAAATGCCAGGGAGGTATGCATAATGTAGGCCAGTAGGCTTCCTTTCTTAAAAAAATTTGTTTCCAATATATCTTTCATGTATTATCAGTTTCCATCACCTTTGATACCACAGTAGTAAAAACAAGCATTAAACACAATAAAAAAAATTGTATACTTGCGTTAAATTACCAGGAGTCTGGATTAATTCTAATTTATCTGAGTCTTCACATTTATAAGCTTCCTCTCTAATAAATTGTGAAAACTGTGTTACAAGGGTAGTTTCATAAGCTTCTGGACTCACCGATAAGGATTATTGCCTTCACAAAACTCTTATCTGGTGTCATACCATATCTGTTAAGTAAATAATTGCAGCAATAATTTCTGCTTTGCTGTGTTCAATTGTTCAGATATACCTGCATTAAGAAGGCAATGTATAGAAGATTGTGACATGTTCAAAATGGAATATCCAGCTGTTATTAAATTCTTCATAAAAAAGGGACTTACTCCAAATGAAATTAAACAGCGATTGAACATTGTATATAGGGAAGCATCCCCCTCATATTCTACCATAAAAGAATGGGTCAAACATTTTCAAATGGGTTGAGAAGGATTGAAGATGAAGAGCATGCAGATTGGCCCTTGGAGGTGCTCACTCCTGAAAACATCGCTGTTGTGGACGGAGAAATTTAGGGGGACTGGCAGTTCAAAGTTACAGATATAGCAGCAAGATTGGGCCTTTCTAAAAGATCAGTCCTTTGAATTATTTATGAACATTATAATATGAATAAGATTAGTGCAAGATGGGTGCCTAGACTTCTTTCCTCAGTCCAAAAGCAGCGAGTCATCTGTTGTCAGACATTTTTGGAGCTCTTGGCAATAAGAGAGAAGTTCTGCAAACTATTGTTACAGAAGATGAAACTATGAACCTCTATTATGATTCCTTGTCCAAAAGAGAATCAATGGAGTGGCGTAAACCTGGGGAAGCACCGCCTCTAAAGGCCAAGGTCATTCAGTCAACCAAGAAGATCATAACCACAATCTTTTGGGACTGTGAAGGAATATTCTTCATTGACTTCAAGGAGAGGAACGCCACAGTAAATAGGGAGTACTATGTTGGCCTACTGCACAGACTACGTGCTTCCATCGAGGAAAGTTGAGTGATGGTGGGTGCCTTCTTCATGACAATCTGCCTAAGCATACAGTTCTTGTTGCAAAGGAAACTGTGAAGAAATGTGGCTTCAAGGAGATCGGCCATCCACCCTACAGCTCAACTCTAGCTCTCAGTGACTATTTCCTTTTCTCAAAACTCAAAGGACTTTTGGGGAAGGAAATTTAAGTGTGATGAAGATGTGATGGATGCCATTTATGCCCATTTTGCATACAAGACTTCTGACTATTTGGAAGGGGGGGAGGGATTGAAATGTTAATTCAAAGATGTGAGAAGTGTATTGCAATAAAGGGTAACTATATTGAAAAGTGAAATATAGTATCATTATATCAAAATTGTTAGGCCAGAAACTTATGGACTTATCCTCATATGCTTTTAGAATACTCTCATATATAATCTCTCTTCAATCATTAAAATCAGTCTACTATGCATATATTCAGTTAGATGTACTGGGAAGAGAGTGTTGGTTTGGGAAGGTGGGGAAAATATTAGAAGAAATTGGAATGGGAGATATATGGCGATTGAGTGAAAGTAATATCAATGGATTTTGAAAAAAGTGAGACAGAGGGTAAAAGATATAGAGAAGCAAGAGATATGGGTTAGCTTAGAGGATAAAGGTTCTTTAGAGTTATATAATTAGTTAAACAAAAGTGGTGATTTGCAGGTAAATTCCCATTTTACTACAAACAATCCTAACTGTATTTCTCATAAAAGTAGTTTATTATACAAGTTACCTTAACATATAAAGAATCTAATTAAAAATATTTTAAAATTAGTGTCAAAAATGTTAAAATTTATGCCATTCAAAATTAATGACTATTTCTTGTTTCTCCAAATTATCTGATTCCTTCGGCAGTAAAGTAAACTAAAGTGTAAATATTTTGAATGGTATTAATGTATAAATTGTGTAATAGAGTAGAATACTGTAATACTTATATATATATATATATATATATATATAAATTAACACTAATAATAAAAGTAGATAAAGATAAAACACTGAGAAAGAGTCACACTTGAAATTGCTATATTTCGAATTACTGCGAGTTCTTCAATGGCAAGAAGATAGACCTATATGTGTGTGTGTGTGTGTGTGTGTGCGCACATGTGTTTTTTAATAGTAATTAATTTGTATTGATGAACAATACATTCAAAGGGAATAAATAGATAAAAATTATGTTCTGGCTGCATATCTGGAATGAATATTTGTCTCATTTTATGCATAGCATTAAAAATGAGTTAAACTTACTGGTTAAAATGGGACCACACCTTGCTTCATTCTTAAATGTACACAATTTGTTGATATCATCAAAATACAGCCCTGAAGGACAACGATTCAGGTATGGGTAGCCATCTACACACTGAAAATATAGAATACAGTTTCTGTTAGAATTTAGTACTTTTGAAGCTTAAAGGTTAAAGAGTTTATTATCTCCATCTACATTCAAAACAATTTTTATGCAGTGTATAACAATTTCCTAATCATTAATATAAGGGTATTTCAAAAAGTAACTTTCAATTGACAGTATTTCATGAAACAAAAATCTCAAGAGAATTCAAACTCACATGCAAGAAAGATACATTCTTAGAGAAGGTATTAACATTGCCCAATAAAAGATATGGGTTGCTTAGAAGTATTGCTGCTGCTCTTTTTAAAACTTAATTTATAGGATCTGTTTGCTATTTTCAGGCTATTGCCCAAATACACAAAAGAATTTACAGTTTTAAGGGACTGATCTTTACAAATTATAGGATACTCTGGTGTTAATCTCCCAACTTTTCTAAAGGTCATTTGCATAGGTTTTGTTTCATTGATGGTGAAACTACCATGGGTGACCAAGGTCGTTAAAGTGCAGACTCTTGAGCAGGAGATCTGGGGTTCCATTCCCACCAGGATTGTCCTCCCTGGCAGGTTTTTCCAGGTTTTCCTCAGTCCTCATAAATGGCAAATCCCAGAGAGATACCTTAAACTTAGGCCTGCAATACTTCCTTTTTTATTTAAAAAAAAATACTTTACTAATTTATCATTTCATCTCATGTGTCACCAGGGTCCACCACCTGTGATGCCTCATTCATTAAAATGGGCATTAAACAGTATTTAAAAAACATTGATGAACAGGCTTTCTTTTGCCTATAGAGTGTCTAAAGGTTTCTGGATTTCTTGCTTGTTGACAATGCTAGGGTCACCTTCTTAGCATAGAATAGTATGGTTGTTTCTTTGCCATTTTGTTGGACAGTCTTGATTTTTATTTATTTATGTTTTTAATGCCTGTTGCACCACAGATGCTGATGGTACATGAGATGAAATGATAAATTGAGAAAGAATTTTTTTTTAAGGAAGGAAATGTTCCAGGCCTAAATTTAGGGTACCACCCCGACATTTGCCATTTTATGAGGACTGAGGAAAACCTGGGGAAAAAAAAACCTAGTCAGGAAGGATGATCCTGGCAGGAATCCCAGACTTCCCACTCAGAGTCTGTGCCTTAATGACCTTGGCCATCCATGGCGATACAGCCTTGATTATATTTGATGTTACTACATTGAAGAGTAGGGGAGCCTCAATTGCATACTATCATCTATGATCCTTATGGATATGTCAAAATTTTTAATGTTGTCAAAAGATTTATATTTATTTACTATTGATCAGGTGCTGCAGTTCAGAGTATGTATTAAAAAAAATAAAAGGATGTCCAAGGAAAATTGATGCTAAAAATCTGGAGATTTAACTTTATTGCCACCTTAAGTTAGAATTATACATCACCATTTTTATTTACCCCTTTAACTTAAGGCCTTTGTTGAAACAAAGAATTAATATCTAAAAATTATTGAAAATTAAGTTGTGACACAATATCACATTAATTTCTTTTTTGTTAACATTGTAAGATAAGTGTTTAAAGGAATAATATATTTTATATTTTTCATTATAAGAGAAAGATCACAATATGTTTAATATTATACTGTTTTAACCAGAATCAAAGTATAGTAAACCTAAATCAGAAAAAATTTAAGGACAATGTAGTTTACAAGAAATAAAGTAAAATATGCTTAGATGCACATTTTATAGGGCCCATGGGAACTTTGTCAGCATCTAACATGTAAACATAAAAAAGCAATTCCAATATAACACAACCTAATAGATAAAACTGTACTTCCTCTAGTATTTTGTATCTGTTGCTATTGCATGCATGTATACAACTGTTTAACTTAAATTTAATCGCTAAGTTAAATTTAAGTTTGACAATCTTAAATGTAATAATATGATTAAGTTTAAATAGGTTAGATTTTGTTTAAGCTGATGAACCATGAAACTATTATGAACATAGTGTTCCAAGAAGAAATTATGCTATAATGCTTTCTATCAGAATTGCAGGAACTTGGTTACCATCTTGCATATAAATGTAAAAAAAATATATCCATTTTAATGTGTGGAAATACAAGTTATCATCTAGGTTTATGATTTCTGCTGCCAGATAGTGCTATAGTTGTAACATATTTTCCCAAAGCTATATTTACCACTACTATAATATACAATGCTAATTTAGCAGTTCGGATAGTAGTTTCATTATGCAGAGATGTCGCAGACTGATAAACATTCTATAAACTGCTAATTGCAACTCATTAACTGAAAACTATTCTAGCAAATGTGCATGTGATTAGATTAGGTTCGGTTAAATTAGGAACTTTGTTTAACCAAGAACCATGAATTCATTATAATTGTTAGTTGTTATGCTTTTGTTATTTTGCTGCATTGCTATTCTCTTATTATCCTTGTAATCCCTATTTTATGTATAATTCTTATTGTTTGTTGAATTTCTATTCCTTTTATGAGCTTTTAACCATTATTTTCAAACTTATCCCTTTTGCGTTTTCCTTCTGTAAACTCTAAATTTTTTCACTCTGAAATGAATAGACACTATTTGCTCTTTGCAATGTAGCTCATTGCACTTTTTTATTTTTCTGTGAACATCATATTCCATATATTTGCTCATATCCATTAACTTACTATTCCCCTTTTATGGTTTTAACTCTACCGCTCTTATATGCACTTTCATTTTAGAGTCACAACATTTTTCTTTCAACCCCACAAGTTTATTGTTATTATCTTTGCTGCTCTTTGATATACTTCCACTGATTTTTTTAGGACAAGCATCAAGAGAGCACAAATGGATTTACAAATTTTTAAATAATATTTAAATCTTATATAAAATTATCAGTATGTGCCTACTAATTTTTTTCGTTGTCTTTTATATATATTCTATTGTTTCTATGCTAAGCATAAAACATAGAGAGGGCTGTGGAACAGTGACTATGAATTTTGAAATTAATAGTGATGAAAATGTTAAAATGACATTTACCCCAAAAGATTCAGCTGGTATATTTATTATTAGTGATTATCAAAAAATAAAATTTCACATTGATGTTTGGTCATTTTACTAAACAGATTCATGCTTAACTGAGGAATAAATAAATAATAGACATTAAATTGTTAAGAATTATAGTAGGCCAAGAATAAACAATACACCATGATATATATGTAAAATACTAAGGGCTATAAACAACAAAAGACTGTTTAGGAATGAAAGTAAAACATTTATAAATGCAAAATTTTTATCAAAAGAAGATTTGGTACAGTAAGATTAATGAAAAAAGAGAGTCTAACCTGATAGAACCTTCGGCATGTAGCAGGATCTGCAAAGTTACCACTACCAGCACCCTCTGGACATGTGAATTCTTTTTCTTCTGGCTTCTTTGGCTGTTGTTGGGTCCCCACTGGTGAGCAGAAATTATTTGACATTATTTCAAATTTGTTTTATAGGTAGCAAATGATAATTAATTTTACCTTAGGGAACTAACTGATTAGCTCTAAGATGAGATTTTTCTAAAAATATCAGTATAGTAATATAGTCATATATAAAACTGAAAAGGTAATAAGAGATGTTTCCTGATACTTCTAAGTGAAGCAGGTCACAATGCAAGATGCAAGGGGCAGTAAAACTATGCATAGTATGGAAAAAATATTTACAATTAATTTACGAGTAGAAATGCAGACCTGACACTTGGCATTTTGAGAGTGGAAATGAATTATCTCAAGCACTTGAATATACTGCTTTAGGCATCCACATAGATCAAAATTATGGCATAGTTGCAATGTGACATCCTCCATTTTTAGGAATGATTACTGTGCTTGAACTTCATTTAATATACAGCACATGATTCATGAAGTAATGCTCTATGTTTGACAAAATAAATGCTTTCTTTAAGGTAAGCCATTGTGTTTTCAGATTTCATAAATGTCCATAAATACTTTGTAGCTTTGGAGTTAATGCCTGCAAAACCAGAACAAAGCATCCAAGACCATTTTTTTGTATTCTCTTTCTACTTGTAAATTCTTCGTACACATTTTTCCCATACCTTATATAGTAACATATTGATACAATCCATTTTCAAACTAATATTAACTAACCTAACTATGTGTTGATAATCATTTATTTTACAGCAAATCATATCCATGGCAACTTACTTTATAATAACCCACAAACATATTAAAAGGGGAAATGAAAAACTGGCATAAAATTTACAGAGTAGTCTGAACTCTTAAGTATAGTCTTTACCCTAATTCTTCAGATCATATTTAAGTAAAAGAAACAACTAAGTTAACCAATTAAGGAAATGATTCAAACACTTTATTCTTGGAAATAATAGAATCCTTCAAGGCTCAATTAGTAGTTCTGTACTTCTTCTAATTTATATAAATGAGCTCTGAACATGTAAATGTTATACAGTTCTCATATGACATTAAGGCATTGGTATCCATAAAAATATAATTGAATTAGAGATTATTTAAAAGCTCTATTAAACTAAGTCATCTTGATTTAAAATGAACAAACTATCTCTTATTTGAAATAAAACAAATGTATATAAACAATGTATACATTTTTTTTCCACACTAACTCCATTCACTTACATAAATTTGGAACATATGTTTCGGGAGCAATCCCTCCCATCTTCAGCCTGTTGACAAACTGTTTTGTCACTTATGTAAGTGAATGGAGTTAGTGTGAAAAAAAAAGTATACATTGTTTATATATATATACCACTCCATTGTCAACAGCTTCGTAAGTACACTTATTTGGGAAAACAAATGTAATTAAATTCAGCACCTATAGATCACCAAATGCTTTGCTGCAAAGAGAAAATTACAGGGACTAAATTTCTTGACCTGCAAATTGATGGTTGCTTAAATTGGAAATCATATATAGAAAATAATTTGTCAGAAGCTAGTAGTACTGTTGTTGTTCGACTTCCTGGCCCTTGAGTTCCCTAGTGCTAATATTGTTCGTAACCATGCCTCCTCAGTGATCAGTGATGTATTACCATGCTGAAAACAGTGCTAAACCACTCCTATCATCTTGATCAATGGAACAAAGTATTTAAAACATCACAATATTATTTATTAATCCACCACTGTAAAGAGCTCCTTCTCTTATAAGGAGTCTGCAGGACACTTATCGAAGCTTGAAATTCCTCCATAATATAAGAGTTACTCTTAGACAACAGACCAAAGGTGTCTTGAAGGAAAGGTACTATACACATTCAGCCACACATGTGCAAAAGACTTGTATGGCTCCTCGTAACTTTCCTCTCTCTGCATCTCAGTCCGCAAAGAAATAAGCCAGGATGTCAGACAACAGTATTAAATATTTGTTCCAGTGAAACTATATATATATATATTTTTTTTCCCAATTTGCCAATTTGCACTCTATATGAATTGTGGAACTATTTTCTTTGAGAATATTCTTGTAAAAATAAGCATTAAGCATAATATTACACTCTTAATAGCATCTCTTGCTAAAGTTTCTTATGAAATCTATACCTGATAGTATGTTTTTTTTTTGAGTAGTGTTTAACGCCCATTTTTACTACTGAGGCACCACAGGCGGTGGACACTGATGATAATGAAATGAAATGATAAATTGGGAAAGGAATTTTTTTTTTAAGGAAGGAAGCATTCCAGGCCTAAGTTTAGGTACCTCCCTGGCATTTGCCAGTTATGAAGACTGAGGAAAACCTGGAAAAAACCCCAGTCAGGGAGGATGGTCCTGGCGGGATTCGAACCGCAGACCTCCCGCTCACGAGTCCATGCCTTAACGAACTCGGCCACCCGTGGCGGTATGATAGTATGTGAAATGAATTTGTACTTTCATCAGAATTAAGACAATTTTATAGAATAACAACCATAGCATGTTATCAAAGGAGTTTTATTTTTAGCAAATTTAATTTATCATTAGTAATAAAGTTCTGTTTTGAGATATAATAAGGCACTTTATAGATCCATTGTTAAATATGAGTTTCTCCACACTAACTGTGGATCATATGGTAACTCTTTGATTATAACTTTCATTTCTAAATAACTGTCAACTGCAGTAAAATGGTGTGGTATCTGATTAGGATTATAGAAAGGGACATTAAAAATTCAATGAAAGTCAAGAATTCATTTCACGAATGATGTGCAGAAGTGTGTACAGATAAAGGATCAGAGGAATGAGCTTATATACAAGCAGATTTAAGTGTGAGACTTGAAGAATTAACATTTCTTTAATATTTCTGTAATTTAATTTAATTATCATGCATATGCGCTGTAAGAGGGCATGTAAATAGATTTTTTTTAGATATTTACAGCCTAAAAGAGCACATTACATTAAATAAATTTCATGTTATAGTCTTGGTTGTATCGTTTAGCATTATTATTATTATTATTATTATTATTATTATTATTATTATTATAAGCAACAATATCAAAGAAGGCCCTGCAATGTGTGGCAATAATGTCATGTGCCACTTTTTGTGCTTGTGACTACAGCCAAAGAAAATAATCTATTAGCAGACGCAGATATGTAAATACATTAGAATAAAGGATGAAAAACACACAAATTAGGTTTAATGTTTTCAGTACATAATATATCTTTATTAACTACAAGTGAAAAGTATGTGCCACGTGTATTCAATTTTTTTATTATGAGTACTCCCAAGGGAATAGAAAACCTCTGTTATTATGTATATTATTATAGTCACAATGCCCAATTTTAATATGAAAATAGTTATTTTAACATTACAGAGCAGTTTCCATGATATATTTATTATAATGTAGACTTTCTGTTATTTTTGCATTCTATGTCTCATTTTACCCTACACAAAAATCCAAGCTTTGCCACTGGTAAGAGAGTGTGGATTTCTTTGAAATGAAATTCTGCACAGAAAGTAACAGAATGTGCATGAAAATAATCTTTAATGTGAAATAGCTGATCCCCTTGATAGGGATTTAAACCAATACAAGTTAAGCCATGGTCAATTGTTTGCATATAATGCTACTGATGCTTTGATAATGGCATGGTAATATGATTTATTATATCAATAGTATATTTACTTTTTGGGCATAATTTGAATACTTCAATGTTTTGAATCAATATATTTTTCGCTTAATTTTGTGTTATCTCATAATCACTAGAGTATACTTGATTGAATAAGTTCTTGGCTAATGCTTCACTAGTAGGTAAATGCTGCAAAATGAACTCATATTTTTTTTTCGTTTGTTGTATAAGATGGCTGGTGTGCTAAGCAATGAGAAAACTACCTAGTCTTGTTGATATTTATTTTTTGACATTCTAAAATTCCTATTACTTTTCATATGGTCAACTTCGTTAAAGTTTTGGTTTTCTTTAGATAATGTCAGATAATATAACTTTGTTATGCACAAATATTCCACCAATGACATATTTAAGGGAAATAAAATAAGCATATGGCCTTGATATGGTTGGGAGGTGTGGTCATTATAATTGTGGAGAAAGTTGGTAATTGGCCTTGACCCCAGCTTAATGTAGGACCATGACACTGCTTGTCATTTGACACCTTTTAGCTTCAATCTAACCATCTATAAAAGTATTAAATGAAAGTCAAGGAAAGTTGTTGCATGAGTTTACATGAGACTAAAGAGCTCCTGTTAACTGAAAACTATGATTCAAAAGTGGAATGCAGCTTGCAATAAATAACAGTTTTTCAAACAGACTGTTAATTGCTCCTTAAATAAAATATACTATAATAATAAGCACATATACACATGTAATTAAAATTGGAGAATATAATTGTTTCAGTACAAAGGACTGGTATTACAGAGTTTCCAAAAGCAAGAATGGGTAAAGGAAATAACTGCACTATCATTAGAAAAAGAAAAATTAAGTTTAAAAATTCACATATTTATCAGTCATGGGCTTTTAAATCTCCAAAATATTTTCAAGGAATTTAACATGTTCTTGGCTTTACAGAAAAAGTACTGTATAAAGAATCTCTTAGCTACAAATCATATAGACTAAATTCTCTCAGAAAAGAAACCAGACATTTAGTAGATTAACTGTTTAGTCTTCACAATTGCTTCTGCTAATGGAAAATGCCTCCCCCTAATATGTTTCTTTCTTCAATTTGGGGAAAAGGGAAAAGTCGCATTGGGTTAAATCTGGATTATAGGGAGGGCGAGGGACACACTTAACATTGATTTTTGTGAGATATTTAGCAACAATATTTGTGATGTGCGGCTGTGTGTTATCGTGGTGCAGTATCCTTTTGCATGTTTTGAGTTTTCAGGACATCGCTGTAATATTGCCCAGTTACAGTTGAGTGTGCAGGCACTACTAGCTGGTAAACTATGCTTTGAATATTGAAAAATGAGATGACCATAACTTTCCCAACAGAAGCAACTACTGTGTGTGTTGATGATAATGGATCTTTCTACATAAGGCTTTGCAGATCAAAATTATATAGTGAAGTTTCATTAGCATTGATTATTATACAGACACTGATGACCTGAGATGTTAAAGAGCGTCAGTAAATAAACCAAATAAAAAAAAAGCATTGATTATCTTTTAAAGAAAATCCCCAACTTCCTGTAACATCATCTTCAACTGCTTGCAAACCTGCACGCAAAATACTTTTGTTCAAGAATCAGCAGTCTTGGAACCCGCCGTGATAAACACGTCTCATATGCAACTTTTCAATTGCCATCGCGTGGGCACTCATTGAATTTTTCACGATTTCTGAAAGTGTTCTTCATGTTATTCGACGGTCTTCTTTCACAATGACAGCAGCAATGTTAATGTTTTGTTGTAGTGCGGAGTTCACCTTCCTATTTAAATTTGATTGCCTCCCCCCTGTAAACATTTTAAACTATCTTGGAGCTGTGCTATAGGAAGAACAACTTCTCTATAGGCCCCCTGTAACACTGCATAGGTCTCAGCTGACGATTTGTTGAAACAAAAGTAGAATTCAAAGCAGCGTATTTTTCGTCCCGTTTCATATCCATTTTGCTGTAGAACCGAACCTGTCTCAACTTGCATACCTCACAGGTGGGAACGGAAGTGACAACAATGAAACTAGTACCACGTGTACATTACATATTAAGCTAACAAAATATTGTAACTTTAATTTTTAGTTGCAGATATTATGTCTGTAAAAATTATTAACATTCTTTATTGAACAGCCCTCGTATACTTGTAATTTAGAAAACGGCAATAACTGGTTTCATATCAAACATCTTTTAGCGTTACTGGTTTAATTTAGCATATTTTCTAGTGCTTTGGAGGAAAGAGTTAAAACAAATTGGCATCAATTTCTGTGAAAGCATGAAAACATTTGTAGTAGGGGAAGAAGCGCCACACATGGCCATGCCTGAGGTGTATTCTGTACACATACATGAAGCTCGATAAGGCTGCATCTAGGGAAAGTCTGTGCTTAGCGAAAACGAAAATGGCTTCACAGTATTCATGAAATATTGACAACGGTATTGGTCACCATTGTACATCCGCCGGACATTGCAACAATTTCCTTAACATCGTTGTATAGAGTGTAGCACCTTTGCCTATAAGGCTACGATAGCACTCAACAGATTTTTTTCTCCCATTTTTTTAAAATGAAAATAACCGTTACTAAGTGAAAAGAATGTTTTGTTTAGAAAAATGTTTTTAGAAACAAGGAACATTTATATATGAATTTAGTTCATTTTATAATTTACCTATGAAATAAATTAATGGTCATTTCAACGTATGCTTGAATGTTATTTTTGCAAACTCATGTAAAACTGCACCAGCACTACAATCACAAACACATGCAAACAGTTACAAAAACACAAACACTGAAGGTGCGCACGGATCTCGTTTCAATGGACTAATATTGCTCTTTTGTGATGCATTTGTGATTGAAAATTGCGATTGTGAAAAGATACAGGTCGCCTTGTTGAAGATGGTTTATTTCTGGCTGCCAGCCACTCCGACATCTTATGGAACATGTTTCCCATTCTGTAGGGCCAACTGGAACAAGTTAATTAATTGGGCTTCCATTACACTTGCCCATAATTTGGGTTCTATTTTACTGCTCTTTTGGCGACTTTCTGCGTCTCTCATGGCTAAAAACAACATTATTTCTCGCATTTGACAAATTTACAGAATCACTTGCATTTAAAAACACAAAGGACAATTTGCATTGTAACTGCACGCAAAGGAAAACGAGAAAAAGCCTACAGAAAATAGTTTTTTTAGCAGCTATTCCGAACATTTCCCTACAGTTTTCAATTTTCAGTTACACGCACATATATTCTGCTTTGACTCCAACAGTTTCAAACACCATGCAACCCTCGTGCATCTTGGGAAATATAAAACAAATAAATTGGGTGCAACATATTCAAATATTAACACGATTGGTATCCCTCAAGATTATTACGGTATTCATTACATGGCTTTCTTAATGAAGAAAACCCTTAAAGCTTACACTCATGTCCTTTAGGGACTATTATGCGTAACGTCGGAGATGTAAGTCGTACTGAGCCAATGAGAAAATAGCTAAACCACATTGATTATATTTACAGACTTAATAGCGAACAGACAGATTGCTATTGGCTGAAGTAAAATATTGTTGGTGCCGTCAGGCAAAGAATTTCTGTCGCTATATTTTCAAAGGATATGAGTAAAATTGCTATTAATTACACGCCATTGTTACCTACTCGAAGTAAGCCGATTGGGTACGAGATGAACGTGGCGATTTATATCATTTCAACAGTTGTTATGACTTAATGCAACAATCTATGAGCTTAAAACTGTGTATGAGGCGATTATATATTTCAGGCATTCTTGTGTCGTGAAATCTAAATGTTAGATCAAATAGAAATAATTCAGAGGTGGCGTGTAGAAATGAATTTTTGTAATTTAAAAACTAGACAAGGAAATTGTAAATTTATCGCAACTGTAAGTTAGAATTTATCACCACTCCAATCTAAAACACCTTTATTTCATTTTAAGTTTAATATTTCACTCCTTACGCTTGACTCGCTTGCAAATATTGAGGCATCATATCCTTTCTCTAACATCTTTAGAGAAATCTTCAAAGTGATAGTTTCTCTTTTAGAAAAGTATTGTGCTTGCAGCAAAATTATGTTACGGAGCCAGGCTTCTGTTCCCATCCTACATCACTGGCCTTGAAGAATTCTTAATGTATAAAAATTTTCTTGAAACTTCTCGACTCTTTTTGCCTTCGGGTTTAGCAAATGTCATATTTCTAAAATGCCACGAACGCACGTAAACGCCCCTTACGTGCCTTACGCCCGTCTCATGACCTTCACTTCTGGCGGCTGGATTTCTCTTGGTAGCGATGTGATATATGTGGTAACTTAATGTCCGGCTTGAAGATACAGACGAAATTTCAGCATTCGTATCCGGGTCCATTACAATCGATCGTCAAGTACTAATAGTTTTATACTCAGCATTATTTATTGTTTCATTACGAAGGTTATCCTTTAAAAAAACTGTTTTAGTGAATTACGAAGGAATTAGATATTGCCGTTATATGCATGAAAGGATTTTATTTACATTCTATCCTACTTAGTAGCCACCGAAAATGACAATGTAAAAATGTGTGTATGGTAACGCTCTTACGAAAAGTTAAAAGACGAGTGGAGATGAAAGTACCATATATGTCCTGTCAGCGTATTGTTCGAAAGTGCCTGAAACTGTACCCATATCACAAGCCTTACGCGATGAGGATCATAAAGTTCTTTTCAATTTTGCATCTACGATGTGGCAACGGATTGAAGATGATGACAGATTCTTAAACAAATGACTATTTACAGACATGTCAGCAGGAGAGTAAATACTCAAAACTATATTATTTGGACAAGGGAAAATCCACATGTCTCCTTGAAAGCTTGAAAGATCAATTCCTAAAGTTAACGTGTGGAATAAGTCACAATAAAGTGTATGGAGCATTCTTTGCATGGGCTAGATTGAATCACCGTTATGAGTTCTGCAGAATGCGCAACAGGAACCATGCAGCATTCCTATCTTTGAATGTTGTATACATAAGTTTGAAAATATAAAGTTCAGTAGTAGATGTTTTACAATGTTTTCATTTTATCCATACCCAAACGGATCACTCTGTATATTGACAGGTGTTGTTGAATGAGTAATCTTGTAAATTTAAAAAAGTCCTCCATTTGCATTACAACACTGTCCGAACCTGCACAGAACATTCCGACACACAATAATACACAAATTACGGCTAGCTTCACTGTCACGAAACGCATCTGTAATGAACTCTTTTAATTAGTTAATTGTATGAGGTTTCTCCTAAAATACTTTACTCTCCAATACACTCCCAAAAAGAAGTCCATGGGTGTCAAAATCGGCTGAACGTGGTGGTCAGTCATTACTGTGGGAAAATGTTGTCAAGGTAGTTCCTTACCAGCACAGCAAAATGACAAGGTGCCCCATCTTTTTGAAAGTGCAGTTCAGGAAAGCCCTCTCTGCTCGTGAGTTGTGGCAACACTACACATTACCATTACAGTTGTATCGAAGAAAACCGGTCCTGTAACACCTTTGCTGGGTATGATACCGCACACAGTGGCGCCCAGGCTAGTTCAGTTGATATGTAATAGTCATTTGAACATTTGTATCTGTCCAGTATATACAGTTATGTTTGTTCACATGGCTAGCCATACAACTTGAAACAGTCATCATAAGATCAGATTAAGAACGTCTGATTGGTAGTAATCAACTTGATTACACATAATTTTACAAAATTGCAACGACGATCTGTGTCGTCCTCCAGAAGATTATGTAAAAGTATTGATGGAAAGTCTTCAGTTTCAATTTACACGTTAAACGTTGCAAGGACGTTCTTGATATGCATAGCTAGACGTACGGACTTTTTTGACTGTTCACGAATGTCCGGGCGACTGTTTTAGGACGTCCAGATTTGGGTGCATTTTTCACAGAACACTTTGTCTCTGATCGTAAATTGCCAAACGTGTTTGTGTGGGGGTGTGAAATTCTTGTTACGCTGTGCGCACCCTTTCTGCATTTTCAGTTTTCCTGTACTGCTTTGTAACCCATTTTATTTTTTTATTATTCAAATTTCCTGCTTTTTTTTTGTTAACTTCCCACATAGATAACATACGCATTCTGTTAATTCAACTTTCATAGTAACCATTACACTAATTGCCAATTCCATAAACCCATCATTCCCAATATCTGTGAATCTGTACTATATACCTAGATTTGGGCCTAAGATATTTTATTCTACTTTGTAACACAACAATCACGCTATGTAAAACTCAAGAAAAGCTTTTCTGGGAACGCATGTGAAGAGAAATGTTTCAGGTGGTGCATGCACACAATGGAACTTACGTGAAATGGGCTCCATTTACCATTTCTTCTCAGCTCTCCAGGTCAAAAACGTATGACACGAGATAATAGTCGCAAAGGCTCAATGTAGAAATCCCCAACCTTCTAGAGGAGCCGTTTCTGACTGAAACAGCATGCTTTCAATCCAGTAAATATGAAGGAAAATAGTTTAAATACAAGAGAACGTAGGCTTTCACGGCTGATCCTGGTGGTTTAGTGGTAACCAAACTTTCCTCGTAGACCCAAGATCCCGGGTTCAATCCCGGCCAGGGTCGATGGATTTTTTTTCGGGTATAAAAATCCTAAGCATGGCTGCCTTTGGTAAGGAAGTAAAGCCATGGTTTCCATGTCGTAAATTTAAGGCACGTAAAAGAACCTCAAGCTTGAAAGAAGAGACCTCTGAGCAAAATTGGCGGCCGTTTCACGCCCTGAATTGAAAAGGACGCTGATGACCTGAGATGTTAAAGAGCGTCCGTAAATAAACGGAACCCACAACTACGGTCAGAGCCGCAGATATAATTAGAGATATGTTCCAGACTGTTATGCCGTGGTCTGCTGAAGATAAGAGTTCCAGACGTTTCGTCCACAACTGCGGCGGACATCTTCAATGTCGTGGACGAAGTCACCTTGGAGAAGGTATCACTGCGTCTGATTAAAAATACGCCTTTAGTGGTTAAATTTTGAAATTAGACTTGTTGATACCATTTGCAACCTTTCATTATATGAAATAGCTTATATCTATAATTTGTCTTCAATACATAAGCCAGAAATTGACTTCAACTACCTTTCTAAACACAAAATACAAATATATTAAAAAGCCCCCCCCCCATTAGTATGTAAATCTTTTTTCGCAAAGTTACAGTAACAAATCTGAGCACTGTATTCCAGTGCAAGCGCCCGCTCATCACGAACTGGTAAAACAAGTGATAGTGGATGGGCGATGTGCTGGCAGTGAAAGTAAAAAGAGTAGCGTCATAAAAGCAGCAGGTGTTAGAAGTTTTCCGGTTACTCAACGGTTTTAGAGTCTTGGAGCTAGGCTGATATCTCTCACGTTTGGAAGTATTATTTCCTCATTGGGAGCCTTCTAAAAGCACTTGTTGTGTCATTCTACTCATTTCCGGATTTAGGAATGCAGTTGGCTGTCATTGGGAAACGTTTTTGTTTCGAGTGGCTTCTCTAGAGGCCAAAAACTGGAGGTGTCACTGGAAGCATAAATGTTAGTTTTGTCTCTTTTAAAATATTTATTTGCTTAAACTAAATAAACATGAATTAGCCTTAAGAGAGTAAAAAATGTCATACAGTAATACCATTTTTGGCACAAAATAAAGAATAAACAAATAGTATAATTAAAAGCGGTACAGCAATGCACGAATGAACACATCATTTCTCTATCTAATCCCGTTCATTTCAGTATAATTTCACAACTTGAATAACAACTCAAGGCTTGTCAAGTATATTCCGCGTGCTCGTTTCGAAATATCTTATTCGTGTGCGAAAGTATTACTTTCTATACTAGGTGCGAAAGTAACTATTGGGTTTTCAGGTGGTTCCAACAACGATGGCTGTGCGCTAGTCAGGGCAAGCCACTAGAGCGGGCATCGGTAGGTGCAATCAAGACCAATTGCACTACCCAGAACCCAATGCAGAAAAAAATGGCGGCCGTCGCCGCCCAACTACTGTCAATAGAGAATAAGAAAATGTTACGCAGAATTATGTTTGCACGATATTTTTTTTTATTCCATTTTGAGAGACCCTGACATGAGTACATTCCTGTGCAACTAAATTTTTCACCTCTTGTTTCATTTCGAAAATATATGAGGTCGCAGAGTTGGTATAAACGAAATAAGATGTATAATGAATTCGGCGTACATAAAATCATTCATATACAAAAAATGGTAATCAACTACTGTCAATTACAGTTTACTACAGTAAGATAGGTAATTATAACACCAACATGTATAAATAAGAATAACTTAATCAACGATTTTTCATATGGGTAATATGTACAGAAATTATTTTAAGCAAATTTACTGCAGTGAAAAATTAATGGATCATTTAAACAAACATGGAGCTATATACAGATCTGACTTTTAGCTTTTGTAAAGCCATACAAATATAAAATTTTTACCTGGGTTTCAGTAACCACGGAGTGAACTAGATAGCCCTTTGGCATCTCCCTAAGAGCTTGAGCATCACTTTTCTTGCATAACAACAAGATTGATATATGAATAAAGCAGCAGGAGGCCATACGTGGCATTGCGCAAGAAACAGCGAAGCATTTAAACAGGTTTTTACAGGGGCATCGAAATATAGTTCTTGGCAAATTTACAACTGTGCTCCGTAAATGGAAGGTTAGTGAAGGTGAGCGGAAAATTCAGGATGTCACGAACATGAGGGGAAAATAAAATTTAAAGAAAAGAGGATATTTTGATTGCATGTGGCAGCAAAATGTTTCTGTGAATCGCTTTCTGTAGAGAAGAACTAACGGTAAAGTTGCTGGCCTTGCCCACGGCACATGGCATGAGAGGAAGGCCAAGAGTCAAGACTGTTAGTACCTAATACCTTTCGGACATTCATATTTAACGTAATTTTATATACATGTAACACTATTTGATAATGAACATGACTGCCTCTCTGCACCAGAGCAAATTCCAGACAAAGTCGTTACAATGTATAACGAAGTCAGATATATTTTTAAAAGACATCTCGGCGTAATCCTGCCGTTCAGGGAAGGTTTCTTCGGGTTGTCTTATTCTTATGTGTTGTGTGACAGCATATTGATTATTTATTAGGCGGCGTAATACAGTGTATTAATTACATTAATATGACTCAATTCAAGCAATCTATTCCCCCAAAAGTGTTATTTATGATTTCTAAATGTGTACAGAATCGGCTTCGATGTACAGAAATTGTTTCAAGAGAAATTCCATAATATTCAACCCAAGTTGAAGTTCGATTCACAGATTGGTAAATAAATTTCGTGAAACAGGAAGTCTTCTTGATAAAAGGCGTACACAGTCACGTACAGTACTCACAGGAGAAACTTTAGATAATATTGGACATGCTGTGAAACTATCCCGTAAAAAAATCACTTCGACCTCTTTCTCAGCAAATAGAAATTTCCATTCCTCTGTTGTAACGGCCACAAAGCCACTGAAGTTAAAAACCCTAATAAAAGACTGTAGTGCAAGAACTTAAACCGGGTGACCCTGCATCCAGAAGGAGATTTTGTAAATGGATTTTGAATTATTGGACCTATTCTAATTTTCTTTACGGACGAATCTTTGTCCCACTTACATGAGCCATAAAATAACCGATAATGGAATTCAGAAAAATCTAACTGCCTCACGAGGAACCCCTGGATAATCAAAAGATAATAAGAGTGTGGTACGCCATTAGCTGCCAGAGAATAATATAGAACTTTATATATATATATATATATATATATATATATTAACAATAATAATAAAAGTAGAAAAGGATAAACATTTAGATAAACTGACACTTGAAATTTATCTAAGTATTTTATTCTTTTCTACTTTTATTATTACCGTTAATTTGTTACATTGTTAATAGTGTTACTTTATTTTATTATATATATATATATATTAAGAAACAGTTAATAATTGATATGTGCAGAATATTTTCCAATCCTTTTTCCGTGAATTAACTGTGAGAGAACATAGGTTTGCAACTTCCCAACAGGGCTTTGCAGTCGGAGCATACAGCCCATGTCCTCTTGCATGTAATTCATGAAATATTCGATGAAAGAGTCATAACTAACAATATATGGCTCCCTTGGTCTTAACGCCTAGCGATTTTAATCTGGGAGAGGGTATTAAGGGAAAAAATGCACAAGACAAAACCAGACACATTAGATGAACTGAAAAATAATATTGGTGAAGAAATGTCTTCCATTTCCCAAAGGGAATTGCAGAGGACAATGGTTAAGCTCACAAGCCGATATCAGAAATGTACGGAATATGAAGGGAGGTAGTTCCAGCATCTACTTGCTGAGTAAACGTACATTTTTAAGTGTTAGTAATAATTGTGTGACAATCAAAGCTGCGAACTTTCTGATCCCCGTTTACCGCGGTATCAGCTTGAACCGACCGACTGGTCGGCCGTTAAGCGTGGAAAGGTCCCACGAAGGAAAAATCACTCATTACGAGGGCTCTTTTAAGTTGTTGTAAACGACCACTAGGTGGCGCTGTTGAGATATATTATTACTATTTTCGAAACAATTGCAGGTTAGAAATTGGCCGAATAGTTTGTTTAAACAAAGCCATTTTGCAAAGTTTTCTTGCGAGAATCGTTTTACCGTTTCTCTGCAACACACGTATCATCTGGTTGTCTAGTGGTAACTAGAATTGCCTCGTAGATTCAAGATCGCGGGTCAACCTCGGCCAGGGTAAATGAAAATTTTTGGGCGTAAAAATCCTAAGGGAAGTAAAGCCTGATCCGGTGTCGTAGATTTCGGGCACACGAAAGAAGAGCCTCTGAGCAAAATTTATCGGCCGTTTTACGCCCTGAATTGAATGGGATACTAAAGAGCGTCCTTAAATAAACCAAATAATAATAGCATGTGTATCAAACATACAAATCATATTTTAGTCTTAAAATGATTACCTTTACAAACAATGAAAGTACTGATAAATACACAAACTCACAACCATTCGCTGACAAAGCCTCCCTCAAACTAACTCGAAGCTGCTACCTGCACATGTATTATTCGGTCTTGACAATTGGCTTCTCCCAGGATACTCTCCCGACCCGCAACTCATATAACCTCGCTATAGGATTTAGGTTGGAGTAACCAATATTTAATCACTAATTCAGGTGTATACATGTCATAATTTAAATAGTTGTCTGTATATCTTGTGTCATTTACTGAAGTAATTACGGCTAGTTGTGTTCTATTTTTTCTGGCAGTGTAGCCTTAGACTACTCGTCTTGTACCGAGGCGGCCCGAGTTTAATCCCAACGACCGTAAGTGGCGCGTGGACGGATTCACTTCGAGATCCCCCGTTTCTGCTGACACTCATTCCACCATTGCTCCATCTTCACCACTAGATGATTGTGAAGATATCTTCACCACTAGATGATTGTGAAGATGGAGTATCAGGAGAAACGGAGGACCCGGTTTTTCGATGCGTGCATTCAAATAGACCATCTAAAAGCAAATAGAAGAACTACAATAGGCATTGACATCACCGCCATTCTTTATTATTTTATATCTGTGTATGGAAATGTGATAACCATCCAATAGGTGCAAAAATGATGCCTTGAGTTTGCAGAAGGTTGAACGATTACAGATGGCCTGTTAGGCAATTGGAATTGCATAGAATAATTCTGATATTCATACAAATTTTCGTATTATTTATGTACAATATTTATAGAATTTTCTTGTCCTCACATATTTCATTAAAAAAAAAATGCCCAGGTTAAGCCAGTTTTGTTTATTTACAATTAAGTCCCTACATGCCAGCTTTCCCCCTACTGGAAGTCAAAAATGAATCCGGAAGAAATTTTTTTCTATCATCTTCTGTAGCCAGAATGTGCACCCAGTCTTCCGGTTCCGAACATAATGGGCAAATCCTTCCTCGTCAGCAACCTTAAATCTCTTCCAGTCTCCCAATCTCCCGACCTCTGTTTTATACCTAACTCCATGATAAACGTATCTTTACCCCATCTAATTTTAATTTTGCTCTGCTGGTCCAGAAACGACATCTGCATGCATCGCGCATGAGCGTCTTTCGACATAGCCATACCTGTTTTCAATATCCCTCTGCCAAAAGGGAAGATCGATCGATGTTACGAGCTTCGGCTCAACCCAATAGTACATAAATGTAGAGAAATGCTTATTTTGACTCTTGTACCACAGAATCAGTCATTTCCCCCGTAAAACTTGCTTTTTGATACATGTAATATCCTCGTTGAATGTAATGGTACGTCGCCGGAAAAGACTGAGAGCCCCTACTCTAGAGTATTTATCCTGTTATAAAACTCTACAAAGAGTTTTGTTATCGCATACTGTTCGGTATTTGATATTTTTATAGCACGATTATATCTGCTCTGCCACAAAGAACGATACTCGCTATGGTCCTTCATAGAGCGTAGCAGGTAAATTTTGGCACGATAATTAGTTTGAAACTACAGCTGCAATGTGTGGGTCAATGCGAGAGCTTTTCAAATGAATCTCGTAATACAGAACAATGCTTTGAAACATTTCCTGAACGAAATCCCTACTTTCAGTATTTTTGTACATTTAGATATAAAATGACAATAATGCTCCTGTCTAAGCCTTTACGAACACTAGAAGCAATACTTGAAAGAGCCTCGTTAATATTCAGCATAATTAATGCATCAACAAAAAAATCAAATAACAGATGGAGTTGCACAGTTGCAATGCCTGACAGTTGCCTTGACCGACATCAGTCTCTCATTAAGACAGTCCCCTAAGATATGGAGATAAGTTCTCAGACGTACACCCATGCTTTTCATAAGCCAGGTAAATGACAAATGACACAATAGGTCCTTCGCTTCTGAATTCACATACTTGCTACATTGAGTAATGTTAAGTTTCCAAAGCCCTCAAAATAGTAATGAACTACCAAATGTTTTAAACCAGATGAAAGTGAGAGCAAAGTTTTGTAGAATGGAAGAAAAGAGATAATATGAAAATTATAGAGATATAATTCTCCTAAATACACGATACAAGCTTTATGCAATGACATCGATTAAGAACACTATTTAAAAATATATTATTGTAAGAGAAATGCAGTTTTAGAAAGTATACATGATGCCTTTATTCTGAAACAAACCATAGAGAGATGTAGAGAATAAAATCATTCTGAAATTAACCTGTTTATCGACTAGAACAAAGCATTTAGCACTGAAAATGGACAAATTTTACGGAAAATAAAGAACCATCCGTATTTATATAATTAAAGTTCAAAAAAATATGTTATAAATGAACCCTGTATTATAACAAAAGAAAGATATTATAAAAGAAAAAACAATATGGACGCTGGACAATGCAGTAGCCTTTATCCACTACCTTTTATTTTGTATTTAGACGATATTCCAGAATGGAAGTAGCAGCGAATGAGTTTAAATATTATTTACAATCTTAATAAAAGTAATCTTATAATTATGATGATAATTGATGACCACATCATCATCATTCTCAGATAACGAACATGTACTATGAGTGACATTTGAGTTACGGGCGCCTGAGCGACTCTGCTAACTTCAGGCTTCTTAACCGGAAAAGGGGGGAGTAGAGTCGCCACGCGTAAAGTTAGTAATTTTATTTTAGCATTTATAGTTTTAATGAAAGCGTAACTTTCTATTATATCTAAAACTGGTGATGATAAGCATTAACTTGCGTTACAAGAGATGTTGAAAATAATGTCCCTCAGGGGCAATACATTGCCGGTATCTGCGTAGTTAAGTTCATCTGTTTTATCTATGTTTTCTTCCGTAAGAACATAGCGATTTAAAACACATTTATTATGACGTAACATTTTAACAAGTTGACAAACAGTTCCTGTACCTGAAACACGAGCACCAGGTCGTTTTCTTGAGAAATGCCTTACCATTCCTCTGAAATAATCCTCTTTCACATACGTACCGTGTCAAGTAGAATTTATGTAGTGGCATTAGCACAATATTTACACTCAATGAAAACACCGAGTAACACAAAACATGTCTCGCTCAAATTAACTACAAACTGCTATCTGCACATGTATTACACGGCCTTGACTGGTCTCTCCGGAGTTTCGCAGCCGGTAACTAATACAACTCGCTGCACAAGGAATGCTGTAGGTACAAACACGGAATAGGGGTGCTAATATGAAATACCAAGGTTTTTGGCTTGTAGGTGCTGCACTCTTATGGAGGTGGAATGAGGTGGTAAACAGTGTGAATCCCGGCCATTACAAACGTTGTTTACAATCTGAAATTATTTTTATATTTTTGAACAGTCAAATTTGGTATTACGGTGTAATATACTGTTTATTAATTTTATCAAAGACACCATGCTGTGGTATATATATATATATATATATATATATATATATCAGACGTCATCGTCATATATTATTTGTTTGTCTTTCACACGTGTTTCCGCACGTTTTGATGTTAGAATTTCGAAGGTTGCAGTGTCACTAATATGGAATACCGACCTCCAGGGATTATACGCGACATAAAAAGCAACAAAACAAGTAAGAGATATAAAAAATGGGCTTCTTTAAAGCATCGTAAATATTAAAGTAACAAAAAATACTGTTTAGGTTGGCAAATTAAAAACTGTCAACAAGTAGGTTATTCAACTAAACTTTGGGCCAAAAACAGTGGTGCCTTCCGAAGTGGAAGAGCAATTAATTCAATGTGCTCTTACAATGGAGTACAACTTCTTTAGATTAACAAGAAGGGACTTGCAGACAATGATGTTCCGATTAGCAAAAGAAGCAAGTTCACATTGTTTTTAAGTGAGAGAGCAGGAAGGCTGCAGCTGATGCTTTTAATAAAGAAACA
Source organism: Metallyticus violacea (assembly GCA_030762175.1). Taxonomy (NCBI): domain Eukaryota; kingdom Metazoa; phylum Arthropoda; class Insecta; order Mantodea; family Metallyticidae; genus Metallyticus; species Metallyticus violacea. The sequence goes on from CM060841.1 coordinate 79,758,891, forward strand.
TTGGATTAGGATATCTTTCAGGAAATGCACAGCTACTTTCAGATTTACGGGGAAAATGTGATCAAGCTCTTGTGTTAAATGTATGAACTGTTGACACATGCTGATTGTGATTACTGGAAATGAAGAAAGACAAGAATAGGTTTGTGTGTTTGTTACTTTTTTTTTGTCCTTTTTAGATTCGCATAAAATAAAGTTTTGCTACATAAATTTAACAAATGGTTTTAACTAAACTAAATCATCAACAACATTCCATATTTGTATCGCGCTTTTTAAAACAGTGGAAATGCAGTTTCTTAAAAAAAAAGTATTTTCTACTTTTTTACTCATTCATATCCATTGACTTTAAAATCTTGATGTACTTACACATTGTGTAGTATTTCATAAGCATTTTCCTAGTTACCTTGAAAGTAGCAGCCGAAAACAAAACGATGTTCCATATTTGTACCTCTTTTCTAAAGTTATAAAATAGTATAATTTGAAGAAATCTGAAAGTAAAATAAGGGCTGTAGTATTTACAGGGCATACCACAAGATCTAAAACTGCCTTAAATAATACAAACAACACAATGGTAAACAAACTAAAATTTTTTAGATTGTTTGAACATCTAATAATTAGGAGAAACGAATATTAATAATAAAAATGCAAATATTATTTGCGTGGATCTATAAGTCTTACAAAGAATAAGGACAGGTATGAAGTTAAACTTTTATAGATCAACAGCAATTCCAGAACCACAATGAAACTGATTATGACAATAAATTACGAAAATATGTTTAAAAAGTAATTTTTTAACACCAGTAACAGAGATGGTTAGAAGAAATAGAATAAAAATGACGAAATCAGAGAACAACTTCAGATAGAAAATATAAGCTATACAATTTGCGAATACAGGAATGGATGGTTATATCTCTTTCAGAAAGCGGACTAATACCTAGAACAATAATAAAATTTAAACTCTTTGTTATACGAAACTTGCCTACCTATAAATGATAGAATATATTTTAAGCAGCAGCAACATTTTTAAGCCTAATGCTTGAAGAAGAGGAGGAAAAGGAAAAATAAGAAATCTTGATAATGGTAATTGGCAGTGGCGGCATGGTAATTGGGTAAAGTTCACTGGCACTAAACTCTGGCTGCTTCTACCCCCAGGGATTTTCAGGTGCTCATTTGAATAGCAGGTTGAGGAACCCAGACCGAACTGGTTACTACAGAATGAGGAAACCCCAGTTGGAAGATGAAAACAGACTATAAGGATAATAGAGATGAAAGAAGAAGAGCAGAATGGGGTAGGGGAAGAGGAAAATGACAATGATTATGTTTAATGGTGCAGGAGAAGAGGAGAAACTATTTAGACATGAGAAGATTACCGAGAAAGGAACTTGTAGACACTTGGCAAAGTATGGACAGCCCTGCAGGACGAGGACTTTCTACGGCAACCTCGTTTTGTTTGTACACGATGAACGAGGCAGCAATTAATGCCTGTACATGCCAATAGTAAAACTGGTCACTCGAAAGTCGCTTCTGTAGAACTGTGGGTTAACTGCAGAATCGCTCTCCAAACAAAGGCCATCCAGAGTTCGACTGTAATATCACGTTTTCATAAGTTTTATCAATTAAATTTTACCACATTATATTCAGATCTGATAAATGCTAAGGGGAAAGTTGTTCGAAATTACCTTTGTTTGTCTGTATATTCCAGAATTATAAATGGTTCCATTGACACTACAGGTTAGCAATACTACCCAATTCTCTTGACTTGGCACATCACTTGATGAAGCAGGATAGTTATTGTTTCAGCTGTCACTTTTGAGCAGCTGGTCTTGAGAAAATATATGTAGTGAAAGAGAAATAATGGGCTCAAAAATATCGTATAAACAATTTAATTTAATTAATAAATATTCATCAATGTTCAAATGCATATTCTTATACAGTAGAGATGACTTGGGTATTTCGCGGGATCTAATTCTGAATGTGCATATCACGAAATTGGGTTTACTATCTATGCTCTCTTTCAGACTACTCTGCATAATAATAAACCTATGCACATTTATTAGTACTTTTTTAATAAGTTAAACAGATATCAGACCTGTACTTGTCAACGGAACCCTAACAATTACTAACAGATGTAAGCATTCTGAAATATTTACTATTGACGCTAAAGTTTAAGTCACCGGGTTGGTAGTGATTAGGAACTATGTTGGTACTGTCCTCTCCTGAGAATTAAAGCTAGCGCATAATTATCTACTTTCACAAGGCCTTGCTATAAATCGAAATTTAATGCTGAATCTAATTCCTGTGAATAATTATGACCAAACGATCTCTAGAAATCCAAGTTCTTACTTTGTTACTATTGGGAAATCTTAAAGAGATAGAAAATGTAACCTGATTTAAGTTTCACTTTTTCTAAGTTATTATTACATTATTAATAATTATTATTATAATTATTATCATCATTATTATCATCATTATTAAGGACTATGTTAGACTATTCTTGTGCCCTAAAATACTACCATGAAAATGAATAAGAACAAGTAAAAATTCGAAATGGTATTTGTGCAGTGAAATTTACTCTTTGATAATGATTTATTTTATATAGTAATTTTGCAGAACACCGCTCGCACTTCTCCGCGATATGCTTATCTATATCTCATACTTTGATTATCGGGCAATAGGTATTATGTAGTAAAGCTGCTGTAAAGTGCGGAAAACAATACGTCGTTTTAGAGTTCAGTCATTTAGGGTAATTATAAAACCAAGCTACGCTCTCTAGCTACTTAACCTAACTTTTTTATATGCTGGTAAAATTCATAATTTATACTTTTTCAGCTAAAAATAAAGTAGAAATATGTGAGAACTAATAGTAATAATATATAACAATGCTGAACTGTCATTCAGAAATCAGTAACTAACCATCAAAACAGTAAAGCTGGTTTTAAAAAGAAAAAAAATATACTATTAATTCCACATAATTGTCTTTTATTTCAGTGACAAGCACTGGGATTTCGTATCTATTTTAAAAGTGCATTTTCATTATAGAGAATGTTTTAATTAATGAATATGTAAGTACCAATATATTCGTTAAACTATGTTTGAGACTAAGCAGCGACAACAGATGGATTCATTAAGCAATAGCAATAAAGTGCCAAAGCAAACGATCTCTATTGTACAATCTGTGATTAGCTACGACAACACCCAGAGGTACTCACCGTCTGTCTTCAATGAGATGGTTGGAGGAAAGTTCAGCAGAAGCTTGAATATTCCTTACTTGAGAGCTCGAGTAGCTTATTCAAAGACCCGGCGTTTTTCATCAAAGAATATCATGCTCAAGGGTATTAAAACACCTTCCATGTCTTCTTACATTGCCTGAATTTTACCCCTTGTTGGCTGAAATGGAAGGATGTCACCCTCCGGTGCGACACTATACAACAAATCATTATTGATCTGTTACCAGATGATTTCGTCTCTGGACGCGGTGAATTGTCTTCTCTCTTTTTCAGAGCTCCCCAGATATATTTTGTTGCTTTTTTATTATATTAGTCACCAGGAAAGTTTTGAGGCACGTCAAACTAGGAGTTGGTAAACTCACTTCCACTGTTGGATCATTTCAAAGTACTCTCCACCATACTCTATACACGTTCTCATCCTCAAAATCCACTTATCAAAGCATCGCTGTCACTATTTTCCCCAAGGCTGAAACATTCATTTTCATTTGCAGCCACAACTTCTTCAGGGCTGGAAAAATTGCTTTCCTTGCATACGATTTTTTACCATTGCGTAAAGGAGCTAGGTCAGAACTATAGGGAGAAATGAGGAAAAAAAAAAAAAAAAAAACTGACCTCTGTGGACTCCAGGAACTGGAAGGTGATATTAGCTGTGTGAGAGGAGGCTTTGTCGTAGCGAAGGAGATTTCCCTTTAGTCTTTCTTTTGACGGCGTTCTCCGAACTTGTCGAAAACTTTCGGCAGGCAGACTATGGTGTACCCTGACCAGGCACCGTCCTTTGTTCCTCCAGAGGAATTGTGGCTGCGTGGCTACCTTTTTCTTCCCACACTTCGACCCCTCTTTACTTTCGTTGGCGGATCATTATCTGGAAACATCCAAACTTTCGTTTGGTCTCAGGGTCAGATCGGTAAACCCATGTTTCATCACTCGTAATTATATCAGAAACCCGCCTTTAGCTCTCTCCATCAAATCTCTGCAGCATTTCTTACACCATTTTACGCGAGTGCGCTTTTGTGCTTCTTTCAAATTGCGCGGCACCCAACGAGAGGAAATCTTTCTGACATGGAGAATGAGTATGATTTTTTATATTGCTGGCAATCCGATTGGGAAGGCTGCCTCAATGAGCTTAAATACTACTGAACAATGTTTTCTCAGTCACTGCCATTGCCGGATGCCCACTTCTCTCCTCGTCTTGCAGTGAAGTTCGGCACCTTTTAAATTCCTCAAGCTAGTGGTAAACTGTGGTCCTAGATGCAGCACAATCTCCAAAAAGCCTGTTGCAAGCGCTCAAGGCCTTGGGACTCATTTGAACCACTTTAAATCATAAAGAATCGTAGCGCGACAATGTTCTCTCTCCTGCTTCTTCGTAACGACTGGATGCCTGAGACGGGAGGGGTTGTTTACCCTGACAATGTGGAATGCAGGAGTGGATAGGGTCGCTACCTGGTACAGTTTTATTCGTAAGGGATAACGCTACCGCCTGCCACTTTACTTTTAGGTGTGTCAGCGTTTACTTTTCCTCATCTGAAAACGTTCGTAGTGACCCTCTTATTTTGAATAACTTCTCGTCAACAAATGGAATAATTTCAGAGCATGCAAGGGCTCAGAACCTTTTCGAGGTCACTAATGGACTACATTGCATATTCCCATTCTGCAGAGCAATTGGTGGCAGTGCATACCAGCACATATAACAAAGGTATTTCTGGGTACTACATCCTGTTGGAGTGATACTTTTGCAAGATTAGTATTCTATTGAAGCAGTAGACTCTTGGCGCCGATATCTTAGCCGTCTATATTATGCATGGTGACCCACGGTTGGAGTTGAATTGCTTGTCCTTTTTAGTAAAACATCGTTGTCAATAAAAAGGAAAGAATTCGTTGCATGAGATGATGAAAGTGAAGAATATAAAGAAAATTTATATGAAGTGCATGAGAAGTGTTAAAAAGCTAACCTCTCTCCATTTGAAACTACGAGTGAGTAACAAGGTTACAAAAGATCGGAGTCTGTGCAAAAATCTTGGTTTGAGGGTGCCAGTCAAATACGGATTAATTTTTTATCACAAAACATTTCTTTTTCCAATTATTTGTTTGTTACATAACACCATTAAGTAAAACAGGATTACAATAGAGTCAGTTATAATATAGAGTAATTAAATGTCATTTCTACATTGTGCAAGATGGGCTATGGGAGCCTGGCATTTTTTTTTACTTAAATTAAATATGACATATGTCAATACGGGAGTTATTATGCGCAAATGCAATGTTTGTCACTGTTGTAAAAATGCGGAACATCGTGCTTTTATGGTAGAAATAATTTTTAAAAACGATGACTCTGTTGTCGTACACAATTATTTTGTCTAAATTTGAATTTTCCGCGCCATGGTGCCGTTTTCTAGCAGGAGCACTATGAAGTTGTGGATACAGAACTTCCAAGCAACACTTCTGCAACGAAGAAGAAATCGCCATGGTGTGAGGACACCACAAAACATCGAAAGAGTCAGACGGCAATGGTAAAGGAATCCCAGTCGCTCAACCAGAAAGCACTCTACTGCCTTACATTTATAACGTGCCAGTTTGAGAAGAATTCAGCTTAAAAGATTTAAATGTTCATCCTTACAAGAGGGTTATGGTTCAAGGGTTAAATGATCTTAATAAAGCAAGTCTAATGACATTCTGTGAAAACTTTCTCAACATCTTTACTGATGACATGTCCAGCTCATGAGCGATGAAGCACACAGGAAACAAAAAACATTTTAGAGATTGGTCTGATTCAAATCCACAGCAGCCGCATGTGCGCCCAATTAATAGTTCACGTGTAAAGTTTGGTGTTGCGTTGCCAGTTTTGGAATCATAAGTCCTTATTATTGATTTTTTCCCTTCCATCTTTAAGCATTTTAAACCATCTTCAAGCTGTGCTATAGGGAAGAACTAATTCCCACTAGGCGTGTCCTGTAACAGTGCATAGACCTCAGTTGAAGATTTCTTGAGACGAAAACAGAATTCCAAAGCGGCTTATTGTTCGTTATGGGTCATCTCCATTTTGCTGTAAGCGGAACCAAAATGATTCAACTTGCACACCTCTCACAGGCGGGAACCAGAAGTGACAACAACAAAATTAATACCACATGTCCATTACGCTTTAACCTAATAAAATATTGTAAAGTTAAATTTTGTAAAAAGATATTATCATTCTTTATTGAACAGACCTCGTACAAGCATATAATATATTTAAAGGGAACAAAGAATCAAACTTGTGTAAAAATTGCTGTACGTCGATATTTTCAGCAAAAACCTTAAATATAGTATTATTTGAGTACAGATCTTTTACACTGGTGGTGTTTCTTTACAGTTCAGATGAGATTAAAATTATTCATAATAGATTTCTTTGCAATTAATTTTGTTTCAATGTCTTAATAAAACATCGCTTAAACATAGTATAACACAATTCCTCAGCGTTTGTTTCCAAGGTAGGAGAATGTATAACAGTTAATAATAAATTTGTGAAATATTTGTGGATATGAGAAAGAAAGAGAATGGGAGAGACTAGAAAAAAAAAGCGTAGAGTTGAAATACTGACAGAAATATGAAATAAAATTCGCGAAGTAAATAAAAATGATTATGCTTCAAATATACATATATTCTGCTTTGGCAATCGAATGTGATCAGCGGTTGTATAATATTCTAAAATTATTTTTTAGGTTTAAAAACATTTCCCAAATATACGAAAGGTACAAACCATAGGGAAATATATTGATAAGTGTTTGCAGAATGGTTACGCGGCTACGAATAGAAAGTCGCACTTTCAGATATTAATTTCTGGTTTCTATTGACCAGATAAGTAACAGATTCATGTGAAAAACACAAGGCTCCTGGTTTCTTCAAGACTACTATTTTATAATGAGCATATGCTGAACGAAAACGTGTTCTAGGAGATTTCAATGCATGCTAAAGAGAGGAGCCAATAAATCACAGGCTTTCCTGTCCTAGTTGTTCCTAATCGGGCGCTAACAGCGACTGTAATAGGGAGCTCGTGTGTAGCTACAACATATACACCTAGAGGCATGACATGCATTAAGCAGAAAGGTCTTTCGTTTCCAGCGAGTCTTGAAATTCTATAGAAAAATCAGAACTTCTAGTTTTGGTTGTTTTTTTAAGTATTTCTTCCTCTTATTTCTCCTTTAATAATTCATTTATCTTATCTTCGAGAACTCCTTTTGATTATAACCTGGTCCGATTTTAATTACGTAATTTATACTCTTTGAATAAACGACGAAAGAATACGCCAATACGTCCAACTCTGGAATTCAAAAACAGATACTGCAGCTTTAAACGGTATATAACAATTATTTTATTTTTGTATACACTAGGTATTATTGTGTGTGTTTTTTTTTTTTTTTTTTAGCAATTTTAAATAAAATGTTAGTATAATTTATAAGGTTCCTCATTCCACTACGCAATTGGTAATTTATTTTACTGTTGGGAAATTCAGCGCACGGTTTTTGTTTCCTTCGTTTTTTATTGTTAATAAATGGTAATATATTGTACACACCATTACATCAGATGTTCAAAGTGCCCGCCCTCCACTGTGAAACGTGCCTGAGTACTTTTGAAAAGATTTTGAGACACTGGCCGAAATTCATCCTCCCAAGCAGATATGGATGAAGCTTAGTAACTTTATACGCACTGCCGACAAATAAACCAACTGGCTGCGGATAATCGCGTTAGATACTTTAGAAGAGAGTTTCTAACCAATAGCCTATTTCATCAATCTTTTCCTCTGTTAAAACCATATTTTTATTTTTTTTTATCTTGGTTTCTTGTCAATGAAAACGCTTGGGTTTAAAACTTTGTTCACTAATCTGAGAATTAATTTCGCTTCCGGAGAAGATGTTACTACTGGAAATTTAGCACGAAATTTCCCTCTTACGATACTTGCAGGATTTCTTTTGCACAAATATTCTGTATTCTAGCATATTCCTCACACTATCCATGCCTCACAATACACAAATACGCAGTAACATGTACTTCCTATAGAAATGCAGCTGAAACAGTTGGCGTGATAAACATGACTAAGCAGCTCTATTGCTTGCGTTGACCGAACTTTTACCTCCAGTCTTACCAGGAATCGTGCGTTCAATAAAGATCAACTGGTTTCCACTAGTAAATGCAAACTCCTATTGCGTAGCTGAATGAAAGCACGGTATGTAGAGCAATGGTATATTATTCTATTAAGACACGAGTATGAAGTTACGAGACGAACTTTGCAAGAGTGTGTTAATAGCCATTGAATAGGAGTAGCATACGACCAGAAAAGGAAATAATTTTATTTTTGTGAGTTGGTTCTTTTTAAATCAATATTATTATAATTGGCGGTATTATCTATATCATCAATATCACTAACATCTAACTTTCCTAAATAAATTAATCTAAACTAAATGACGACAAATATACAGAAAATATGTGCACTTTAGTATGGGAATAGAAAGACGTTTGTATTTAGACGTTTTTATTTTGTGTACTTGTTACTTTGATAAAATGTGCGTTTTTAATTATTGGGATTTTTCGGCACCGTAGGTCAATGTATTCCCCTCTCCCCTTAGATATGCTGTGAACCTGCAAACTTTCGGGTCTAGGTCCCCATTCTCTTTACTTTTACTTCACTGAAAGTTTCCTAGCTTCGATTTCATTTTATTTTACAGGAGTTCACCTTCAGTTATATCCATCAAATGTGAGAAGGAAGAACAGAATCACCTTGAGGCTTCTGAGGGGGAAAAAATCAAGTTGCTTCCATTATGCTTCATAACCACTTTAAAGGCTTCCATATTCAGCCACGGTTAGATAGGATTACTTATGCACAGTAATATTAAATAGTAAAGCATTCATTTTCGAATCACGCATACCTTGAATCCACCGCCTAATTCTACCGTTTCAGGTTGTTATTTACGTGCGCCACGCTTTAAAAGAAAATACCTAGCTGCGAAGTTTAAAATTGTTGGTCATAAAGGTAAAAGAAGTTTTCAGCTTATTAAATTTATCTCACGAATCCGTAATCTGAAATCATCTTCTATTTAACTAGAAAGACGTTAAGATGGCTTTGTATTAGCACCATCTCTGTCTGTAGGAAAATGCTGCGAATTCGGAAGGAATACGCTTGTAGAAAAGATTTTGAATTTTTTCTTCAAATCTCCATCGATCCTCCTGGTTTAATACAAACTTTTGGGAATGCTGTGAAATTATTTTGTAAAGAATATAGAGTTCCTTTAGAAGACAAAGATGACGATGAAAAGTTTTATATATATATATATATATATATATATATATATATATTTCTCTAGCGACCGCAATTATTTTTTTTCTCAACGAAATTCAGCATAAAATGATAAATTATCAAATGATTCATGGAATTTATGAACCAGCAACAATTGACTATTGGGGTTGAGGGTTAATATAAAGCGAACTTTTTAAACATTGTTCCAGTGGTCACAATTTTGGTTTTTTCTCAACAAAACTCTATCTGTATAAGTCATTGAAATAAAATAATAAAATAGTTTCTGAAAATTAGCGATATTAGACTAATAAGAGTTGATTTTATCTGAATCCAAAATTTAAAAATAGCTTTAACGGCATCAATATTTGTTTTTTCGCAACGAAACTCAGTGTGTAGCATTTAAATATGGTAAGAAAAATAGTTTCCGAAAGGCAGGTAAATTGGATCGTGAAGTGAAGTATGCCTGAAAATCGAAAGTTAAAGAGAGTCGGGGCTAACCTAAAGCAAAAATGTAAAAATCGCTATACCGCCCGCTTTTTTTTTTTTTTTCCTCGACTAAACTTTGTATATACCTTTGAAATAAAGCAAGAAAAATAATTTCTGAAAATGAACGAAATCAAACTGTTGGGAGTGAGGTTTTACCTGAAAACCGAAATTTAAAAAGCGTCCTAGTGCTATCAATTTCTCTACTCTAGGGCTATGTAATAGCCTTCAAAAATTCGACTTGCTGAGGAATTCGCTTAGAATACGCAGCTCTTGTGTAACGGACCTTTTGGTTAACTCGCAGTGGAACAGAGAAGATATTAAAAGGGTTGTTAATCCTTTTCCTTCTTTTATCATTTTATAGTCATTTTCAGTTGATACCAAACAGTTAAGGATATATTTGAATGATTGTATTTCAGCAATTAATTATACATTCAAATTTACATTTTTCCTCGCTACCTTTGCAACTATTTACTACATAATTATATCAATTTATTAATCATACATTTTCAATATATTTGCAGCAGACTACATTAAAATTTAATTTACACAAACATAAAAGTTTGGTAGTACCAAAACTGAGATTTTCCATCTCTTCAGTTAAGGATATTATTTAAAGGCTTTTGAACGAAAATTAGACATTTATTTGATTCTTACTTTTGAGAAAATGTAAGAAACATTATAACATCCTAAGTTAGCTTCAAAAAAAGTTTAATCAACATTTTCTGCTATACAAAATATTAAAATATCATCATAAAAGTCTATTATGTAGATGCCATATAATACAGTGTAGAGAGTTGTCATTTATTGTTTTTTTAACTTTTGAAAGTATTACTTTTTAACACCATCTTAGCAAAAGTGTTAAAAGTTATTCTCACCAAATTTTCAAAATCCACTATCATAATGTTTTAACATCAGCAGTTGGCCATGTCAAAATATTCTAGAAGTGTAGATGTTTTCAAAAGCTACACTGTATTTTGTTTGTTTTGTCTGCTATCTTCCTTCTGTTGATTGGAAGCTACATGTGGATTATTTCCTTTTGTTAACTTAAAGAATGTTGAATTCTTCACAAAGTTCTGCATAGTCACAAAGTTCTATTCATAGCTTCACATTCATTCACGTGTTTTGCCCTAGCAGCTAACAAGGAAGGTGCCTCTATCGGGCTCGCTCGATTGTTATGAAAATGTGTTATTTGTCTAATTTGAGGCCGCCAAGTGCAGTGGTGACAGTCGCTTGTTTTGGAAAAAAGCCTGAATTTGAAATATTAACAACAACCACAAAGGGACATTGTTCCACCAAGCGGGCAATTCTTTCATTATCTCATATGACACGAATATGTTACCAAATATTGAGGAAAACAAGAGTAGTTTAGCATTTTATTCGCTTATATTGCTGTTTTGGGCTACTTTTAGCGGCCAATTCTTTATATTACGAGAGTTACCTTTTAAGTAGCTACAAAAACCAGGAAAGGAACAAACAAACTGTTTTATTGCTTTTAAAAATATTTGCTTTTTAGATTTATACACTTTTGCATGCGTTCAAACCAGTTCTTGAAACTTTTTTTTTCCACTCTGAAGTTGGTATCTCAAAAACATGGATTTTAGAAGCTTCAACAGCTCCTTGAGGTGATGTTTGACATTCAGGAACAAAAAGAAGTCGTTATGCGATAAATCAGGTCAATACGGGCAATGAGACATTAATTCTATGTTTTTCTTCTTCAAATAATCAATTGTTTGACGTGCTGTGTGAGCGCTGGCATTCTCATGATGAAGAATGATGCGAGGTTTTCGGTTGTTTTTCCTGATTTCGTCGATGACTTGTGGCAAACAAATTGTATACTATTCAGCATTAATTGTTCTTCGATCCTCTAAAGGTATGGTTGCATGTCCAGTACAACCGAAGAAACAAACGATCATTTTCTTGGAAGTGCTTCGTGAACGAACAACTTTTGTGGTGTTCGGTTCATTTTGGAACACTCAAACAGTGGATTGTTGCTAGTTTCGGGTTCACATGAATATATTCAAGTTGCGTCACCTGTTACGATGTTGTGTACTGATTTTGCAGTTCCTAAATGGATCTTTTGAGCATTTCTTTACAACAATTAACACGATTTTTCCCGCCTTTTTAAACTTCGGTCAAATAATGCGGAATCCATCGGAACAGATCGTTTTCACGGCTAAATGTTAGTACAAAATTGATGTGATATGCTTAAGAATGCCCCTATCTCACTGTAGGTCACATCGATTTTTGGGGGGAGGGGGAAACGACAACTGATTTTGGTCGACCTTCATGAAATTCATCATTGACGAATGCACAGTCGACGATGAAATTCTGAAAACTAATTGTAAACTTTTTTTCTGATTGTACTTCATTATCAAAAGTTGAACGAAGCGATTCTATATATTGCTGTTAAGTTACGCCTTTACTAAAATCGTAAAAAGAAGAAGGGGGGAAAAAAAACATCCAACGAAAACCTTCACGTGAAATTTCCATTTTTTTTTTTTTTTTTTTTTTGCAAAATTACTTTGTTTAAACACTCACTATAAACAAAGTACTCGGTCAATCTCTAAACTGCAACTGTTTTCACAATAACAAGTGTCAATTGTTTAGAAAATAGTAATGATATGTCTCAATAGCGCTACCTAGTGGTCGTTTGTAATAATTTAAAAGGTAACCTTCGTTCAACCAAATTGTAGAGCAGAGGAATCGGTTATTACCAGTACAAAATATTTCAGCATATATGTCCAACAATTGCGAAACTGAAATATTGCAGTTTGAGATCTAAATGGAGACGCAATACTCTAGAGAAACGAAGCAATCTTTCGACGACTGACCAAACTTGACAAGTCGGAGGTAGGCAGGTGATCATTAACTAGCTGAGAGTGAAACTCAACCTTGCAGGCATTTGCAAGTGCTAAGTCCCTTATGTAAATATATGTTTCATTTGTTTGTATGTGAATGAACGCCTTGTACTGTTGTTCTTACTATTTACGGCTGGTAAACTCGACCTGCTTCAAGAGCCTCAAGTGGTATATGTAAACACGTATTTTGGACATATACTGTATCAATAACGGTTCTGCGTTCATCTTAACAATGGTGCGTATTTTATGGTTTAAGTTAATCGTTTTAAATAGCAAACCTAAGTAATAAATTAATTCATAAGTTATTCTTGTGCTGCATTCAATCGCACAAATATTCGAAAGAAGATCTAGAACATTTATTTTCACAAGCAAGTTGGGTTAGGTGTCGCTGACGTACTCAAGTACACAGTAGAATAAACCGACAGACTCTAATGCGCGAATAACTATTGTTAAGATTTTTTTCATTATTACAGATCAACCTCATAGCTATGACTATTGGATTTAACAAATTATAAAACCACGAATAACAAAATTCTATACACCAGTGTAATCGAATATATTTCTAAATTATTCGTTTTAGTAAATCATTTCGGGGTCATATGCAGGTCTTATTCGAGAAATGTTAAAACATATTTCAGGTATTTTGATATAAAAACTACGACGCTTTTAGGCTTTCTTAGTCCATTGTGTACTGAAGCTTTGAACGCTGATAAGTTCGATAGATTTCATCGTGTTCTTGATGTCGCGCCATTAGTTCAATTTTATATTCTAAACTGTTTTTAACATGTAGCCTGCAGAACTGAATGATAATGGGTGAAATCTATTGGGTTTTTCCCGTAGCCGAAGAGTTAGGCGGCGGCGTTTGGAACGCTGACTGTCTACGAGGGTGGGTGTGTGAGGAGAAAATTGCTGCAGCACACATGGTTGTTCTGCAGACAACACGATGCACCTCCATGCTCTAAGACAATCAACAAATGACTAAGCATCTTTCACCTGAATCAGCCCACAGTAATTTGCACACAATTTCAACACCAGACAAAGTTACGAACGAGACTGAATTTGCAGGCTTATTCTCTTTGCGCTAGAGAAGATGCAGAGGAATTGGAGTACAGAAGAATATGCCTAAATACAATCTATAAGGCTATCTCATAAGAAATGTCCGTCTTTCAATTCGGTGTTTTGTAAGATTTTAATAGATTTTTTTTTGGCAATATTATTTAAGGATGCTATGGCTATTATTAGAGTCCAGTGTCCAAGTGTTACCACCTGAGCCTTCCCTTCATCTAGAAAAATGTCCCTAGAACTAGGGATTAATCATTAAGATGTCTGTTACTCGATCTGGAACTAGGACCGTATCTATGAACATTTTTCAAGCCCTACATGAAGATGATTCATGCCTTTTGGAGTTCTGTGCATTATCTTGTATGCACATAAAGCTGATCCTGACGTTTGGAAAATAATTTTAATGACCGATGAAGCCTATAAGCCGAACGGCCATGTAAATTGGCACTGTTGCATTTACTGGGCTAGCGAAAACCAATACGAAATTATCACGATAGACTTAAGCACTCCTGGTGTGAACGTTTGGGTGGCAGTTAAAGTGGGGGTCGTGGAACTATTCTTGTTTTAAGGGACGGTTACCAGAGAACGAAATCTTCATATGTTACAAGATATGGTTATTCCAGAACTTGAAAACAGCTTTCGTTTTGCTGAAATGTAGTGGATTTGGCAACCGGACGGAGCACCATCTCATAATGGTTTATGGGTGAAAACTTTTAGTTATTTCATGGATGGCTGTACTGGTACAATAGAATTGCTATCCAGGTTATGCGATATCACTTGATATGTGTTTTTGCTGAAATGAAGGCTTTGCTAAGAGTCTATGTGATCTGGACTACTTGCAACAATTGACCGAACTATGTTTGCAGGACTTGGATATAAATCGTCAGTTATGTTTTGTCACCTGTGAACTGTGTTTCGGAGATAATGGTCTCCAATCCGATCCAAGTAAAATTTATAAAGAAATGTGAGGAAATATTACACTTTGTTTAAAAAAACGTGAGGAAAGCAGGTTTAGTCTCCTTCTATATAGGTAGAATTAATCATAGAATGGTTAAAGTACAGTTAAAAGTACTGTATCTCAAAATATTCTCACATTGAGACCAGGTGCCTACGACCAAGAACTTTAGTACATTCAATCATGTTTGAGGTGGTCAGGCAGATGAATTCTGCAACATATTTTCTGAGTCGATTTTGTGATTTAATTACATATTATTAAGGTGCCTAGCTCTGTTTGGAAGTTCATTTATATCTTTTTAAAAAAAAGTTCGATAATTGGTTCCAGAGTCTTTTCAATGTAGTTGTGAGCATTAATTAAAGTAAGCTGATCCCAGATCAAATGCAGAATGTTGAGATTTATATGACTATTAGTACAAATTCAATCTATTTGATTACTGAATTATTACTTTATGCTTCTCAGTAAGAATAATACTCTCGCAGCAGGTTGTTCTGTTTGAGCTTAACAATTTCCAACAAAACTTTAAGGTTCTTAAAAAACCCTTCTAATTGTCGACTGTCAAATCTACAGAGCCTCTTCCATTTTGTGCCGGTGTGAATTTCTCTGAATTCTGGCCTTCAGCATTTCTCCTGTTGCATGGTCTGCCAGAACTATGGTTGTCTGCAATACAACGAGCCTTATCGTACCTTTGGATAACACTATTAACAGTACATATATCTTGTACCACATTTGTAAACAAAGGGATCATTTTAAATTGCGTTTCTTGTAGTAAAATATTTGAAAATGTGCTTCTCCAGAAATTTGTGTGTGGTATTAATTATGTTTCTGCTGTTTATTATATGGTCTTTTGATTTTTTTAAATATTGTTTAACTCCCTTTTTAAATGCTGAGGGCGGTGTTCGCTGATGATACATGAGATGAAATGATAAACTAGGAAAGGATTTCTTTTTATAAAAGGAAGCGTTCCAGGCCTAAGTTTAGGGTACCTCTCAGGCATTTGCCATTTATGAAGACTGAGGAAAACCTGGAATACCTGCAGTCAGGGAGGACGGTTCTGGTGGGAATCGAAATTCAGACCTCGCGCTCGCGAGCGATCTCTGCCACTCGTGTAATCTTTTGGTGTTTTAGTATACACAGCCTCTACAGGAATCGAATTCGCCGTCTTCAAGACGAGCTTATGAACAGCTGTCAGTTCTTGTCTTGCACAGTACGGTTGCGTTGAATCCTTTGCGTGACAAATTACGTTCCGGAAGCGTCCCCAATCAGTAGACAGTTTCAAGTCAGACACGAGGTATCGTGGGAGTATTATCGTCAGGAAGTAGCCTCAACTTCTCGCAGTTTTTGTTTTTCTATCTTTTATTTCTTTCTTGCCGTTATTATCGCAGTCTCTTCTACAGAGAAAACTTTCACAGCAAACATCCCGCCGGTCCCGTTTCATCCAAAGTTTCTCTGTTTTCTTGCGCCACCAGTGGCGGATTACGCTACCATCATTTATGGCTTGCAGATGTTTATGAGCTCTTGACTTTCTTTATTCTGGGAAGTGCCTAAGAACTGAGTAAAATTCCTCTTGACTTCATAACGTATATCCTTATTGTTCTAGAAGCTACTTTTGTTTATTTCCTTTATTGTAGAGGCTTTCCTGCATAAGTACCTTTTGATACCAGCACTGCACATAGTTAGAATTGTTCTGAGATCGCCTTTGAAGTTAATTCCCCAATGCTCGTATTTAGAAACTAATATTAATCTTTTCTTATGATATTATAATATTCAACATTTTACTAGCAGTGTAATTATTTAATTAGTGCAGTATACAACCTTGTCTTTCTATAACATAAAACGGAAGAATAAATTACATTACATTAATATTTTCACGCAAGTCATGATAGGCTAACATTTGGAACCAGAGTCATAATAGGAAAAACTCGGGATCGCGGCCAATACTCCAAGACTTCATGGTATACCGTACCGTGTTCACTCACGCTGTATTTTACATCTCGGCTACCAGGCTATCACTGTCGTCAGTAAAGTGGGGACCAAAATCTCTCCCCATCCCATCAAGTTCCAAGTTTATAGTATTATAGTGTTAGCCCAATCGTACCAACGTATCGCACTGAATATACTAAAATGCAGTCGTATCAATACTGTCGTCTTTTAGCAGTTAGGTATTATTCATCGTCCATTGATGATGCCAACCGCAGTAGTTGGCGAAAGGTATGGTAGCATATTATACCATGTACCATGGCAAAACAGCCAGAAAATTTTAACTGTTTTAATTGTAATAGTGAAAACCTAAGAAATATCTCAGTTCCAGAAAAAAAGAAAATCAAGGCTTGTCCCTTACTACCTAGTGAACTGCACTTCCCCCCATTGTCACGTCCTACTTCCAACGTCGTTTTCTGAACTTGTTGCCGGTCTAACGGCAATACGATACATTCGCGAAGATGTCTAAACATTTGACTCAGCGTTTTTTTATTAAACGTTACTTTTAAAGACTAACCAGCGTGCGTGAAGAGTTTATTAATAAATTTCCCGATCAATTACTTCTTACACAACTGCAGTTCACGATATTTTGCACAACTTTTAATGTATTGGTTCAGTGCAGAAAAAAAAAAACCACGAGAGAAAGTAAAAAAGTCTTTAGAACAGGGAAAACTTGACACAATTGGCGCAAATTCTGAATGTTTGCCAACAAAATCATTCTGAAATCACTACAAGTGGGACGGGGTGGTTTTGAAATTAAAAGGAAAACATTAGAAATGAAATTAGAAGCGTTGTTGTGACCGAATTTAAACATATTTTTCAGATACAATTCCTGTTTAGCTGAGAGAGTTGGACTATTCTAGCATTTCTATAGCATAAATGTGTACACGTTTTAGGAAACGGAGTTAAAGTATAGGTACCGCGTCTTCTGGAAAGGTTTACTGACCGAGACGTAATATATTTCCGGTAAACAAGCAAGATTTATAACTAAAGACTGATATAGCTCAATTTACTAAAGAAGTCAGATGATATCTTTTGTTAATGTTACCCATGTTTGAATTTTATAAGACAGTTTATGTTTTCAAATACATTAAGGAAAAAAAAATATCTAAAATTTTTTTTAATGTTTTAATTTTTCGCATTATTATGTGTGAATTGTTATAATTACATTCATATTTTGAACAGTAAAACTTTTGTAGCCACTATTATCTATTCGGATATTACTTTGAGTCTATAATTTCCTTTATTTTGTGAGCATGACGTGAATGCAAGTTAATCACATTTCATAATGATCTCGTTTTTACCTGTAGGGTAACATAAGATAACACATCTGCATTGGTAACATGACACACCTTTCAGCACTCAGTGGCCTCTCAGAAGTTGGTGATTCCTCCTCTGGCTTGTAGCACAGCTTGCAACCTTAAAGGATGCTGCAGATCAAGGTCCGTAGGCAAAGCCTCCTGAAGTTCATTGAGATTTCCAGGAACACGTCGACGAACATTTTCCCTCATTATGTCCAAACATGCTCAATAGGGTTGAGGTCAGGGCTTTTCTCTGGCCAAACTAGCGCCCGAATTCCCACCTCAAGTAAGTACTGTGTCACAATGTAGGCCACGTGTGCATGGACATTGTCATGCATGAAGCAGAAATCATTTCCAACATATGGAGCATAGGAGATAACATGCTCCTGAAGAATTTCCTCAATATACCGGTTTGCATTCAAAGCCTCATTCTCCATAAAAACCAACTCTGTCTTAGTTTCCACACTTATACCAGTCTACACCATGACGGAACCTTCCCTGAAATCCATCGTCGATGAGAGGGTACAAGGATATCCTTTCTTCAGTCCTCCTCCATACTCTTTCCCTGCCTCGACTCATCCGTGAATAGCACAACTATCCATTGCTCCTCAGTTCATTCCAGATGTGGACGAGCAAAGGCAAGACATGCTTGCAAATGTTTCTGGGTAAGCAAGGTATCCTCTTGCTGGTCTTCTAGAGGTGAGCTGCGCTTCTTCAAATCTCTTTCTCACTGTTCCCACGCTGACATTTGTATCCTGATGCCCTTTGCAAGTGGTTTTGAGCTTCTAAGGCTGTTGTATGATGATCACACAAAACTTGCAGCCGCAGAAATTGATCATCTCTGGCAGACGTCACCCTTCTGCGACCTGGTCCTGGTCTTCTGCAGTAGATACCGAGTTCCCTTAATCTTCGGTATTCCGTTGTATAGTAGAGACATTGACTCGTAACACCTGGGCATGCTCCGTCCATCTTCCTACAGAGCAAGTGCTTTAGTAGCCTCCTCTCGACTTAACGGCATCTTTGAATCATAAAATTATGTATTAATAATTTAAATATTTCAACACATAATAAAACTGATGTTTTATTCTATGGACAAGAACAAGAGCAAGAATAAGAATGTCACTAGATATTTCAGCTGGCTCAGGTGTATAAATGTGATTAACTTGCATTAATGTTCATGCTCATACAAGAAAGGAAATTATAGACTCAAAATGATATCCGAATACATAAGAGTGGTAGCAAAATGTTTTGAAAAGTACGTAATGTTAAAAGAATGAATGGAATTATAATAATTCACATATAATAAACGTAAAATTAAAAATATTGAAAACATTTTAGGTCTGGATTTTTCCTCCATCTCAGTGAAGTTTTTTAACCGACGAACCACATGCAAATATGGTGTATTAGAACATTGCCATGATAATAAAAAGATTTTTTTTTAATTGTTATTCAATCAATATGTCCTTCACTCGCTCAGAAGTGTTTCATATATAAAATAAATTTCTTGGAGCTCTG
The DNA here is from genome assembly GCA_030762175.1 of Metallyticus violacea. Lineage (NCBI taxonomy): Eukaryota > Metazoa > Arthropoda > Insecta > Mantodea > Metallyticidae > Metallyticus > Metallyticus violacea. The sequence goes on from CM060841.1 coordinate 79,778,537, forward strand.
CCACTATAACAAATTAACAAAGCCTGCTATGTTTTTGTAATATGATAGTATTACAACGCTGAAGTGATATGTTATGTATCTTCTGCTGCTCTCTTGCTTCTCTCTGTCAAAGCAACGAATAAATGTGGTCACTTCGGTGAAAGTATAAGAACTTTCTGTTTGTTTGCTTGTTTGTATGCTAATGCATCTTAAGATCGAATGTTGTGCTAATAACGGGGCACCAGATTGTTTATTCTTCCTGTGTTAAAAACAACTTATACAGTGAGCTGGCTCTTATAGAAGTCTGAATATTCAGCACGACTTGGCCGTGTGGAAGAGGTCTAAGACTGTGTGTGCCTCGAGCTTGTGAATGTTTTAAAATTGTTATCATCTAAATACTGTGCATTTGTTAAAACTTGTTTATTTATTATAATTTGGATCTATGTACGTATATATGTATGTATGTATGTATGTATGTATATATATATATATATATCACCGTTTTGATTTGTGCAACTACTTGGAATAATTTAAACGTATGTATTAAAGTGAACTTTTGCAAAACATTGAGGGAAAGAGGAAAGAAAAGCTATGTCAATAACTTTGGAGACTGTTCTCTACAGAACGTAATTTATTTTAATATAAAGTTAAATTTTTAAATTTTTATTGGAGAAAATTTAGTGAAGGACGGCTAGTTCTTTCAGTGGCTTGCGATAGAATGCAGAAGGATAATAATATAGGGTGAATTTAAACTCCTTCCTTGGTTTCGGGGGTCAGTGGAACAGAAACTATGACAGAGCGGAAGCGCTTATATCAATGGAAAGAGTATCTCTCTTTCCATTGAACAGTTGCATTCGTAATAGGCGCCTTAGCGTAATTGTAGATTTAGCCGCTGGAGGGCAGTCATAGCGAAAACGTGGCGTTCACTGGTGCACATAAAGCTTTCTGCGAGTTACAATTCGCCAAATGCAACTCTGTTGTGACGGTACAATGACGATTTCGTACGAAACATAAACAAGAACCACCTACAGCTAAAACAATTCGTGTGCATAGTACAAAAAGTTTGAAGCGAGTGGCTGTTTGTGTGATGGACAACGGAAAGGACGGCCAAGAGTGTCAGTTGAGACCGTTGAGCGTATGCGAGAAGCAATTATCAGGAGGCTTAAAAAATCGATACGTCGCGCGAACCAGGAATTGCACATTCCGCAACCAACTGTCTGGCGTATTTTACGTCGACTGAAAGAGAAACCATATCGGATACAACTGTTGCAGGCGCTGAGTTCCGAGGATCACAATCGTCCTCTTCAATTCTGTGTTGATTTTTGCGAGCTGTTAGAAGAAAATGCTTTTGCTGAGAAACTGATTTTTAGTGACGCGGCCACCTTTCGTATGTCCTGCAAAGTGAACCTTCACAATATACGCATTTGGGGCATGGAAAAATCGGATGTTGTGGTAGAATACGTCCGTGATTCCCCTAAAGTCAATGTGTTTTGTGCTCTTTCTGAGTCAAACGTGTATGGCCCATGTTTCTTTGCGGAGAAAACTGTTACCAGTACACTGTACCGAACATGCTTCAACAGTGGCTTATGCCACAATTACATTCCGCTGGCCAGGACTTTAATTGATCTACAAGATGGGGCTCCACTTCATTTTAATCATGACGTCTGTACGTACCTCGAAGCTGAAATTCCCCGTCGTTGGATTGCTCGTGCTGTTAGAGACGACTCTCCTCTTTTTCTGTGCCCTTCTCGGCCACTTGACCTAACAGTATGTGATTTTTTCTTATGTGTGTTCGTGCCGCATTTGTTACATATTTGGCATAGTTGCGAGAGAGGATCGCGCATGCAGTCGCTGATATCGACCGTCGAACAGTTGTCCTAGTAATAGTGGTAGTCCTACTTGCCTCGTAAACCCAAGCCCAGCCAGGGTCGATGGACTTTTTCGAGCGTGACAATCCTAAGTATTAAGTCCTAAGTATTAAGTACTAAGTCCCGTGTTATAGATTTACGACACGATAAACCTCAAGCCTGAAAGAAGAGACCTCTGAGCAAAATTTGTCGGCCATTTCAAGCCCTGAATTGAATGGGACGCTGATGACCTGAGATATTAAAGAGCATTCATAAATAAAAAAATAAATAAACTAGCAGAGAAGCAAGGATAACTCATTATACAAAGTGTATAAAAATACATAAAGGGATACCGCAACTAGATTATGACAACCTACATACTATGGTAAGAACGATCATATTTTTAAAATCAATTGTAAGCAACAGAGAACGGATGTATGGAAATTATACTTGGTAAGTCATTTTTCTAATAAATGGATACGGTAACAATTGATAAGCTGTAAAACCGGAAGTAAAACTGCGATTCGCCTTCTATTGATCATGCGCACTGTAGTTGTACATTACAACAATTGAAACACATATTTCCAAGCAAATAAATACATTATTTAAAGTATTGCTAGTCTTTTGGTAAGTGCGTGAGCCTGAACTGTTTAATTGACCATATTAGTTAGAAAAGGAAATGACGCGATAAGAGGAAAGTGTAATGCGTTCAGCAGTCAATCAGAGGCCTTGATTTCAAGTGACTTTGTTTACTTCCGCTTCAGCCTCTCATTGGAAGCACCTTAGCCTTGTTATTTCTCTGTCACAAATTTCTTCTTGAGTACCACGACTTTCGAAATGAAGAAATCAAACCATAATATTACAGGAAGTGTTGCTTAGTAGTGAAAGATGAAACAGAATGCCTGAAAGTGAGCTTTTACTAGCGAAAGGGTGACGAAACATAAACATTTTCATGCATTTCCGTCTAGCCACAAACACCTCTGGAGAAGTCGATTTCTCTCAGTTTTCATGCGTTTATAAACTTAAAAGACCGAAAAATATTATTTTAGAATCATGTACATGACACTGTTCCAACCTCTTTGATTTGCTTGGGATATTTGAGAAGAGCTTAAGAAGAGCTCTCCTTTTGTGGAGACCGATTAAGGGCAAGGTTCCTGTCGTAATGTTTCCTTGCGTTAAAAACGATGGCAGTAACTACATATGAATATGCTGTAATAATGACACTATATTTACTCTAAAAACTTCTTCACGTATTCTGTAATGGGTTCATCTTTTTGTCTGTGTTATTGACGCTTTCACTTAGCTCTTCCTTTCACATCAACTGCAATCACTAACAGTTTCACATTGGTTCACAAAATAGAATACTGTAGATCTATAGTTATAAACCTTGTCCACTCACTGGATGTATACTTCGGTTACTACAGGGCTTCCAGAATATGTCCTTACCGCTCGCAAGGCATTTTGAATCTCGGCAGCTGGACATGCCACAGCTAGTCGCACCTGTACTCTTGACTTCGCTTCTTAAAACTATGTATAGAATGTTATCTTAAAGTCAGTTCTTGAAATATAGTCCTCCCTCAACTAAACAGCGTTGTACCGGGTAAACACATTCCGATTGACATGATTTAGTTCGACTACTGTAATTTTTATGATTTCATTTCATATGTTTTCCTTGAGATATTCCAATGAGTGAATATTTGTTTGTAAGCTTTGTTCTCCAAGCTACTCCACAAATAAAAACCACAGACTGTTATATCTTTGAAACGAGAGGGTTCATACACTAGCACTAATCGATCTATCTTCAAACGCTTCCCTAATTTTACCCATGGATTCCCTTGCTGTATGAGCAGTGGCGGATTCTTGTTGAAACCACACGGGGAACTTCTAAATAAATTACTCACGAACCCGAAGATTCGTATTTATAATAAATTTTGCAGACAAAAATACTTTTATCTAAAGAAAGTTGTCTTGCTAACGAATGTTGGACTGGTGACTGCTGAACGTTCAAGGACAAGCGGGCAGATGACCGTGCCGAGATGCAAAAGTCCCTGCGAGCGGTGAGGACATGTTCCGGAGGCATGGTACTTTCACTCGGGAAGATGGTTACACAGTTAACTCTAGAGAACATTACTTTTAAAATAAATCAGCAATAATATGAGTGCACAATTGATTCAGGACTTTCCTGATCAACTGCCTACTTCCAGAGCTACGATTCACGATACTGTGCAAAAGATTTAATCAACTGGTCAAAAAAAAAAAAAATGAGTAAACGAAATTGTTGCAAATCTCGAAAGTTCATCAATAAAACCACTTCGAAATTAGTACAAATGAGAGTTTCCGATCGTAAAGGAAAACATCTTCCACGGAATCAGAAATATTACATTGGCCGAAGTGTCAATGAGATCACTTTTTCCTGATACAATGCATGTTTAGCACAGGGAAAACAAACAATTACAGTATCTTCTATAAAGTAAAGATTTAGGATGCGGAGTTGAAGTACGGGCGCCGCCGGCCATGACACGCTTAGTAGCCCAGGTGTATAACATCACATTAGCGTACAAGATTTATAACTAAACCCTGGTATTTGTAAGCTAGGGTTTTGGGGTTCCTGAGCTCTTATCGATGTACAATTTCTTGAAAAAAGTCCAGAGCATGCATGGCATTGCGAGCTAAGGGATCTAATGTATCTATATCAATGTGCAATGATATGAGCCTAAGTGCCATGCTATCCGAAATGGTTATCCAGAGCACCCTCTTGCCTTTGTCCGTATTACCTAATACCTAAGCGGCACCGTCAATATTCAGAGCAATCGCCCAATGTTAAAGGCGAGGAGAGTCTTGCTATTCAGAAAAATACCTTGTGGAATCAGAGATAAGGGCAGAGCCTGTTCCGGTCTCACTTTTTTCCATCGTTTTCCAGGTCTTTCCATTGCAAAGAGTACATAACTTATTTACAGAAATTTGTCTTATTAATTCCACTATGATTCAATTCTTTAAGAATGTAATCTAAGTACTTATTGAATAAAATTGGGGGCAGGCTACATCCTTGTTTGATTCCCTGGTTAATTTTAAGTTTGTATACATCTTTTGTATTACTCTGATTAAATGTTTGAGGTTATTTGTGCCCATCTTATTTCATTTCACTTTGACACACGCTTTCTCGGAGTCCATGAAAGCAAAATGGGATTCTAGGTTGAACTTAGAAGGTTTTTTTTTTATTCCTACTTGCTTTAATTAGAGTGACCCATGAAAAGTGGGACCCACGCTGTAAACGAAAATAGTCCTTGTACCCATTGCATAACTTAGCGTCAACTTAATAGAGCTTGAGAACATTCGTGATTGAATGCCCGCGACCACAGCAAGTGTAAAAATGAATGGAGCTTTCTTCTCCTTCTTCTGATTTTGCATCTGATCTTATTGTATCCGCTTTTTCATTAAATCTTACATACTCTCTTTACAGGAATACCAATTCCAGAAAACTTGACTACAAAGCTTTCCAGCGCTTTTGGAACTGGTACCCGCATACGCCCAATGTTACAACTCTTTGTTGAAGAGAACACATTGCTGTGGACACCTCCCCATGACCATCCGTCTTTCCGTGTTGAAATAGGGAAAATCTATGGATTGCAATAACACAATCCCCTTTTTCTCTCGCTCCTGCCAGTATTCCTTCATTATCTGGCTCGCTGTACCTATTCCGGTGTTTTGTAGGCTGCCCATTTAAGAACATTATCTAGTCTTTCGAAATACCCTTTATTCTTCCATATTATATTATAATGTTTAATATGTCATTCATTATTCGAGGATTTCATAAGCGAGTGCCGCTTAAAGCTACCACATCTTCTTTCTTAAACATTTATACAATTTTGATTATTGTCAATATTTTGATATTCTTTTTGTTTTGCAACATATGTTCAAGAGATAAATAGCAGTTTCAGGAGCATTCCTCTCTCTTTTAACCCCTCCATTGAGAGGCCAACAGTTCATCTTGCTTTCCTGTTTTTAAAAATAAATGAAACGAAAAGAAATGAAAATTACCGAAAATACGGTCCAGTGCAAATGTCATAGAGTAAAGTACGGAAATTGAAGTGTATTTGTGACAACCTAAACTATAGTTATTTAAAATTTCGAAAATACAAAATTAGCAGCTAACTTGTTGTGCTTTTAAAACAATATTACTAATATTTATACTTCGGTTGAATTTAACATTTAAAAACAGTTTAATTACAAAATTAGCGCATTTATAATTAAATTCATATGTACAAATATGGTATGACTTTAGAGAGTCAAATTCCTCAGCACGAGACAAATTCCTCTCTCTTATCTCCTATCAATTGATTAAAAAGGATCCAAAGGGGGTTTCTCCAATGTTTAACGAGGACACTTGCTGGTATTTATAGCTGTTAGAATCAGCCACATAAGGTGCTCCTGCAACAAGGCCTCCCTCACACCATTACGTGACACTGTGTAGATCAATAAGCTCTCAAGCATCAGTAGTGAGGTTTGCAAACAGCGCAGAACTATAAAACCTTTATACCTAGTATAAACTTCCTTTTTATTATATTTAAAATACTTCTCACTGATAGATAAATTATTTTTTGTGATATTAAAGGCTATTCAATTGATTATGATTTTCCATACGCATTATTTCTCGCACTAAAATTTAACTTTACAATATTTTGTTTGCTTAAGGGGCAATGTGCACGAGGTACTTAGTTTCATTGTTGATATTTCCGGTTACCACCTGTGAGTGCTGTGCAAGTTGAAATATGTTCAGTTCGGTCTACAGCAAACTGGAGGTGACACGTGACGAACAATGTGCTGGTCTGAAATTCTGATTTCGTCTCAAAAACTCTTCAGCTGAAGTTTATGCAATGTTACAGGAGGCCTATGGAGAGTTTGTTCTACAGCATAGCTCCAAGAAGGTTTAAAATGTTTAAAGACGGGAGGCAATCAATTTCAAAGGAGGTGGATCCGACTCTCTAATTTGTGCTGTAATGGAAGAAAACATTAATACTGCTGCTGTCATTGTGAGAGAGGATTGTCGAATAATATTAAAACATTTTTAATTTCATTCACATAGTTGAGAATTTCATTGGATTCCATTTACACGTTGGTAATTGAAAACTTGCACATGAGAAGTGTTTGTGCCGGTGGGTTCCAAGACTGCTGATTCCCGAACGAAAGGACGTTCACGTACAGATTTGCAGTTAAAGATGATGTTGCAGGAAGATAGCACCGTTTCTTTCAAAGAATATTTGGCCTAAGAGGAAACAGCAAAGCTCTGTATGGAAATCTCCATCATTACACAAACACAAAAAGAGTGGTTGCTTCTGCTGGGAAAGTTACGGTCATCTCATTTTTCGATCAAGGAATGGTTTACCAGCATGTCTTACACGCGCGCGCGCGCAACTATAACTGGGCAATACTACAGATATATCCTGAAAATTCTGCAGCGCCATATTTCGCGCAAAAGGCCACATTTCCGTGCAACAAGCTGTATGCTGCACCACCATAATGCATGTCCGCACATCGCAAATGTTGTTCCTGAATATCTCACAAAAATCATTGTGAAGTGTATCATTCACCCTCCCTGTAGTCCGTGGGCTTCCCCCCCCCCTTTTCCCCAAATAGAAGAAAACCTTGGTAGGAATCGTTTCCATTATCACAAGAAGTGACGAAGGCTGCGGAAGTTATTGTGAACGATTTGTTCCAGAAAAGTTTCCAGCATGTCTTTGAAGTCTGGCAGAAACGCTGGTACATTGCATCCAATGAGAATTATTTTCAGAAAGAGGATTAGGGAAGAATAAAGATATGTGTAAAACATTTATGATCATTCTTAATTGAACAGTGCTGATATATACCATATTTACTGTGACGGTAAGCAATTCTCCCCGCATTTTAAAAGTTGTAGCATGTTCATAATTGTTATCAGAACATATGTTATTTTGTATGTATGCGGGATAAAGGAAGACGATACACTGTAAGGGCATTGAACAATTTGACTGTTCCAAAGCGCCGTTCTACTGCGATATCTATCAGCGTAAAGGAATTCTAATGGAACAAGTAAATGACTGGAGCACTCAATGTGAGCAAAGACTACATGTAATGATGCCTTTATTAAGAAGAGAATCTTGAGCGTGGAAACGCCCCTTAGTGCGCCAGCTGGCATGACTGGAATAAATGAACGTGACAGGGGGAAACCCAGAGAGCCTTGCCAGACTATCCTAATGGATACAGCATATGGGTAAGCTATTTCTTAGTAACATGAAGCGCAGAAGTGTTTTGGATTCACAGAACGGCATTTAAACCGAATATGACACTCATACCCACTGCAGTAGTTTTATGGAACAAGGACATTGCAGTGGTCAAACACAAGCTCCGTTACAACGAACTGCTCTCAATAGAAAGAAAACATACTGGCCTTATTATTGATTGTAGATGTGAACAGTTTGCATTTAGAAATCGTAGAAATTTTAACAACTTATGAAATAACTGTTTTTAACAAATATCAACATCGTATAAATTCAAGGTTTTCGAAAGTGTTAAATATAGTAACAAATTTAATATCTTTTACAGATTTATGTATTTAACTTTGCATTTCTAAATGACCCACACCAAAGAGCTAAAAAGCCCCATTGCGACACATCGAAATCTGTCTGGAAGATATTAATTCCTATGTACTTTACAAGAACTGCACATGCGTGAACAGTTATTCGACGGTATGGCTTCAGGTTGAGGGTGTCACATTTATTAAGAACACAAAGTTATCGAAATGCTTAAATGTCAACTCTAACTAAATCCCATATTTGTCTCGCTTTTGAAAGAGGCACTGCGAATAGTGTGGGTGTCCCAAGGGAAACACTCTTTCATTTTGAAATAATTATTACCTAAAAGTGAAAATTTTACTTCATCATAAAAATGTATACATTACAGATTATTTTTAAAATTTACCCTTATCTTCCCTCTAAATTTCCTTTCACTTGTTGAACGTGTCCTAGGCCAAATTTCTGGGTCCCTACTCAGTGCGTTTCCCAACTTAGAAGATTTTGAAGTAATCCAGTGATATGGGCATTAGCAAGGGAGTGTTTCAACTAAAATAACTAATCGTCGACAAGTTCCTCCGCACTCGGGTGTGTGTACCGCACTGGAGAAAGTTGGTATTCCTACATTTCTGACATTCCTTTCTTCCTTCAAAATCTGTTTTAGCAGGTAATCTGCCCACCTTTGCTAAGATTTGGACGTGGGAGTGTATGCTTACCTTAATGGTTAAGTGATCACGATAATTATACTCTCGGCGTATGGTCAGTGCGACCACCCGAATTCTCTTCTAGTGAATTTTCGGCTACACAATGGCTGCGGAGCGACTTCTCAATGACCTTTTATTTCATCACTACCACAAAAACGAGTTCAATTCATATTAGAAACAAAATGCCCATATTTCCTCTAAAACTTAATTTTCTGTTAATTTTAATAATATAGCTGTTACATTATCAACATCATATTTAGTTATCATGATAACATACAGTGATAGAGGTGTATATACATATTTAGCTGTCATACTCTTGAAATGAATGTGGAGTAAGCGGTATGCGGTGCGAGCTTAATTGGATCACTATTTATATATAATGTTAGGACATATCTTGCATATGTAGTAGTGATACTGGTGGTCTAGTGGTACCCATAACCCAGGCTCAAGATAGTGGGTTCAATCCCGCCAGGATCGATGAATTTTTCGGGCGTAAAAATCATAGGTACCGTGATATAGTACACTACATCCAGTGAGGAGCTTGTCGATGCCGCTTGATCTTTATATTATATGTATGCTGAGTGAAGATTTCTTTATTGACTGTCAAGTTACATAAAATCAACATGACTATTTCTTAAGACAATCCAAATAGCTGGATAGTTTTCGGACATACCTCTTACCATGTGGTAGAATGTCTTACGAATCGTCAAATGCATTCGATCATTCTCTGTAGCTTAGTTTATTTTACAGCAGACCGTTAGACTTCAGTATAATTCCAGAATATTGCCCATATCTTTCAGACATTCTTCCTATACTAGGAAAGAAACCGCATCAACACAATTGGGTTTAGAGTTTGATATATTTGAGGTTGTCATTGATGGTTAAGTTATTTAAGGAATATGCCTTGGGGTTTTATTTTGGAAGCAGAAAGAGTTAAAAGGATATCAAGTAGTTTAAAGTAATTGTTGCAGCGAGGTTAAACAGGTTAGGAAGGAGTGTGATATTGTAGTCGACTTTGAAAGTGATGGTGACTCAGAAGTAAATTCTCCTCGAAGGTCAATCCAGCGACATCCGCAATGTCACTGTGATATTTGTACTCCACAGTCTTTCTTTTATAAAAAGTAAAGAAGCAGGAGGCTGTCATAGTGTTATTTTGTTAAAAGAAAGTGTCTAAGGAATTAAATTTGATATTTTATAATATTTACATAATATTTAGTAATTGTGCGGTTATAAATACATGCATTCATTTCATTTCCCGTGACAAACTTGTTTAAAAGCACAGATTAATTTTAGGAAGTAGATTTTTAAAGACATTACATTGGCAAATGGTTAAAACTCATTTGAAAACTCGGCCTTGTTACTCGGTAAAACAAGGCGTGACTTAAACATATAATGTAACAGGATTTGTGCCCTCAAATCAAAATTATTACAAAACAAACTTAGAGAATTTCATATTATACAGCAAATAAATGGGCACATTTATACAGATCATATAGTTTCCAAATTTGGGGCATGAACGGAAAAAGAAGAAGAAAAAGGAAACCTAAGTAAGTTAATAATTACAATTAACACTCACAATGACTGAATACATGACAAAAAGAAGGAGATAATTTAATAAAAATAATATTAATAACGAACCTGTTTAAACAGAAACAAAACATCCATTTTCCTGATTTTCATGGCTGTAAACTTATCGATAACCTTTTGATTAAAGCCTGAAATCTGCACGATGAAGTCTGTCTCTACAGAAAACATTCTATAGTTCCTAAGCTATGATATCATACCTATTTTGATTGAAATTAATACTTGGGGTTGGTCTACCCGGTTATAGTGAATTCCGAAGGTATGTAGTAGCTATTGCGATTGTACCCATGAAACTATTTTTGACAAATTTCTTCTAATCTCAATCGATCCTACCTATTAGGCACCAAAAATGACAATGAATATATATAAATTAACAGTAATTATAATAGTAGAAAATGATAAAACACTAAGTGACATCTAGTCACTTGTCTTCTTGCCATAGAAGGACTCCACGAGTCCGAAATATAGCGATCTCAAGTGTGACTTTTTCTTTGTGTTTTATCTTTTTCTGCTATCATAATTATGTTAATTTGTTACATTGTTGATAGTGTTGCTTTATTTTTATTTTTCTTATATATATATATATATATATATATATATATATATATATATATATATATCTTAACGCTCTAGCGAGCGGTCACTGTTTTAGTTTTTTCTCAACGAAATTCGGCATGTAACCATCAGTTAACAAACGCTTCATCCTTAACCAGCAAAATTGGACTATTGGAGGTGGGTTAACCTTAAGAGATTCTTTTAATAATAGAAAAATCGCTCTAACGGCCGCCATTTTTTACTTTTCCCAACGAAACTCGGCATATTTCATTAAAATAAATTAATAAACATAGTTTCTGAAAATCATGGCAACCGAACCCTTAGGAATGGAGGTATACCTGAAAACTGAACGGGGGTTAAACCGAAATTTAAAAATCTCTCTAGCGGCCGCAATTTTAAAAAAAAGAAAAGAAGCTCTGTATATATTTGAAGCAAAATAAAAAAAAACTAGTTTCTGAAAATCAGTGAAATCAGATTGTTAGAAGTGGGGCCTTAAACCCAGCATAAAATCGCTCTAGCAGCACCAATATTTGCTTTACTGCAGCGAAACTTGGTATATGCCTTTTAAATAAAATAAGAAAAAGATTTTCTGGAAATCATGGTAATCGGGTCTTTATAAGTGGGGGTTTACCTGAAATCCAACATTTAAAAACTGCTCCACCAGCAACAATATTTGCTTTTTCACAACAAAACCATTTAAATATAAAAAGAAAAGTAGTTTCTGAAAATGAAGAAAATCTGGCCATTAGGAGTGCGAGTAAAGCTGAAAACCGGAATTTAAGCGTGAGGGTTAAAACGAAATTTAATTAATTGATTCATTAATTAATTAACTGTATCACTTCAGTCTTTCACATGGAAGAATTTGATGTAACAAGTTTACCAGCCTCTACACAAACGCTACAAACATTATATTGAATATATTAATTACTTTGAGTTTATACATTAAATGTATTACCTAATAAGATACAGCAATGACTGAGAGATAGCACGGTTACGTTACTATGATGGTGTTTATCTACACTTTTGTTCTGTACTACCAGGCTTCCAGAATGTCTTCATCGCTAGCATGTCTCGGCCAAGATCGGCTTCATCTCCACTTACGGCCACCTGATTGCCTGTCCTTGAACTACTTTACATTCGTTCACCAAGATAGCATCACATATGATTTTAGAGAAGCGTATTTTTGTGTGTAAATATTATTATAAATACGAATCAGCTTGTCGCGTTCTTGAGAAAATTATTCGGTCGTTCTCTGGGCAATTGCCTCCTTCCAATACTCAATTCCAGATCTTATGAGTAAATTTGATACTACTGGTCCAGTGCAAAACAAGAAACACATGCGAAAATGTAAAGTTTAAAAAAAAAAAGAAAATTAGACGAAATTGGGGCAAATTTTACACGTTCGCCAACAAAGTCACTACGGAAATTAACTCATCAAGTTTGGGTTTCAGTGTCTTCTGCATATACAGCAATAAAAATGTTAAAAATTAAATATTACTAGTGTGTATGTATCCATTATGTACGACAAGGTGATCCCGTAGCATGTGTGCGTTAATGTCAGTGGTTTCTTTCATCAGTGACTGAAGCGTTAACCGACCCACAGCTTTTGTGTCCTTTTCAGATGAACGTGGTTCTACAAAAATGGTCATGTTAATACTGCTCGCTAATGGTGTGATTAGCCAATCTTTATGATAAGAAAATTGGAGTTCGGTGTGCTATTAGTGCAAGACGCATAAAGCGCGGCCGGCTGTGGCATGTCCAGCTGCCAATATTCAAAATCCTGTGCAAGCGGTAAGGACATGCCCTGGAAGTTCATTATATTCTACCAATATAAATTTCAGCTCTCTCGTTTTCTCTTAAATCACTAGTTTATATTCATTGTAATAATAAAACTGTCTTTATAACACAAGGACTGATTAACAATATACAATGATATGAATGCTTACAGGGTCACGCAAAAAATATTCAATTATTGTATAGTAATATTGTTTTAAAACACTTCAGCCATCATTTACCTGTTTTTTTGCAAATCAAAATTATTGTGAGCAATTCAAGAAATTTCGGCCATGTTGATGCGAATGTCTCATCACTTCCGTTACAAAGCTTTTAAGAATTATATTACACTTCCTGGCTAAATTTTACTGGCCAATATTGGCATTGCGCTCCAGAATAATGGAGAAGTGTGCTTTTCATGGATGAAAGCCGATTTATCTCATTGTCCCCAGATGGAGGTTAAGCATCTGAAGGAGATAGAGGGAGAGGTATTCACCAGCTTGTTTCTCTTCAGCATTAGGTTCATTGATAAGGCATTAACACCCAGGTCTTTTGATGATCGAAGACAGGTCACTGAATATCCAAAGGTACATTCATTGAATATTTAATCTTTATTTTTCTCCACTCATCGGTATGAACTTCAAACTGATGAATGACAATGCTCGGGTTACAAACTTTTGTACTGGTTAACCAGCAGTCCAGATGTGTCATGTGGTCGTAGAGTTCGCAATCTTTAACAACTCTGCAAGATCTAACAGAGAATTTGGTTGGAAAATGGAACATCCTTCATGTGGTTGTCGTCTGTAGGCAGTGGTTTGAACAAGAGGTGGTAACACAGGTTCTCAATGCTCTTTTAATGTTATCTGAACCATTGCAGCATGTTAAATGGCTATTACACCAAAATTAACATAATGCATTAGTTCACTTAGAAATTAAATAATAGGCGATTTTATATTTTTATTTGAAATATACATAATTTAATAAATTAAGAAATAAATCATCTCATCAAGAACTACAATAAGCTTAGAAAAGTAAGTAATCCGTTTTTTTCTTGACTTTTTTGTATTTTATTGTCAGAGTAACTAATACACACTTCTATGTACATAGAGGTATAGGTAAAAAGGAATTTGGTGCAGTTTCAAGATGTTATCTACGGGGTTCTTACTACAACGATCATAATGTTCTGCTTTCATAAAATCCTTTCAAAATACCAGAATGTACATGTCTGTGTGTTTAAGCTCTTTAGGATTAGAAATTGCAGCGCTGACGGTGTTTGAGAAGAAGCCTTTGCCTTTAGACGAAAGTTTTGGAATCAGGTTGCCAGCCCGTGATCATGAATCAAGATTCGCCACTGCTAGAGGAGAAAGTGAGGCTCGTGTCGACTACCAGCTACACAGCTGTGTCTCCCTGGTGACAACCAGACGTGGGTCGATTGGGGATATCGATATTCGATTACAGTTTCATTCTTACAAACATTACACATCGATATACTCTTGTCCTCATTCTTCCTTCAAGAAAGTACACAATGTAAGACATTTTATGTATGTGTGCGTGTGTGTGTGTGTGCACTTTCGCTTTCTTTTGTTTATTCTTTTGCGTTTGTTTGTTAGTCTCTCTAGTATTTCTATCTCTGACTTATAGTTGTTCCTACCTCAGAAATCAAGGTCTTGCTTCAAGGTTTTAAAGAACAACAAACCGCTTCAGAGGAGGGAAAGCTCACACCGAGAGATGAGGAAAAATAAGTTGGAACGTGGCAATAGGGGTGGACAAATGCCAAGAAAGTTGTATAGCTTTTTCCTCATTAGTAAGATACACTTCCATATTCGCATACTTTACAGCAAGTGATTACCAGCCTATTCACATGATGTTGAAATATTAGACAATCTGAAGCTGTAAACTTAACAAGTGTTAAAGTAATCAAGGAAACGACAACAACAATAAACATATAAAATGCATAGAAACGCTTATTATATATATTTTTTTTAAATTTGCAATAGCATGTTTATTAGCGATAATTTAAAGATCGTTTAATTGCAATGCAGACGAAAAGAAAAACTAGAAATATCACAAAAATTGACTTTTTAATAAACTTTTGTGTTATTCTTGACAGACGATGAGGCTATAACAAGTATAAATAAAGGTAAAGAATTACAAAAACATTCAACTAGCAAACAAATAAATGCAATTTATGGTCTTTTAGTCATTCCATAACAAAATACGAAGGACATTCAAAAATATTTGTAAATATCACCATAAAATCCAAGCGAAGGACTGAATTAGAAAACTTATCCTTACAATCCTTCAAAGTACTCTCCATCTCTCTCCACACACACACACACACACAGTTGTAGACGTGCAACCACTTGTCAAAATCACTACGGTACTCGGACTGAGAAATTGTCAACAGAGACGAAGTTATTGCTTGAGCAAGATCCTGCACTCATGTAAGAGTTTCCTGAAATGCAAGAGTCCACTCCAGGAAACAACCAGAAGTCACTCTGTGTAAGATCAGGGCTGTAGGGTAGATGCGCAAGAAACTGGACTTGGCTACTTCCAGTTTCTCAAATTTGCAGCTGTTCTGTGAGGAGACGCATTGTTGTGTAAAAACAACAACCTTGAAGTTCCTGTCTTTGGACGCCGCTGCCTCAGCTCTTCAAATAAAGGATCCAAAATATAAATGTCATAGTATTCTCCATTCATTGTCATTCCTTTTGGCATAGTCATCCACTCCATAGTTAAAGAAAACAGTAAAACTTTTGCTTCCGAGAATGAAAATCTTGTCGAAAGAGCAATTGAGTCACTCTGACTTTATTTGGGGAGTTTTAATAATAACATTGCCTTATCACCAGTGCATATATCTGTCAAACGTCTACAACCATTTGGTGAAAACATGTCTAGCAGTTTCCTTGCACATTCCTTTCTCCTCTTCTTCTCTTCATTGGTTAGGAAATGTGGAACCCATTTTGCACAGAATTTTCGTAGCTTTAAATGATCACGCATTTTACTGTCAATACTGCCAACACTGAAACCTATTTCCATTCTTAGCATTTCGACTGTAATATCCATTTTCCTCCACCAAGTTCCTCACTCTTTGAATTGTTCTCTCTTTTCACAGCTTCCTGAGACCGGCCAGAGCGAGGGTTGTCTTTCAAAGTCTCTCGCCCTTCTTCAAATGATAGAATCTGTCTTGCAATGGTTACAAATGAACATATTTGATCACCAGAACAGCTACCAAATCCTCGTGACCTTTTTCGTTCTTTCACCTAGTTAATAGATTGTGAAAATGTAGAATCTAAAGTCTTCTTAGAAATATTCATGGTTTTTCACCAGCTATTGACACAGGACTGAACTCAACAGACTGCACGACAGTGACTATGCAAGTTTAAACTTGCTCTTGTGCATATTTTGACAGCTTAAGGTTAATTGCAATCAGCTGCGTTAGTAACATTTTTGTAGACATTATTGTCCAATAATGGATAGGCTGACTGCAAAACCTTTTGGATTATCCTCGTAAGTAAAACATTTATTGACTATTTCTTTCAAATATCATTGATCAATCCAGTATAAGAAAGAGTTGTCCGTGAGTAGCCTTTTAATTTTCGGGATTTTACTAAATAGAAGACTATAGGCCATTAACTGTGTTTATTTCTTTTCGAAGTATTTTCCCCCACTAGTGATACAAAGTTGCACCCTCCGGAACCAACCATGGAAGCGGCCAGATGGTGCAAATCTCCCCTTCGTAGGTCGTAACAGCTTTTTTCAGACTTCCCCTTAGTTTTTCCTTGATATTTGGAAACAGGAAAAAGCCAGGTAGTCAGATCTAAGCTGTGCCACTTGATGAGAAGAAATTGGCAACCACCGTCTGACACGCTTCGGCATCATTGCAGGGCTCAGTCTCATTTGGGAAAACCTAAATGTCCTAGAGACTCTTTGATTCCGGGTTATATTGGATACAGCGTTCGTCACCTGTGAAGATATCGTGTTCACGAGGGGAGCGGCAACTGCAACGTTTCACTCTTGCTGCCTTTTGTTCATCTGTGAGGTTGGTCACATGAAAATGGTTTTACAAGATTTGTTTTATAATCGTCATTTAGGCTCTAAAGGTCCGCAATAGACGTGACCATCCCTAAGTTGTCATTTCTCATAAGACTTCCTGACTATAAAATGATGTTTAAAGAACAGACAGAGAGAGGTTTTTCAAAAGAGAGTGAAGAGAATATTAACTATGTCACCTTATGGTGAAACCATCTCTGTTATTACCAGATTTATTTATGGCACTAAGTACGAGGGTAAGTCCATAAAGTCTCGGGCCTAACCATTTTCTGGGTAAGATAAAAACAAAAACTATATTTCACTTTTCAATATACTTACCCTTTGTTGCAATACACTTCTCATATTTTTTAATTAACATTTCAACAGTTACAGCTGCAATTATTTATTTAACAGATAAAGTATGACACCAGATAAGGGCTTTGTGAAGACGATAATCCCTATCGGCAAGGCCTGAAACTTATGGACCTACACTCGTATATTTCGTATAAACTCGGAATAAAGTATAAAAGCTGATTTTAAGTTACAAATATAAATGACACAATAAAACTAAGAAATTATATAACATTATAAAATCCGTTTATTTTATGGACCAAACGATATTTTCCACGCCCAGTATGTGATCATAATGGTGAATAAATGTTCTGCTATGTTCTAAAAGTTTAAGAACAATAGTTACCTTGCAATCTATCTTTAACGGTGAGAAAATTCTCTACTGCCTAAGGAAACGGAAACAATAATAATAATAATAATAATAATAATAATAATATGGAAGTTTCTTTTTACCAACTAACTAGTCTTAAAATTAAATATTTCAAAGAAAAGTATTTAATAAGGGAAAGTGTTACTGAATCGTCAAATGAATATGTTATTGTTTTTTGGTTATGTAAAACAGTTTTATATCAATATACTGCTCGTTTCTTATACCGAAATGTAAAACTTTGGAGGATCAATATGCAATTACAATGTATTAAAACAAACTTACGGAAAAATCATATCTAACTCTAGCTCTAACAGACAAATCCACGTTGCATGAAAAACGGAATTGATAATTTTTTTCCCGATAATTTCATTCCGTAATACGGCTGTGATTGATCAAAATTTCGATGGTCGATTTTAAGATGACGTCACATGAGTGAAATAGTCAATGTATGCTCTGAAAAGTCTTCTGAACACAAGGATCTTAAGCGACAAGTATTAATGTTTAAATTGCCACGATATAAATTGTTCATTATTTATTAGTTTCAGAACAATTATAGTTAGTTTAGATGCAGAAGTGCTGGAGTAAATGCGTAGCAGCTCTGAACACTATAATTTGCTGTAATTAATTTGTTTAAACTTAATTGGACACATTAAACTGTAACACAGGAGTAGTTTGTTTCCTTCAAAAGTACTGAAATTATGCTTTATTTAAGTTGTTCTTTCGTTGCAGGCTTGCCACTCCTAAACGAGAAAACTACAGCATATGTTCATCAATAATCCCCTTTCACTAATTTGATATTTAAATGCCAAGTTAATAGTTAAAAAAAAACGAAAAAATCCAGATAAATTGTTTGCATATAAATCATTCTGTACTTTCGTCTTATCCGAAAAAGCGAAAAACAAATCTAGTAAAATAATTAATTTTCCTTGACTTTATTTTTGCTAAGAGTCACTTCTTGAACAAGAGTTGGATATCATTCAATATATTTTGAACTTTTTTATAAGATTTCTCGTATTTTTCTGACTGACGGGAAGCATCTTGAAATAAAATTACTTAGAACATTCTTAAAGGTAGATAACAGAGAGAGAAAGAGAGGGGAGATAATAAATAATGCTAGTAAACTATTCTTGCTCAAAGGTTTTGTTGACCTTGCTCGAGATCGAACCCACGACCTTCAGTTCATTTACAAGTTTTCCATTACCAGATGATATTTAATACTACGTTACAGAACTTAATAATAGAAAATAACGCATTACTTTGTGTTTTTTGTTAAATACAGCTGAATATAGCATTTTGAAAGCAATAAAAGGACTTCATATTTGAAGATATGCTAATGGAAAAACGTTTTCTGAATATATAAAATTTAAAACAAGAGATTACAAGGAAAAACACGTTTTTTAAGTTCCGAGTGAAAATGGTTATTTTTTTTCTTTCAGAACTATTTTAAAGTACTTAAAAATACAACCCTGTAATTCGTAAATTCGTAATTTTTTATTTGGAAGTTGTTAGTTTTAGCGATTCTAAGTTAATTAGATCAACCGCTGAAGCTCTTAATAAAACATCAACTGTCCAGAACAGAAAACAGAACTGTTCTCGGAGTAGAATATGTTCTGAAAGTTTCTCGACCTTCCTACATTTATCCTTTATAAGAGCTGTACACACAGATAGAACTTGTGTTAAGTTGGTTTACTTCGAAGTGGAAAAACATTGACTTGCTGACCAACGAAATGTGACTTTATGTTTACCCGCGGCTTCTGTAATACTATAATAAAAGTTTTCATGTTAAAAATAATGAATTGCTACTATAAAAATACACGTGATAACAAAGGCGCCGAGTATTCTAAACTCCCTCGAAGGTACTCATGATAACAAAATTATTGAATGCATAGAACATACTGTACTTAAATATTAAAAGTAAATTTCACTCGTAGTTGAAGATATTACGTTATGGGCACATTCAGATTTAATTAATGGGTTTTGATATTTTAATTATTTCCATATCTGTGTCTGCAGGTGGATCGTTTCCTGTGACTGTAGTCACAAACATTAAAAATGGCACATGATATTATTGCCACACATTGCGATAGAGTACTGTACATTCTGCAGCTTGTATTATTACAAACGAAATCGCCACATGTAAAATATGCAGTGTCTTCTTTTATATTGTCGCCTGTTGTAATTACAATGCTAAACGGTACAACCAAGATTATAATATGAAAGTATCACTTGATATAATGCGATTTTTAGCTGTATCTAAAAATAATTGGGGCGTTAAATAATAATAAACTTCCCCCCATAACTCTGGAAAAGTAGCAGTTTTAGCATTGCTTATTGCCAAAAAAAAAAAAAAAAAATGGTGTTTCTACGTTCCAGATATAGACCACTTGTGGCGAGCTATTGAGCTCATAGACAACGAACACACAACATGAAACAATCATGGGCAACGATGGACAATGTCCTTTCTTGGGAGGGAAGTAGTTGCTGCCCCGAGCAGCACCAAGTCGCAGATCGGTGTTTGGATATCACAGTTCAAACACGGCAGAGACTGTGCCGAAAACACAAAAGCACTGGGCGTCCAGCAACAGAGCGTGGAATCAACCGGCAACTCGTGTCTGATTTGATAACAGAGAACAGGATAATCACTTTTGATGAACTACAGAACGCAACAGGTCTATCACGGGGAACCCTTCACACCATCATCCACGAGGACTAGAAGATGAGAAAGGTGTGTGCGCAGTGGGTGCATCATTCCCTCACCACTGCGCAGAAACAGAAACGTATGGAGAAACGCCAACGGTTAATGGAGCTGTACGGCAAGGATTCGGCGGGGTTCTTTGAGCATCTGGTCACCATGGACGAGCATCAAGCGGTTGTCCATCTGTAGCGCCGGGATACCCTCAAAGAATGGTTAAATACGCAAACACGGAACTGCATAGACATTGCAAGCAAATAACTCTAATTCAGCATTCCTCGTCTCGCAATAAATTCCTACTGCGAGTCATTTTTGAACACGGCATATATATAGGTAAATTTTTCCCGACGATCAGTTTCTGGGACCCCCTATTGACGAGTTTCTAGGAGGGAACATGTCCTTTTGTCCCGTGTAGTCGGCGGCTATGTGTGATATTAAATTAAAGTACGTGCAATATTAAAAAAAAAAGTTCATGTTCTATCACTTACCCTTAAATCTGCTTATAGATAAGCTCAATTCTGCAGTTCTATTTCTATATAAACATATCAATCACTCTTGAACCGAATTCTTTAAGTTTTGCTGAATTTCTCTATTATCCTAGTAAGATACCTCGTCGTTGCGCTGCAGTTGACAATTATGTAGAAATAAAAGGAAAATACCTATACATGAAAAGTTGCCAACCAACGTATGCGTCCACGGTCCTGCATAAACTAAAATCGATTGAGGGATTTTAAGAATGAGTTTTGAAAAAAATAAGTCATAATTTTAAAATAAAATAATTCCAATTTCAAATTATCACAATACTACTAACAATAGATAACATTATCGTCTGAATTTTGGGCTTCAGGTTCTACAAAAATCGATAAGAGGTCAGGCTAAGTAGCTGGGCCGAGCCCTAGGCTAGCCTACACAGTAATGAACATTACCATCAAAGACCCCCTTCACCTCTCACTGATAGTTATTTGAAAATGCACACTACTCTTGCTCAAGGCAGGCTGAGACTTCGACCGTGATCGTCCGTTAGGTCACAGACAGCGCCTATACACATAAATGTTGGGAAAGTTCAGCCTTACAGCCTTAATGAATGCTTCGCTCCTGCTTGTTGAGGACTTTCGTAATAATTTTGTGTTCCCTACCAGAGAAGTGAGGCTAGTTCCTGTCTAGATGGAATTAGGTTACACAAGCCTTAGCGATAAGAGATAGGCTTTCAAAAAGTCTAAAGATATCTCTTGGCCTGTTTCACATACAGACCATCTGTTATGATAACTTTTGTATTTGCGTTGAAAAGATTACAATTCCTGCCTACTATTTTCATATTTAGCATTCTTCAGTCTTTTGTCTAAGTAACCAGTTCCTTCAACCGATAAATTAGGGCATATTAGCTGGGTAAGTGAAAGATGCATGTTTTTCTAACTTCAATTTCTTAAATCTATGACCTTGCACGACTGCTGAATACAGTGCTGTCAGGCATGACTGGAGTTCAAAGAAACCACAGCTGAAGGAGTTAGAACGTGTTAAGGCTATATCTTACTTTCCCGTTACCCAACGCTATTCATTCCAGCTGGCGAAACATTACGGACTGCATCTAATGCGTTTTGCACAGCATGCAAATCCTTGGTCATGCTTCTGAGCACTTTGTCATTCATTGCCGGTTGTAATTTTATTGATGAAGTGCTAGATGAATGTATTATTTTCTCATTGTCAGTGTTGTTTGTCTTATTGGATTACGCTGTAAAGCATTTAGCTTTTTAATTTGTCCACATTGTGTCAATTCTGCCTTGAAAGCATGTGTTAAGAAGAGAGAGAAAAAATAATAAAAAGAACTCTCTCAGATATTGATTTATTTTCAGTGAATAATTAAAAAGTTGTACATGAACAATACTAAAAAATGTCATAGTTTTGTCGCCCGTTTCACGGCAGCTGGAGGGTCGGCAGTCAGAGCCGTAACTCCTGGCGAAAGAATGTAATATACATGCAGCTGATTCAAGTCCTCGCATAGACACTGCAATTACAATAACAACAAGAACTCACCTTATGGCAGAAGTTGTTGGAAATGTTGTTTGGTATCTTATTATAAAATTGTCATTCACACATATCAGTTCATCTTTTGAAATTGAAGATATTTGTTCTTATACTTTATATTTCCACTTCCCTTATAAACAATATATATATATATTTGTGCATTTTTAGCATTCTCAAAAAAGATTAATCTTTTTACTTTATATGAATTTATTGCGCACCTACACCAATTTCGGTTTCGCATATAAAATTGGTGTTTTTTGTATTACATTATCTGTTAATTTGCATCGAAATATGGCCACGTAAATGAAACTATGCTTCATCATTAAAGAATATTAAGCGTAGATCAGTTACTCTAACATTAACATCCAATTTCAAACATTTATCCCAGTATTGGAATTCCTTGCCTACAATTAGGACAACAGTGACCTTTGTATACCTTCAAGTTTAAAAGTGAACCGTTACATGACATTGCAAATGTTCGCCATTATTCAGAGATGTACCGGCTGTTGTGAGATGCCCACATGGGTGGTCGAAGTCTTCAAAGCATGAACTAGTTAGCGGGAGATCTGAGGTTCGATTCCCGTCAGAACCGTCTTCCATAACCGAGGGTTCCCTCCCTAAGTTAAGAACCCTTTCCTTCCGGATGTGCCGCATTGTGGGCGTAGGGCACAAATGGCCAGCCGTCAGCAAGACTGAAATATCGAAACATCCTCCTCCGCACCAAACCTATCCAATTCTCAGGCAAATGCTGCAAATCATCCCCTAATAAGAATTCCATCGTTTTGTCAATCGTATCAACATGACTTTTATCAGAATATGTTTCGTTTACATTATATTTAATGTAATGTGCCATTTTAACTTCTAAATTTGTTTCTACAGGGCTCAAAGTTATTTTTATTAAATTAACTTAAGTGCCTCCAATGAGTACTTATTACAAAAATAAAAAGGCTACTTCCAAAAATGATTGAAGATTAAGTTGTGAGAAATGTATCACGTTTATAATATAATTCTATAGAATAGCAGTTCCCAAACTGTGGTTCAAGACCCATAGGAGGGTCGCTGGATATGAGGAAAATACTTTTATTTAAGTACTTATCCATTTTCACGTCCCTTCTTATTAAATTTTTTATCTAACTTTTACTTATGATTCTTTTGATCAGTTATACAGCAGCGCAACAAGGGCTATTGTGGTTGAATAGATGTCATATTATTGAAACCGTCGCACAAACTTGCAAAATTGATCATTAAGCAGCGAAGTGAATGGAGTGCTCGCCAATAATTTCATTCTCAAAATGGGGATCGTGCATGCAAAAAGATGGGGATCCGCGAATACAGAATATTAATAAAAAAAACATTTCTAACCAATCATACTTTGCATTGTTATACAATAAGTAGTACAACTGGAGACAATGGGGCTATAAATGCTTTAAATGCACGCATCAGTGGAAGTCTAAACTCGCATGATCTTGTTGTTAGTAGGAAAGCCTGTTGGGTTCAGTCGTGTGTCAATAGCTGGTGAAAAGCCTTGGATATTTCTAGAGAAAGCATTACAATGTACATTTTCACACGCTATAAGCCAAGTGAAAGAAAAAAAAATACACCAAGTCTTGGTAGCATTCACGGTAATCAAGTGGGTTAACTTGAATAGGGCGGGAGACTCGGAAAAGGGCCCTCACTCTGATCTGCCTCGGAAAGCTGTGAACGCGATAATAGCTCACCATATCATTATCTAAATGTTAAATATTGACGTTTATGTCTGTGTTGGCAATTTTGACGCTATAAATCACGAATATTTATAACTGCGAAACAAATATGTGCAAAGTAGATCTGTAACTAATGAACAGAAGATGAGGAGAAAGAAATGGGCAACCAAACGATTCTTAACGGTCAAAAGACATGTTCACTGCTTTTAAGAGACATGTTCGCTGGTTTTATTGCTAACGAATTCTGTTCAAAAATGCCAAAAATTTCAAAATTCTGACCTAAAAATTGGTTGGTAGCACTGATTAGCTTTGACATTGACGAGACGCCTCCCATTTATTCCTCGAAGGTGTCTTATTCCAGTCGAGTTTCACGCTACTTTCTTTGCAACAGTGTCGAGAATGTTCTGCGATGGCAGGCTATCATGAGAAGCGCATCAACTTTAAATTTTACGTGAAACTTCGTAAATTTTTACCGAGTCTCATGAAATTATGAATGAAGCATATGACAATAATTATTTATGCCGTACTCAGTGCTGACTGTCGAGAAATTGTCGAAGAATATAACCTTTTTGAGGAATCGTGTCATGAAATCCTGACAGAAAAGCTTGGTATGTGTCGTATTGTGTGTTCCTCGGCTATTGACACTTGAACAGAAAGACAACCGCGTCGTGATCAGGAAGGGATCTGCAATATTTGAAGAAAATGGAGGCCGGAAATATTCAGGTGCTGGGCATCCACCCTACAGCCCTAACCTTGCGACTTATGCTTGCTCCGTAGATTGAACTGACTATACCGTAAGCGTAGTACCGCAGTACCTTTGATAAGCGGTTGCAGTGCCCAACAGCTATGATTTTTTTTAATAGTGTTTAACGCTCGTTTTAACTACTCAAGCATAACAGGTGGTAGTCACTGATGATATATGAGATGAAATGATAAACTTTGAAAAGGGTTTTTTTTTTTTTTAAAGAAAGGAAGAGTTCCAGGCCTAAGTTTAGGGTACCTCCCCGGCATTTGCCATTTCTGAGGACTGAGGAAAACCTGGAAAAAACTCAGTCAGGGAGGAGTGTCCTGGTGGGAATGGAACCCCAGACCTCCCGCTCACGAGTACGTGCTTTAATGATCTCTGCCACCCGTTGCGGTGACACCTATGATGGAGGGATATGAAGAGTATTTTAAAATATTATAAGATTAAGTGATTTAAACACTTTTGGAATGCCCCTCGCAAAATTTCTACGGACGCAATATATTTTGTTTATCATTCCTGAAATGTTTAAAATAATAAGCACCTCTTAAGAAACAAAGTTCTGTCTCGCATAAGAATCTGACAGAAGGTGTTTAACAATAAAGTTTACAAAGTTTCCTGTAAAATTATCGACAGGAAGTTAAATTTTTGAGAATGAAAGAGGCCGACGTGAACTTACCTGAGACCAGCAGCAGCAATAAGGGTGCAATACCCTTCAATATCCGCTGCGCCATCCTTCACTGTGTGTGTGTGTGTGTGTGTGTATGTGTGCAGCGTACTTCACTGGAGCAAGTCTGATCAAACACTGTCTGTGTGTAGCGGTGTCTGAGAAAAAGAGTTTCACCTGGGCAGGGAGAGGTGGGAGAAACCAAGGCTACTCAACTGCGTACCGGGTGGGAGAGAGCGATTAAGACCGGGTGTCTTCTCTCGTGAAAAATGCGATGTTCACGTTGCCAAAGTTTGCTCGTGGTTGTAAAAAGAAATGAATTAATCAAGGCACATCTTCGGGAACAAACGGAGAGAGTGTGAGATTCTCTTTCACCGTGTCGTTTGGGGAAAAATGGGTTACTGAACGTTTTTCCATGTAGTTTCTTGAGAAATTACTTGTCCAAGCTGCTTTAAAAGAGGAGAAACAAGTGGAAATATTTGAATAGCTCTCTCGGAGAAGACAGCTTTTTCCTTGAGATTCTTGAGGTGTTGCGGTGCACTGTTCTCACGTCAGAAGTGTCGCACTATGCAGCAGATTCCTGAGTATGTTCCTGAGCATGCTGTAAAAACTTAAGGGGAACAATGTCGTCGCAAAAAATATAATTAACATTTTCTACTTCCACAGCACGCAAGGAATAAACACTTTGTATCAATGGTCGATGATCTTGCTTCAGTCTTCAGGACAATGGACTGAATCATATTCGCCCTGAAGCTAATGCAGTAGTTGTTGGACTGTCAAAAAAACAGAAGAAAGTTTTAACTTCTCCCCTTAGGAGATGCATTTTTCACATCAATGGATTAATATTTCAATCAGTCCAAAGAAAATATTGGGAAGGTTTGTCTGCAAAATGCTGAAAAACAACGTCGTTTAATTCAGTGTATGCATCTCTGCATCGAAGATCAGTATTCAGTTTTTAAAACAGGTAATAGTCGCAGGGGGCAATGTCTAGGCTGTACGGTGGATGTTCAAGCTCCTGGAAGACACATATATTCTCAGTAGCTGTGTGGACTGGTGCGTTGTCGTGCTGAAGACAAACTTAGTATTTATCAGTCACCATCGTGTTCCTTTCTTTGTAGTTTATCATCACAATTACTCTCCATGCCGAAAAAAAAAAACTATCGCCATAATCTTCTTTGTCAATATGTGAACTTTATAGGGAGTGCTTCCTCCTTCTTCCGCCAAACAATTATATCTATTTTCGAAAGGGAATCATAGTACAGGATCATAGCTTCTCCCCTGTGACTATGGATTCCAATACTGCCCTCTAGTTACCAAAGAAAAAATTCAAAAACTTCTGAAAACATTCCAAGCGCAATTGCATTTGAACTGCTGAAAGAATTGGGGATTTAGTATTGACCTTATGCAAATGTTGATGAAGGATGTGAACGACGGTTGTTTTAGAAAGCCTCAACATTGCAGCTATTTCTTTTGTCTTCAGATACCTGTCACTCAGAACTTCCTTCACGACAAGGGAAATGTTTTCATCATCATCCTCAACCAACAAATCCACCAGTCTATCCTGACGTGGGTCACTTACAAGGCTCTCTCTACCCAAATGAAATACTTTTCACCACTCCTTCACAGTGGAATATGAAGAGGAAACTTCCCCGTACACACCGTCATGAAGTTGTTTAATATCAATCAGTAGATGCTTACCCTTATTTGTTAAATTGTATTAAATTTGAACATCATGGTGTATTATACATTGTTTCATTTTCAAGCAAATGCAAGACTTTAATGTATCTGACAGCATGAACATGCCAGTAATTAATCATGACCTTCTATGTCAGGCCGGAAACTTATGGATCGCAGCTCGTAGTTTTTGACTTCTGTCTTAATGAAATGAGAAACTGCGATATCTTTAAATATTGCATTTTATTTGTGTTTTATTTGATCTGTGAAGGTTGCACCGTTTTGTACAAAGTAGGCTTGAGTGAGTTCATTGTTGTTCAGCCGCTCAACACACTGTGATAAAAAATATTTTCACCGGTCTGTATTCGCAGTGTTTTATAAAAATGAATCTAGAACAGGGCTTGACGAAACTGCACACCAAACTCCAATCTTATACGGGTACGAGGGTCACTAGATAAGTATTGAGACAACAAATAATTAATACTCAGAGAAACGTTTGTTTATTCCAGTTTCTCAAAGTATTCCTCTGGCACTATATCTCATGGTGTCAGTTCGGGACTATAGGATGAATGATCCATTAGTTTTGCCTCAATTACTTGCAGAAACTCCATTGCTACATCAGCGGTATGAGCTGATGCATGTCAAGGTGCAGCAAAATGCCTCTTAGTCCTGTCCTTGAACGCCCTTCTTGAATTTTCTGAAACACTTTGGAAGAGAAACTTCTGTATACCATTTTGGAGTAACCGTTCTCTGATTTTTCAGCACAATGTTTGCCATGTGACCACTTTTGGAGAAGAAAGAGGTAACCATTTTCTCTCCCTACACTCCTTGGCCACTTCACTTTGATCGGTGGTTGATCATCAGGGAAAACTCAAATGGAGGGTTGGCGTTTTGTTTCTGGATCAAACAGATATATCCATGTTTCGTCACCCGTTACAACACTGAAATACAACCACACTTTCCACAATTAATTCTTTGCAGCATTTTTGGCATCATTCCATCCTGTGTAGTTTCTCTACTTCAGACAAATTATGGGGCATCCATCTTGAAGAATTTTTTCACACTAAGGTGTTCATGAAGGATGATTGAAACACTCGACAAACTAATTGCTAATGCAAGCTCAATGTTCATGTAGAATTAGCCTTGGATCTTCCCTGATCATTGTTTCCACATAGATGATGTTCTCAGTCACTACTAATGTGTCTGCCACTCTTCTCTTCATCTTTTAAGAGATTGACACCCTCTCTTTAATTCTCCAAACCAGAGGAACATGTTAGCATGTGAAGGAGAAATTTCCCTAAAGCCGACTCAAACGCTCAAATGACTTTGTTTAATTTAAGTCACATTTGAAATTGTAAAAGATCATCGCACGAAAATGTTCTCTCTAAATCTCATTGCTCTTACACTTTCAAACTTAAAACATAAAAATCAGGAAAATGATTTCGGAAATTCACATATCCTGAAAGAGGGAACCATTGCATCGGTGAACCACGTGATGTTTATGTGTCTTCACAAAGAAAATGAAGAACTATGTGCAGTAACGAGCTCATTTCTCTTTACCGGAGTACTACAGTAATCTTGTATGACCTCAGTCTCGTTTCCTTTGTCGTTTTGTGTGTGTGGAATAGCGGAATTTGCTGAGAATTTTGAGGATCTTGCTGCAGATGCCCCCGATGTCTTCTGCCGCATTTACCAAACAAGAAGTGCGATGCCTGCCAGTCATTCAGCAAAAGTCTGTCGTTTAGAAACCTCTCACTAAGACGAATATTGTGTCTGAAACAGCCTGTATGGTATCTTCGTTTGTAAGCAACAGTAAAAAGTAAGGAAAATTAACATTCCGAGGTTGTAGACATCATTCAGACCTCTCTCAGTTCCCGCACGTTTAAGCGAAATTCTGTAATAATAATTTTCTGTTTTAAAAATCACCAAATAGGTATATATTAATCATCTTACAAATGCCCTCAAGTAGCCGGAAGTTCTGACTGTGTTCCGAGAATAAACAAGTGCTCAAGGCTGATTTGTCTTCTGTTGAACTGCATTGCATCATACAGATAGAAAAGCTAACTAACCTGGATGGGATATCTCCATGAGCATCATTAAAATGTGTAACCTAGAGCCTAGCAGTAAGTGCCAACAGACTGGTTAATGATGAATTTCTTGGAAATGCACCACTTTCTCTCTCTTATATGTCAGGTGTCAACGTTTGACTGTATTAATATAGAACAACACGGAATAATCAATTTTCAAAGTAACGTTAGTGTAAACTGAGCGTAGTAAGACAGTGAAAACTACCGTGCCACCTTCCGTCGCCTTTCCCAGTCGCAAACCAGTGTCATTTTACTTGGGCTTTGAAATCATTTTATGAATCTAAATAGAACATGTTATTATTGCAGGGAAATTCTACGGCATTCTTTTCCTTTCCTCAGTAATTTACAAATACTTTCAATTATGTATTTTCATCATAAAATCGGCCAATGAAATGTAACAAAATTTTGAATTTTGACCAATTACAGCCCGATATCGCAGTGAAAATATCGTAAAGTTTTATCACGTGAAGTGTGTTTGTAGCCATGTCTATACTTCCACTTCCTGAGCAGAATCACTGATCACTTTTCTGTGTTTTCAATAAATGTACATTTAACAAACTTAATGTACATTCACTCAACCATTGTTTTTGCGTATTCAGCCAAACAGCCTGAAATCATTTTGTAAATTAAGTAACAATATTGCCTCAGCAACTATACATTTTAATAAACCATAGAGGCAGAATGGTAAAATCTTATATCTGTTTTGCTTTTTTAAGTTGGTATTAGTAAATCGAACGGTGGTGATTGTAATAGGCAACTTTCGTCTATTTCAGTCTCAGGGTTTCTGAATAGATAGATATTCATAAATAAGTATAACATTTTATGCAATTATTTATAATCCTTGCGCAAATTTGAAATATGTATTAATTTTCTTCTTACTCTATTCATGAAATAGTCCTAAACCCGCATTTGGCTCTTCTTTATTGGCATTACCGTAATCGATTTTCGTCTGTTGTTACATGGCTTGAAAAGGTTAAGTATTCAGAATACAAATATACAATTATTACAATATTGTAAGCCAAGTTTAGGGGAATTATATTTGATTTTTTTATTTTATTCGCCAAATAGCCCTAATAAATGTCATTCGATAATTTTGTCAGCTGCGACCGTATTACCTTAGTGCAGCATCTCTCGATAAAATCACTTTATATGTTTAATTACAGTGAATGTTAAAAACGCATTGTATGTCAGAAATGGCCTTAGAATAAACAATGAGGGTAAGTCGTTAAGTAATACATTGATGTGAGTACATACGTTTTGATGAGGTACCTGAGGCTATTGCCACTACCTGGCAGCAAATGGTAAACGGTAATGGCATATGGCAACCGCGACCAACTATATAGACACATTGGTGGAATATGTGCCCACGTGTTAATTTCATTCACGTTTTATCAGATAATTTTCAGTTATCTAATTTGCTACAGTAGTTTATATTTGAAAGTAAATCAACGATAGCATGCTAGTTCTTTAGATTTTTATTGAGTTAAAATTGATTTACTGAAATCATACCAGTAACCCGTGTAATAGAAAGTGTTTAGTACAATATGGGTCGCTCTTGTTGTACTTCCAATTATGGCAGATCATCCCATGCTACCGTATTGGAATTTTCTAAACAGCAGTCATTAAAAGGGAAGTGGATAAAGAGCATACACAGTGCAAATTTTGAAGTTAATGATAAAACTGTAGCGTGCATTAAGCCTTTCTTACTAAACTGTGTGGTTAAGAAGGGCATTTTCTTTGTGAAAATTTCCTTAATCTACTATCCTATGTGACAGTAAGGGTTAATGAAAGGAAAGATCAGAAAGAACGTATGAAGCGGATTTTGGAGCGAGATAAAGATATTTTTAATGAATGGTGTGGGCAAGGTGTTGTTTTTCGACTCCTTTGCAAGTAAGGTTAAGACAAAACAGGTACAGCCGTTTATTAACTATTGTCAAGGAAGAGTATATCCTTTTACTTAAAATAGACGACGATAATTGTGATGTTGTGCCAACTATGTAGATTAGTTTTTTATAAAGAGTGAGCTTACCTGTGGAGAAATTTATAATTCATATTATTTAATATTTTGTTTACACATGAGAAATATTATTTGTAAAACTTTCAGATTCTTTAAAACCATCGAATTATTTCTAATGATAAAAATGTAATATTGGAAACATAATACTGCGTAAATTTCGGTATTTGCTTTAGCATTAATACAGCCACTTCGGCCGCCATTTTTTCCGTATTGGGGCCTGGTAAATATAGTCGGTCTTGTAGTGACATTCACACAGGAAAATCCATATTTACAATAGTGCAGTTGTAAGATAGCGACGCCTCTGAATATAACCCTCGACCAGCACTTTTCTATGGGTAAATGTTATGGAATCAAAGAATATTGATAAAGAAATGCTTCCCATCTCCGCTGTCACGTCAAACTGTTTACAGTAGGGCGCAGAAGTTTTCTGAAGGGCGGACACGTATCGAAGACGAACACCGCGTCGACCGGACAACGAAGATTGCTACAGTGGAGGTTTACAACCATTGAAGACTTAATCCGAACAGACAGAAGGGAACTATAGACTATAGTCGCCTATTAGTCGTTCACACGGCATAGTCTACCTCATAATGCATGACAGTTAGGTTTTCACAAAGCTTGTGCACGGTGAGTGCCGAGCATGTGACCCCCGCAACACAAAATGTTATTACTACCACGAAGAGGGACATGATATGCTAGCCTGCATTGTCACAAGTGATGAGTCTTGGGTTCACCAATACCAGTCCGAAACAAAACGTGCGTCAATGCAGGGAAACATGCTAAAAACAAGCTGAAGCTACATTATCGCCAGGAAAGTGATGCTCAAAGTATTTTGGGATCACGAAGGCATACTGCTTACCGCATTTCAGCCTCAAGGACAAACTGTAAATGCAGAGTTCTACTGTAACAACCTCAGGAAACTTCGGAAGACCTTTCAACGGAAACTGCCAGACTCAGCACCGAACATGACAACGCGCGTCCTCATACTGCCACAAGACAAATGAGACTCTGCAAAATTTCAAGCGGGAAATCCTCTAGCATCCTCCGTACAGCCCCAACTTCTATTTGTTCGGTTCTCTTAAATATTATCAACAGGGCGAACATTTCCCCGGCGATGAAGCTGTAGAGCTGTAGAAAGGAAAGTCACCGTCAGCAGTCCAAAGAATTGTATGCTGCTGGATTTCGGGGATTTTTGAAACGATGGGACAAGTGCCTGAATGTACAGGAAGGTTATATTGGAAAATAAAAGTATTTTTCATACCAGTACGTTATTTGTTTAAATTTTATATCCATTTCTAAATTACTTAATGACTTACCGCCGTACAATATGGCCATATTTACACCAGTTATCTTACATGTAACTAATTTAGGAATACTCGATATTTAAAATGAATTTATTTAAATGATGAAAGTATATTTGAAAACCTGAATGTATCCTAAGGCAGTCCCCGATGATGTTCATTGCCAAGGGTTTTCTCGTGAGGCTTTTCTGTCTACTTAGAAGACAAATGCCCTTTAACTTCCAAGTATTAGAATAAAATGAATGTCATAATATCTAAGGAACATGCTGCATGTTCAACCCATGTTGTGAATTTTTATTTTGCTCATGAATACTCAATGAAGATTGTAGGTGAAGCAGCACCTCAATTTTTCTTCCTGTTCAGTTTGGCCTTTGACGTTTGGGTCACCTACCCGCGCCCCCTGCTTTCTCTACTGGAGATATCCCCATCGTGTGCCTTTGTCCCTTGCAGGGTTACCGGAGAGAGAAACCCCGCGAGTTTCACGTTTTCGACTAAGCATGAAAACCAACTCCAGTGTCTATATTTTCGTCATCATCAGCTCTTCTGTATTAGATATTTATGTCTTTAACAACTACAGTGAGTCCAACAAGTCCCTATATGCGTTAATTTAATAAATTTAATAAGAATGAAATTAGTAATTTGCAACTAGTTGCCCAAGGGATCCGTGTGTGCCCTATCATGTTGGAAACATAATCCTATGCCTTTCCAATTTCTTTGTGACATTTTGTTTTCCCAAAACTGCAGGTGCGAAACATTCCTACTGCTTATCCAAGTTTTGCATTGGTTCCGTAGCGACGCGCAGCAACCTTCATCTTGATAATACCCCACAACGAGTTTCAGATGTCGTCAGACTACTGGAGGCCATGAGAGTGATGCTAGAGATGTTGTGGACCCATGTCCAACCCAGAGTCCCGGGAATTTATCGTTTATCAAATCAGGAATGGTAACAGCGAAATGTGCTGGAGCTCCGTCTTGTAAATAGGATCAATGGAGATATGAAATGATTTATCAAAAATCTTTTCATGAGTGTAACCGCAATAGCTACATCCTTTAGGAATTCGCTATTAAAAAGGGAAGGAGGAAAGCATAGAGATGGTAGGGCTCTTACTGGTGCTGAAGTGGCTTTCATAGCCTCGTGAAACTTACAGCAGTCAAGAACATAAATATAAGCCCATGGACCTGGGTCGCTTAACTTTACCGTTTATCTGGTAAACAACGGTGTGGAGTAGCGGGAAACGTGACCTTCACACAGGCACGTAAAGCGAGAGGAACAAAAGAAGGGCATCCAAACACTTGTTTCAGGTGTTTCCACTTTATTTGCTTAAAACAATGAAAGTGGGCTACACGAAGTGACCTACGAAAATAAAAGCTTCGTGTTCTGTATGCGAAGCATGTTCAGAACATCTCTGTAAGTACATTCCTGAGGAGTCGGTCTCTGCGATGGGAGTGGGGTATTGCTTCACTTATGCTCAGAATGGATGGTGCAACTTTCAAAATCTGCCTAAAATATAAATCGTTTCTAACACTAAGGACATATACTTGCATGCCTTGAACTTCTTTCTCTTAAGAAATCCTAACCCTAATTTTATACCTGGTATGTTTTAAGGCTATCATCATTTGAGCACATCGGTGATTTTCTAAACCATTTGATTTAGATGCTCACGATATCATTGTTTAATATCAGATGTTACGTTTAACAAATTAAAAAAATGGACGAATTTTCTTTACAATGTGTGCGCGTTAAATTTGAAAATGATGCAGCAAAAAGAGGGACATTTTAGGTACCCTATTTTCAAAAACAGTATTTGTATATGTGTTTTAAAAGTAAAATAATATCGAGTAAGTCGTGCAAAAAAAAAAAAAAAATCTGTTTCTTTTTAATATACAAATGTTTTTCCTGCTACCTGAATATGGAAATAATTAAATTGAGATATTTTATTTATTTTTTTATCCAGTTAGCGTCCCAATTTTACAGATAAATTTGGAATTATTACTTTTTATTGTGCATCAAAGAAAACACTGCAAATCTCACGAGACTATTTAAAACATAATAGATTAGAACTTTCTTTGGAGTACCCCTTTAAAGATCTCTAGTTGTTGCAGGTCCCCACGGTTTAAATCAAAGTTTATAATGTTAAATTTGCATTCTATAAACAGGCCTGTTCAATCACAATTTTTACAGGTATAATTTCTCGCGCTAAAACTTACGATACTATATTTTATTAACTTATTGCGTAAAGCACAGGTAGTACCAGATTTATTGTTGTCACTTCCGGTTCCCTCTGTAAGAAGTGAGAAATGGTCAATTACGCCTACAGCAAAATGGAGGTGACGACCTGTTCGTCGTGCTGCTCTGAGCTTCTACTTTCGCCTCAACAAATCTTCAGCTGAGGCCTATAGTCTATAAAACAGATGGAAGATGGTTTAAAATGTTTAAAGAGTGGAGATAATCAGTTTCAAAGGAGAGTGGACTCGGCGCTACAGTTTGCACTGAAGAAAACATTAACACTACCTGTGATTGTGAGAGATGATGGTCGAATAGCATCAATAACACTTTCAGAAATTGTGTAAAGTTCATTATTTTTGATAGGTTCTTCAGAATCGCCTGCGCAGTCTTCATCACTATTTATGATAATGGAAAATGCTTCCCACGGCGATTCTTCAATTTGGGGAAAAGGAAAAAGTCACGTGGGGCTATATTTGGGCTATAGGGAGAATGACAGACACACTTCGTGTTAATTTTTGTGAGATATTCAGTAACATTTGCTATGTGCGTCCTTACATTATTGTGGTGTAGTATGCAACTTGTTTGTTGCCAAAAAATGTGCCTTTTTGCGTGTGGTATGGCCTTGCAGAGTTTTCAGGTCCACTTACAGTTGTGTGCTGGTAAAGCATTCCTTGAGTATCGAGAAATGAGATGACCGTAACTTTCCCAGCAGAAGCAATCACTTTTGTTTTGCTTTTTAGTGTTGATTATGATGGAGATTTTCAGCAAGTTTGAAATGATGTAGCCAAGTTACATCAGCAGTGAGTGATTGCCTTTGAAAGAAACTCCGCATCTTCAGTCGCACGTCCTTTAGTTCGGAGTTTTGGAACCCACCGTGCATAAACACATCTCATGTGCAACTTTCCTGTTACTAACGTACGGGTGACAACCAGTAAAGTTTTCAGAATTTCTGAAAGTATTCTTAATGTTATTCGACGAACCTCTCTCACAAGGACACTGGCAGTGTCAATATGATTCATCTTCCTTTGAAATTGATTACCTCTCTTCTTTAAACAGTTTAAACGATCCTTAAGCAGTGCTATAGGGAGGAACAAACATTGTATAAGCCTGAGATGAGAATTTGTTAGACGAAGCGGAATTTCATAGCAATATATTCTGTCATGTCTCACCTCCATTTTGGTGTTGGCGAAACTGAACATGTCTCAACTTGCACACCTCTCACAGAAGGGAAGTGACAATTTTTTAACTAGCACCACATATACATTATGTATTAAGCTAATATATTATTGTAAAGGTAAATTTTAGCGCGAGAAATAATGTCTGTAAAATTATAATTTAACAGCCCTCGTAGAAAACTTTTTCCCCCGCGTACAGCTACTAGGGCTCGGAGAAGCTATTGAAAATATGAATACGTTATTACCCTTCAAACGCGATATATCTTTTCCAACAATTTGGACACACAGCATTATATTATGGTGACACTTTATAAGTGACATATCAAAGGTTATTTGAAGAAGTATAACGACGTTTATCTCTCTAAACACAAGAGTGGGGCAATAATACTGTATAGAAATTTACACCAACCAATCAAATTTTATTTTACGTGAAGGTTTGAAAAATATCGAAAAAAAATTGGCCAATCCAAGAGCAACCTCTTTGAAGAAGCGGAATATTGTTGCAGCTCAAATTATTACAGCACCCGCTATTACTACATAGAACAATTCCCCATACAAATAACTGATATGGGGCTAGCTTAAACTTTTTATCAGAATGTATCTTAGCCATCTCTTATTAAAACTAGGAAATACGTAGAAAATAATGATGCCAGAGTATAAAATAACCTAACCAACATCAGATCAAAACATTCAATTTATTGCATTATATATTTAGTTGAGCTCTACATTGCCGTATCGGCTATCGTTATGACGACCCATCGGAGTATACGGCAAGATATCCTTCTCCTTATAAGACCAGCTTCCGATTGTTCGTAATCATGCTTTGGGCGCTAATGACCTTAGATGTTGTGCGCCCCTTAAACAATAATCATCATCGTAATCATGCTAAAATCTAACATATTTCTCTATGCGCATGCGCAGAGCTAGTTTTCCCCCTGTTCAAACATGTAACTGAAGCTTGCACAGTACGTGGAACCAGAACTCAACCGCCTGTCTACGTGTGCAACAATATGTAAACCCACCCCATATTTTTGACCTCCGTATTATCATCATAACCCCCCCTCCCCTCATATGCCACAATTCTCGGTGTGGATACACTTAAGTTTTATTTGCAACAGTTTAACATCAGTACTTCAAGTGTTAGTGCATTAAGTGGCGATACTTATTAATTTTAGTACTAACATGGAGCTAATTTGGAGATATAATACCAAATTGATATTAATTCTACTTTAGACTCATTCTAAACAAAATCTCGGAAGAAAACTCTAAAATGGGTTTAATGCTTTTAATAATTTTTGTTTGTGAAAATATGGCTAATTGTCTCAACGGTTTATGTTCATTGATAAAAAGAAACAAAACCAGAGAAGGATTCCGTTATTGGGAAAGTGATAGACCATTATGGGAGAAAGCTTAGAAGATTCTAGTTTTTGTTGTTTAAATAACCCCGACATAAATACAAGGGTACTTCATTTTTTAAACTTAAATTTATTTTCCTATAAAATTTAATTGTGTCAATCTTTCCTAGATTCCTCATTACATTTTAACAGAATTTATGAATCACAACAGCTGTAATGATAATAAATGATAATGAATTCTTAAGCGATTATGGAAAGTTAATTATTTTTAGATCACTTAGTATGTGCTAATTATACTTATTTTGTTATAGATGTTGGTAATTAATGTCCTCCAGGAAAGTAAAGACAGAGGGGCAAAGAATGAGATTAAATTGTCATTGAAATATTTAAATTATTAGGAACAATGCGTATGTTTGTCCCTACAATGTTAATAATCAAGCTGTGACTGATAATTAAATACAGGACGTTGATAGGTATCACGAAATACATAGCGCTTTGAGAAGAGCCTTGCAACATTCCCTTTTTTCCATACCTAAGATAATGTTCCGTTTGTTGAATGTCGAATTCGTCATGTTTTAAGGAAATTGTAAATAAATATTAATATTTTTTCTGTGATTTTATTTTCTAAGAGTGTTTTCAGAATCCTTTCTCCCATACTGTGTCATACGCTTTCTCGATGTCGAGACTGATTAATGTGCAAGGTTGAGAGTTAGTGAAAGTGTCTATAATTTCTGTTTCTAATGTTATCAAACTGTCTAGCAGAGAGGGATATTGGCGAAATCTACGTTCAACAGTTCAATGTAGTCTCTGGTTGACAAATGTTCCTGGCTTCACTCATAATTGTTAAAAATTTATATTACATTGTTTTTCTATTGCAATTAGAGAGCAGTTTCTTCGTTTTGTAGAGGAATCAGATAGAATATCAGAAGAAAAATTTGGTTTACTCAATCAGTTGACGATTGGTGCTGTGCTGCGGAGTTGACGCATGTACATTTCATTCTTTTGAATTCCGAATCTTCCAACACGCTTAGTTATAAGTGATCAACAGCTTGCGTTTACTTGACCATTTAAAATATTTAAGACAACAATTATATATGATTTTCATTTAAAATTTTTGCCAGATTGTGTAACTATTTAAAACACATTTAATTTAAAAAAAACATACTCGATTTATATGTTGAGGGGGAAATTTGAATCAATATTGATTGTATTTTGGTTTTATCTGCTTACTCCCAGTAGTCCCTATCTTGAACTTTCTATTTGTACTCCTACCTTATTATATTTTGTCAGGTAAAAAAACTGTATCACTAACAGAGAATATTGTTGTTGTTGTATTCTATGAAATTATGATCATTGCTTAAGTTTATTGTGATATGCTTATTCATGAACAAGAATATAAAAACTTTCGGGTAGAGGTACCTTCTCATACATTTAGTTTGCAGTATTGCTCCGGTGCCTCTATAAACGTTTTTTAAATCAGCGCACTCATTATTGCGATAATACAACAAAACATTGCGGTTATTCACTGAATATTCCCTGTAGTTTCGAGAGGTTCTTCTCATTGGCGCTACAGCCTGGGGTGGGCCTTGGCCTCCCGCAGCTTCTGTACTTCCGTCTTACGACTTCATTGATAGAGGGCGGTATTGCACAGCATGCTGCATTCCACCTGTCGCCTATCACGCAGCTCCCTAAATGGATTAACGTCATATCTCCATCAAGCAGTTTCCCAATTGTCCTTACGATGGTGGGTGGGCCCCGTTCCAATCTTCCTAACTCAGAAAATGTCCTAAACAGTTTTTGCTTCCTCTACCTCCATCTCATGATTCATTGATAGAGGACGGTATACCGGCCCCCTCCAGTCCTATCGCACAGCTTTCTAGAGCGAAGAACGCCACCTCTCTACCGGGCAACTCCCCAATTATCTTCATGAGGCTGAGTGGATCCCGTTCTAGACTGCCCTGACTAGGAAAAATTACTAAGTAGATACCGAGAATCGAACCCAGCAACACTTACCACTAGATCAAGGAGTGTTCTAGGAACATAGGTTTAGAATGCAAGTAAACATACCAAAAGTTTAAACCAAGAAACAGAAGTTTA
This sequence comes from Metallyticus violacea, assembly GCA_030762175.1. Taxonomy (NCBI): domain Eukaryota; kingdom Metazoa; phylum Arthropoda; class Insecta; order Mantodea; family Metallyticidae; genus Metallyticus; species Metallyticus violacea. The sequence goes on from CM060841.1 coordinate 79,818,036, forward strand.
AAGTTTTGCATGCCTAATAGTTAAAGGCCAAGAAAATGAGATTTAAAGAATGCAGGCATTTAAAAAATATTGCTAAACAAAGATTCTAAAAATCGTAGACTCCTGAAACTTCTCAGGGAGGTTCTTTGGGTTTCAAAGTAATTTCAAAGAAAAAATAAAAATAAATTGGACCAAAATTGCCCAGTTTTGTTATTTTTGTACCCCCTTAAAGTAATTTCCATAGAAAAGCATATAAATATTATTTGGCTAGGAGTTGATTTATACGGTAAAATCTAATTAGATCTAAAAATATGAAATCAGACCGTAAGTTTTTCATTTTTATAACAAATAATAATGAAAAAATAATATACTCTCTGAGTTTGAAGGCATGTAATGTTAAAAAACATGGTTATGAGTACTAAATGTAAGTTAAATATTATAGTTTTACAATGTTTATCTTCATTTTTTAAAATACTGTTTAACGCCAGTTTTTACTACCGATGCACTACAGGCGAGGGACACTGATGATACATGAGATGAAATGATAAATTGGGAAAGAATTTTTTTTTAAAGGAACTAAGCGTTCCAGGCCTAAGTTTAGGTAACCTCTCCGAATTTGCCATTTATTAGGACTGAGGAAAACCTAGAAAAATCCCAATCAGGGAGGACGGTTTTGGTGGGATTCGAACCCCAGATCTCCCGCTCACGAGTCCTCGCCTTAACGACCTTGGTCGCCTGTGGCCGTACTATCTTATGATAGTACGATATTTCATAAAAAAACGCATCTTTTAATGACAAAACAATTGCATAAATTCCAGTTTACAAAATAGCTAAATGTACTGACTCTTCAAGTTTTATTCTACACTAACCTCCTTTCCTTTTGTTTCCTCCATTTCCAGTACTTTATTCATATATATGAATCAAAATGACACGGGATTGTCTCAATCCTTTATTTAAAATCTGCATTCAAAACTAATGATATTTTTCTTTGTTTCCCTTATTATCTTAGTTTTATTGTATAGTTCGTTAATTAAATTAATAACCTAGTAAGGTATTGTAAATTTTTGAAAATTTTTCCACAATTTCTTATGACCTGTCCTATCAGATGTTTGACATATTTAAAAATAAAATGCAAGTTGTTTTATTAATTCCTTTAATCCAAAATTTTCCATCTTCATATTTAGCAATTGATATTCAGAGAACACTGCATTGAAACTTGGCATTTTTAATTATTATATGTAGATATTTTAGATTTTGCCCCAATATTGTTCGGGTTATTAGTATTACCAGAGAAACTTTCAGCTTAATTGATCATTTTTTCAATATTGTTTTAAACATTTATCCAGTTTTTTTTTCAATTGAAAACTATTGTTAAAAACCCTACTTCCTCTCATTAAAGTTGAGATTATTTTGTAAAACTCCGTAAATGCATTTTCTTACATAAAAGTAGCATGAATTTTTAATTATGACTTGTTAATTTGAAAAAAAGTAATAAAATGTGCACATAAATGCAAAATAATAGGAAAATTAGTAACTGATTGTACAGTAATTGTTAAAATATAATTTTGGCTAGAAAATACACGCTTATCTTTATGAAGAGATGCAGAATGCCTCAAAAAGTTTAGTGCATGTCTTCAAAGATTTTGGTGGTAGATAGTTTTTCAGTGCAGGCAAACATGCCAAAAATAGAAAGTGAGAAAAATTATTTTTGAAAATTTGGATGCCTAAAAGTTAAAGGTCAAGAGTTTCGAATTTAAAGAGTGCAGGCATTTAAAATGGGTGCTAAAACAAATGTTCCAAAGGACATAAGCATATGAAACTGCCCAGGGAGGTTCTCTAGGATTCAAATTAATTTTTAAGAACAAGAAAGAGAGAGAGAGAGAGAAGTGGCTTTCCTTTCACTTCGGTGTCCCCTTAATATTAATCTGGAAAATTATATACCGGTCATACGATGCATAAGATTATATAAAACTTACTAACAAAAATATAAATATTGTAGCAAACATTCTATAAAGATAAACGTTAATCCATCATTCCTAACATTCTTGGTTGAACTTTGAGGCGTTTAAGAACACCAAAGCGCTACCTATCAACTGCGTGTGCAAAACGTTGGTAATTGCAACAACATTCGCTGAGCCACCGGATCTGGATTTGTGTAGTATTGCGGGCTATCGCTAGATAGCGCACACTGTAGAATTGCTTACAAGAGTAGTGCAACTGATACTATTTAAATATTTTTTATAAACGTTTCTTCAGAATTTTATCAAAATTTTGTACACATTTATTTGCCTTGTATGTTCTCATACCTTGGATCAAGATAATTTCTTTTTTTGAATTTACAAAGATAATATATAAACTCACAAAATGAAGATAATAGTTGCATTAATTCGGTATATGCATTACAGACAATTCAGCTAAATTCCGAAAATTATTAATATATTATTGTTATACGAATTGCTAAACTAAATGTTTCTAGCATTCATTTTTGCTAAGTATATGTTACATTTACATTTTGCTTTGTATGCTAGAGTAAGCATACAGTTAATAACTGTAAAAGTGCTAGGAAATTTTGATTTTGTAATTGATATTGTTTTACGTGTCATTGTCAATAAACTGGTCAAGGATATGGTGGTATTTCTTGTGGACAAAAACCGCACTTGGAGAAAATTGAACGCAATAGCACGTTTTAATGAATACCCTATTGATTAATTGTCTAATTTCCCTAATTTTCAGAAACTATTATTTCTTGTTTATTTAAATGGTATATACCGATTTTGTTGTGAAGAAACAACTATTGTAGCCGCTAGAGCGATTTTTAAATTTTGGGTTTGAAATAGCTATCAACGATCATATATCCCCGTTTTCTCTCTCTCTCTCTCTCTCTCTCTCATTTCATTTAAATGATATATACGGAGTTTCGTTGTGAAAAAGCAAATATTAATGCCGCTAGAGCAATTTTTAAATTTTGGTTAAAGACAACCCCCCCTCTTAATGACCCGATTTCCCTGATTTTCAGAAACTATTTTTCTTTTTCTATTTAAGTGGTATATGCGGAGATTTGTTGCGAAAAAGCAAATACTGTCTCTAGAGCGATTTTTAAATGTTGGATATCAGCTAAACCCCCACTCTTAGTCACCCTGATTGTCAGAAATTATTTTTCTTATTTTATTTCAATCGCATATACAAAGTTTCCTTTAATAAGAATATAATTGCGGCCGCTAGTATGCTTTTAAATTTCGCTTTAACCCCCAGGTGTTTTAGGCATATTCCCACTACTAATGATCCGATTGCCCTGATTTTTGGAAATTACTTTTATCAATTTATTTTAAAGAAATATACCGATTTGCAATGAGAAAAACAAAAAATTAGGACCGCTAGAACGATTTTTTCGCTTTCTGTTTAATGAACTCGACGAATCGTTTGTTAATTGACTGTTTGGTTGAGAAAAAACAAAAATCGCGACGGCTAGAGCGTTTACGGACGTGTGTGTGTGTGTGTGTGTGTGTGAAAATATAGATTTCTTTTTACATTGTCATTTTTGGTACCTAATAAGAGGGATAGACAAAGATGTGAGGACTTTTTCAAAAAATTCATGGATACAACCGCAATGGTTACATTCTTACGGGATTCGCTAATATTCACTGAGGTTATTTGAGTTACGCATCGCCGTAACTGAGAAGTGCATTCGCTGCAACCGTAACAAGGGAAATAAAGTAGCCATGCGTTAAGTTAATATTTATATTTTAACTGGTAATATAAAGTTATATAGAATTTAAAACTATGATGATGCTGATACTGCTGCTGCTGCTGCTGCTGCTGATGATGATGATAATAATAATAATAATAATAATAATAATAATAATAATAATAATAATAATAATAATAATAATAATAATAATAATAATAATAATAATAATAATAATAATAATAATCGTTAACGTGTGTTATAAGAGATGTTGGAAATGATGATCCTCAGTGGCAATACATTGCGGCATCTATGTAGGGAATTCCTGTATTTCATTTAACTTTTTTCTGTAAAAACATGATGGTTCGGAACACGTTTCGTCTCATTGAGAGTTCTTTTCCCTCGTAAGTTTTTAACAAGTTGGCGGACGATTTCTCTACCTGGAACACGATCGCTAGGACATTTTCTTGCGAAATACCTTACCATTTTTGTGCAAGAATCCGTTTTCACAAATGTATCGTACTTAAAAACCAGTTCTTCAAGACTACTGGCAGTCTAGTGGTAACCATATTTGCTTGAGGTGTAGACCCAGGATCGCGGGTTCAATACCGGCCAGGGTCGATGGATTTTTTTCGGGCGTGAAAATCCTGAGCATGATTTTCTTTGCAAAGAAAGTAAAGTCGTGGGTCCCGTGTCGTAGATCTACAGCACCTAAATAACCCCAAGCCTGAAAAAATAGGTCTCTGAGCAAAATTTATCGGCTGTTTCTCGCCCTGAATTGAATGGGACGCTGATGTTAAAGAGCGCCCATATATAAACCAAGGTCAAATAACACACAGTGAAAGCACTGAACAACATAGGAATGCACAACCAGGCTCTCACAAATGAACTACAATCTATTACCTGCATGTGCATTATACGGCTTTGAGGACAGGCTTCTTCCCAATATACAGCCGCCCACTTTCATCTCATAACTGAAATAACTTCACTGTTCCTGTTTTAATAAAAAGATTGGAGTTCTTCATTCAGAAAAAAAAAATGTAAGCAAATATGCACCTATCATTTGTAAATACTGTACGGGATTACATTATTCAAAGTCCAAGTCAGTTAGGCAGGCTGATTAGAGTCAGCTGCTGCCGATACTCCTACCCGCGAGACGAGCATTGTAGGATGTTGGTGTTTGTAGATGAGAGGAGGTAATCTCTGTATGGACTGCTCAAACGGACCTGTTCCTCAGGGTTTGCACATAGAGTGGTTGTTGAGTATTCTGAACTACACTATAGCGGTCCCTTCATGCAAGCCTATTGACCTGTGAATTCATTGAAGTCATGTTTTTGTTTCTACCTAGAGCACCAGTTCGAGTTTTTGTCGGCGATTTTCCGTTGTTAGGTAATGTGCTATTGTTACCCTACTCACCTTGTAACTATGTAGGTCTAATCTTTCTCGGGCTATATAATTCCCGAGGGAATGGATGAGGGCACTTCCATGGTGTTCTAAATGATCGTAAACTTCATTTCAGTGGAGGATATTTCGGTACTTCAGTCTTGTTAAAGGGGGTATTGGGGCCCTCCTGGGAGTAAGGGATTACGATCGTGAGGTCAGGATCCACGGATGGATATGGGGTCTTTAACATTTTCCAGATAATTCCAATGGAGAACCTCCCCCCCCCCCAAAATCAAGGAATTCCAGCTGCTTCCATATCAGCCGTCTGAGTATAAACATTTCCAAAGTGCAAGTCACTGCCACACCGCACAAGTCCACTCGGCCTGTACACTGAAACCAGAATTAAGTTATATGAAATGGGAGAGTGGAAAATTCATAGAAAGGAAAGATGTCTGATTAGCAATCGTTTAGTTAAGCATATTGAATTAAAGGGACTGGGTAGTTACAGAGCTGCTCCCAGTGCTCAGAATATAGACATTTTTAAGCCTCTGTATTTTTCAAACTACTATAGACAATTTTATTACATTTTGAAACTATATAAACTAACTAAATTATGTAAATGCATATAGTAGGTGATAATTAATTTTACATGCTAATTTTTTAATTTTTTTTTTCATTGGTTATGCACTAATTTTTTAGTTTAGTTTGCACTCATTCAGGTGCACATTTCTCAGAAACTGTTTGACCTATGACTTTCAACTTTTTATCTCACAATATCCAACACAAATTTGATCAATATGTCACATATTAGTTAAAGAAAAAATGTTTGTAACGTTATGTTCAGAAAAACTTCCTTTTTTTGCAATTAAATTAAAAATTAAAAGGCATTGATTGTTGCTGGAACTTGGGTTTATCATTAAAAATGTGCAGTAAAACTTTCATTAAGATATCCCAAATAGTTTTTGAGAAAAGTGCACTTGAAGTATTAAAAAAATCAACCTACTGGAAATTGGTGTTAAAGTTGAACATGCATAAACGTAAGAGACTCACTAACAGAACTTTCCATAATCATTGGCGCTCTCTTTACTCTGCTTACTTCGTTTCAGTATTCTTCTCTCCTCTTTGGCTTATTTGGTCATCATTTCAGCTTCCATGACACGTCGTTTGTCGATTTCTTGAAGAATTGTCTTCAAGTTGCCCAGTTTTTATCCCTAGATAATTCAACATTTGAATTCTGCTGCTAGATCCATCAAAGGATTAAGCATCCAAGATACCCAGTCTTAAAATGATAACACCCACATGAGTAGTTTTGGGCCTGTGTTCTCATCTAACATTGTGAAAACGTTCGTTTGAGTTTTGAGATCGCCCATGCACGCACTTGTCTAAAACTTCCTCTTTACAGGCTGGCTTTATTGCAAGTAGCACAGCTTCAGGGAGAGGATGTGTGTGTTTATAGGGCTCATCTCCAAAGGTCTGTGCACGTCCATAGCCGCAGCATGTATCAGGATCTGCAGGACAATGTGGGAAGAATCGGTGGACACATTGCCCAGGTAGCCTTCTTCATTTCTCTGACAGTAGTCTTTGCAGTTCTTCTTATTGTAATCCATAGTAGAGCTGGAGAAGGTTAATTTCTGGATCTGCGAGTCCATATCGACTAGAAATTGGCTTTGCATCTGGTAATAATATTCCTGCCAGTGATTTCTTCAAGCTTCGGAAACGCCACCTCATCCTCTTCTGTATATGACCTATACATTGTAATTTATTTATGATCACAGTAGTGGCACATATATTTCCTTTCAAAACACATTAAAATTTACCACTCATATTCCAAACAGAATTAACCAAACAACATTTCTATTGCAACTGTCAGCGTGGCGTGCTTGTTGTGGGTGTGGCAAGCGCGCCGCCATTTTTAAACATCAAATTTAAAGTCCTTTGACATCAAATTGACATAATAATGTATATATTGTTGAAAAACTGAAACGTTTAACTTTTATTTAAGACAAAATTTTCAACCCATCTAACTACGATGACAAAAAATAAACGTTATCCAAATGAACAGTAGAAATCGCAGTAACAAAGTAGAGTGCTGTACAACTGAAGAAAGGATCTATGTTTTTAAGTTGCAATTATTGTCATCCTTAGACCGGGAACAAAACAGCCATGATGCGGCAACACTCCTGCGGGTGGTGTGTGGATGACCTCCTATAGGCTGGCAACTGCACCACTTAGCAACAGTTTGGTTCCAGTGCGAAGAGAATCTGTCATTGTCACTGCAGAATGCTCTTGCAGGAACTAAAATTAAACTAAGAGGCGAATCTACTGCAGGGAAAAAACAGATGTGTTCCTCTCTGGTGGTGTCATTCTTGCCTGGAGCGTCTGGTCGCTGAGATAGGAGTTTAACGTCGCAAATAAATTACTCTACGTGAACTGCTCCAGCGGCTCTTCAGGCTTCTACTGTTTCTAACGCGCTTTCAGGCAATGGGAGTAAAAAGTTCTCACCTGCCACACTGGATGTTCACCAAATAATATTCTGTTTGTTTTAGCCTCTGCATTTGCACGCTTACTACTTACAGTCAAACAACTATACATTAAATTTTCAAAATATTGCACTGTTATTGAATACATTAAATTTTGCATGCGTTTATATTACTATGTATAACATTTTATTAAATATTTGACATTATTTTTTAAATTTAATTTTTATTGTACATTTATAATAAATATGAGAAATATTTAAGTCACTATTTGTGATGAAACATATTAGCGCAAGTTTTAGTTCTTTCTTTATGGTTCGTGTTACATTCTGCGGGTGATATCCTCTAGCGTCGCTGTAAATCTTTTCCATAGCTTCTGTTACTCTCATTGTCCCGTTGTCAATTTCTCTTCTGAGTTCTTTTGTCACATTTGCAGCGCAAAATATAACAGCAACATGCTGATGATGTATTTTGTACCTGGTGTCTAGAGCTTTTAGCTCGAAGAGTGCACTGTCTCCCTGCATTAGTTTAAGTCAGTATTTCAATGTCCTTGTTTTACTATCATAGTAACTGGGCTCCGTCATGACTCCACAGTTTGGCATTGCTTTGGATGACCCCCAGAATCCTCTACCTTAATTTTATTTACAAGTTACCCATGACGTCTTGCGAATCATGCATTATTTCATAAGAAAGATATTCAGAAATCGATTATGTTCAGGTACATCGGAGTGCAGATCAGCCACCATAGGAAACCGTCAGGGATGCATTCTCTCTCCGATGCTCTGAGGAGGAAATGATGCCCCTGGAGTGGACGTTATGCATTCCTGTACTTCTGTATACCGACGAACTAACCAGAAAAGTTTTGCAGAAGGGCATTCACACCCTAGAAGATTATTGTCTGAAATGGGGTATGATGGTAAATGTTAACAAAACCAAAACCTTTAACATTCACATTGGCTACTTGTATGCATATGAAAAAAAATTTTTTAATGATTTATTTATGGACGCTCTTTAACATCTCAGGTCATCAGCATCCCATTCAACTCAGGGCGTGAAACGGCCGACAAATTTTGCTCAGAGGCCTCTTTTTCAGGCTTGAGGTTCTTTTTCGTGCCGTAAATGTACGATACGAGACCCACGGCTTTACTTCCCTTCTGAAGGAAGTCATTCATAGGATTTTTACCCCCGAAAAAATCCATCGATCCTGGCCGGGTTCGAACCCGCGATCTTGCATATGAAAAATGATACTGCAATGGACAGGAAATGCAAAACTGTAAACATTTTTCTATTTGGAAATAACTTTTAATATGAATGGGAAATGGAACAAGCTAAAGTGAAGAGAAGGAAACGGCGATGCACATACTCTGCAAATGCAAATACTTGCACGCCACAGAAAGAGACACCTGGAAATGTTTTCCCAACAATAAATTTCTGTAGAAGTTTTGAATTGAACTGGTATTTACAATATATCTTTAAGATCGCAGTTAAGAGAGAATATGTCCTACTTATTAATCTAATAGAATTTATGTAAAAAGTTATTTGCATTAAAATAATTCCTGTTTTGAATGAAACGTTATTTTTGTATTTTGCAACACATACCAGCATGCACGAAGTAGAATGTTATCTGCAGGTGCAGTCTGTTTCAAAATGTTAACTTTGTAGGTCACTTGTAGGTGAATTACTCCAACCTTAACGCGTTAATTAAGGCGCTGTTATTTCCCTCCTCGCGCCGATATTATCAATTATGTCGACCTCGTCCTCCGTTCCACATTCACTCTAAACTCCTCTTACGCTATGAAATTCGCGAGATTCTTTTAAGATAGAAGCAAAATACACGTAGTTTTTGTAATAACTACATTTGCTTTACGTGTTCATATTTTGATAACACAATGTCCATTGTTGCCAGCTGAGTTAGTTACATTTTTGTAGACATTATTATTCAACAATGGATAGGCTGCTTGCAAAACTTTTTGAATGCCCATAAAAGTAGGAACATGTATAAAGAAAGAATAATTCGTTATGTTAAGTATAATGAAAAAGTTAAGTTTAATGTAATTAAAGTACTGCTTCTGACTTGATATTGACCTTCCCTGCATCAAATAGTTATGTTAGCCCAGCATCTTAGTTATATGTTATTAAAGTTCTTGCTACATGCCAAGAAAATATTTTTTCCATTCATTATTTCTTTTCAAATAATCCTTTTAATACCATTTTTGCATTTTTTTTTTTGGTTGTAATGAAAATGTTATTGTCATACAATATAAAATTGTATATAAATATAAGTTATAAAAATATAGTAATAAAATAAATGATATAATGCAATCGGGAAGTTTGATTTCTGCCAACTCTCCATGACTGAAATTAATATAGCCGTATGCGACCGTCATCTCAAAGTGGATTATTACACTTGAGTATCCATAAATGCATAATAATGAATTTAAATTGTCGTTATTTCTGATATTTTGGATAAAAAATACAAGAAAGACTTGTTTAGCAGGAATGACAATAATTCGCTCTGAATATTAAAAGAAACGAATTTAAAAACCAAGGAGTGAATGTAACCTAATTCAAGGTATGTAGCAAACAGCTGTTCCTCCATCTTGCTCTTATATGACATAACTCGTAAAGTTTTACCAATACTTAACAAGTGTTGTACTCTCTTTCGTGGAGCAGAAAGTTACAAAGTCCATACTTTACATGGACTTTTACTAATACACTTGTATGTAATAGACATAAGTTTTTGAAATAGGACCCTGGAGGTGAAGGGGGGCTCCGAAACTTAGGGGTGTTCTATCTGGAAATAATATTATGGATCTCTTCACCACATCCCTTCTTTCCGGAGATGCCTCCATTAGGGCCATAGGCACAAACGGCCAGCCGTTGGATAGCGCTGAAGTACTGAAATATTCTCTCTCGTCCTCAGCAATCCAACATCTGATGTAGTGCAATTAATTTTGATGACAGAATGGACCACCCACGTGGTTTGTTTTATGCCGTTATATGTGAAATGTCTCTAGATCGACTTGCTTGGAAATGTTTTGCTATATTCAGAGGCATACCGTGAATCACGCATGAAGGATATATCCGCCATAATTTAAGTTACATAGATGACGTGTAGCGACCAGCGAACCCGGCAGCAGCGATGCAGGGAAGGAAACAATTAGTGCGGACGTTGAGTCCGTCACACCCAGAGCTCTTGGGCGTGAAGGAGAAGAGTTCCTCGTACTCGCAAACTTCAAGTCGTTCTCCAGCTCAGTACTGAGGTCTGTTGATTTTTCGGAGAGTTTCCTCTCTCTAACTTCTTTGCTTTTAAATCAGCACGGTTTACAGTTTTTGATTTTTTGACAGAAGTAAAACAATATCTAAGACATTAAAATCATGGAGCTATTAGAAGACACTTATCTGAAAGTGTCCATTCCCCCATTAAATGAAAAATCATCCTTGATATGCACTTATCAATGGAGTTAAGAACGACATTTATTAACAAATCGTTCCATTAGTTGACTAAGATGTGTTTTACTGCATGCAAACTTTTTGGGGCTTTCGAGCACACCCTGTACCTTAATGCGGACCAGATATTTTCGAAGAGCGGGTTGAAACCAACTGGTGCAGTCTTAGAGATGAATCCTAGAACTTTTCTTCTGCGATTTACGAGAAATAAGTCATAAGTCGTGGCAAAAAAAAAAAAAAAAAAAAAAAAAAAGATATGATTGAAAGTATATGGAATGTACTTTCGAATGAAGCCACCAGATGATATATGTGAGCAGAACTGCATGTCTCAGCATGCCTCGAAGTTCAGTTGGTGATAGACATTGGTCGGGAATAGCATTTCTACATGACATTTGCATGCACAAAAATGCCACACAGAACTAGGGAAGTACTGAGTATGCGTGCCCTGCCCTATCGAACAGTGGCGAGATGAACAGAGGCCTTCCCATTGCTGGCAACGAACCGTCATTGTACTTAGAGAATACTTCGAAGACTGCTAATTCCTGGGAGACCCTCCTGTGACAGATTTGAACCGTGTGTAAGTGTATGCTCATGTCATATATATCCCCCCCCCCAACCTACCCCGTGCGTCAGACTATCTATAAAACCTAGTTCTGCGATGTTCGTTTTTCCCCCATAGCGTATAACCTTGCCTAACTCTTAGGATTTGGTTCCTACCCAATGTAGATTCCAATCTACAGTTGTACCGTCTGCGGTGCCGCAGTAGTAAAAACAGGCGTTAAACACTATTAAAAAAATAGCAGTTGTACATGACTAGAATGTAACAGAACACAGGAAGGAAAAAAAGTGATAATTAGAAGCTTAGTGATTGTTTCATTAATGTAACTTTCTGCCTTTCGCGCTCCTTCATTTGTTTTTAAAGCCACGTGCATAATGACACCCCCGTACAGATAAATATGAAAAAAGAACGTCTATAAACACTTGTCATGACCCCACGTGGCCCGTCTGCCTATTTTTTCTTTCCTTGGTTGCAGCAGATGCATTTATCCGACATTTACGAGCATACCGTGGCCTGGCTCATAACAGCTGCACGATTCTGTAGCGCGTGCTCAAACCGTTTAAGCATATAGTCTTTATCAGATAATAAGAGAGACTTCTATTATGCGGTAACTTGCATAAACTGTATTACACTTTCGTTTTTATCTCTATATTTAGCGTTTCTAATCATTTCAAATTGAAACCACCGTATTCAGCAGGGCGGCTTGTGTTTCTCGAGATCGAACTCTGAATGCACAAGTCACGAAATCTGTATTAGCGAATTCGGAAGGAATGTAGTAACTATTGTGGTTGTACCCATGAAAACATACTTGTAAACTTTATTCAGATATATTTGTGTCCGTTAAGGCTCTAGCGGTCGCAATTTTTTGTTTTTCTCAACGAAACTCGGTATATTTCTTTAAAATAAATTGATAGAAGTTTTTTTTCCGAAAATCAGGGCAATCGGACTATTATTAGTGGAGGTATACCTGAAAAAAAGGAGTGTGCGTTAAGGCGAAATTTAAAAATCTCTAGCGGTCGCAACGATAAATGTTTTTTAAAAGCAACTCGGTATATGCTATTGATATAAAAATAAAAAATAATTTCTGAAAATCGCCGAGGATTTAATTAACGAATCCGCAACTTGCATATTTACAGCTGATTGCTAAACACAGTTTATCTGCAGTGATAAATTGTCGTCAACTGCAGCTGTTCCCTGATTTCTTGTATGTACGACCCCCTTTTCGAAAATGAAATTATTGGCAACCCCTCCATTCACCACACTGCTTAATAATAATTAATATGCAAGTTCGCCTGCATGCTTCAACAATGTGACATATATTCAATCACAAGAGCCATTGTTGCACTGCTACATAACTGATCAAAATAATCATAATGCAACTGCTAAACATTCTTAAAAAGAATGAACGTGAAAGGGATAAGTACTTTCCCCACATCCTCCGATCCCTGCTTAGAGGTTCAGACTGAAGTTTGGAAACCGATGTCTTAACTGATAGAAACAGTTGACAGTCATATGCAGAATTACACTAAACGTTGCTAGGACGCTAAACGGAAAGCGGTAACCCGTGATATTAGACATTAAAGGGTTAAGGTTAGTATTTGTTTAAATATAATGAGTCAATTTTCTAAAAATCGTCCTCCAGTAATATTTTTTTCCTCTTAGTTTCAGATTTTAAAATAGAATTCATCCATTTTCACAGGCATATCAATTTTTTCAGTAATTTTCAATTTATGCCTCCTGGAATTCCACTCTTGCTCTGTTTTATAATTTTATAGAGAAAATTGTGCTTATAGTCTTTAAAGCATAAATGAACATTAAACTTATGATGTCAACCTTTGGTAAGGTCTATACATATGAGATATATACAGGCATTATAGGTATATAAACAGTTAGTATCCAATTAAGCTTGGACCGCATGTACCAAGTCTAACAGCACGTTACAGTTCTATGGTACATTCCCCGCCATGCAAAATTTAATTTGTTTTTCAGACGCCTGTATTACTGTGAGGGACATTCAGAAAGTTTTGCAAATGTCACCTCAAAGTCCAAGCTAAGGACTGAATCCGAAAACTTATCTTTCTAATCCTTCAGAGTACTCTCTATCTCTCTCTACTCACACACAGTTGTAGACGGTGCAACCACTTGTCAAAAGCACTTCGGTACTCGGACTGGATGTTGTCAATAAATATGAAGTTATAGTTTGAGCAAGATTTCACTCGAGGAAACAACCAGAAGTTGCACCGTGCAAGGTCAGGGCTGTAGGATGAATGATCAAGCAACTAGGACTTTGGTGACTTCCGGTTTCCTTAAATTTGCAACTGTTCTGTGAGCGGATGCATTGCCGTGCGAAAGCAACAGCCTTGAAGTTCCTGTCTTCGGACGTCGCTGCCTCAGCTCTTTAAATAAAGGATCCAAAATATAAGTGTCATAGTATTCTCCATTTGTTGTTATTCCTATAGCCAACCACTAATGGTCCTTGGTAGTGAAGAAACCATGAACATTCGCTTCCGAGAACGAACGGACAACTGTTCTTGGGCCATTCTCATTTACTCATACGCAGTTCTGAGCTTTATTTGGGGTGGTATAGCATATATCTGTCAAACGTTTCGAACCATTTGGTGGAAACATGCTCAGCAGTTTTCTTGCTCATTCCTTTCGCTTCTTCTTCTTCTCTTCATTGGTTAGGAAATATGAAACTCGTTTTGCACAGATTTTTCGCAGCTTTAAATGTTCATGAAGTATACTTTCAATGCTGCCAACACTGATATCCACTTCCATACTTAGCATTTCAAAAGTATATGTCGATTTTGCTCCATCTCTTTCAATTATTCTTCCGTTCATAACGTCCCGAGGCCGGCCAGAGCAAAGATTGTCTTTCAAAGTCTCTCGCCCTTCTTCAGATGATCGAATCCATCTTGCATTGTATCAAATGACTACACCTGATCACTATGAACAGCTACCAAGTCCTCGTGTTTTTTTTTTCCGCTTTTTCATCTAGATTATAGCGTGTGAAAATATACAATCTAAAGTTTTCATTAGAAAAATTCATTATTTTTCACCAGCTAATGACACAGGACTGTACGACAGCGACTATGCAAGTTTAAACTGGCACGTATGCACATTTCGACAGCTTAAGATCCATTGTTGCCAATTGTGTTAGTTACATTTTTGTAGACATTATTGTCCAACAATGGATAGACTGGTTGCAAAACTTTTTGAATGCCTCTCGTATGGCAACTAAATAATTAGATCGGTTTAATTAGCTATTATGTCATAATTCTATTATTAAAATCACATAAATAATTGTTCAAGGAAATATGAGAGAGCTTCGCTGTTATGATGGTAGGATAAAGTGACTGAAAACGTACAAACAAGACAAATGCCACCAGTAAGTAGATAAAAACAGAACGAGAGCTGAAAGAAACTTATATCTATATGTAGCATTCCTGTGAGAGTTTATGGTCGCGTGTCACGGTTTGGGAACCGTTGGCATGCCTAACCCTTAGGGGAAAGGCTGGATCAATTTCTTGAAAGCAGAACACAAAGGCATAGCAACCCCTAGGGTCTCCTCTTGTCTTTTAGAATCCTCTCCTACCGGCTGGTTCATTTGATAACTCCCTCCATTGTCAATGCTGCTTCTTCACCGGAACAACGCAGTTGTCACATTTGGCATAGATCAGTGAGTTTGTGTCAGACTGTGCACTGCTTGGAAAGACTGCAATTTCCAGACGAAATATGCGTCGATCTCGCTAACCTCGATACATTTCATCGTTCTTAAGGACACTTAATAGAGACGTAATAGTAATTTTCGTGTTGAACCCCAACAGAATCAAGCTGATTGTTATGAAAAACTGTAATATCTAGCCAAATGAAAATTTACCGCTTATCAAGTAATTGTTTCTAAACTATAAATTGTTTTTAAATTTTAGCTAACATTAATTGTTATTATTTTATAATTATTTAAATAAACCAGAAGAAATATTAATTTTTAACATTTTTACTGCTTTAGATGCACTTTTCTCATAAATTATTAATCTCAGCAATCTCACATTTTAAAACCAGTTTGAAAATATTTTGCTTGACATTGCTGGTGAAATAATATGCACTTTAAAGCAAAATTTAATTTTTGAAAATATTTACATGTAGTGTCATTTTTATACAAATTTCAGACCATAAACTTTTTTCAGAACTCTTATGCATACATAAGTTGAAAGCTTTCCCTCAGGTATATAGAGTAATGGTTTTGCACATGCACATAAGAATTCATAGAGTTACCCCAGACCCACCAGCAGTGCCGCCATGGGTGGCCGAGGTCGTTAAGACGCGGACTCGTGACGGGAGGTCTGGGGTTCAGTTCCCATCTAGACCGTCCTTCCTGACTCAGTCCTCATAAATGGCAAATGCGGGGAGGTACCCTAAAACATACGCCTGGAACGTTTTCTTCCTTAAAAAAAAAATTAAAAATCCTTTCCAAATTTCATCTCATGTATCATCAGGGTCACCGCCTGTGATGTCTCAGTAGTAAAAACGAGCGTTTAATACTATTCAAGAAAGACCCGCAAGCCGCCGTGAAATGGGCGACAAAACCTTGGAAAACTCAATGGCATTAAAATCAATGAAAAAGGACCAGTAGACTCGATAAAATAAAGATAAAATTATAAAAATATGCATTACTGCATTTAAATGACACAATTTGGCACTCAAAAAGCAGAGGAGGGTTCAGAAGTCATGTGATAATTACATATTTAAAAAAAAACAGGCGAGTCTGCCATATGCAATTAATAAAATATATGGTATATGTAGAGAATAGCAAAATGGCTGAATTTCAAATACTATTTTTTATCGATAAAACCAATTTTTAGAGATGGAGGTTATGCAATTGACATTTAAGTATAAAACAGATAATGGAGGAAATAATAAAATACCTTTTAGAAGCACATATAGCATTCACAGATCTAGTAAATATATTTAGGCCGAAATTAAGGAAAATATTAAGGAAAAACAACGAACAAAGATAATTATAAAAATAAATGGAAACTATCAAATAAATAAAACGAATCAAGGCATAAGGCAGAGAGGTGACGCTGTTCAATAAATGCGAGATTTACACCCACTCTATGACAAATTTTCAAAGGTTGTTCAGGTGTAGGTTTGTTTTATTTAAGATGTTTTTTAATACCTCTGATAGCATTCCATTCAATTCGGTGCGTGAGTAGGCCATAAATTTTGCTCAGGCTTGTGGTTCTTGTACGTGTCGTAAATCTACGAGGGCGTTCAATGAAAATGCTTATAATATTTTTTGACTACATACATTTATTCATCCTCATAATTTTGATTATCTGTTTCAAAATAGTCCCAGTTGGATGCAATGCACCTACTCGTATCTCAGGTTTTGCAGCTTTTAAAGACATACTGGAAACCATTGCACCATTGACAGATCCTTCAGAACCGCCTCCGCAGCCTTCATATCGTTTCTGAATGAAAATGTTGCTTAACTATGGGAAAGGGGAAAAGCCACATAGGGTTAAATCTGGCCTGTAGAGAGGGTGAGGGACATACTCCATATTGACTTTTATGAGATATTCAACATGAACATTTGCGATTTGTAGTCGTGCAGCCTCTAGTGGAAATGTGGCCTTAGTATTGCCCTGTTACAGATGTGTGTGTAGGTATGACATGCTGGTAAACCATTTCTTGAGTATGGAAAAATGAAATGACTGTAACTTTCCCAGCAGAGGCAATCACTTTTGCTTTATGTCGTGATGATGGCAATTTCCATGCTGTTTGCCTTCAGGAACGAAATGATGTAGTCAAGTTTCAAAGTCTTTCAAAGTAACATCATCTTAAACTGCATGCAAATCGTAAACGAAAGTACTTTTGTTCGGGGGTTAGCGGCTTTGGAATCCACCGCCCACAATCTCTCAGTGAAATAAAATGTTCAGAATTTCTGGAAGTGTTCTTAATGTTATTCGACGATCCCCTCTCTTAATTACAGCGGCGGCGTCAATGTTTTCTTCCGTTAGAGCTGAACTGGAGTGCAGGGTTCACCTTTCTTTCAAATTTATTGTCTGCCCTCTTTAAAACATTTTAACCCATCTTTGAGCTGTGTTATAGAGAAGAACAAACTCTATTGCATAGGCTTCAACTGAAGATTTGTTTGGAAGAAAACAAAATTCCAGAGCAGCATTATGTGTAACTTCCATTTTGCTGTAACCGGAACTGAACACACCTCAACTTGCGCACTTCCCATAGGCGGGAGCCGGAAGTGATAACAGTGAAACTGTACCACAGGTGCATTACGCATTATGGTTTCAAAGTATAGCAAAGTTAAATTTTAGGGCGAGAAATTAGTGTGTAAAAAACGTATAATTATTCTTTATTAAATAACCTTTGTATGGCAAGGAACCAACATCTTTACTTTCCTTCTAAGAATTTCTACGCTCTAAAACATCCTTCATCCTGGCTGTGTTTAACCCACGACCTTGGGTCTACGAGAAAACCCTGGTTACCACTAGACCACCAGAACCGAAGGTGTTCAAGGATCCTGACTGAGTTGTTTGACGTAAGGAATCCAAGATAATGGTCTTAAAGGTAAATGTAGTGCGGTGGTGTTTACTCCCGTATTTCTTGTCATCATAGAAAATATATTTATTTATTTGTGAACTCTCTAAGTGGATTGTTCATGAGTGCGCTTATAAATATCATTAGTCATAGGCTCAGAACAATAAACCGATTTATTGTGCTGGGAGAGATGATCACAGCCCGTTATCGGGGTCAAGAATCAAAAGCACACCAACATTAATCTTTAATATCGGCATTGTAGATACCTTCAAACAATGAAAGGATCAGCAATCAAAGAAGGGACATCTCTTGTTACGTTGCATAAACGAAGATATAGTATAATATGGTAGTAAGTTTTTTAAAGGTTCGTAAGAGTGAATAGACATACCTATATTAACTTGCAAATTGCTCCTGAATTACTGGATTGCAACTATTTATGATTCAGTTCAATTCATAGATTCCCTTCAGTAACATGATTACCTATCTGAAAGGATAAGTTGGTCATGTGCAAACATCGCAAAGCGAACATAATAATTGCTCTGAAGAGATTAAAAATGTTCCAGGCCTCAGATGTTTTTCAAAGGGGCATTAATGTAAACGAGCAAACTGAACAGCTTTAAAAAGGAATATAAACTACAAATTATTGCCTTATTAATTAATGAAATAAATTATGGCATTACTGCGTGATATTAGCATGGCAAACACTTGAGCTAACTTATAAAAGAAAAAGCGAAACATAATGCATAACTTAACAGGCTAGTTTGTTTATTCCTTAAAATTCACTTGATAATAAATGTGTATAGTGAAGTTACCAGAATTATAAAAGTAAAGCAAACAAACTTAGAATTCTTGCAATCTATAAATATTACAAAAGAGAAACCGCATTTTTAGAACTATTGTTATGATTGATACACTATTAAGTAAATGAAATACATGGTGATCACTGATAGACAAAACTGTATTGTGTGGGTGTTTAAAACGTTTTTAAATGTAACCATGTTTATGTACTGAGCCCTTGATATCTTCTTTACATTTACTAAAATAGAGAGAAATGGCAGAAAGTTTCCAGTTACATTGTGTATTTAAGAAGAAGATGTTTATTATGCATCAATACACAATCAACAATTTACAATCGAAAATTCCATCGACTTTCAGTGACTTTGAAATTTAATTTAAATATTATTGTAGTAAAAACATGTGACGCAAACGTTTTCCGAAGGTTATTACAGAGTTCTTACACGGAAATACAGTTCTCAAACACACATTAGATTAATATTTCACATCTGTTATCTTCAAGATGCTTTTTTTTTCAAACAAAAAATATATGCATCTTTACAATATACTTTATATGCTTAATTAATTTATTCTTTTATTTTGAAACAATATAGAGAAAATTGACGCTAGAACGCTTTTTAAATGTCGGTTTTCAGGTAAACCCCTGCTCCTAATGATCCGGTTTCGATAATCTTCAGAAACTATTTTCTTTTTTTATTAAATGATATATACAGAGTTTTACTGTGAAAAAAATATATTGGTGCCGCAAGAGCGATTTTTAAATTTTGGTTTCAGGTATACTCCACTCTTAATGACCCGATTTCCGTGATTTTTAGAAAAATTTTCTTATTTCGTTTAAATTGTGTATGCAGAGTTTCGTTGCGCAAAAGGAAATATTGGTGCCCCTAGACCAATTTTTAAATTTGAGATTCTGTTAAACCCCCACTCCTAATAGTTTAATTTCGCTCATTTGCAGAAACTATTATTACTATTTTATTTCTAATGCGTTTACAGCGTTTCATTGAATTTTCATTAAATTTTTAAATTTGAGTTTCTGTTAAACCCCCACTCCCAATAGTTTAATTTCCCTCATTTGCAGAAACTATTATTCCTATTTTATTTCTAAGGCGTATACAGCGTTTCATTGAATAAACACAAAAATTGCGGCCACTAAAGTGATTTTTAAATATTAGGTTTCAGGTAAACTCCCACTCTTAATTATCTGGTTTCGCTGATTTTCGGAAACTATTTTACTTATTTTATTTCAATGGTATATACCGAGTTGTATATAAAAGTGCACTCATGTAACACATGGTACAGATGGTAGCTAATGTTAAATGTCCCATTGGGCATATTCAACTTAAGTAGCGTTATAGTGTATTATATTCCGAAAACTGAGTAATGAAAATACAGGTATTTAGCAAGTAGGCTTTGTTGAAGCAGAACGCAAACATAGCCAAGTATGTCGTCACGGTTTTCAAAGTGGGCCAGGCTCTTCGCTTCAGCTTCACCATGTATGGGAAGGCATAAGCTTATTGCAGAGTCGACAGTATGTGTGTACTCACACAATGTCGCGGAAGGAAACAAAAGAAGAGCAGGAATTTGTCGTGCTCTGCAAACTGCGTTCTCACGGGATATATCATGTTGACAATACGTCGCGAGGTCCCCGTGAGTCTATATTGCACAAGTAAACACAACGAAAACGTCAGCACAGGTGGAGCAAAGTAATTTTCTCGCTGTTTGCCCCTATTTCAATATTTGTCAAAGTATATATGCAATCTAAATACCAAACCTGTTCATCTATCTAAGGATGGGATAGAACAAAATATTCACATTCTTGTCATCAAGAATCCACCACTAATTCAGAAATATTCAGTCTTACTGTTGAGCTTGAACAAGGAAATCGCTTTAAGCCGTGTATACTTATAGAGGTCATTAATAAATACTGAAATAGAGGTATGAAAAAAGGACGAATTGTCTTGTTAAAATTTGCAATATTTGGTCTACGAAAAACCAAATAGTGTACAGTTTGGTCTACATCCATTTCTCTATTAGGTTCTTTAGCAATTAAAAGTAATATATGCAATTAGTTGAGTAATCTAATATCAAAACTGGTGATTTTAAAATTTGACAGTAGAATCTAAAACATTATAGCATCACCATTCAAAATACTTGTACTTTTAATGCTTGACTGAACGTCCCGTGTAGTTACCCCGTTCACTAGTCTCTAATTTAGTGACTTTGGGCAACCTTTTCGATCTCTTTGCTGATATAAATACAATCTTACCTGAAGTACATATTTATGATATAAGAAATCAACGAAAACCTAAAGAGAATTAAGGTTATAGTTTTTTATTATGAAACTTTCCAAAGTCTTTATAAAAGTAAGTTGCTAGTTAAAATGGCGATTTAAAGAAATAAAATGAACATGGTTTGCGTTTAAAATATTATTATTTTATTAAATAAAACGTTTATCTCTCCTGTAAGGATTTTGAACCCTTCTTTGAAATTCAACGAGTGGTATGATTATTTGAATCCATTATTGCTTCACATTTCTCTAGCAATTCTTTCCGTTCTGCTGCTGACAGTTCATCATGTATATCTTTGTAGAACAAAAGAATTTGCAGGTAATTTTTAAAGAACAATGCATATGAAATAGGACACTAGGAAACCTTATAAAGTAACATTGCCTTGAAAAAAATATCTGCTAGCAGAATAAAAAAGAAATGGAACATATATAAAAGCTTTTATTACAGAAGAAATGGAACCTTTTACAAACACCGTCTTCAAAATAAGTCCATTGAATCCTAGAGGTAATAATCACATGCTGTTAAATCGGGGACAGAGAAGGCCACAAATCCCCAGTAAATGGGTTCTATCTTGTAGAAACATATTGTGGATTCGCTCATGGAACTATTCGCAGTGTGACATGTTGCAGAGTCCTGTTGCAAAATGCATGATCAAGTTCGTTGTCGGTTAAATCTCTGAAATAATGGGTTAGTATGGGGTATCAGTAACAGAATCAACAGCCTGCTTTAAAAAAAAAAGTCCTATGTTTCTTTCACCGCTGAGTTAACACATATAAATCGTACACGCTGTGCCGTTGTAATCACACGATGCATAATACACTTTATGTATACTGTTAAGAAACGAACAAAAAAATCCTTTACCAATATATCTTTTCATTTCATGTATCATCAGTATCAGCGCCTGTGGTGCCTCAGTAAAAACGGCGTTAAATACTAATAAAAAAAAAACGAATAACACAACCACACTCAGGAACAGCTGTGCTACGACTGCGACAGCCAGTAAGGTCAATAAGTAAGAAAGCAGGCTTGATATCCCCTCCGTGGTGCGGCAAACAGGTGGGGCTCGCTAATAGGAAAAACTCCGCTGCGCGGGGGAAATCAACACTGATCGCACGGTACATATAATAAGTATACTTTTTTCGTCCTCTACTAATAGCTATTCCTTTGTTTCCTGTAATATAGTCACCATTGTTCGCGTGTATGTATTTAATTTTTTCCTCACGAGGGCGGCTCTGGACATCATCTATATATTTCTGCACTATTTTTCAGGGTATCCAGCCGTGAATCCCCTTCAATTTAATTAATTAATTGACACAGTTTTGCTATATACTATATTACTATACACATCAGGAAGAGATAAAAGACTTCTTAACCGTTTGTTATGCAAACTACGAAAATGATTTCTTCCACAAATAAGATTTATAATTCATCTGTCGGGAACGAATTACATTTGCGTATTGTTCTTCTTCATACTACTATTCAATACAACTGAGCCGATACCAGTATATGAGCAGCAAATTACACACACACAGAAGAAATATGGAAATGAAATTTAAAAATAAGTATAGCACATTGTCGGTGAAGCATTTAAAACGGCTGTAATAACAAAACGTTAACCAGAGGCATTTCAATTGTTGGTGCGAGCTGTAAAAGATAGATTCTTTGTTTATCCAAATTCGCCTGCAGTATTTGCACATCATAGTCTTTCTATGCTTGAGACAAATTTAAAAATAATTAAATTATATTCATGCTTTGAAAAAATACTTGTTTTTGGAAGTTATAGGAGGCGTTAAAAGAGGCGTTAACCGGCCTTCTGGGACATTTTACCAGGATTAAGCATTTTCAGTAGGTCTGATTTTTCATCATTTAATTATTTCCCACTTCTAAAGGAACTAAGTTGGCATTTGCCTTAAAATCCGAGGTTTATTGCATTTGTGCTGTGTTTTTATTTTAATTGCCTTTTTTAGGAGGGGGAAATCATTTAAATATGCATAAAATATATTTTCTTCTAATTATTAAAATAAAAATCATTACATTCTCGAAGATACGAGCTTTAAAATATTGTTCAGATTACTGTTTTAAGGGATTTTAGACCTATATATTTGTAAAAAGGAAATATTTAATAAAATATGCTAACTTTGGTGTATTTATGGACAAAAATTTATATTAGTTCATGGAATTAGACTGTAAGATAATGCCGGTGGGTTTTAACATTATGAATTAGGTCTGATGATTAAACCCTGATAAAGCACACCTAATATCAGAGTCCTAGGGGAGATAGAACCCTCCCCCGCACCTATTCGGCGTCCAGATTTATGTTTTTTCTTTATAGTGATTTTTTGTTGTAAAGCGAAACTTCGGTTATGTTAATATTTGTCTTGCTTTCCGAAGCGTGGCTTTTTTATAGGGTGGACTGGTACTTGGAATATCGAAATTAATAAACAAATTAATTTATATTAAATATACCACGAAAATGGCTCTGTAACTATCATGGAATTCTTTCATGTAAAATTATGGCATTATGACTATCAATATGTATGTGGTTATTTAATTAAATTACACGCAATATTAAACATAAGTCATGCTCTATCTCACTCTTCAATTTGAATATGAATCAATCCTCTGATTCTTTTTCTGTGCGCATACATAAGTCAATGAATTCGTTATGTTTAACTGAATTTTTTACCGTCCTTTGCTCTATAATTCTTGCAAGAAATGGCACCTTTTCGCAACAATTACGTAGAAATGGAGGGAAAAGGAGTTATAGATGATCAGTTACCAACCTAACTTTCGGACCGCGATCGCGCGTAAACTGAAACGCAATTAATGGAGTTTAAGAATGAGTTTTGAAAACAATTCGTCATAATAAATATTTTTAACCCTAAAATAAAACATGATTCCACATTACCATAATTGAACTAAAATAACAAAGTGCTATAATATAAATTGATATCGTCCATTTGTTAGGTTTTAAGTTCTATAAAATGCCAAAAAAGAGCACAATAATCACATGGGATTAGCTTGCACAGTTATGAAAACTCCACGAAAGACACCCCCACCCCCATTTTGCCTGTGCATGACAATGACATAGAAAATTACTACCGCGCTTGCGCAACACAGGCTGAACCTTCGACCATAATATTGAAGATTGGCTACCTATTAACTAGTTCAAATAAGAAAGAATTTCAATTCGCTAACAAAATTAACATATATAAGTCAGCACTGTAGGTCAACCTTGCAGTCTTAATGCACACTTCGCCTTGCGTTAAGATGCCGAAAGCTAGATTTAAACAGAAACATTACGCCAGCGTTAAATGTGCAAGACCTGCCTGTTCGCTGGAAATCTACTCAGTTATCGCTACCACGGTGCTCCTATTCTATTGGTTTTTCTTTGGCAGTGATGAATGATAAGACTCAAACCTCATTCATAGCAGTAAACGCATATGAGATATGTAAAAAGCTTGATATTGATATAAACACACCCATATGTAAGGCTCCAGCGATTTCTGCGGAAGAATACTATAAAGTTTCCCTTTATATTTCTTCTTTGGATAATTTTAGCACCCTATTTAAAGACCGTTCCTTATTTCAAAAGAAGTTGCTACAGGATTGTCTCCTACCACAACCTAAAGTCAAAGTTCCATTCAATTCACTATAGCGACAGTATGCAGAATTCCCTAACATCGAAGAAAGAGTTCTTCCCTGATTCATAGGCTACGTGTATTTATAGTGTAACCTTGTAACACTGCAGCTGTGCCTACCCCACCCTTCAGCGCTATCACCGTGTTCCATGATGCGTGACATTCACTTAATCTTCAAGCAGCGACATATCGAAGTTGGAAGTGCCTGTCACCTCGGAATCAAACCCTTTCCGTTGGAGATGACGTCAGTTCCATGCATTGCCTCGGTCATGCACCTGAGGCAGTAATTAAAGTTGTTTGGTTCTGGTCACCGCTTGACAGACAGACTTCCTGGAGCACACCAGAGCGTTACTAATTGTGCCCTACATGATGACATGAAGTTTGCCTTACCGTTCTTGAAGATGGCAAAGCACGGGAATTCTTGAGTTTATTTCCAAATACTTCAACGCTGGTCAATGTGAAGTGAAATGGTATACAAGTAAAGACCAGTAGATTAAAGAACTTGAGCAATAAATATATCACAGTACCCCTTGTTTTACATTTTTTCACCACTCTTACTGCAAATATAAAATAGAACATTTTACAAAAGAGACAGAGGAATTAATAATGAAAATGTTTATATATTTTTCTAAAGGAGAATTGGAACATCTTATCGCACCAATGTTAAATTAGCTAAGTTTATGTTTCCATTGTGGCTGAATCAAGAGCCACAACATTTAACTTTTGTTTACAGTATGTTTCGGAAATACTTTTACAAATTTCACCAATTTTACAAAATATATATATACATATGTCTGCAAATTCTTTTTTTTTGGGGGGGGGTTATTATTGAAAGTTTACTTCAGCGAGTTTCAAAATACAATGTAACAACTAAAGCTCCTAACCCTAAAATAAAATTCATTTTGTTATACAATCGAATGATGTAATCGATATACGTTTATTGATGCACTAATTATATCCTAGATGGCCATGTGTTGTCAAAGAGGCTTGTTTGCATTTATCATTTGGGTACATTCTTGGTTAATCTATTTCTTGAGCTTCCTTGTGTTGCCTGTTGTGTTGTGTTTAATCATGGCAGAATATACATTTAGTGCCCTTGCAAATAAGGAGAGCCATGTGGTTTATGCATGATGGGATTCTAGCACCTTATAGCTGCATTGTTCCAGATGCACTGGATCTGCTATGACATTGGATAGGTAAGGGAAAAACCAGTTTCATGTTCCCTTGATCTCAGACCATTGTGAGGCTACCTAAAACAATTGTTTTTATGTCGGTCCAGGTGGTGTAGTGGTAACCATACTTGCCTCCTAAACCCAAGATAGCGGGTTCAATCCCGACCAGGGTCGATGGATTTTTTTCGGGCGTAAAGATCCTAAGTATGGCTCCCTTCGGAAGAGAAGTAAAGCCGTGGGTTTCGTGTCGTAGATTTACGGCAGGTAAAAAGAACCTCAAGTCTGCAGAAGAGGCCTCTGAGCAAAATTTATCGGCCGTTTCTCGCCCTGAACAGAATGGGACTTTGATGACCTGAGATGTTAAAGAGCGTGTGTAAATAAATCAAGCCAGCAATATAAAACTTACCCTTATTCACAGGGATATGTTTTATGGAAGTATTTTTTGAAAACAAAATTATGAGAAATTGCAAGCAGCAAATCAGGGATGTGTAAAATAAACAACTGGATGAAAAAGTAAAAAATATAATCAAATTATGAAAAATTAAGGATAAATGACATAAAAATTCCAAAAATATTACATTATATGACTAATGAAAAGCACGTAAATTATAGCCAGATGAAATTAAATCGTGCGCATTTTAAGTTTGTGATAGAAATAACAAAATTTCTAATAAACTATTCATGTATTTAAGTTGATAAATGTTTTCTAATGAAATAATGAACGAGGCAAATGTTGCAATGAAATTCTGTATATCTCAACTGTTTAGTAAGAAAGAAGCTAGCAACAATTAATTTTGAGACACTGCTGAGTTGCAGAACTCTCTCGTGGTTAGCGGCAGTTGGCAGAAATTAGAAGCGACTTGGGAAAGAGCAAAACAAGACAACAGCCGTGTTTTTGCTAGTCATGAATGTTAATGAAGCAGATAACAACCATAACGAAACTACTTGATTAAGACAACACTTACGTCTGAGACAGCAGAACCCATCATATCGTTCGGATTAGCATATTTTTCGTCTCCAAACATTTTAATATGAAATTGGCTATTTATTAACGTTTATTTTCTTTACAATTTACTTTTTATCTGTTCCCTTTCCGTCTTTCATTCTTATATTATGAAAGGGTTTTTAAATACCTTAAAACATGACTGAGGAACAAAAACATAATATTTTCTGCTTATTCTATTAACACTACAGTTTTAACTGTTAAACTTCACACGCTCCGGATTCTGTTCTAAGCTGTAGATTCCTCTTTCAAATAAAGCAGCGCGTTCAAAACCTTTTCAAAGATTTCTAAAATATTTTTCCATTGAGTTTAAGTTTCCATCATTCACTCAGGGTAAGGGATGCCCAAATCCGCCTTCTGCTGTTTGTAAAATTGGAAGATAATATAATTTGAAATCCGGGACTCGGGTTCTGTTCCAAACGTTATTTCCTTCTACAGCGCTGATTGTTTATTGCATATTTCCACTGTTAATGAGTAATAGGTATTTATTCTGTTCATCATGGTGGACAGTGAAAACAATAATTATTGTAGTGTTTTCACTATTAAAAGAAGTGAATGAAAACAAACGATTATAAATTGAAAAGAGAAGTTAAATTTTGTGTTTCTCAAGGATCAGTAATGGATGAAAATTAAACTAAATGTAATTTTAATGGTAATGAAATATGTACCAAATTATTAGACGGGTGGAAATCATTGATAAATTTGTCTTCTTCTTGGCACTGCACAGTCCGGAGTGGGCCTTGGCCTGCCGCAGCGACCTCTGCTTCCTCTAACTCCATCTCAGCACTTCCATTGATAGAGGGCAGTATTACAGGGGGGCATGTGATCCACATGCAGGCACCCCGCCGTTGCCTTTACATAGCTGCTATGGAAGTGGAAGCGGCCCTTCTTACCTGAAGGGCTCTGGAAGGTGGGGGGGGGGGGGCTCCGCTGGCTTAGAGTTGTTTTATCTGGAAAGAATGTTAGGAACGTACGTGCTTCAACGCCTGTGGATTCTGACCGAACGGTATCTCATTTCTTTCTCCGGCAGGTGTCCCCACAAACACCCAGCCATTAAATAAGTGTTTAATATCCTCCTCCGTCCCCAACAATCCAATACCAAGAAGTTCCATCATATTCGGAAGCTAAACATTTTTCAAGCGTAACATTCACAACCTGATTTAATGTTGAGAGTAATTGGGGACTGTTTCCCTTATAAGCAGACCCAGGAAGTTCAGGCATTTATTTTGGTTAAAATATGCAGGCCAAAAGGGACTTAAATACTGAAAATAGACAGCAATATAATTAAAAAAGGCATTTATTAAAAGCGAAAACACAGAGTAATGTTATTAATTATTAATGAAAATAGGTATTTAAGAGACTTAACCATTTCTTTATCACGTAATTAAAGTACTTGAAGTTACTTTTCTCGGTTACAAGCAACAATAAGATGTTTTTTCAAGGTATCAACTGTAATAGTCAGCCTCTTGTCGGAGAAAACATTTTTTATCATGGAAAAAGAACGTCTACTTCCACTGAAATGATTGGAGCAGATTTAAAACAAACTATTTCGGAAGGACTCATATCAGTTACAACAGAACATTCACCTTTCAAGGCACCATGGAAATGTTGAATATTCCTGGCCATTGAGTAAAAGACGCATAATGGTTTCTGGTCAAGTTCATTTTCTGTTTATGTGTTTATAGGGGAATCAGGTTAGCACCTCTCTTACTTCCGTCCTGAACACATTGTAGGGACGGTTTATTGCACAGTTGTACCACTCTCATCTTTCTCGATTGAAATTGCTAGTTACGTTTATGCAGCTGGGAAGTTACCCCCCCCCCCCCACAATTTTCCTAGAATTGTATTGCACAGATCGATACAACGTCATTCGCCAGGACTATTCAAAACTACATTACTTCTCTCATTCTCTCTAATTCCTGGCATTCGTATACCCGAGGTAACCGTGCGTTCCTTTCACTAATGAAGGTTCTGCTATTTAAAGAGTTTAAGTGAATGGGTTGAGGAAGAAGTTTTTAAGGGTTGAAGAAAAAGCAAATCTATTACAATACTCTCAATAGATATTTTTGTGAGGTGAACATGCCATTTAATTATTATGATATTTATTTTCTTTATATGCTTTTTAAAATGAGTAAAACAGGCATAAAAAGGGGGGGGGCAATATAATAACTGACTCTATCTACTCCAAATGTACGGAAACACGTTCATTTCTATCTAACTCTTATGTATATTCCCCATATAGAAACGGCGTTTTGCCTAACTCTCGGGCTCTGCATTAAGTTACTTTGTATGTTTCTTTAGGTCTCTAAAGCTATTCTCTGAACAATCGAATAGCTTTCTTGGTCACGTAATATACAGATATATAAAATATCAAGGGAATAAAACATCAACATACACTTTTTGTGTGTGGGAGTGTGCCAATCGCTTATTGTTTATCATTTAGTTCTGTAAATCGTAAGGTGAAATTTGGAGAGTATAGCTATAATCAAATGCAAAGCACATTCTTATTACTATCTCTTTCAAATTTCTGTTCACATTTTTTGTTCCAGGAAAGTTTGGCAAAGAAAATTGCACCGTAGATCTTCGTCATCTCTCGTCTTGGGTTACAGGTAATGGGCATGTCTTTATCAAAAGATCAAGAACCGGAAATAACTAGACCAGGCAGAATATGCCATAATCGTCAATTACCATATTCCTCATCATTATTGGTGACAAGAAAGAATGGACCTTTGTACGATTCCAATTTGGCACATACGGCCTATATGAACAGCCTGGCAAGAGATCGTCGTTCACCTGGAGCGATGTCTTCCAGCCAGCTTCTTAAATCCCATTTGGTGCACCGCAGACTGCCAAGTCCTTGCATACAACGCAAGAGATGTACATCGCCCGATCAACGTATACTCAAGTATCAACAGGAAAAAACAGCAGGGAACACTAGCAATAAAACCACGAATCATCTCAGCGGTAATCCAGATATGCACAATGTTGCAAAATCCACTGTTCTTGAGGAAAGTACATCAAAGACGGCAACTAAATCTGATTCTCCTTGTTCAACAAAATTACATAAGCGTAAAAATACGACAAATCCTCCTGCGGCTGACAGACACACTTTAGTGACTATCTTTAATCATAGCGACAAGGGTAGCGGAGAAGGTGGTTTAAGCTATAACATCAGAGAAGCAAAAGATTCGCCAAGTTCCGACACATCTGCATCAGAAGTTGAAGAAAAGAATGGTTTTCATGACTTACGTCGGGAATCTACTCCCAGATTCTCTCTGCTAAGTAACATGGATGCAAGACTCGCTGTCCCATGTAATAATGATTTTTTCTGTAGCAATGAACACAATAATTCAGCTGATCATGGGGATATCCAGGCTTCATCATCGTCTTCAAAAGCAAATGACCATTCTTGGAATAGCTACGATGATTTGGAACTAATAAAGTCGATGAACTTTCCGCGTGAAACTTCAATGTTTTTTATGATGCACAGTGAAGAAGCAAAGCAACAGTTTGGTACAGAAAAGCGGCATGACTTCTGCAGAAAGCACAACCTGTCAAAATATGTTCCTAAAACACCTCTGACTGCTTATGAAAATGAGACCTTCCAGATACATGCACAGAACAATTATCTGCCAGTCCATGCTGAGAAAAGTCAACTTCCCTTGCAGAAGCGTATTTATACACCAGAAGTTTCTTATCACGAGTCTGAGAAGCCATTGACAGAAAGCGGTGTTTCCAGCAACTTTTATAAAGAACCGATTTCAGAACAGAATTTCAGTGAAAACTATCAAACGGATAACAGAATGCAAACGAACAAAACTCATAATGTTTGTTATGAAACACAGGTTCCTGATACATTTGTAGACACAGTAGCCCATCATAACCATGGGAACATGAAGCACATTTTTAACAACGTTTCCTTGTCGGATAAAAGACGTGAGCAGAGATCTCAACAAGAACTGACTCATCTTAAGGATGACAAGGGAGATAAAGTGGAAAATAATTCTTTATTAGATAAAAATATGAAAACTACTGACTACAGCGAGCTCGAAAGCTACAACTCACATGAATACCAGTCAAAAGAAATGAAGTTTGGTATATCTGTGCATGAGAGTATCGGCCAGGAAAGTGTTACTAAGGATATATCCTCGATTTCTAGTCGTCTGTATGATACTGATGAGTCAAAAGCTGGGGCACGTCACGATGGGAGAAAATGTTCCACAAAACAACAAGAAAACATGGAATTAAGTTTACATGAACAGAAACAACGACGATATCCAGATTCTTGTAGGAACATCATACCAAACGCAGCGTTGACAAAGTTTCATGCTCATAGAGACAATTACAGACCACAGTGTTCTGCTCAAACATTTCATTGCAGGCGTAAAGATGATGAACTTGCTGTAAACGACACAGAGCTCCTCTTAAGCAATAGAAAAGATGCAACAAAGAGGCATCGACTCCGCCAGGGCAAAAATTCCTATGCAACTCCGCCCTGTCCACCACCAACACCTTACTCAGGCAGTAATGTCAGTTCTGCAGAGCACCTACAGGTAGGATATCTCATTCATGAAGAAGTAATGGTAATTAAGTATAGTGAGACTTAGGATATACCTTCCACTGGTCCACTTGATAAACCGTACAGTTGATTTCAACAATATTGCTTTGTAGTAAGGAGGCAAATGTTTTTCAGAAGAATAGCTGAAGGAGATTTAGCATGTTTCTTTAAATTTTACATAAAGATACTCCTGGTAGGAAAATGCAGCCTCTTCTGGACTCCAGAAACTACATGTCCCAAGCTTTTCCTTAACTGCTGGATATAGGGAAAAGACTAGAGAGTCAGACCTGGACTGTACGCCTTTGAAGCTTAGTTATTACCGTATGCTTTCTGTTACAATAAATTTTGCGAAGCTGAGAACACTTTTAATTCTTTTATTATACAGTTGACCGAAATAATTCTGTCGATTTTTTCATGATGTTCAAATTTCAAGTGTTGACAACAATTAAATGCGCAACACATAAAGTTAAGCTGGAGCGATTTGTTGCCTATAGTAAGACTGCTAAGCTGGTACGTTGAATTTTTCACTTACCCTGTACAGACAGAGGCTCTGGGGCTGCAGTCACGCCTCCTTTCACGAACGGCAACGGAGAAAGCCGAGTACAATCAGGTAGTGTGACGTAACACATGTGGGAGGATAATTACCACGATGTCTCTGTCTGATTGCGCAGTTTGACAGAGCGCTTTGCTAATAATCTCCAGGTAGTGGGTACAATTGCCCCAAGGGTATTTTTTAAAACTTATAGTGTTAAAAGCATATGTTTTTTTCCGTATCATTATTATTTCCTTTGCGTGTTACATTGCTATAATACAGTTTCCCATTTCATTTCGTGGTATACTGAATTTGATTAAGTTTCAAAGTGTATCCCAAAAAATTAATTTTTCGCGTATGATTGCTTGTTTCTGTGCCTTACGACTGTTCTATCCGCCAGCATTTGTTGCACACTGCTGTATTTGGGTTCGGTTCTCTCCGTTGCCGTTCGTGAAAGGAGGCGTGACTGCAGCCTAAGAGCCTCTGTCTGTACGGGTAAGTAATGTTTCCTAGTGTTTAGTCAGTATTCCGAGAAGAGCGGTCAAACATGGACACCTGAAAAATGATATACATCAGTGGCATTAATTCTGGACACTTTATAGAATGTTGTTAGATAATACATTAAGCTTTTGATTTTAATTGAAATTTATGCTTTTATTGAAATGAAATTTTCAGGAAAATTAGACAAACATATCTTTATGCTCAATGTTTAATGACTTAATATTCAATGTTTCAAAAATGAGCAAACTAAATTACAATTACTAAGATGCTGACAGGATGTTTCATAGTGGCGGTGGTGCACTCAGGTAACATGTCCTCACCTGTTCAATGAGGCACAAACGTGATGCCATCACTTCCAAAGATGTTAATCTTCGTTTCATTGCCCCAAATGACTTTACCCCAGTCTTCTTGCAGCGAATCCCTGTGTGCTAAAGTCCACTCCACAGGTTGGGATAAGGCTTCTTTCTTGGGGATCTTTAGTAGACCTGTAAGATTAGCTATCAAAATTTGGCAAGTTTTATCTTTCATGTTGTGAAATTTTGCAACATTTCATTTTTTTTTTAAATATAACTGAATGAAATTTTTATGGAATTTGTATACACACTGTATATTAAAGAAAAATTTAAAAATTCTTTTTAATTTTCTCATGCTCCCTTTCGAAATGCTCAGAAATACGCATTATTAAGGGGATGATCAAATAAAAAAATCACTGCCATAAAACTATCTGTATCCACGGTACAGAATTAACAAGTCATATCGTTATATTGCACCGAAATCTACAAAACATGTTTACTTTTCTTTCGTTCCTTTTATATTTATGTACAGTTTATGAGTTTAATAATAATAAAATCGTTTATTTTATCCTTAGAGCAGAGTGGCGAATGTTGTTCAAGATGAAGATATTCCGCTGTATAAAGACTGTTTACTGATTGGCTACAGGGAACCAATTTCTCGCATTTCTGTGAATGAACTGGGAAAAGGTGTAGCAGAACTTCACTCAACCGAGTCAATGGTTCTCAGAGAGAGCATTGATATTGGTGATCAGTATAACAAAAGTTCAAAGCTCAGGCATCCACCAACACTTCTCATATACTCACAAGGAAGTGATAATGAGAAAGATAACAGCGTAGAAGATGAAGCATATGAACAACTTAACAAATTGGACTGCCTTGCAACGTCTCCGGAAATCAGGCAAAATACCACGGAGAAACATGTGAAAAATTCCGCTAATCCAAAGCTTCCTACTGATAAAATTAACCTTCCCGAACACTCTCCTGTAAGAAATATTCAATGCAACAACAAAGCTGTAGAAGAAATAAAGTTTCAGACGAATTCTTCTCCCCTTAAAGCTTCAATTTCAATTGGGAACGAAAACACACCACCTGTAGAACACAGGTACCATAAGTGTCTTTTACACACAGACAATATTGCCAGACGTTTGTTAACTAATGAAGCTCAGTGTAAATCTTATGAAGGACACAAAAACCGTTTTCAAAAGCATCAAACAGAGAAACCTCCTAATTTTATGGAAACAGTTTTAACAAATAAATACATCAATAGCCATGTTACTAGCAATCAGAATGCTATAGAAAAAGCAACAAACAACCAGCTCGCAAGGAGAGGAGAAACATTTGCAGAAGGTCCTCAACCTCCTGTAAGAAAAACACAGTGTCCAAGCTCAACAAATCCTGGCATAGGCGTAAAACATCCTACAAAAGATAAACAGACAGCTCAGAGTCCGGAAGAGCACGAAATACACGGTCAGTCTTACTTGGATACACTTGTGTTTCATACATCCACATACAATCCACAGAGTGCCCACCAGCATCCAGGAGTGCCATCATTTGAAGCTGCTGAAAGGGATACTTCAGAGAACCACTGTCAACAAGTGCCTGATACGTCAGACAAACTTTCTTCAAACTTTGGTAGATACACTTCGCAGTCTCTTCCAACTGGAGCCGAGGTGCCCTCATTTCCCAAACAAAATCAAACTATGACTTCGGAAGATGGTGAATTAATCACACACGATGATCCCAAAGGATATCGACCTGTACATTACATAGAGAATCACAACAATGCACATTTAGATCAAGAGAGGAAGGTCGAGAGAAAAGTATCCCGTCAACAATCACAGATTCATCGCCAAAGCTACTGTCCTCTACACAGGTTTCTTCAGCAGACTCAAGAAGAATGTCAAAAAACTTCACATTTCACATGGTCTAGAAGTATCGATGCACAGAAGAAGCTCAATGTTCGTTATCATCCTCTGCAACATCAGTGTAGATTGCATCAACATTTGGAACATCACAAAATCAAGGACATAAATGTCTCTTCAAGAGAACAAGCTACACTCCAGGCTCAAATATCAGTTTTAAAAGTGGACCAAAATCCTACCCCAGGAATACTATCAAACATGGCAGATGCTCCAAAAAGTACTGTCACTTCTGTAGTGCCGCGTTATCGAAGTGTGATCGCCATGTTCGAGCACCAGAAGGACATTATATTAAATGGCCGAAGTTGGAAATTGGACGATTGTAAGTACACACTTCTCTGTATAGTGTTTTTTTTTTATTTTGTGATGTTTCATAATAGACATAGATCATATATACTCTAACGCAATATGAGTTGGGCAAGCAATGGCGATTGTTTTAAAGCTGTCATTGCTAATAATATGAAACTAATTTGTCAGAATATTTTACAAAAGTTTATTAAAAAAAATAAAGAAGGAAAAAGAAAGTCCTTCATGCCGGGAGACGAATCTGCTCTGTTAACCACGGCATCACTGCACACTCTGCCACAGAGCTAACGGAACACAAACACTAGACAGCGTCTTTAGTGCAAGTCATATAACACAACTGCTGCATGGCTATACAGCGTTGCTGGTTACCTTGTGAACCGTGTGCTGTCCCTATTAAGAACTTAAAATAATTTTCCATTCAAGAGATGGCTCATTTTTTTTTTTTTTTTTGTCAAAGGGTGTACATTAAAGACGCCATTTTTATTTGTAACATGTGCTACTAAAATTCATTCCACAACCATCGAACAGGGTGGTTCAGATTGCCATTCCGGAGATTGCGATACTATTCCTTTAGGGGCGGCCATTTGATCTTGGATTTTTTTCATCTGTCCCATATTTACTTAGACGAATGCTGGAATAAATCTTTCCCTTCCACAAAATTTCCGCTCTCTCATTTTATATTTCATTAGTTCTGTTATAGGGTAGAAAGTGCCAGGCAAGGTAGGCTGGTACTGCATGCGGTGTGACGGTAGCTTGCGCTTTGGAAATGATACTGCCCCGGCGTCTGAAATGTAAGTGATCTTTTTGAGAGAGTCAGCAATTTTACAAATATTAAATAATCTTCGTTAATATTTTGGCTTAGGTAAAAGTGTTTCTTCAATTTAACTTTATTTGATTAAAATCATAGGGCAGTGTTATGAGCATGCTTTTGCATTAATTTTTTTGTTTATTAAACGTTGTTTGTATCATCAAGTAAGAAATAACAATGTGATTAAAGTATTCTAAATTGACTTATAAAAAAGCAAGGGGAAAAATTAGCAGTATACTTGTACCATACATCATAAAGACTTATTAAACTGCAAGTTTTTTGCTCATGGTCCGTAAAGAGGTTCTCTAGCGAGACTAACGACATCCGTGCTTCTTGAATTCGAATCCCGGTGTGTCCACAGGAAGAATCGTAATATGATTTGCTTCGTTTTGTATTTTTTATCACTTTATTTGCAGAAATCAATGGAAAAGAGGAAGGTTTTAATGTAGACTTTAATGCTCGGCGTTTAAATAAATTTACGAGGAGAGGTAAAATAATGTTTGATTGTTTCTTCTTCTTCTTGTAAACAAGTTCTGGATACTTGTTTCACCCTTTCCGAAACTGCAGCAGAACTACATGTTCTGATCAGCCTATCTCTTTCTGGGCCTCCCTATAAGTCTCTTCCACTGTAGTGCCATTTTTGGTAGAGGATTTTCTGACATTCCATGGATGTGTTTTCTCCATTTAGATATATATTCTTTATACCATTTATTATCTAGACCACTCCAAGCCGACTTTGTTGAACTTCAAATTGTTGGCGAAATAATATTGTTAAACATTTGCAACTATGAACATAATTAAATTCTCTCTATAATATGCTTGCTTAAAGAACATCAATTCTGTAATCGAAGATAAATGTTTGACCTGT
This sequence comes from Metallyticus violacea, assembly GCA_030762175.1. Taxonomy (NCBI): domain Eukaryota; kingdom Metazoa; phylum Arthropoda; class Insecta; order Mantodea; family Metallyticidae; genus Metallyticus; species Metallyticus violacea. The sequence goes on from CM060841.1 coordinate 79,854,814, forward strand.
GATTATAATATAAAAATTGAATAACATTTTATCGAAGGCTCAAAAAGGTTAAAAACATGTTACTTATTATTAAAAGTAGAAACCTTATCCTTATGTAAATAAAAAGAACAAAACCATTTTTTTTAAAGTTTTATTTTCCAATGTCATCTCAAATCTCATGAACTTGTGGACATTCCCCCGGGCGTGGCAGAATTGTAGCGAACTTCTGAGGCCGGGAGTCTCAAAGGGCGCCGCTGCGTTGCCCCAGTTGAGATTATGTTGAAGTTGATAAGGTTATGCTGTACCGGGGGGATCCTTACACTTGTGGATGAATGAAATGAACTAATGACTGCGCAAATGGGCTCGGTCCCTTAAATCTAAATTGCATTCCCCTTCGTAGGATAAGGAAAAAGTCAGAAAAAATAAAATCCTTACCGAGACAGCTTGACCTATCCGGGAATCAAACCGAAGTCCTCAGAGTTAGTATTCGTAATTGCGATCACCGTGCATGGAGACGGTATATTTATAAATTTAACAACTGGAATAATGAATACATTTTAACCGGTAGCTATCTGCATAATATTTAAACATGAAAATTAATACGGGAATGTTGATAATTGTACACGCACTTTAATTCTTGTATTTATTTATTATATATTTATTTAAAATCCCTCGAGTCTGCACTTCGAATGTGTATGTATAATTTGCTACTTATTGTTAATTTTATACAAATGTAATCTTTCACTTACAGGACTTAGGTTTTATATCAAATTGCCAGATTTTATAAAAGTAAACAAATTCCAAATAATAGCTATTATAGCTTGTATCGGAGCATTTACAAGAAATTTTGTTATATTTTCTCTTTCTTTCATTGTTACTGTTTGTAATTGAAAACACTTGTCCAATATAAATTGAACTCAAATGAAATGCATTAGTTCTCTGTTGACATTCAAAGCTTGCAACGTTTTACCTACAATTCGCTTCCAACATATTGCTATGTTCAATTGTAACTTACCTAAATGTCGGTTTCTGGTTCGTAGATATTTACTGGAGTAATATTAATTAAACAGATGATAATCTTTTTAGTTGCAATAAAGGATACAAACCACATTTCGCTTAATTTTCAGTGCATTTCGCGCGGTCAGGTACGAAGGCAACTGGTATTGGTTGGCTGGTAGGGGAAAGAAATCCTGCGATTGGTGATTACTGAGCATGACGTCAGGGGTAGCGAAGTTGGGGTCGGAGCGGATCGGCGAGGCTCGGTCAGTTGGGCTAGAGAGGAAGAGAAGGAAGGTAGTGAATTGTTGGGTATCGTATCGGTTCGGAGTGCAGTAGGCTGGTGACTAGGTGTGCGAAGGTAAACAAGAAACGTTTTGGAGCTTCTTTGTTGGCGACGCTTAGCCGGTGGTAGCAGCGTTCATCTTTGTTGACTTCAGAGGTGAGTTCTCGCTTTAGTAATTATTAATCATTTGAAGAAATCTTGTTGTAGTTGGTTTAATATTGCTTTGAGATTCGTCCTCTAAAGAAATGCACGTGATGTAAGTAGGATGACAATGTGTTTCAATCTATAATGTTTATGAAGTCATGTTTTCAAGCCTAAAGATTCATGGAGCCTAACCGTCTGTCTGCACGCTTCATGCTGCATTCCCGTTTTCAGGTGTCGGTTCTGGGAAGGTCATTGCCATATTTGTATTATGTCTGTGCAGCTGTCCGGTGCTTTAAGGCGCTGTACGTTACTATAAGCGTTTGAAGTGACGTAATTATCTAGTTTATTTTATTTTGATTACTAAACTTAAACTTCTTAATACATCTCTTGACGTACTTGCAGGTTTTAGAAATAGTGTGGCTGAATATTACTGTACAGGATATTTGCATATTTTCCTGAAAATCTTGTATATTTAACTTATAAAACCGTAAACTGTCAATACATTTTGCGGTCACATAACGTTTTATTTTCCACAATACGTACTTTTTTATTACATTTTCTTTAGCACATGTTCGTGAACAGTTGTGGACTTGGTACAAAAAGGAAACTAATGGGTGCGTTTTGTAATCTAGGACAACAGCTAATTGTATGTTCATCATTTCGTAATGTTTTGTACTTGTCACAAAAGACAGAATATATTTAAGGCTAAATCTTAAAATTAAAATAATAATAATAATAATAATAATAATAATAATAATAATAATAAAATGTATAAGCATTTATATAGCGAATATAGCATTCATTATAAAGGAAAGCTTTTTTACTTTGAGGAAGAGTTTTGCTGAAAAATCTTAAAACTTTGCTCGCCCTTAAGATTATATCAGCGAATATTATTCCACTTCACAGAGACATCAGTGTCTGTTTAAGGAAGCCTCCAGAACATTTCCAACCGGAGGGATGGAACGTTATCTTTAGAAGTTTAGACACTTGTACTGGTCCCCACCTCCCTTCTGTGTTGTGTGCTTTTTGTTTTTGTTTTGTTTTGTTCTGTCTCGTCACCACTTGGACATGCATCGATGGCTCGCGAGTGTAAACAAAGCAAAAAGTAATATGATGGATAGAAGAAACGGATCTTAAAAGTGGCAACTTTTGCAGTGCGGTGATATCCCTGTATACTTTACGCGTATGTAATACCTAAATAGTTTGTTATTCATGTCAATAGGTATACGAAGTATGACCTTGTAATAAATAGCAATATGAATCCAAAGATTGGGGCTTTACGGCATCGGAAATTTTTCCTTTTTATAGCATATTCTTTCTCGACTGGCATCACTGCAAACTCCATGGCAGTTTGGCCTCCGTCTGTCATACAAACTAAAATATAGGTAAGTTCGTTGGGAAACTCGAATCCTGGATAGGTTTCAACAGTCATTTTTATGCGTGAGTATAAAGTATTATGTATTATTTACCTGTGCACTGAAAAATGAGTAAAGACTATAGCCTCCATTCGCATTATTTTAAATATTTTTCCAACAAAAATGCCATTGACAAGCATTTATTCACATTATTAGAAATAAAGACAATATGCACATGAAATTAGAAACAATTTACGTTCACGTTAATTGTACACTAAATATGCTTTATAAACATTTATTTAAACATTTTAAATTAAAACTGTTCATTATTTTTTGAGGAAATCTATCACATATAGTTCATTCTCTTTCTCGTGATAAGATTGATAAAGCGCAGTATTTTTGTAGGATGTCGTGAGTCAAAGTATGTCGGAGTTAATTGAATGTTTACACTTTGATTAAACATACCATGAAAACGATTCAATAATAATATAATAAATAATAATATAATAAAATTGTTAAAAATTGTTAAAAAGTATTATAATTATGCACTTGAGTAATACAGGCGCCGTTTTCTGCATTCCCTTTGGGGTACTCATAACAAAGTTAAAATTATTGAATGCACTTGGGTCACATTGTACTTGAATTATAGAATGTTTTATTAGTAGTTTATGAAATACATGTTCTGTACACATTCAACCTTATTCAACGTGTTTTTATACTTTAATCTAATGGACTTTCATATATACGTTTACTGGAGGGTTGTTTCCTGTAACTGTAGTCACATGAATAAAAAATGGCACTGATTATATTGTCATACATTGTCGACAGCATATTTGACCTTCTGCGGTTTGTATTATAACAAACGAAACCGCCATTATGTGGCTCCTTTGATATTAACGTCTGTCGTAATAAAATAACAGTACTAACCAATTTTATAACACGAAATGATCATTAGATGTAATGCTTTCTTTTAGCTAAAGTATAGAAAACGTCCATTTACAATAGATAGGCAAATTTTTGGCGATGAGTTTCTTGGGCCCCATAGCGACGAGGTCCTCGGGGGCACATTCCCTCTTGCCCTCCGTGTAGTTGGCACTTATGCTTAATAATATTAAATTAAATTACGTGAAATATTAAAAAATATGTTCATTTGCCTTGATACCCCCCTTAAATCTGCTTATACATAAGCCTTATCAGGTTCTTTTCTATACACAAACATCAATCACTCTTGAAATGAATTCTTGCCGCTTCACTGAATTGTTAACGTCCATTTCTCTTAGTAAGGTACTATCACCATGGGTGACCGAGGTCGTTAAGGCGCGATCTCATGAGCGGGAGGTCTGGGGTTCGAATCTCACCAGGACCGTCCTCTCTGATTGAGGGTTTTTTCAATGTTTTCCTCATTCATAAATGGCAAATGCCGGGGACGTACCCTAAACTAAGGACTGGAACGTTTCGTTCCTTAAAAAAATCTTTTCCCAAAATATAATTTCGTTTCATATGTCATCAGTGTTTAATACCTATTGTGCTCAGTAAAACGGGCGTAATACATGATTAAAAAAAATTATTAAGATACCGTGCCGTTCAACTGCAGTTGACAACATAGGAATTAGAGAGAAAACTGGCATAAATGAAGTTACCAGCCTATCAGCGGTCCCACGTAAACTTAAATATGATTGAGCTTTTAAAAATGTCATAGTAAGTGTCATTCACTGTTAAAATACAATAATTACATAATTACATTTTATCGCCATACAACTAAAATAGTGAAATACTATAATCTAAATGTAGGGCTACTATAAAATCGCAGAAAAGATCTAGCTAATCAACTGGGCCGGGCGTGAGGCTAGCCTACACAGTAATGAAAATTACCATGAAAGACTCCTTTCACCTTTCCCGGATAATTAACTTGAAAAATGCTACTACGCTTCGTAAGGCAAGCTGAGCCTTTGACCGTATTAATGGTGATGGCTATAGAAAGCAACAATTTAAATATGGAAATATTTAGTTTGTCGATATAAAATTATATTTAATTTATAGTGACAGACTTCATTTTATTAATTTTTTGCATGATTTATTTATAACAACATACCTACATTCACCATTTATACTAATACTAAATATTTATACTACCTAAAATGTTTAGTATGTAATTTTCCTAACTTTTAGCACCTTAACTGACAATATTTGCTCGGGGGAAACTTGGTAACGGATAGAGGATTTGAAAAGAAGATAAAGAGTGAAGCTCAAAATGGTCATCATGAACTCCAATTCAGCCTAGGAACTACATCTGCAAATATCGTTATTCAACACAGAGGCATTATTTCATTATATTGAATTCACAACAATTCCATAAAATGTTTATAGGAATGAGCAAACCGTACCATCTTTTTAAGTTTTGGAACTTTTTCCAGCAGCAACACAAAATTGGGGATGTATTCCGTCATGCATGAAGCCAAATTAAGACTTAGCAAAAATATTTAAATCGAAAGATATAGGATTCCGTCGGTGTTTCACGTAAAATTAAATTCCTGTGACAATATTCAGTTCAAACGTTAATGCCGAGTCATGGTGCCCTGGTTCCTAAATTGAAATATTTTTTAGCTCCATGATAGTAGATTTGTATTCCATTCCCGGTAAATCACTGCCTCAGCAGTGAATATTAATGCCAGGGAGAAACAATTGGTATCGAACCCTAATCTGTATTAACTTTGAGCACTCTCTTTAAATTTTTAAAATTATGGGGGAAAATGGCGGTATAGATTATATCTTTCTTGTATGTCTTATATTCCCAATGTTTCCTACTTAACTTTCCGTATATTTTGTGTTTTGTAACCATGGTGATAGTGCAAATTTCATTATGTTTTCATATATATGAGTCATACAAAGGATAAGGGTAGATATTGTTGCTACAAAATTAGCGATTGATTTCACTATAATGCTCTGTTAAAACTCCTAGCCCAATAGTTTGCTCCAGAAGGTAGGCGACATTGTTGTGTGTTGCACTTCCGGCGGGATGAGGGGAAGTGAGGCAGTCTCGTGCTGTTTGGCGGTAATTACCTGTACGCCATTACACGGACATAGTTCTGCATTTGCCCACCCTTTCATTTTCTAAGCTATAATCAACTGCCATTGCATCCATCGATGTTATTGCGGTAGGCAACATATAGCTCAGGTAAAAGTTTTGCTTCCTGTCTAGAGCGTTTAGCTGTTCTTTCTCCTTTTGTTGAGATGGGCGCAAACAAATTGTTTATCCCTTGTGTGCACTGTCAGTTACAGCTCAGGAGATGTGATTGTTGGCAAAATGCTTGAGATATTAAGACAAGGAGAAGATTTAGTTTGAAGTTTGTTGCGATTTCTTTAACCTTCGTGTGAGATAAAGCTACAACCCAGCAAATTAGTTCAGTGAAGTTTTTCAAATAATAGTAATTTAATTCCTCATGTTTTCTTATTTTTTCGCACATTGTTAAAAATCCTTGCTCTGGCTTATTACTTAAGTGTAATTTCTTGCATCACCGTGATATCGATCGTTGGTTACAGCTTTTCAATGCAAGCGAAAATGTGTTTTATTAATTTCTATTTGTGGAAAGAAATGGTACTAATATTGTAAATTCGCTTTATATTTATTCAACATTATTACGAAGTAAAGAGCGTTCCTAAGGAAACATACGACATTTGACGAGTTGAAATGTGGACACATAACATCTAGTATGAAGGAATGGTAATAATGTGGCGATACAAAAAGTCACATTTCTTGTAAAATAAGCCAGTGCCACAATTTTTAAGATGATATAGAAAATTAAGAAAATATTAGAATTTAACGTTATCTTTTGCTTTTAAAAAGCCCTGGACTTATTTTTTTTCCAGACGTAATTGCAAGTGCTTTTTTTGTTTGTATTTACTTTGGCAGGGATGGCTGTCGTTTGCCACGTCTGATCATTCCAGGTTCCCTTGCCGCCAGAAAATCCAGTTGTATGCAGCAAAACATGATTTCGGTTATCTCTCTTTTGCATTCGCAGAGAGCATGCCGCTTATGTAGGAGGGCTGGAAAGAAAATAGTCACAACACTGTTGTGAATATAATAGGGGCAATGTTGTTCTCAACATGCCTAGAGGAATAGCCCAGCTCCACACACACTCAACGTCATTAGTGCACTAACTATAGACGAAAGAATACGAAGATGTCGAGTAACGGTTTAAATTTGGACTGCCATAAAGTGATGTTTTCCAAAAGTGAACAGTGTGAATGAATTAAAATGACAGATGTTAGGAACATGAAGGAATGTCATGCAGGTCTGTGAGAAACCTTGGTAATATATCTCTGCCAATCGAACGGTAGTCAGTGGGGTACCAGACTTTCGAGGACACAATAGGGTGTAAGATACACATGTTTAGATCATCTTGTTCTTGAAGCCTTTCCGCGTTAATTCGATTCAATCACTGCTGGAGGGGAGTCGATGGTCGGTGAGACAGGTAGCCGTGGAAGTCAGAACAAGTCGCACTACAGTGTTGCAGTCGGGCGCTCCTTCTCCAACACCAACAAATACTGCTTAGCTACGTATGTCCATTGTCTTCCAGAAGGGTAACAGGTAGTGAAAAATGTGAAAGCGATTACGTTGAATGTAAAACTCTCCAGGTTGTTGAATATGTTGCCATATTCCTTTCGTATTTCACACTTCTTAAGTTTGCGAATAGGCAGGCTTGAGGAACAGAAATACCTTTGCGGTAATGCCACCCGTGTAAAAATTAATTTTCATTCCATTTTGGCCGGAATTATTTTAAGTAGTTTATTTATTATAGTGTTTTGAAAACAAAAGTTAGAACATGTACTTTATCCCTAATAACAATTCGTAGCAAAATTTAAAAACTTATTGGAAACATTGGAAACATTGGCCTCTGGCAGAATTATCTTGAATCATTTCACAGATATAAAAATCTAAATTACAAATAGACCTAAAATATATTAGGAATTTGAAGTACAGTTGAAAGTACTACGTTAAATCACAGGGTTACGAAAACAAAGTAGAAAAAGGTGGAGGCGTGGATTAATTATAACAATTCTTGAAGCGGATGATGGAGAGAGCTATTCTGAGATGCCCAAAGGATCCTTGTGGGACTTCTGAGAAGCTCCTGGAAATGCAGTACTTTGTTGGAAGCCCTGGTTAATTTCTAGTCCCCAATTGACTCTAGACCACAGATGCGACAAACACTGGCGGCTGGCTTTAAAACGAACTCGCCATATAAATCTTTTTGCCATCTTCGCCAAGGGGGGTACTCCTAGGAATGCCAGCAAGAGGATCATCTTTCTCTTGCACAGATTTATACTGTTCCCGTCCCACATTAAACAGGCATTTGACCTTTCCGCTGGAAATCTGAAGTTTTTCGTAAAGGCCGTCACTAGCACTTCGTCAGACGCTGGGAAGAACCGCAAAGCACATGTATAAATGCCACTTTATTATTACAGAAGACCAGACAATTGCAAACAGTTCATTTTATTCTTAAGTTCTGAGCGATAATTGCAAAATCTTTTTAAAAGTTTCATTATTTTAATGTTTTCTAGTGTTTTTTTTTTTTCCTGCCATCAGACAAACAAATGCATAGTAATTGTTTCTCATAAACATTTTAATATCGTCAGTCATTGCTAAATAATAAAATAAAAAAATAAAACCGCGGTTTTACATGTGTGTGTTTGTGGGTCGGTCGGTCCTGGTGGTCTAGTGCTAACCATATTTGCCTCGTAGACCCCGATCGCGGGTTCAATCCATGGATTTTTTGGTCGTAAAAATCCTAAGTATGGTTTCCTTCGGAAGGGCAGTAAAACCGCGATGTTGTAGATTTACGGCACGAAAAAGAACCTCAATGTCTGAAAAAAGAGACCTCTGAGCAAAATTTATCGGCCGTTTCACGCCCAGAATCGAATGGAAGGCTGATGACCTGAGATATTAGAGAGCGTCCGCAAATAAAATAAACCAACTCGCATTTTGTTTACATTTCGCAACCATTATCTATATTTCAATGACATGCTTGTTTCTTTTATACTCCTTTTGAACTAGCAATTTGTGCATATGTTTTATATTGATGTTTGTGTAAAACATCTTGAGTCTTTGGGTGTGGTTTCCCTAGCCCCTCATTTATCTTGTTACTCCAACCTCTTACTGCATTCGCTGGTCCAGCGCCTTCTTGGAAACACGCGGATCCGCATTGGATCTGTTACATGTTTAAAACAGCCATTCTTTGTTGGTGTTCGAGTCACTTGGCCCTCCTTTTGAGCTTTTCTCCGCAAACACTTCTTCATACGAAATGAAGAAATGTTTATATCCAAAGACTGGAATGGTGTGCAATTATTGCTGCTTCCAGGTCTCTCCGACATTTTTTCAATGACCAGTCTAAAGAGATCAATATAAATTTGTTTTGTTTGAATGGGAAGAAATAATTCTATATAAATACATTTGTTTGTCTTGCAAATCTACTAAAATTAGCATGAATGGAATACATTTGTGTAAATTTTTTACTACACCGTCTGAATGTTTATTCATGAAGAAGTGGTTGTCATATTTCAAAGAACTAAAGAAAGCTAATAGCATTGCTATATCCCAGATTTTGTGTAATTTCGTATTTTAGTGCCACGCAAAGAATAGGAAAATGTTTATTGAAATATTTTTAAATAATTCGGTATATTTACTCGTCGTTATTAATGACATGCTCATCATATACCCAGCCGGTGTATCTAAATAGATGGCAAACGTTTGATATGACCGTTACTCGATATCCCAACAATAACATTAATAAACTCTCCCTCCCGCAGCTGTGTTGTTAATTCTAGACTGCTATTGGCTGAATTTAAAATATTAATGATGCGGTAACAGAGCGAATCTGTGTCGATAAACAGATGGTCTCAAAGGCTGTGAGGAAAACATGCGGACAATTGGCTGTCATTTAACATAACTACTTAATCCATTGTTAAATCCCAGACTGCTGTTAAGTGAAGCTAAAGTATTATTGATGCGGTCAGGCAGAGGATTTCTATCTATATTATCAAAGACGGAGAAAATCGTGGCGATGCTCATTGTTACTCACACAAATTGAGCCGGTCGGGTACACCATGAAAGCAACGATTAAAGTTGCAAAGCGAAAGTACAGGAGTTTGTTGTAAACGCTGACTGATTTAAAACATTTTTTTTTCTTTGTCCTCCAAAAGCATCAGAAATGACCATAACTTCAGAGGCATTTCATTATCATTAATTAATTTGTATTGACAGTGCTTTCACAACAGACTAATATCGGTAACAAAAAGTATTTATATGAACTTGGTGCGTTTTACTTGTCTGGTTCTTGCTTTGCAACAGAGATCAATACTATAAGTTTATGCATTGAGACGTTCCAAAGTGTCAAACATCGCACATAATTTCAGTTGGCAAGAAATTGGAAACTTCAAGAAGCCATGGAACAATGGAAGATGCAGTTCAGAAGATTAGTGTTGTATTAAGTGAGGTTGGTGGCGTAGTTTCCACTAAAATGTGATCTGTGCTGAAATAGAATCCCGAATATTCAAGTTTTGTCAATTAATTGGTAAAAATGTATCTCCCTCTGAGAATATTATTGCTAGCACAACTCCGCTGTGTAAATATGTCGATCCCTATGGTCTAGTAGTAACTACTTATATTTACCTCGTAGACCCAAGCCCGCGTGTGGAGAGGGTCGATACATTTTTAGGGCGTAAAAATCCTAATTATTGCTTCGGAAAAAAGTACCGTCGTTATCCTTCCCAATCGTACATTTACGGCACGCAAAAGAACCTCAAGCCTGAAAGAAGCCTCAAAGTGTTTCATACTCTGAATTGAATGAGGCGCTAATGACCAAAGATGATAAAGGGAGTCCCTAAATAAAGTAAAACTATCTTGTTTGAATACGCACTGGTGACATCTTGTGGTGAACGATTCTCCAATGAGAGTGGCTTGATATTCAAGAGATCAACTTCAGTCTTGGCAACATGCTTCCCCCCCCCCCCCGACTTGGTCCCAAGACGCACTTGCTCCATTATTTCTGCCAATTTGATTGTTTCATGGAAGTGGTTTCTTCGAGGTTCTCAAAATACCCCTTACCTCCTGTATGGATTTTTAATTCTCACTTAAATTTGTGTCCAGCCAGTAAAGTTTTTAGTTTCAAGAACAGATGGTAATACTAGGAAGCAAAATCAGGTGCATAAGGTGTTTGCGGAAGCATTTGAAGTTCTAGTTTGTCAAGTTGTCCTGAGCGACGCGGCTTGTATACATCGGCGCATTGTCATGGTGAAACATAGCCTTCTTTTTGCCCATTCCCGGACGTTTTCCCGCAATCGTTGTCTTCAAAAGTGAGGCGACTCTTTCTCCAGTATGGTTTACACCTTCTCCAAGTAACCAATCAAATTAATTTTGCGTTAAAAAAAAAAAAAAAAAAAAAAACTAAAGTCATTGCCTTTCCAGCGCACGAAACGCATTTCGCCTTATTCGGAATTAGTTCGTCTTGTGCGGTCCACTATTTAGACTGCTCTTTAGTGTCTGGTGTAAAGAATGAATCCATGTTTCGTCCATAGTCGCAAATCACCGTAAAAATCTGCTGGATACTTCTTAAACAGTCTGCCGATGTTCGCATGCGATTTCGCTTTCGAGTGAGCAGACTTTTTTTCATGTGTAAATTCATTGTACAAAGTAAAATGAACCCATTCAGCTGAGAGGTCCGTAGCCTCTACTAACTCGCATACTTTCATTTGTCTATCAGCCAAAACAATATCATGGACTGTAACAGCTGATTTTGGAACTCCAGGATGTGGTGCCTCTTCGATGCTTATTCTGTCAGGCTTAAACTCATTTACTCAAAAGTCGAACGGTGTCTTAGGAACGGCATGCATCACTCAGTGTAGGTAAAAATCTCGTGAATTTCCTTTGCCGTTATCCCTTCGAGAAAACAGCATTAAATAATGCCTCGAGTTCCATTCTTATCCATTCTTACTGGAAACACTTGTGTTTAAACAAATGCAAGCAATGAATTAACATAAAAATGATATGACTTTGATACGTATAAAGCAAACTTTGCTTTAGATGTTGCTGTTGCCCTCTGTGATAGGGAAGTACGAGTTTACCATTTATTTTGAGAATTTCTCAGTTTCAGCACCTGTAATTTGACTAAGATTAAAAAGGAAACTGTTTTCTACTATTTATAATCCGTTAGTTGTTAAGGGAACCCAATATTTTGTTATATTAATTACTTCATTACGTATTTATCAATTTGATATGATATAAAATTCTGGCTTTAGCCATCTCTCATCTCTATACCGTCTTTCTCGCCATATTCCGTATGCTGGATTTCTGTTATGGAGGGGAATGTGCTGAGTTAGCGACTCGGTGGCAATTGGGCAACAGTATTGCAATCTTGTCCAGAAGACTTTCTAATATTCACAATTTATTTAGTAATACGTGATGTTATCTGAAACTCTTCTTTTTTACTTTTAAGACTGATTTCATAACCTCCATATTAGAAACTTTGGAATTAATGCAGGATTTGATATTCTCATGACTCAATTATCGCTAATGCTGACCCACATTTCGTAGGCTTATTCATACGAACTCTTCTATAACCATGTGCATTATTAAATACGATCAATGACCGTGGCCCCAACTGTTAGGCATTTCAGACATAATTATGTATCAGTTTGTCATACCAATGCTATAAAACGATAGGCCATTTTTGTTTGTCCAGCAGCTCTTTTTGTTTTTACCATAACAATGCCATTTTATACCAGTTTTACAGATCGTTGTTCGTTATTTGCTTTAAACATTTGCTAGAAGGTAATCCTCTTATTTTCAGTGAGTAACGTAATTACAGCTCGCTATCATCTGTTTCGCTGTTACTTCTATCCTAACGTAAATATAATTACTTGGTGCAACTCTTTTCTCATTGGCTCCAGGATGACTTGCATCTCTAATGTTACGCACTGTAGTCCCTAAAAGAAATTACTGTTTAAACTTTAATAAGGGCTAGTTTTCATTGTGAAAACCATTTTAGTGATTACTGTAATAATCTCGAGAAATACCAGTCGCTAATGATAACTTTTATGCTTTTTAATTGTTAAGTCATCTACACACTTGTTGCGCTCTGTACAGTGTAATCGGTTTCAATGCAAAGACGCACCATATTGGAAATAGTTCCTGCTAGTATTGTAAAACGTCGTCAAGAAAATTAATTAAAAACTGGTAATGACGTTATCTTGCAACATTTTTATTAATAAAGTGTAATGAATAGTAACCAAAGCTAATAATTAAATACATTGCATCAGCTGTTTGTAAAGCTAATAGTTCTACTTAACCAATCGGAGTCATGTACCGCGGAGTGATACATTTGTATTTGTTTATGTCTGGATAGACTAACGGGGAACGCAGCTTATGGATGAGAATTTTATTTGAAAAATATGCGAAATATTCATCTAAATATTCCCTAAAAACTGGCATTATTCCCTTTAACGCTAAAATATTCTCTCAAACTTATAATGTCTACAATAACATATAAAACAATACTCGTATATGATGCTAATATTGAAACTTATATTGCTATACATGCTTTAATAACATTAATGTAATAATACTGACTTCTTGTCTCATTCTTAACTAGGAGAAAAACAAAAGAATAAGACAATACTAATATTAGAAGCACCCCTTTCACTTAAATGTTCATAATTAGTATGTATTAATTTCTTCCAACTTCCATGCATTGTTGCATACATTGTAGAATGTTGTTTTACCAGCACTGTTTAAATACTTCTCCTTATACAATGACTTAAGAGGCAGCTATGGGGGATTATTGTTCTTTTATTTACTTTCCAGCTTCCTCTTCTGATAATTCTAAATAATTAAACGATTTCTTGAATATAATGCATACCCACTTTTCTTCCCGCCATGTACTCTTTATTGTCGCCTGAGAAAACGCCATACCTGCCAACTACGAACACTAAAGTCTCTAAATATAAGATAGAGGTGTCGTCTATGCTTTGAAAACAGCGTATATAATACACTTAATAGATTGCTTGCTCATTTTACGTCCCTTGTTTAGGAAATCGGGAGCTTCGAAAATTCAGCGATTTTCTAGGGTGAGATGGTCGTAAACGGCAGTCTTTAAAATAATTCATTAGTAAATTAACTTTTCTTCTTAAACTAATATATTTTACTCTTGGGTATAAAACCTAGGGAGGGGGGAAGAGGCTCAAATATTAACGTATATGTTCCAAGATATTCCGCAAACCTTTACATATACAGTACATTATCTTATAAAAGTATATTTTCTCAAGAATTTGAGCTGAAATTTCGATATGCTAAAAATCAGCAACATGTGTGTTTTCAAATATTGTTCCTGCACATTTATCACCCCTACTAATTCATGTTATTTTTCTCGAAATTGTGCAAATTTCAAAGTTAACAGTATTATATAATATGCATAAAATGCAAATAATTATAAAAAATATTTTAATGAAATCTGTATTCGTTAAGAAACAACGTAAATGTTCAAGAGAATTGCAATTATATGTGATTTATTTGCACCACGCTGTGTATTGTTTTATGTGGAAATACTAAATAATAACACACGGTTCTTCGTAGGCATTATGTTTGCTTAAACCCAGCAGCAAGTTTGCAATAAACGTAAATATTCACTATTAGGGTAATTACAGTTGAAAAAGCAGTCTTTCATATCTTTTTTGTATGAAATGGACGTAAAATGTTATGTAATAATGTGCTACAAATATTTAAAGTACTTTAATGAGACTGCTATTATTTGTTGGTTACATCATGCTTCATTTTTTCTTCCATTTGATGCATCTTTACCATCTATTTTGATATTCCTTTTATTTCTAAAATAGATCACAGTTAATCTGTTTTCTTTTAATTTCATCCTTAATCGATACTGTTATAGTCTGCTCTCCAAAAAATCGCAGATCTCTGTTACTATATTTTTATTTTTTTTTTCTGCATGGTAGAGGGCACGTAGTATTTATAGGCATTTAAAGCAGGTTTTCTGATTTTTCTGTTTAATGGTGGCACAGCGGAGTTGTAATTTAGCTAGTCTGAGCAATTATTTGTAAAGAAAAATAATTAAACTATTGTACTTGCGTTGCTGTATATTTATTACAATTTGTACGCATACTTGAAATGTTAAGGATTTGCTTTCTCACATATCTAATGCTGTTCATATGTTTGGCCCTGGCTTCTTTTCAGAATTCATTTTCCTGGTTCTGAATACATAGGCATCGTCTTTTCTGGACGTTTTTTGTTTTAGGCCACATCGTCCTTTCCTTTGAGGATAAACAGGCCCATTCTTATTTCTCCGTCTAATTATATTAACCCCCCCCAACTTACATTGTTGCTAAATTCATGGAGAGTTATGACCTTACTTTTCTTCTTAGGTGTGACATTCATTACGAATAAAAATATTAAAATACCCAGATACACAAGCAAATTGCTTAACTTCTAGTACAACCAATAGAAACTTTAATTAGGATTAACTATCTCAACAATGGTATCAATAATGTGTGTGGAATTGGAGGGAAACAGTTACTAGCACTGAATAACTTATAAACCTTAATCTACGTGCTTATTCACATTAACTCACACAAGACTGTACATGTATTTGTAACTTTTTCTTGTTCAAAATTGTTGTAAGCACTTTCTCCATTATATCTCGTGTATTTCAGCCCCAAGCCTCAAGAATGATCTCACACAGAAAATATACACCGTTTTATAGCATTGTTTTGCGTAATAGATGCCAGCAGAAGAGTAACATTAACTCAGATACATCTTGCTTTACATAAGCAAATGATAGCTCTCTGCTCATAAACAATTATTATAACAAGTGTTTCCATCTTCAGCTTGAGGCAAATAGGTAATCATCTCCCACACGTACGCAGCGTGTATGCATTTCTGCATGCATTGTGCTCGTATGCCTACATTTCTCTCTGGTTATTTGAAGGTCAGACGCTGCGTGATAAATTTTAAGCTCAGCAGTTTTCTAACGCATATTTGGATTATTTACACATCTCTGCACGAACTGTATTTATGCAATACGTTTGAAAAACTGAGTAAATACTTGAGAGCTCATTGATCTGTGGAATGAAGATAATGGCTTAAAAATCTGGTAACGGACTGTGTATTATAGACGATAGACCGTCCTCCCAGACTGAGGTTTTCTTCCAGATTTTCCCCAGTTCTCACAAATGGCAAATGCCAGGGAGGTACCCTAAAATTACGCCTGGAACGTTTCCTTCCTTAAAAAAAAATAATTTTTCAATATATGTGATTTCATATCATGTAACATCAGTGTCCACCGTCTGTGGTGCCTCAGTAGTAAAAACAAACGTTAAACACTATTAAAAAGTCAATTTCTCTTCAAATTCTTCTTTTCCTTCTCACTTCCCATAGCAGCCTATCTCTCCTGCACTGCACAACTGGTCTTGTTAGAATACAATTAAGAGCAATCCTAGACAAGCATTTCCGTATATACTGATGCTTACTTTGAGCATGATTGAACCTTACGGCACCAGGCCCCGTCCGCTAGCGGCTCGCAGATACAGCGTCAGACAACTGTAGTGGGTGCAATTGACAAGCAGCTAAAGGCTCTCATTCAAGCCTGTTCTTTTATTCACTTACACAGGCATTTGTTTTGTTTCAACCTTTCTACATTTGTTTGGTCATAAATGTACTTCTTTGTTCCCATGTGTGTTTCTTCATTCTATACTTGCTTTATTATATATTTTTCTCAAATTCTGAACGTCAAGCTGACAGTTATTGCAAACCATCTTTGATGATTAGAATAATGTATAAGAATTTATTCAGATACCCAGAAGAAACCTATGTATTAAACATGCCGTTTGTCTATGAACTTTTCCAGTTAGTACTAATTACAGTATTTTAAGTTGAATTATTTTGGAACCAAGAATATAGCTTCAGCCAGTGAAAATCCTTCTTTATACTTAATATTTTCCACTCTCGCTAGAGTCATAATAATTTAAGCTGAAGCACAAAGTGATGAATTTATGAAAGACCGACAGGGAAAAGGAAGAGATTATACCAAGCTGCTGCATTTTATTTTTGGTTGATGGAAGTGGGTGCTATTGATCTCTAGCGTGCTGCCCACGTTGATTATATCCTGTGACGTTCTCGCATCTAGAGCGGCCATGTGGCAATTTCTGCATAACTGGCAGGTTTGCAGTCTGCTGTATCAGCAGTTTAAAGGTTTACTTTTTGTTTCTTTTCATGGGCGCTCAATGCAAACCGCTTCAGAAAGATGAATCGTTTTTAGAAAACTCATTAATCTTCCTGATAAAAACTTGACTATCACCTCAAGTAACACGAAATTTAAACTTCGTGTTTTAATCCTTTTCGTCATAATATCGCCAGCTAAAACCGAGCTATTGTATCTCAATATTGTATTCAAGAAAGATACCTACCCTATTACGTCTATAACAGGATATTTTGAAAACCAAAAACAAGTTTCCGTACACTTTCTAACTTTACGGCAATCCGAGTTGAGAAATCTGCTTTTAATGCATTTCACACACGTTTTATGCTTGGTTCCAAACGTATTTTAAAAAATAATACATAGGTAAAATATAAAACTGGAAAAAGTTTGATTTTTTTGCCCAAGTAAATTTTTGAAAATTGTAATTTTAGAAGCGCTATTCTCAACACACATACTCGAGTCTTATAATATACATCTAGATAATCGCGTGATGAATAATATTACTGAAGCTCATAAACAATGATACAAAAACGTCGATATATGAATCACAATTCTCACACATATAAGAGTTCAGCTGCAGACTCGGGCCAAGCTGACTAACCGATGGATCCCCTTGGAGCAGATTACACAACCGACTCCATACGGCAAAAATGGAAATATTTTATGTTTAAGTTAGAACCTTTGTATAAATGGAATTACACACTTTCTGTGCAGAATTCGATAGGTTTTCAAATGATGGCAGGAAACCGGGAACTTTGGTTTATCATCGTCATCACCTTATAGGGTTTAGGCCTAAGGCCTATTCCGTGTCCTGACGGACCATAGAAACCTTTTGCATATTCAAATAGTTTTAAAAATGTCCCCTTAAACCCCAGCTAAGGAAATTTCAAAAACCTATGCACACAATCCTTCAAAGTACTCTCTATACTATAAACCAATTTGCGGTGTTTTGCCTATAGGCGAAAGCGGCACTTGTTGCCTTCTGCGGGTATCATAGAGTGGCACAACAACCATATAACAATTGCTTTAACAATTAATAAACTTTTTAAATTAAGGCAGTTAAAACGAGCTGGTTTACCATGGTCCATGGTTTAATATGCTACCATAGCTTTCACCAACTACTGCGGTTGGCATCATCAGTGGACGATGAACAAACATGACTACTAAAAGGCGACAGTGTTGATCTGTCTTTTAGCAATCAGTCAGTTAATCTTTTGTTGTTCATCGTACACTGATGATGCCAACCGCAGTAGTTGGGTCAAGCTATGGTAGCACATTAAACCATGGACCACGGACTATAAAAGGTTTTTCTTATCAAATTTATGAAAAGAAGTGCTGTAGTTGTCTCCATGCTTTTTTCTTTAAAAATCTATCCATGCTCTAGTTTACAATGAGAAATGCTGGCGGATATTTTGTTTCACTTCTTCCAGAGTATGTGGATTTTGTTTTGTAGACGGTAATTTTTTTTTTTTTAATTTGTCCCAGGGATAAAATCCCAAGGGGTTAGGTCGGAGGTTGGAGGCGGTCACACATCCGTAATTAATGCAACTTTATAAACATGAAATTGCATACATGCCGCTTATGTATTTCAGGTATTGTGCCATGAAATGAGAACATTGATAAACTAGAAATAAATCAGGGGTGGAGTACGGGAGTCTTTCTTTCCCCCAAAAATGAATTTCCAGATCTGAATACATCAGACAACTGCTTTGAAATTCAATATGTATTTTCTATAAAAGCTGTTTATGTTGGAAGAGCGATGCTAACGGAAATCTGAATTCTCGATCGAGACACACGACCATCTGGGGAGACGGCATGGTAATCTACCAGACAGCAGGGTGTCTCCCCCTGCTTTGTTAGTAACAGAAAGTGACAGGAATAAAAGAGGGAAATAGAGAAAAGAGACAGCAGAAACTGTTAGTGCAGCTTTCCAGAACCTAAACACATTTTCGTTGTTCCCTTTTGGATGTCAGCCACGTCATTGGGCGGCAGATAATCTCGAAACCGACTACGATGGTTTTGTAAACAATGGGCTGGATGCTTCTGGGTGTTCTAAAATCGTACTGTAGTTAATGCTCCCAAGTGTGAACGCAAATACCTGTCTTACAAATAAGATGATCTTCCCGCTCATAATTCAAAGGCAAATCGTTACCAGAAACTGCGTGTGGTAATCTCAAGGACGCAACATAATAAATACACAAGACTTTCGCGAACTATTTCAACAAATGACGTACCAATTTGGAAAAATGTAACTTTTTTAAAAAATAATAAACAATACTTAAAAGAAAGTAGTGAAACATGCATATTGCAAAATGTTGTAATTTTATTCCATTTTCTAGGTGGATTCCTAGCGTGGCTCAGGTTTATTACTCTTACAAAATAGAAAAACCTCTAATATAACGTATAGCTTAGAAAACTCTTCCTAATGCTTCCAGCGCATTCAATTTCATCTTTATTTATTGTAATCTGCTACAAAAAAAAAAAAAAAAAAAAAAAGAGAGAGAGAGAGAGAGAGCAATCAGGTTCTAATGGTGAAATTAAGAACAGGGGAATGCATTATACTTTTTGTTTACTCTACAACATTCAGTTAAGGGACCAGAGCCAATGCCCTAATGTGTACTCTAAGAAAAACCGTCATGTTCATGTTCTGCTCCTCGGTGGAGAATACCTTCGATTACGAGGGGCTTTCAAAAAATGTTGCAACCGTTTTCTTCTGAACAACAACATTTACGGCACGATGAAGGATCTCAAACCTGAAAGAAGAGGCCTCTAATCGGCCGTTTCACGCCCTGAATAGAATGGGACGCTAATGACCTCGTATGTTAAAGAGCGTCCGTAAATAAATCAAATCAACAACCAACTTATAGTATATGAATAGATAAGGGAAACATGAACTAAATTCATACAATTTTGTTTTTATGACACCTTTTGTGAGCAGGTTATCTTTTCTGCTGCCGATGTTCGCAAGTGCCATTTAGATGCATTGTACCAAGGTCACGCTTCTTGTTGCTTCCTTCACACCGTTTCACTTCAACTCGGTCACGACGGCACTTCTCAGACGTTTAATTAGGTAAACTCCCCCAAGGCACGAGAATTATCGTCCGGGTTTCTCGAGTAGCTTTCTCCCGTTTGCTAGCATCAAAAACTTCATACAAATTCTTCATAAGACACGTAATACGTTATATATTTGTTCCGTTTCCTGAGTGGAATTATTTTGGTAGTGAATCTGTGAATTAATGAAAATCCTGAATATATCTTAAAACGTATCTTTGTTAGAAGGCAGTGAATATGCCTAACGTTAGTCACATTAAAAAACATATCTGAACATGTAGCTGAATTCAAATATTTCAGAATATAATATAACTTGAGAAAATGGCAATAAAATATTTTTTTAAAACGTAAATTTATTTTATATCCCATCATATGATCTCAGTTGTATATTGATGATAGCATTATTACTAATGTACGCGGTTTTTTTCAACAAAAGAGTGATTATACATTTTTACAACATACTTTTATTCATCTTCTTTTGATGATCTTCCTCAGTATTTCCCACTAGATGCTGTTCACCTCTCCCAGCGTTTCAGCCAGTTTTGCAAAGACATACTGGAAAACATTTTAGGATAGGTCCTTCAGTATTGTCTTCACAGTGTTCACCACTACTTCTGCTGATGGAAAATGTCACCCACGAAGGTGTTTTATCAATTTGGAAAAAGGAAAAAGTCTCATAGGCTAATTATGAACTATAGGAAGGACGAGGAATACGCTTCTCATTGATCTTTGTGAGATATACAGTAACAACATTTGCGTTGTGCGGTCACGCATTATCGTGCTGCAACATCCAGCTTATTGCGTGTTTTGCATGTTATATGACCTTGCAGAATTTTCAGAGCATATTATTGCCCAGTTATAGTTGTGTGTGCAGGTACGACATGCTAATAAACCATTCTTTAAATATCGAAAAATGAGATGACCAAACTTTCCCAGCAGAAGGCACCACTTTTACTTCTTTTTGAGATTATAGATTTTTCACACAGAGCTTTTTTGCTGTTTGCTCTCAGGATTGACATGATGTAACCAAGTTTCACCAGCAGTGATTGCCTTTGGAAGAAACTCCGCTGTAACTGCATACAAAACCTGCACGTGATGTTCTTTTGTACGGGAATCATCAGTCTGCAACCCACCGATCACAAACACATCTCATGTGCAACTTCTCAGTGTGGGTGGCACACGGTGCATTTTCAGAATTTCTGGGAGTATTCTTAATGTTATTCGACTATCTCTGTCACAATGACAGAAACTGTGTTAATGTTTTCTTCCGTTAGAGCTCAAACTGGAGCCCCCAGGTTCACTTACCTTTGAAATTGATTACATCCCCTCTTTTTAACCATCTTCTAGCTGTGCTATAGGGAAGAACAAAATGTACATAGGCCACAGCTAGAGATTTGTTGGAACGTAAGTAGAATTTCAGAGCAGTACATTGCTCGTCTCGTATCCCTTCAATGTTGCTGTAGGTGGAACTGAACGTGTCTCGGCTTGCATACTTTTCAAATGAGGAAACCGGAAGTGACACTATGAAACTAGTACCATGTCTACATAATATATTGAGCTAATAGATATTGTAAAATTAAATTTTAGCGCTAGAAATAGCGCTTCTTTTTTTCTTATGCTAGTAGCAAATTAACTTTTAAAATTTTTAAAGAGTTTTTTTAACAGTACGGACAGAATATGAATATGTTTTGCATATTTACAAGTACAGTTGTTCCAGGCTTTATATGATTACTAGCACATTTTTGCACCAAGTGATAGCTTAAAAACATGTTCAGAACTTGTATATTTAACGACGATTATCCAAGAACCATTATCTAAGTTGTTTTCTTATTATATAAAAAGGAATTACGTTTAATTTCATTTAACTAATAAGTTAAACATTAATTATTTTTTTAAATTCATTATCATTGCGTTAAATTAATTTTTAGTTGGCAGTAATAGCGTGTATTGTTTTCCCTCTATGCTATGTATTTTAAGCGCGTCTTTGCTATCGTTTTTCTAAATGTTTAACCCTGTATAGTGGATAAGTGGGCCACTTTTGTTTGATAAAACCATAAGTATGCAGGTTAGGAAGGTTTTACTGTATTTTAGATGTTATGTCATAAAGGCACATTGTTGTTTACATTTACGGAAGGTAAATGTCAATAACTGCCAAACCACAGTGGGCATGTTCTTCAACATTCGAGATGAAAGAATTAAAATCACACTACAGCCATAACCATTGCAAGTTCTGAATCAGATACCAAAGATGTCTGTAAGTGCGGTACAAAGTGTTTGGGAGTACTCAATTGCGAAACAAGTCCATAGTATAAAGAGCGTGGAAATATTTAAACATAAAACACTTGGATGTCATTATTGCGAGAGTGATGGGCAAAGTTGATGTTCTAGCAGCTCAAGTTTTGTAAGATTAGCAGCGAATGCCAGATTTCGAACAAAATATCAAACAAAACTGGTCAAAGCGTTCATTCTGCGTGATGAACAATTGAATAGGTAAAATATCCGATATATTAAAACTATATCCGCTTTATATTGATGATTATCAGTGCACCCTCTAGGAAGATTTTGGTATAATCAACGAAAGATGTTAATTAACAACATTTTCACGCACACAGCACGCGTTATGCCCATTTACTTTCAACAGATTTTCCAAAATCTTATCAGACGCTAATTTAAAAGAGCTGTCCTAACATAAGAAAGTAGATTTCGTCAAGCGGAAGCACGAAGTCAAATAACCGCAGCGTTTTTCTACCTTAGCCCTTACATCAATATGGAGGGTAGAGTTTTCCACTTGTAGCCGTAGTTTTTGCGACGTTTTCAGATGCAAATTGCTCCGGGGTTTGCTTCTAATCCCTTAGGTAAAGAGTAAAAGGGGGTAGAGAGAGAGATTCAGCAGGGGCGAGTTATCGATCATTGTGCCGGAATGTCGACGCCCTCGTCCAGGGTCGCGGAGTTACTTCCTGAAGGACCGTACCAGCATCCACTGTAAGGCAGTTCTAAAACAGCCTGTTTAGAAAGTCTTAAACGCATTTCAAATTAGCGTTTCAAACGTCTTCTGTTTGAAACGTTTCAAGGCCTTCCGCTCACGAGTCCGCGCCCTAATGATTGGGCTACCGTGGCAGATTGGTGTGATGTAATTTGGATGGGAACATTTTGAAATTAAACAGAGAAAGAAATTCGCTTTTAAATATCTCAGATGTTGTTGCTGATAATGATTAAGACCGCGCGAGTGCTATTTACATTTTACTACATCTGTAATGATCATTAAAATGAAAACGAGTCATTAAGATAACGTTTGAGTGAAATCTGAGATTTCAAAGATGTTTCTAATTTCTGATATATCTTTGGTGTACGCTTCGTAGCTGAATGACTAGCCCAGGCAACTTGAATTTGAATACTTCCCCCAAGAGATTTGAGAAAGCTTCGGTATATTGAGGACCGTTCACAGTGTTTCTAGAGACATGCTATAGGGGAGTCAAAATGCTCTATCCCTGCCAGTGTTCATTAAGGAAATTCATCACCTATTATCTCAAAAACCATTACAGATTGCTGATTTTGTATGAACATTTTTCGTGTAATCAATGAAAAAACAAGTAGCACTGATCAATAAGAAAATAGCAAAAATTTAATTATGATGATACACTTCAATATTTTGATTTTTATTTTTTTTTAAAAAGACATTAAATTAGTTGTTATTGCGTGAAAAATAGTTGGTAAAAACCAAGTTTTATGCTTACAAATGCATTTATATCGAGCGTCTTTCAGCCAATTCGGTCTCATTGATACCTTATTCATCAATCAGAATGGAACTTAATCGATGATTTTAAAGCATGGTGCTGAAAAACTAATAACTGATAATTTTTTCTCCCACGTTAATTTTTCTTATTGCTATAATCTCTATCTCTGCTTCGATTCGGCTAGGGATCTAGGAAGCCTCTTCTTAAGCATTTTCCTGTTCACTTCTGTCGGTTCATACAAACTGTAAAAATGACGAAATTTGGTGATTTGCAAAAATTCAAATTATAAAAGTATAAAAAAATGTCATCGTTTTCACTACCGAATCAACCTCTTGCTCTTTCAAACGTTCGGTATCGAAGTAATTATCACGAAACAAATATTCGTTATCCTCAATTAAATTACCGAAAAATTATAAGCACTCGTGGTATTACTGAAGATAAGTCATTTTTACAGAAATTGCAAAACGTAAAATTAAAATTCACATTTGTAAAAGAAATAGAACCACCAAGATTCTCCAGGTTGATATTCTTCCATTTTTTGATCCTGATGTGTTTTGCTTTTTTATCTATTTACCCAAAAATTAGAAAAAACATAACTCTAGCAAGTTAATTTTATTTATAAAATTATATATGTTTAACTGATCAAATGATCCAGAACAGCGTATAAAAATAGAAGTTTGGTATGGCTTAAAACATTTACAAAAATAAGCGAAAAATCAAAACATTAAATGATTTCCTAAAATGTGGAGAAATTTTTTGTTTTATGAAAATCACCATTTTGATTCTCCTAAATCATCTCCTTTTGCATGATTTCAATTAAGTGAATGTTATATAATTGACGGGATGATTTAAGTTTTCGCCCCTTATGCTATTTTATGACTATTTTTCAGAAGATTTATTATTCATCAAACAGCCCACAATAGAGCAACAGAAAATCAGTAGATTATTTTAATGGAGTTGATGAAGATATGAAAGTAGCGAATGGTAACCTAAATGTTATATTATGTTCGAGCTTCTGTAATTTCATTGTTAGTACATAATTTAGCCCAGTTATTTATTTAGTTTACTTAAAGATGCCCTTTAAATTCTCTGGTCTCCAGCGTTGCGTTCAATTTAGGGCTTGAAACGGTCTCTTCTTTCATGTTTGAGGATCTTTTACTGCCGCAAATATATGGCACGGGACTCATGATTTTAATTCCTTCCCGAAGTAAGCCTTGATTAGGAATTATATGCCCCAAAAATGCATTGACCCTCCATGGCAAGTATGGTTATACTAGACCACCAGTGTCCACTTGGCCTTAACTGCAATACGTTTTGATATATTGTTTATTTTAGGTGTATTCTAATATCTAAACTATTATTCTCTCTAAATGTTGATTAAATTATTTTAATTATGAGTAAATTATTTTAAATGTTTATAAAACATTTCACTTGACAACAGTATTTTCACTTTCTAAGAACATCGTCAATATAGAGATTAAATCTGGCAATGAACCATAACCTACCTCACTCTTAGTACTTTTGTCTCTTCAGCAGTACGGAAGAAAATGATCGGATAGTTTTGCATTAGACGTCATGCTCGCTAACAAAGAAGTGCGTGGTCTGTCAAAATCTGAACGGGACGAAGCAACCTACCACAAGGCCGATGTTTTTGAGAATGGCTGTATAGCTGAAAAGGGGAAAGTCTATGTGCGGGCGATCAATGCAGACCCTTGTTGCCAGATGCAGGGGTGTGGCCCGAGTTGCCACCCTTCATCCCCTAGCCAGCTCAGCAAATAGCAGCACCACCACCCCAATATGTTTCGTTCTCTGAAAACAGTCTCCGAGAGGTTATTAATCTGTTGAATTCATGACACCATGTGTGTCAACGTGCAGATGCATCTATCCTCGAATTTAAAGATATTCGTTAGCTTACAATAGGCGTGCGTTTGGGGAAAGCTCTGAACTGATAATACTTGTCTACAAAGTTTTTGCTGAATGAAAACGTTTCATATTTTCTGATTCCTTGCCATATGGGATCTCTCAGCCTTAGTTTGGTCTCACTCGGCTACTGTATTTCACAAATTGGTATTACGTACAAAAAATAACATTTTTATATAATGTAATATTCTGAGATATTTAAACAAAATAATAAATTGTTTACTTTGTGAATTGAACGGTAGGGCTTAATCAGAACATTGGACCAGAAAAAATTGGCCACAAAGGAGCTATTTAGGTCCTGGAGAAAAAAATGTTAAGCATGAACCATTAGTTTCTCCTTCTAATGTCCTTCCATCACTACTATTAAGTTAGGCCTGATGAAGCAATTTGTTACTGCTCTGAATAAGGATAGTGATTGTTTCAACTTTCTTGTTACAAAGTTCGCACAGAAGCTTAAGATAGCAGCGGGTGTTTTGATGTACCCCCAGATTCGTGAGCTTATGCACGATGGGATCTTTCCTCAGTCGATGTCAAGAGTTAGAGAAGTCAGCATGGTTGGCGTACAAAAAAGTGACAGAAAACTTTCTTGGCAACAAGAAATCTGAAAACTATAAAGAAATTGTGGAGGAAATGTTATAATATTTTAGAAATCTAGGGTGTAGAATGAGTGTTAAAGTGTATTTTTTCGACAGTCGTATTGAATACTTCCCTGCGAATCTTGTGCAATGAATGAAGAACAAGGTGGACAGTTTCATAAAGATATTTAAACAATGGAAACCATTATCAACTCCATTGGGATATGTAAATAATTGCTGATTACTCTTGGTATTTGAAAAGAAACACTAGTGAAGAGCTTCGGAAAAAAAAATGAAGATTTCTTCTTCCTAATAATGAAAAAAGTTTGCAAATTCAAAATTATTGACATACAGCTCTCCTTTCAATATATTCATTAATATTTAATTTAAAATGAAACTACAACACCGTTGTCTTATCTATATACCTTAAAACTTAATATTTCATAAAAGAATGTAGGTACCTTATAAAACTGAAAGCAGATTTGAATATCTGAATATATATGTAGATAGATTATTTTATTTATTTTGTTGTGTGTTTTCGTGCGTACTGTGATAATCTGGCAAGAATGTGAAGGTTGGTAT
This sequence comes from Metallyticus violacea, assembly GCA_030762175.1. Classification (NCBI taxonomy): domain Eukaryota; kingdom Metazoa; phylum Arthropoda; class Insecta; order Mantodea; family Metallyticidae; genus Metallyticus; species Metallyticus violacea. Next base: position 79,881,694 of record CM060841.1, read on the forward strand.
AGCAGTTCAGTGGTGGCCTGACATTTTTTTTCCCCCCACTTTAGCTCGTCACCGAGAGCACAACAATAAAATATTACCTACATTGTTCATGCACAGTGATTAGACCCTGTACTTCTCCCTTTAACAGCTGTCTCTCGAAGTATTGATAACAGAGCACAAATGAACCACTGATGCCTGGCTTGTGATTTTAAAGTGCTGTTACTCTAGCGGAGTTGCCTCTAAATGGTGGAGTTTTATTGGATCATTCTGTGTTTAAGTGGGATACTAAGAAAGCTTTAAGTTTCTGAAGCAATAGTAGCAATATGAATATGATATAGCCAGTGTTTGTTAGTTTTCAAGAGAGTTATTTTCAATGATATATCAAATGGTTAAACTCGCATTTATTAATTTTTTTTCTACTCGTTTGCTTGGCTTTTCGATTTATACGTTAACCTTTCATAACGAATGACTCTGGACAACACAACCCTGTTCGAATAATGGTCTCTAGCTGCACCCTTTTTATTTATACATTTTAAATGACAAATTATTTAATTTGAACGCTTATTATAATACCATGGGCATATTTCTGTTAACGCACCGAACTAGCGGTGTGTTTATTGAAATCTTAACTGGGCCTGACTATGAATGACTAGCATAAAGTAATGGAGCTTCTAAAAGAAACTGCACCTTCATAAATCACATTACTTATAAATAACACCAACGCTCGCTCGCTTTTTACTTTGTCATTGGACATTGCAGTTCAGGTACCACATAAATACGTCAACTACTTAACCTATCAGTTTTCAACTCTTTTTTTCTTTGCCGTCATACTTTCGCAAAAACTCCCTAAGTTTGGAATAGGATTAGCAGGAACAGAGGAGGAATTTTCGAGAGGAAGGGATGCCGTGAGGGAGACATACCGTGCGATCAATTTTGCTTTACCCCGCAGCGCGCGGATTTTCCTATGAGCGAGCTCCCACTCGTTTGTCGCGCCGTGGAGGGAGTAGGAAGCCTGTTTGTTGACTTGCTGACTGTCGCAGTCGTAGCGCAGCTGTTCCCGGTTATGTGTTGTGCTGTTCTTTTCTTAATTGGACAGTATACATAAAGTGTATTATCCCTCGTGTCGTTTTATAACGACACAGGGTGTCTTTGTGTACGATTCATTTGTGTTAACTCGTGAAATTCGAAGGCTGTTTCAAAAGCAAGGCTGTAGACGCTCCAGACCGTGAAACTTCATAATCTGTATAACAACATTCAGTAAACTGGAAGTTCCAGCCTGAGGAGGAGGGGGGGGGGAGCATAGGATTCTCACGAAGAAAGATTACATGGCATTGGTAATCGTTTAGAAAATTGCGTTAAAGCAACTTCATCTTGCACAACAGGTGTGAATGTCATATGGGTCTGTGCAAACGGCTACCTGAATTTAACAGCCTGCGATTATAATATCTGTAGATAATGAAAAATGCAGTGTACAAGACGAACCCGCACACTATACAAAAATTCAAAGATAATATTCACCAGGAAATTGCCCGAATTTCTCAAAATGATCTACAGCGAGTAATGAATAATTTCATAAAGAGATGCCAAGAATGTGTGTAAAATGTGGAAGGGCAGTTTCAACACCTCATTTGATAATTTAATAACTAACGAGTCTCTTAAATTAGTTTGTTTTATTGCTTTACCCTCTCACTAATTACCTGAATCCTGCCTGCGGGCTAATTGACTAACTAGTGGCGCAGTCGCCCATAGGCAAAATACTCCGGGGGAAAACAAAACAGATCGTACTGTTCACTTTATTCCATTGAGTATCCAATGTATTTTATCCTGTTGTAAAAATAGATTTCGTAAAAAAATGTGTTAAATTGCCATTGATAGCGTCGACGGTATATTCACTCGACTATGGGACTAAATCTTAGAAAGCAAATCTTGCACTTCTGCCATTGTGACTTGTTTGGGCGGCGAGTTGTCCTAGTGAAAGAACACTATGTGCGCCAATCTCGGCCGTTTTTCTTTAATTCATTTTCCTTTTTCAAATAGTTTACCAAAACTATTTCTCTCCTAAAATTGTCTTCGATTTTACGATCCCATACAGAAACATTTCTTCTCCCGGTATCCAACCGAGCATTCGAAAAACCTACCCCCCCCCCCTCCAACCACAAACGCGATTTCAGAGATTGTCAAACGTCATCAAGATCGATAGGACCTCAATCCGCCTGTTTGTTTTTGTTGAACTTGTCCGAAGTCCACTTTAATTTTCCGTCGTTTCTTGTCTTTCCGCGAAGCCTTTGTGTTACTCTTGCACGTGCGTCTTAGACAAGGGCTTTTGGCTTTACGCACTCCCGTGCCAAAAATTTTTTAACATGATGCGAAATAACGAGTGTGCCCCCTTGCTCGGAGAATGCTACTGAAAAACGTCTGTGCGGCACGAACCGATCTCCCCACCTACCCTTGAGACCTCCACGCGTAATGCCTCAAAGGCGTGTGTTGCCCCGTACTTCTGAAGCGGCAAAATCAATATTGCTATTTATATTTTATTCACCCTCGATTTTGCAGAAAAGAAGGCAAATTGTAATGTATGTGATTGCAGGGGGAAGGAATTTAGTTTATCAACAGTTTTAGACACTTAAACTAAACTCCATGACATGCTGATATTTGTTGAAGTCTTTGTGAAAATGTCTAGTTTAAGTTTAATTTATATGTTCTCATATAGTTATTTGCACGTAATATTTTAAAACGCCATAGAAAGGGAAGAGAAGCATATTGATAGCAGAAAAGTGTGTCAACATTATTAACTGAAATACCATCATCGATTGATCAAATCCCCTCAGCATCATTAAAAACAGGATTGGGAATGTCTAGTATCCTCATGTCCTAATTGCTTCTTCATTTCAAATGCAGAATATAATTTTTTTCAGTCACATATGAGTAATTCCTCTAATCATGTAGGTTATTGTTTCCGCATACAAAGATATGCACGCGTTATGGAACTGTGTTGAGTGTAGTGTTTTGTCTAGCAGCTGGGCCCAAAATAATTGAGCGCAGAGCACGTGAGGATTCTCCCGGCACATGAAGCCTACTCCAATTACCCGTGAAGACTTGTTGCCGACCGGGTGTGTTGGTGGTGACGGAAGTAAATCTCGTCTGTAAACAACAGGAAGTGTCTCTCGAGACAGGAAGACTACAATCTTGTCCAATAATGTTGCGCCACACGGCAAGCTGGGGTTTCCTAAGTCTTAACAGGAGGAAAAGAAGACGAGTATTTATTCGAGTGGCGTAGGCATCACTTAAAACAGTTTACTAAGGGCGGAAACTTATTTATAGCTATGGGGTGTACATAGGACGTTCTAAATGTTCTCGGCCGGACCAAAATACACAAGATTTAGGATGAGTGTTTTTTTTTTTCCAACTTACTCATCGTGTAAAATACATGCATTTAGCCCAATGACGTTTCAACTTTTTAATATCCTCAGTAAAAAAGATTTGTCCAACTTTGAAAAATAATCATCTCTCTCGGCCTTAACCTCATCATTTGTTGTACATCTTCCTTCGTCCAACCATTTCTTCGTGTTTGGGAACAAAAACTAATCGCTGGGAGTCAAATCCGGCGAATATGGCGGATTTGGAGGTACTTGGAATCGAAGGTCATGCAGATGGTTACAACAATCCCAGACGCGTGTGAAGGCGCATTATCTTGATGAAAGAGAATTTTCTTTTTCGGAAAGTAAGAACGTCGAGCCTAAATAGCATCCTTCAGTTAGCCCAGTAGTGAAGCGTAATACTCCTTGGTGATGGTTCTGCCCTTCTGGAGGAAGTCTACGAGCACCTATCGAGAATACCAGAAAACCATAGCCTAATCCTTCAGAATTTTTCAGAATTCAACCAGAAATTTTATATTTAAAACGCTGATACGCTTCCTCAGCTAAACATAAAGTAGGGATTTAGGAGAAAAAGTAAAGTAAAAATAGTAATGCTTAAAAATGCTTGACCATTTATTCAAAAACCACAAATTAAAAAAAAAAAAACAAATTAATGTGATGCTATACACAATTGCCTTTTATTTCAGTTGAAATTACTGGAATTTCGTATTTATTTTGAAAAGAATAAGTATATTTTCATTATAGTTAACGTTTCAATTAGTGAATCTGCAAATTCTAAACTTAACAGCTGCCGGTAAATAACTATGTTGGCTGCGGCGTTAGCCACGACATCCGATGGAGTAAGACAACAAAGGTGTCTTTTTACTGTACAAGGGGCATTCCAAAAGTTGTGCAATGTCACCTTAAAGTTCAATTCAAGGACTGAATTTGAAAACTTATCCTTACAATTCTTCAAAGAACTCTCCACCTCTCTCCACACACAGTTGAAGACGGTGCAACCATTTATCAAAATCACATGGAACTCAGACTGAGATATTGTCAACAAAGCTGAATATATAGCTGCAGCAAGGTCCTGCACTCGTTTAAAAGATTTTCCAGCAATACAAAATTTTACCCGAGGAAACAACCAAAAGTTGCACCGTGCACGTTCGGGCTGTAGGGTGGATGGTCAAGAAACTGGATTTTGGCACTTTCAATTTTCTCAAGTTTGCAGCTGTTCTGTAAGGAGACGCATTGTGCAAAAACAACAACATTGAAGTGTCTGTCTTTGGACACCGCACTGATACCCGCATTGTGCAAAAACAACAACATTGAAGTGTCTGTCTTTGGATACCGCACTGATACCCACTTCCTTGCCTAGCATTTCAACAGCAATGTGTTGATTTTCTTGCACCAAGTTCCTCGCTCTTTGAATTGTTCTCTCGTTCACAGCTTCCCATGGCCTGCCAGAGCTATGGTTGTTTTCCAAAGTCTCTCGCCCTTCTTCAAATGATCATATCCATCTTGCAAATGTATAAAATGAACACACTTGATCACCATGAACAGCTACCAAGTCCTCATGGATTAGTTTTTCGCTCTTTCACCTAGCTTATAGCGCGTGAAAATGTGGAATTTAGAAATATTAGTGCTTTTTCACTATCTATTGATTCAGGACTGAACCCAACAGACCGTACGACAGTGACTATGCAAGTTTAAACTTGCACTTATGCATATTTTGATACTTTTAATGTCCATTGTTGTCAGCTACTTTAGTTACATTTTTGTAGACATTATTGTCAAATAATGGATAGCCTGGTTACAATACTTGAATGCCCCCTGAATATACTGTGAAATAACGATAGATATTCTTCAGGAGAGAACGTAATTTGTTCGGTGTAAAATAATGAAAAGAAAAATTAAGGTTTATTTTATTAAATAATCAAACGTCCTTTCTTAACTATAGTATGCTAATGATAGAAACCAAGGAAATGTGCAGTTCGTTTATGATATAATGCATCAAGACGAACACAAATTATTGTTTGAGACACCCTTTTGCCTCAGCTGAAGAGATGGTTCCCTGTTATGCAACATTCTGCAGCTGCTCAAAGCAACGTCAGTGACTAAATTTTTACAGGAATCAGGGTTTCTAATGGTAAATTGTTCGGACAGTTCGCCTAGTATGAATCAAACCTTGAAGAGGCAACTTTGTAAAGGTTATCGCATTTTATAAGAAAGAGGTAATTGGTAAAATAATCAGAGCATGGCATAACACTGCTGAATTGAGAAGTGCATATCTGGTTTGCCAAGAAGGAATAAAGTCAAAGTGGTTTTATCGACAAAGTTATTCTTCTTTGGTCACTTAATTGTAATTTTACATTTATTCAATAAATATATAAAGAGTTCACAAAATTTAAAAACACATTTAGTAACAAATACTACAATGCAATGGTTCAATTATAAATTTTCGGCTTGATTATATAAATTTGATCCAGAATTGCACTTCGACAACTGTAGAAAGCCGTATTTGCTATTTCCCCAACTACCACTGGTACAGAGAAAGAAAAATAGAGCGCGCTAGTGTTTTCTACCCCAAAGTTTAGAAGAAACAAAATAGTGAAGATTAAGAACATACCAAAAGTACAGAATACGGCAGTGTGTGCTAATCCATCAATCATAGTTAAGCACTCACTGTCATCAGCCGGGTAATATCTTGATAGTTAAATCAAACAGAAGATCGTTTATATTTGCGCATGTAAACTAAAAAGGTGAATGCAACGACACCCTGCGATACACAAGACATCAGAAATTCGCGGTCACACTCAGTGAAGCATGAGTTATATTGCAGTATGTTCGGAAACGTAACTCATCAAATACCAGCGGAATTACTGGACAAAGAACTGTTTCATTAATTAGAGTGCTCAAAGAGGTTAAGGTCAACGCTACTTACAGAGAATAATCTGGAAACAGCTTACCCTGGAGAGCTGCCAAGAGTTACAAGGCATCCTCTCATAAGTTAACATATCACCTCAGCTTGAGAGCTTTGACACTACAGCCGCTGATATTTTGTCAGAACCGGAGATGTGACCCACTTTTTCACTTTAATGTAAATGAGTAGTGGTAGCTGCGTGCAATGAATATACTCGTTATTATCGGAATATGAACAAAAATTGAATGCCTTTGTATTAATTATTTTCAGAAAAATTACAAAATTGTACTGGGTGACTTATTAGCATCACACAAAGAGCATAAGTAGTAAACTTTGGCTGGCTGTGCACTGTTACAAACTGTTTTCTTACGTACAGGCACTTCACAAAAGATTAACTTCCAGTGCAGCAAGATTTATAAGGCAACGTGTTCGATTTTTTCTCTTGGAATTTCTTCTGAACAATGGTATGGGCACTAACCTTCCTAGCTGCTCTGTGCTTCAGCAGTTCCTTCTCCAGCTCCAGAAGGAAGTTCATTTTTTCCTCATATGGAGAATTATACAATGCCCAGGCATTTTTCCAGAAAAATCCAATAAGTTGTAAATATGTGTCAACGCTTTGATTGAATATTTGCGACCATTTGGTCAACCATATCAATTCCATTATTAGATTCATTGTAAAATATTAATTCACGTGGTTTGTTTTTTAAACCAGCCTTAATTTTCACGTTACATGCACACTGCTGAGAAGCAGGACATTCTTGTTAAACAGTTAAGGTGATAATCATTATTCTTCAACAGCACTGTGCTATATAGATCTTTTTTGCGTTCTTGACACAAACTGGTATTTCCCACTGAGATTTATAATATTTGTAGCGTTTGTTTTCAAGGTCTCAGCTAGAGCCAAGTTCACAGTAGCATTTCTTCCATTGCTCAAATAAGGTTACCCTAACTTTTTGACTAAATCACCAAAACTCATCCAATTTACAGTTAATCTTTTTTCTAAGATAAGAAAAAGCATTACAATATATTTGGATTTTTTGACAATCGCCATCCAATACTTTTGCCCTTTTGTCTGGTTTTGAGGCCATGAACTATGAGAATCTGCAGCTGGAAGGAGAGAGTTATTTGTCGATTGTTATGTACTTCTGCATAGTGCATTTGCTTTGAAGTCGCACCAAATCTCTCATGCTAATGTAAGCTTGCCTTCTTTTAGCTTTTGTGATTTTGTGGATCTAATGTAAAATTTCAAATAATGCACTATTTCTCTGAATCTGTCACGTACCATTGTTGCCTTCACAAAAGTATTCCCTAGTGTACCCAGTTCCAAGCCCTTGGTGATCATTTCTTTATTTATTTCGAGCCGAGCGAGAAATATCGATTTTCCACAACTCGTTATTAACCTTTTCAAGATTTCATGCCATAAATCCTTCGGTTCTCGGACTAATTGTTATGTAGCCTACTCTAGACAGAGCTCTTTAACTGCTTGTGCGGGTTCAATTCTTGTCATGCTATTAATTTTTTTTTAAATTTAATATGAAGTGCTGCAATACCCTTATTAAATAATTATGAATTTACTTTAATGCTTTCAAATGTTATTCTCTCTCTCAACAATGAATGTACTGCTACATACAATGGCTAATGAGCTAACATAATGCCTAACTTAATTTACCTAACACTTACAACGTATCTTAAAGCTGCATTATTAGGATGAACGATACTCGAACTCGAAAACAAATGACTACCTCATATTGAAAGCTAATGTCATAACCATTGGTCAGAGTGATGTGTTCAGAAACCTCCCTTCGTTACCGTGTGCTATGCATCTTCATTAGTCAGTGGCGTACTAGCGCTTCAGAAACTCAATGTCATAGCTTCAAAATTCGAACATATAGGCAATATATTTCCTATCTCAAATTACCTGTTTAAGACATTTCCACACTCTCTGAAATTATTTCGGTGTAGCTACTAAAACTCTGCATATTAGAATAGATGTAGTGGTTCCTTAAGAACATTGTGATATTAGGTCTAAAGCAACTAATAAAGCATAAACAAATAAAGCATAAACATTTAAACACAATTATTCTAATCTGCACACAAAAACTGTAAAAGTGTATACTTGCTTCACTATTATTAATTAGACCAGCAAGTGGCCCACTGTTTGAAGTTGCAGGTTGCTGCGGTTCATCAGACGAAAGATCCAACGGTTACCTTCAGCATTAAGGATATCCTATTTTGTTCGTAGACATGTGGTCATAATAAATGCAAAGTTATAATTTATGTAATTAGAAAGCCACACTGAACGGTTTTTACAGAAAAAAGATCAAGCAGTGTGATACTTGTATGTCTAACTATATCTTGTCTGTTGTAAGCTTTCCATTTCCTGCACTGCTGCCGACAATGAAACGAAAATGTAATCTTGTAGTTGCCGTTCGATTATTAATGGCCGCGGTTCTAGGTAAATCCCAATTTTACTCGTGGGAGGTTGCCCCACGGTAAGTGAAATTAAATATGTTTTTAAGTGACTTTTATTGATGAAAAGTCGCAGAATTTTAGCATTGTATACACAAATAGGAAATGGCAAGAAAAGAAAGAGTTAACAAATGTGTCAGCAAAAACTCAGCCGCGGTCAATTGATCAAGCACATCAATAAGAATATAAAGCCCATATTTTCTGATATAAACCCCCAGGATTTCTATATTGTTATTTTTTAAACAGAATCTTTTACGTAAATAAGCGTCTACATTGACAAATTGCTTAAATGACCAAGATAAAGTGGCAGAAGGAGGAAAAACGTAATGTAGAGCAAATCTAGTTAGGAGAAAGTTCATAGAGTAAATTACTTTTTAATTTAATCTGTATCATTTAAAATGGTTCCATTAGATCTCGTAGCAAAATTTGTATTGTCACTTTGAAAGAGATCATGCAAACAAAAGTTACACGAAACTATTTTATGACTAGTGGCAACTTCTGAACATTCAAAATGATGGTCCGCACATTCAAATACAAGCGTTTCAACATTGTTAACAATATTCCAATGAATTATTTATCCCAACATATAAAGAGCCCACAGCAAACTGATGTCTTGTCACTTTTTTTCAAATATCAGTTAAGTTGACAATACAAGGCTGGTAGCCTTTGAGTAATAAAGGGAAAGGATGCAGGAAGCACGGACAATAAAAGTAACGACTGTCATTCCCGCATGCTGCATAAGCAGTTAATTTTATAGTTAACAAGTCTCTCAGGAGAGTTTTCATAGGTTATAGTTATTTCATTGGCTTTCTTGTGTCCATTTTAATGCGCCATAAACAGCGCAGAAAGTGCGGTCGTCTTTCAAATGTTTCCATTGTTAGCAGTTTTTCAAAGAGGTTTAATGAAGTAAATACGTTTTCATCCCGCGAGATCGGCCCACACTGGAAATGTGAGGGATTAAAATGATTTCAAAAGCTTTATGGTGAAGGGAGTTCACAAAGGTGAATAACGAGTAGAATTTCGACTTAATTGGAACGTGTCTGTAAAGAGGACAAAACGTCGAAGGCGATATTCGAACCAGAATAATGCCCTTCTCAAATGGACAAAAGATGAGACAGTAATATCAAAGGAAAGTACAAAGTGTTCCATTGACCAATGCAAAATAAAGCTTGACGTGTTCAGTTTATCTGTCATGCAACTTTTGCCATTGTAAGACACTGAAATCAGACCACGGGTGCTGGGTGTTAAAGCTTTTTTATAGATAGGATTCTTGAGTATCTTTAACAACAATAATAGTGGGAAAAAAAAAAAACTCAGACTTTTTTCTTACTTTTATCGAGGTTTTGTTGTAAAATTAAGAAATTGATACAAAATGAAATTATTTATTGGCATTTCTTGACACAACACAAAATCTCAGCAAAAGTGTACTTTCGAAAAATGGATCTTTCAGTAGAAAGGGCTTTCAAGATTTTATTTGCTTTTCCTGAAAATTTCGTTCCAGATGATATACAGTTAACTTCTTATATAAAGCATTTTCTCGCGTGGATAAGGTTGGAATCATTCTTTACCTGCACTTAGTGAGATGAGGGATGTTCAAGCTGAGTCATGTTCAGTTCTGCCTACAGCGAGATGGAAATGTCACTCTTGAAGTTCTGCTTTCGCCTTAACACCCGTTTTTACTACTGAGGCACCACAGGGGTGAAGACTGTTGGTATATGAAATGAAATGATAAATTGAGAAAGGATTTTTTAAGGAAGGAAACATTCCAGGCCTAAATTTAGATTCCCTCCCCGGCATTTGCCATATGAGCACTGAGGAAAACCTGGAAAAAACCTCAGTCAGGGAGGACGGTCTTAGCGGGATTCGAATCCCCCTCATGAGTCTGCGCCTTAACGACCTCGGCCACCTGTGGCGGTATTTTGGAGGTGAATGGGTTTAGTGAAGCTGCTTAGCAGGAAAATGTCCAAGACATGTCATCCATGGAGTGTAAGTAATACTTTCGGGATCCATAGCGTAGGAATCGGAATGTTTAATAGTGTGCAAATCAATAGGAATGATTCTATGTAAGGCAGCACAACGCGCTGAAATTTATCCCATGAAATAATGGCCTATAGTGTGCAGCATCATGTCATCAACAAATTTTATTGTTGCAAAGGTATTTGTATCGGCCTGTATGAAAAAGTGATTTGGAGTAAGTGAAAAATACATGAAAGATTTGCATTAGCCTCGGAAACGGAACGCTGAAGACATTCTGTAATTGGAACAAGAAAGAGAGGTCTCATACATCGCGTAAGGCTGCTGAAAACGCGTTTTATTATAATTATTAGGGGTTTTCAGCTTGGCTGGCACATTGTCAAGACTACAGTACGACTAACAAGAAGAAAGCTCTCTTTACTTTCATACCCGTCATTCACTCCCTCGGCGGTTCATTGCCATTTGCAATGCTATTTATCATTTCAGTGAAAGTTTGGCAGTATATGCACACCGTAAACTTCGATCAATTTTATGCACGATATTCAAAGATAGCTAATAACTTTCAAAGCGTGTTTAAACGAAAAAAATAACAGACCACGCTTTCCAATCAGATGTTATATCCGGAAGTCGCTTTGTATGCACTTATGCTGTCAAGCTATTTTTGACCTTAAAGTCCGTCGTAAACTGTTGCTTCTTCAGTTATTTGATTAGGCTAAATAAATGATAATCTCTTTGCGGTAGACCCGTGCTAATTTTTCAGCTTCTTCCAATGGAATTGGACGGAACAACTGCTTGATTAGAAGCGCTTGGGTAAACATAATGCTACAGCACATCAGCCGAAATGCTGCGCTTTTAACGGTGGGTCCTCTTACCAGAGCTTGTCTCAACTAGATGGAAACTCAATTGTGATGCATCTTCTGTCCTAACACTTTGTAATAAGTGGAGACATTCCGAAAGTTTCCAAACATGACCCGTACATTGACCCTAGACTGTACAGTCATTTATAAATTTATCAATGTATTGAAGTGGCTGTTGCACTAACTTATGTACGCTTCTGTACATTCCTTTCACACTCCCAGAAGCTCATAAACAATTCCCAAAAGTCTCTTCTTTCATATTTGCTTAATGAGGTTATAATGGTTCACTGGAGTTTAGTGTCGTCCCTTCTGTAGTAACGTTGGTCTAATGTAAGAACTTCTGTACTTTGGCGTGTGTTATGTTAATTAATATGCTTTTCGGGCAGATAATCCATCGTTCGAGGGTGCAAGAGAAGAGATCTTGACATGAAAATTATGGCAGAACCGCAGGGAAAGCTGCAGAAGAAACACAGATGCAAGTTATTCCCTCGAGTTTGCAAACTACCCTGAACACAGAAGTTAAATTTGCTAAAATGATAACAATAGGAAAAACTATTATAGCTCCAGAATGAAAATAACTCGTTATGAAAACGAGGTGCTGATTTCGAAAATGACTGCATTTTTCCTATCCGGTTTAATTCAAAAGATATCTAAGAAAATTTAAATTTTTAATCGGCAATTTAAATGTCAATTGAAATTTGCTAATTTTAAAACAATAAAAAGTACTTGGAAGTCAAAATAGCAATAAAATGAATTTATATAAAACGATTAAAACATTAGTCGGTCCTGGTGATCAAGTGGTAACAACACTTCGTAGACCCAAGATGTGGTCAGGGTTGATGGATTTTTTTGGGCATAAAAATACTAAGTATTGCTTCCTTCCTAAGGAAAGTAAAGCCGTGGGTCCCGTGTCGTAGATTTACGGCATGAAAAGGAACCTCAGTCCTAAAAGAAAAGGCCTCTGAGCAAACTTCATCGGACGCTTTCGCCCTGAATTGAATGGAACGCTGATGACCTGAGATGTTCGTAAATAAACCGAATCAACAATGATTATAATTAACAATAGAAATAACAAAACATAACTTCATAGATCCTAAAAATGGTTGCTGCTTGGTGGTTTTCTCATGTAGTCAGATTTACTGTCCCTCTTCAGAAACCAGCAACAACATTGCAGGACCCCAACAACCTAATAACGTTTTTCCATTGTGACTACGTCCTGATGAAAATGCCTCTCTGTTCAACACTTACAGCACCCAAATTATCAGGATAAAAGTGTAAGTGTGAATGCAGTTAATGAACTTTTAATGACATCTTAACAGCTCATTTCTTTAAAACATTGTAATAGTGTGTTCACTAAAGATTTATACTGTTCATCTTGCCAAGAAACTTTCTACCACTGCCTCACTTGCAAAACTTCGTCTTTTTTAACAATCTTCTTTATCTGTTAGCCAATGAAAATGCCCTGCTTTAACTTTGAATATACCAAACTGAGAAATAAATCTTGCCGTTTCCTATAGATTGTAATTGTAATAGTTTCAGCAAGCAACTGTTGCAACCTCAAGTTCAAGATCTCTACATATTTTTTCCCAAGTTTAAACCCCACGCTATTATCAGCTAAACCTGATTAATCGAACAACTGTACCACCTTTTTATTTGTGGAGAGTCTGCAAGTGACTCACTTGAACTTAAGGCTTATTTGAATCATTACTGCTGTTACTATCAGTTTCTTCAACTGATGCTGGTAAAGTTTCGCTAAGACGGACAGATCTATTGCTGATTACTCATTTGGATAAATAACATTGGATTTTGTTTTATTAATCAAACCTGAAACTTTAACCATACAGAAATAACAGTCATTCACGTAATTTTGTTGTTCCCGACAAATGATAAGTTTCCCACATTTCTCAAATTAGTTTTACAAGTTCAAGAGTTGCTGCCGCATGGCAGCTAATGGGGAACAATGTTATTACCATTTGTTTGCTCTTTTGGATTTCGTTGAGGGTTGTGACTTTTAACACAAATTTTGTGTGTGCCACAGAGACCCCAAAAAGAAGTTATTTAATCATTTCACCCCCATTCCTCACAGTCGAGACCCACATTTTCGCAGCGTTCGGCCTTCTTAGGACACGCTCAAGGAAAAAATATGTTTTTCACATCCGTTCCGCCTGTTTCACATCTCTCAGTGGATCTCTCTGGGTGCCATCCCACGCTAATGCAGATAGCAGATTATAACCTGCTGTTTCTGGCATGAGAAACTCGGCAGCGTGAGAACTGTGCTCCGAAAATGAAGAATATTGCTTATCTAGACGCCTATTATTTTTGCACAGTTAACATGTTCCTTTTCATGTTGGAGCGCTCATAGGAGAATCCCTGAGGATATGCTTCGCTCTACTGCCTTATTGAGAATATTAAACCCAGTCTTGCCCAGCACAACGCAAACTGATGTATGGTTGTTGATGACTATAACGGGATGTCTGTAGCTTCCAGCGTACTTGCTCCTCATGAATGCTGCCGTTGTTAACGAAAGCTGTTATAAACTGGACCTCTGGTCATCTCAAAACCGCTGGACAGAGTTCATTTTAATTTCAGTGCAGTTCGTAGTCTTGTTGATATAGTGGCTCTGCTAACAGAGTTGACACTGTAGTGGTTTCTGCAGATTGTGTGATAATAAAGCTACTATGTTGTACTTGGTGTCATTCTTCCCTTGCCTTATGGCTTAATTAATTATTTAAAGTAAAGTATTTCTCAGCTCTTCTCAGGACGTACACAGCTGTTCGTTTTAACTGTCAAACTAATTCCGTTATTTGGATGCAGGAAGTTGATGTTCATTGTGTTGCCAAACGAGTATTTAAATAATAAAATATTTGCACTGTGACACTAGGATTGTTCCAATGATAGTAATTTTCAGAAAGTGCACGCAGTTTTCCAACATTCTTGGCGTATCTGAACAAACTTTGATGATAAACAAATTACCCAGGAACTATTACCTCGAGAGATGGAAAAGAGAGTAGAATTTTGCAGCCTTATGCAGGATAACACTGGTATACTTTTTTAAACATTTTTTTCTGCCCTGAAAGCATATCTGCATTTATAGAGTTTCTGTATAACGTCAGTTTTTTTATGTAACTTAAAAAATAATATCTATAAATATCAAAATTAGTGAAGTCCATAATTGTATTTTAAATACTCTAACGTGAAAATTTTATCTAATGACATATTTAATTGAGGTGTCATGAACAACAATCACTGTTGTTCATTTTGAGAAACGCTAACAACAATTTCCTCACGAATATTATCATTGATTTGTTGTATGGTGTGCGGGTACTTATTAATTTATCCTAGAGATAATAATCGCAGGGTGTTTAATCGAGGGACAGAGGGGGCCACAAATCCCTACTAATAACTTTTGTTTTGTGGAAACATATTGTGAATTGCTGCCATGGAATTATTCACAGTGTGAGCAATTGCAGAGTCCTGTTAAAAAATACAGAAAAGTTATCTGAAAAAGGAGATTAACAACAGAAGAAACGGAATTAACTGTATGCTATGAGTTTTTCACAACTAAGTTAACACATATGAATCGTGCATAAGGACACACTGTATCGTTGTAAACACACGATTTTTTTTGATTGATTTATTTATGGACGCTCTTTAACATCTCAGGTCATCAGCGTCCCATTCAACTCAGGGCGTGAAAAGGCCGACAAATTTTGCTCAGAGACCTCTCTTTCAGGCTTGAAGTTCTTTATCGTGCCGTAAATGTACGACACGGGACCCACGACTTTACTTCTCTTCCGAAGGAAGCCATACTTAGGATTTTTACGCCCGAAAAAATCCATCGGTCCTGGCCGGGTTCGAACTTGGATGTAGGACGCAAGTATGGTAACCGCTACAACACCAGGACCGACGTAAACACACGAGACGTAATACACTTTATGTATACTATCGAATAAGAAACGAACAAAACACACACCCGGGAATAGCTGCGCCACGACTGTGACAGATAGCAAGGTCAACAAGTAAGCAAACAGGCTTTCTATTCTCTTCACGGTGCGGCAAACGAGGGGGGGCTCCATCATAGGAAAAACCATGGTCGCACTGTAGTAGATGAACCAGTCTTATTGTGATGTCTTTTTTCATTCAGAACAAACTGCTCATATTATAGTAAAAATGTACTTAAATTTCTGTACCGGAAAAGGTAAGCATAGGCAGTAATTCAAATAGCGCCAAGTTTCCTTTAAGTATAAATTAGACTTTTTTTTTCTAGTCTTAAACAGTATGAAAGTGTTTTATGTTTTAGGAGAATCTGTGCTCCCAACCTGAAGAAAATAATTTTTACAATTAGTATATATCCGGTCTGCCTGGAGTGAAACATCATTGATTGTTGTATTGTTTTATTTACGAGCAATTTTTAACATCTCAGATCATCAGCGCCCCATTCAATTCAGGGCGTGAAACAACCGATAATTTTTGCTCAGAGGCCGCTTCTTTAAGACTTGAGGTTCTCTTAGGTGCCTTAAATGTACGACACGGGACCCACGGTTTTACTTCCCTTTCGAAGGAAGCCATACTTAGGATTTTTACGCCCAAAAATACATCAATGGTCACAGTTATCCAAAGAAAGAAAGAAAGAAAGAACCAGCATTTCTCTACTGCTTCCAGTCTACACATATAAAAAGATCAAGAATAATGTTAGCACACAACGGGGTGTTAGCTAATGCCATTGTCAGCTTGATAGATGGATCTTGTTGACAGAAAACAGCCGCTGTCATTCAGTTAACACTGGTGCGAAGTGGGTTGATAGCCTGACCTCAGCTGCAGCGTGTTATTTTTATGTGCTGTGTGAATGATTGTTAATTGCATGACGGCAAGAACTTTGCACCAGCAAATGATACCAAAGTATGTTTAGTGGGAATCTCAAACACGACCTTCAGTCTTTGCTCCACCAAGTAATTTTCGGTTATATGCTGCTAGTGTAGGTTTCTCAACTTAAAATTTAGAGCCAAGACTTGAAGTATGCAACAGTTTATCAACCTGATTAACGAGTACGCACGAGAGCTAATAGAAACAGAAATAGTATTAGAAACGGCGAACACAAGACTCCTAAAACAGATGGCCCTATGTTTTCAGGGATAGCTCCAAAGTTAATGGAGGTATAAACGAAGGCGCAGGAGATTACTTTCCTGTTATTTCCCTAAGGGAAAACTGTCTACGGCCCTTGATGATAATGTAAAGACATTCTCACTTCCTGCATACATTAAAAACACAAAATGATTTTGATATCTACAGAGAAGTTCATATAAAGTTTAATGTACAAGCCAGTGGACCAATGAAACCAAATGGTGACTTTTTAAAACACATTGTATAAAGGACCTTTATAATAGCACCATTGCCAAAACTGAATTTGGCCCTCTCTTGGGCCTTCGAGGGAGGGGGGAAGTTAGAGCGTTATATAAAATACTTTTATATAAAAATAAATATTAATAAATTAAGGCATTAATTTATATAATTTTTTTACAAGTTCAAAATAGGTTTCAGAAATATCTATACGTTTGGCAACTCTTTCGCTCTAGCATTTGCTTACAAGCCTGGAGTGATAGTATTCAATATTTCATGTTATTTTTTGTTGAATACAATAGGCCCAGCACGTTCAATCCATTTATCGTGGAAATTTTACACTAATAATACGCATATTTGCAAAGTGTGCAGTTCCCCAATCTTGCTGGTACCACATTTTCCCCGTAAAATAAGAGGAATATTCTTCAAGAGTGTAGGTGATTCATTTCTCATAGCTACCAGAGTTTTAGTATTATCCTTTCTTTCCAATGTTCCTTTTTGGATTCATAAACTGTATTAAGTGCTCTCTCAAGCACACTATAACTTCTCAAAATTTAATTTTAGAAAAAAAAAATATGTTTTAGGGCTTAATTTATCGAGTTCTTATTAAAAAATTATGACTGCTGTTTGTTTTTCCGGGATAAAAATATGGGGGAACTTACTTATTGGAGCACTATCATATATAAAGATTCTAAGTTATGCTAATATGTAAAAATGACAAAACAAAATTCAGAAACGCCTATTCAGAATTAGTTTTATTCTCTGAAATATCGCTTCTAGTTTTGAAGTTATTTATAAAGACAGTTACATTAAAACGATTTAAAGTACCTATTGATTAAATTTTTTGTCTTGTGGAAACGCCGTAAAAGCTGTCCAGTATGCAACTCGGTTGGTGCATTAATCAAATTCCAAGTTTTCTGAGTTGCTCACTACTGCAGTAATTTTCTTTTATGGCTTGTTTTGTTGGTCTTGGTGGTTTAGCGGTAACGGCCCAAGATTGCTGGTTCAATCCCTGCCAGGGTCGATGAATTTTTTTTTCGGAAGTTAAAATCCTTCGGAAAGAAAGTAAAGTCATGGGTCCCAAGTTGTAGATTTACGAGACGTAAAAGAAACTCAAGCCTGAAAGAAGAGGCCTGTGAGCAAAATTTATTGGCTTTTTCACGTGCCGAACAGAGTGGGATGGTGATTACCGATGTTAGAGAGCGTCGAAAATAAACCAAATTAATGAACACAACTTGCTTTATAATATACTGCTTGTAAATTTTGTTAAATAATTCCTTTAGATTGGTAATATTTCAACACCATGGGTTAAGATTAGGTTTTTGTGTCATTCTTTTGATTACAATTTTGTATTTTTTTACAAAGTTCGCGACACTTTAGGTCATCGGGGAATCGTGTGTTGAAGCTAAACAGTCAAGGAATGGCTTCTGCCTTGCTATATTCATTGTTTCCAGCTAGATTTACTACAGTTTGAGGAAGACATATCATAATTACAATGTCAAAGAAATCTAGATGTCCAAAAGAAAATGTAAAACAGTTGTAGATATTAATGATTTCATACCTTTAGTAGTGTTAGTGAAAGTAATTTTGAGGTTAGTGACACGTGAAAATTCTTACATTACTATTCCTGAAGAAGAAAACTCTTCACAAATAATAGATCAGACTTTCCAATGCTCTGAGCAAACTCAGCGGTGAAGAAAACCTATAAAGATGTGCGAGGATTATAAGTAAAGGGAAGGATTAATTAAATGTGCAAACTGTGACATTAAGCATGAGTTTCAACACTTCTTTTGAGACATGAAATGGATATGAATGCAATGTATGCATGAGAATGAGTGAAGGTTGTAGAAAAATTAGGCATTTGTTCCGAAAATGTAAAATTTGCAATGAGTGAGAGTGAAGGCAGATCTGCAAGCTGAGGTGAAGGCGATTAAACAGTTCAGGAGCAAAAATTATGGAAAAAATCCTGAAAATGAACAAGGAATGTTTTAGGTCTTTAATTCAGCTTTATAAATATTCATATTTTTAAACCAAACTGTTTATGTGTATACAAGATAGTGAAATAGAATATTTTGAATAATGTATAACCAATTTTTAACATTAGATAAAAGTAAAACGCTATATTTGGTCTAATAGTCTTATTAAAACTCAAAAACGTAAAGAAATAAACCATTATCATACAACCTTTCACCAAAATAAAACTAGCAGTTTTGTAAGAAAACATACGTAAAATTGGCACATTAATATGGGAAAAATAGGGTGCACCGCTTCCCTTAAGAATTCTTTTCAGTCACTTAACTACTTCAGCATCTGGCATATAACATAGATTTGTCTTGCTGTGGCTTCAACATTTTTGACAGTTGAAAATGGAGGAATTGCAAGATTCTGCTGTAGAATTGCTCCACGCGGTATGAAGAAAGAAATTCAACTGTCGCAAAATAAATTCCTTGTGACTTGCAGCTGGCATTTCAATTACACCAATCTCATTTTCATTTAAGTTACTATTATATTTAAGCATTTCTAAATTTTTTGATCATCAGAGCATTTCAAAAGAGCCGAAATGACAAATTGTTGATGTAAAAGAATCCTGCAATCGTGATTGTAATGGGACGGACAGGCAGTGAAGAAGTTTGCATAGGCTAGCAACGTCGAAAGTACAATTGGCGCGTAGGAAAAAAAAAAAAAAAAAAAAAAAAAAGCTTGTTCATTTAGCTGTTGAGAGCTTCCTGAGGGCCAAATCCGTTATTCTGACAGATAACGAGGAAAACCACAATTCAGCTAAGTGGCGTGGAATTCCGGGCTACTTAACTACCACATTTGGAAACCGTAAAGAATGGATGCATTGATTGGATTAACTTAAAACGTTCAATCAGCTTAAAGGTTCAAGCCGAGAGCCGCTAGGATGGTACCGTTATCACTGTAAAATGTTTACAATAGCCGGGAGTAGTCCTGTGTTATTTGACTGTTCTCTACGTGCTAGATCCACAAAACGAATACATGTCTGATATCGTGAAACCGTGAATGATGGATACCTCCGACATAAGTTAATAAAAGCGCATGGCGAAAATAGTTTACATTGGTTGACCCCTTTACTCTAAAATTAACTCGAGAAGGAGTGCTGCTTATTAAATAATATAATCGGTTATTTATACGGCCTTATTTATTTTTTGGTGTTAAAGTGAGAAGAAGCATTTTATTATTAATCAAAGATTTTAGTTAGTATTTTTGCCAAGAATGAAATGTTTTTAGGATGAGAGGTCAGTAAAGAGACATATTATATAATAGTTCAGACATATTCCTAATTGTGTATAGGTGTTTATATAATATTTATGATTCCAATATCACTGGACAATCTGATGTAAAAACTGAAAATAAACAGTAAAAATAGCGACCGAGATTACAGGCGTTAAATTAACTCATAGAAGCAAGGGAGAGGTATAAAGCGAGAAATGCGGAGTAATAGTTTACCAAAAATTATGTCTAGCAGATAATAGTTAATGATTTTTTTGTACTAAATGCTTTTTAGAAGATCTAGGTGGTTACTAAATGCGTTTTAGAAGATCTAGGTGGTATAAAGTTGGTACTTAGGGACTTACTGATGAACTGATTCAAGCGTATTGTTTGAGACTCCCGCTTCTGAGGTTCCGTGTTTTAGTTCCACAGAGCCGCCGATTGAACCCGGGTTTTTCCTTAGTTTTTCTCAACTTTCAGGTAAATATCATATTGGATTACCATTGACTATTCTCTCCTCCTTTCTTTTCTGTATCATTTCACGCCTTTTCTCATCCAGCTTGCGTTGTCTTACAAGCTTTGAGAATGTATATGCCTGCTCTCTCTTCCCTGCTGCTTAGTCCCGAGCATTTGAAAATATAGCCCAGGTGCTCTTTGCGGACCAAGGACGGGCCGGTTCTTTGTGCGCCACAAGGGATTAAGTTGAGTGGCAGCTAGGGCAGGATAACGAGCGTGTTTGTATATTACAACTACTTAGAAACATAAGGAGATATTACGCAATAGTAATAGACGTTTTGGTGAGAAATAAATCGTATTAACTCACCCACCAAGCAACCTTCTGGAAGTACAACAAAATATGAATGAAACTGCCTCGATCAGAGCAACCCTCAAGTCACATACAGGTGAAAGTATTCAGCAGTGCTCAAGCAATAGAGAGCTTGGACCAGGTCCTGCACTCGTTTAAAATGTTTTCCAGCAATGCAAGATTTCACTCGAGGAAACAACCAGAAATCTCAAGGTGCAAGGTCAGGGTTCTAGTCAAGCAAGTGGGCTTTTGGCGATTCCCAGTTTCTTCAAATTTGCAGCTGTTCTGTGAGGAGATGCATTGCCGGGCAAAGGCATCAACCTTGAAGTTTCTGTTTTTAGAAGCCGCCTCAGCTCTTCAAGTATAGCAAAGTATTACCCCCATAGAATTCCCCATTGTCATTTTCTCTAATATACACTCTAGTGGTCCTTCTTAGTTGAAGAAAACGGTGAACATTCGCTTCCGAGGACGAAAATCTTATAGAACTAGTCTTGGGCCATTCTCATTTACCTACACGCAGTACTGAACTTTATTTGGGATGGTATAGTAATAAAACCATCTTTCATCACCAGTGCATATATCTGTCAAACGTTTAGCACCATCTGGTGGAAACATGCTCAGCAGTTTCCTTGCACATTCCTTTCTCCTCTTCATTGGCAAGGGAATGAGGAACCCATTTTTGCACAGATTTTTCGCAGTTTTAAATGTTCATGGAGTACACTGTCAATGCTGCCAACATTGATACTTAGCATTTCAACGTAATGTGCCTATTTACTCCACCAAGTTCATCACTCTTTGAATTATTCTCTCGCCTTTCTACAAGTAATCGAATCCATCTTGTAAAGGTATCAAATGACACACTTAATCACCATGAACAGCTACCAAGTCCTCGTGGATTTTCACCCCTTTCACCTAGCTTATAGTGTGTGAAAATGTAGAATCTAAAGTTTTCTTTAGAAATGTTCATGCTTTTTCACCAGCTATCGACACAGGACTGAATTCAACGGACTGTACGACATTGACTATGCAAATTTAAACCTGCACTTAGGTATATTTTCATAGGTTAAGATCCATTGTTGCCAGCACCGTTAGTTATATTTTTGTAGACATTATTGTTCAACAACGGATAGGTTGGTTGCAAGAACCCAAAATTTTGTCAGTAGTAGTAGTATATTAGTATAGTACACAATACTTCGATTGTTTTCATTTCGAAACAAATATCACCATAATAATACATTACCCAGTGAAAATACGACATTAAATCCATTTTTCGTGTGTTCGGTTCTTAATTACATTATTATGTAGGTTTGCGCAAAATTAAAAAAAAAAAAAAAAAAAAAAAAAAAAATGTCGCCACTCTAGAGTAACTTTTACATTATATTAGCTATTTAAGTGAATATCAAGCAGAGAATGTAGAATTGTCCTCAACAATGAGTATGTGTGGAACTCAAGGAATTGCGTCACGGCAAAAGCCTTTGCCCTTGAGCGCGGGAAATGCGATAAGGGATTGTGGGTTCGATTTCCGACCTCAGCTGGTTGCATCCGGTCAAAAGGTTGCCGTTCGTCGACTCTCGGTTCGGTGATTCTGAGCGATTGTCTTGTACCTTCACGGTCAATCTCACTCCGGGCGACATACACCTTGTCGTGTCCCCTCTATTTTAATGTTTCCGGTCGTTAAGTAGATCCTTCGCTCCGGAGCGTTAATAACTGAACGTCGTTGGTGTTCATATTGACATTGACAGGGCAAAAAAGACCGCATGCTATGTTTAAGACGTGTTTGACGTTTTTTGTTCTTTTCCTAGACTTGTAAACCTTATACCACCTGATTCTGCAACATTTTCATGACGTCATTTTATTTTTATTAGATCGTGTTACAGATTAATGTATATATATCATGAAAAAGTTTAAAATCAATAGCCCAATATACAGAGCGTGCCAAAAAATATATGCACATTTCAAGGAAAGAAAAAACTGTGTTAACATAACAAAACTGAATTCACACAAAAAGAAAATGATGAGCAATAATCACCTTAGGCTTTTACAGTTGCAACAGTTACTTAAAATTCCCACCATCGGCGTCGTACGTTGAACTACTGATTGAGCAACGTTTGCGAAAGTGTCGTTTAAATTTCTTCCCGAAGTGCTGCTAGTGTACCTGGTTTTCTACGGTATACAACATCCTTAAGAGTTCCCCATAGGTAGAAGTCCAACGGAGTTAGATCCGGAGAATCTGTTCTGTACACATCTCCATTGCATTTGAACTTCAAAAACATTCTCGGTTTTGCAAACCATTTCAAAATTGTTTTCCCCTGTTCATACGATAATCTTTAGATCCATTTTGTTCTAGCAAAAACATAGAAAAATGTAATGTGAGTCACATTTGTTTACAGAACATCATACGATAATCTTGACTTCATTTGTTCATTGTTGGTTTATCGGTCACGTGGCAATGCTATCATAATATATGTGAATCACATCTGTTTACAGAACACCACACTACACATTACTGTTGTTTTTCAGTCCAACTTTGAAATATCTTAAATAGGTGTCTACTGTAAAAGTGTGTATACATTTTTTGACACCCTCTGTATTCATAAGAGAATTACAACCCTGAATTTAATAAAAGCCCACATTTTATTTTTATTACCTTCTTTATATTTTTGTCCTGTGCTTCGTTAATTTTTTTTTAAATAAATGTCAGGCTGTAAACTGCTGTTAAGAAAAGTTTTGCTGAAAGAAATTGCGTTGTCAAAAAGTGTCATCATTCTTTGTTGAACAGCCTTCATATGCATTAGGACTGCAATTGCTGCTCCTACACAAGCTTTACTCCGTATAGTTGCAACGGATCAGGGTGACGGAGAATTTCGGGTAGTGGGATCTGATGGCTCATGCCACTTGATGATCATTATACATCCCCCAACTTGACCTCTGAATACTTTGCCAGAGTTTCGGTTTACCGCAGTGATTGCATGTGGTTACGTGTGCTTAAAAAACGCGGTCACTCCCAGGATGTTCGTGAGAGGCTGTGAGCCGAACTGCACCTGGCAAGAGCTGGAGAACAGGTTACTGTGTGGCTGAATGAATCTCCGGACCAACTTAACAAGTTCTGCCGGCAGCTGTTGGAAGAAACGGGGGAACCGGAACGACATACTATGATGCCTCGTAGAGTAGCATTAATTTTTTTTCGTCTAGACAACGAAAATACGACTTTATGCATTATCATTTAATACTGTAATCTCATCATGTTCGTTCCATAGTTCCTCATTAGTAGAGGATATGCGCGTTTGAAGCAGTTGCACAGTGTGTTCACAAACAGTTAAACCATTATGTGCATTCCAGTGCGTTGTATTCTTTCAGCTGTTAACCACATTGTAATCGAAGTTATAAAACAAACGCACGACTTCGTGAGCAGACACTAATAGACCACTCACGAAAGTATTTCGAAAACTAGTTCCAGTTGTCGTAATAGTACGTAAAAAGTTTAGGCAACCTAGGTATGTTAAAATTATACTTTTGCTCTTATTTTTTCTTAGAATAGAGCCAGAAAATGTTTATTCACTTTATTCTATTTTGTTTAAAAAACGAATGAAATAATTTGTACTAACGCTTTTTGTCAGTGCTTCTTGAGTTTACTCCCCATTGCTAATTTAGCCCAGTTTCAAACACTTGCAATGTTCACTAATGTGGTGTTGCAGTACTACCTTCGAAGATTATTCCAAGCACTTAAAATAACTATTAATAAACGATATTTAAAAATACAAAGTTATATTTTCTGACATTTACTTGATTTTGTGAAAAATGTATAGTTTTTTTCTCCCTCTCTCGCTCTCTTTTCTCCATACAAAGTTCCTGAAAGTGTACATAAGAACCACTAGACCGTTTTCACCACCCTTGTAAGTTGTCATTTTTAAATGCCTGTACTCTTTAAATTATTCACCATTAATTTTTTCTACCAATAGCGTTGATTAATTGTAATATTAATATTTGTATATTTAGACAATTAAGTTTATACAACTATAGGTTTTATCGCAAGAATTGTCTTATATATTTACAGTTCATCACCTCACTTAAGGTTGTTTATAACAAAATGCATTTATTTTTAAATACTTTTAATGGAATTGGTTGCACATAATTGAGAAGTTTGATAAAAGACTTTACTGTCATGGTATAATTTTTTTGTTTATTTAGTCCACAGTTTTCATATTCCAGTAATGTTAATGTCTGTGCTTGTATAGTCGTGTTCCTTACTTTTTGGGTTAAGATAACTAGTGTGTGTATATTTCATAGACAGATTTCTCATTTCGCTACGCAATCAGAAATTGATTTTGCCGAGGGGAAGTTTCTGCGTAATGGCTTCTCCACCTGAGCGGTCGGAACTCATAGCGCGCATTTTGTATGTGTGGTTTTTTATTTACTAGTAGTAAATAATATTGTACTACCATAATAGTAGATGCTCATAAAGACCTCCACTGTGAGACATGCCTGAATCCCTTAGAAAATATTTGACACTAGCTGCAATACATCCTATCAGTTCATTGGTACGGGTAGCCGAGATCGTTAAGACGCGGACTAGTGAGCGGGAGGTCTAGGGTTCGGATCCCGCAAAGACCGTTCTTCCCGACTGATGTTCTTTCCAGGTTTTCCTCAATACTCATAAGTAATGAGAATTATGTTTCTTTTGCATTTCACAATTGTACTAAATCTCTAGTAATTCATTTTTTTGCCATCCTGATCATAATATTAAAAAATGAAAACTGCTAAGAAATATAAAATGATAAACAGGAGTGTCAATAACACGAATAATTGGTGTGCGATCAAATTTTATATTTTAAAATGTTTTCCTATTACGTATTATTGCTCTAAATCTGAAAATAAGTGATGTCATTAGTTTATATTTATTTTTTCTGCTGGTATTACTCTTACACATTTTAAGTTCATTTTCTCTCGATGCAGGTTCATAGCCAGAGACTGAAAGAATATATCTAAAATCGGGACTATGCAGGATGTTCCTAGCCCAATTTTTTCACTAGTTGTATAAGCGACCCTCTTTTCCTGTCGCACACATCTGTTCGATGAATTTACTGTTATGTACCTCTGCTCAGATTACCTCCATCTCCAGAATCTGTTGAGTCAGCTGAAGTGAACATGTTTGATCAGAGTGCTGGCCCAACGGGTATAGCGGTACAACTGTCTCGCAGTTATCGCATAGCACGCACTGTGATTGTAAAAACGACATTCTTGTTTGCTTACTTTGAATATATTTTCTTTCCTTGATGACCGAAAAGTATCTAGGGACGGCATGAACGGATGTAAACGCGATCTCATGGACTCGTGCTGAAGAGAGCAAGAGAAAGAGGCCTGGCTATCCCTACACTGCCTCTGGCATATACTTAGGTACTTGTATACCTCTATTTGTTGTTGATTTGTTTTATTTACGGACGCTCTTTAACATCTCGGGTTATCAACGTCCCATTCAAACGGTCGATAAAGGGGCCTCTTCTTTCAGGCTTGAGGTTCTTTTACGTGCCGTAAATGTACTCACGGCTTTACCTCCGTTCCAAAGGAAGCCATACTTAGGATTTTTACGCCCGAAAAAATCCATCGATCCTGGTCGGGTTCGAACCCGCGATCTTGGATTTAGGAGATGGTTACCACTACACCACTAGGGCCGACATATACCTCTATAAATAGAACAACCAGCCTTAAAGGAAACATTAAAGAGAAAGGGGTGGTCAAAATAATTTTTGTATTTTACCATTTTAATATTTTGAATTTTCTGTTTATATTTCGCGAGCACTTGTTCAGTCAAAATTCTATATCTCAGGAACTATTTGCTCTAGAAAGCTATGGTTTGTCTTGAATGATAGAAAAAGTTATATTTCATAAATTGGCAGCCTTGGCATCATTCTTTGTTGTTTTACAAGGTCGCAGAGTTTTAGCTGGCGTTTCCCTCAAAAAATTAGTTTTTCTGTAAAAACAGTTTTTTGAAAAACTATATTTTTTGCATAAGTTTCCCATTTTCTTAGGATCTGTATGTTATTACTTTGAATTTTTTATCATTTATTCATGATATTGTGATGATGTGGATGTATTATGGTGGAGCTAGGACAAAATGTGACAACGTAAAAAAAGGGAGGAAAAAAGAAAAAACAGTTTGGAAAAAATAGGGGAAAAAAGCAATAGAAAATAATTTATAATTTGCTTCAGAGTCTTGGTATAGTAGTGAAAATAGTCAAATTTCAATTGTATGTATTTGTATGTTGTAAAAGTTTCATTTTATTAGCTTTAATAGTTCTTAAGAAAATTAAAAATGAAATTAGTAACGTACAAGGATGTATATTAAATTTAACATACAAGCCTTTCGTACTCCCCTTAGAGAAAATAGAACCGGGATTTTGGGAGGCTGGGTGAAGATCGTGAGATCTGTCGGCTCAAGCTATAACACTCTTAAATCTTCTGTACCGTGCTCACTTGTAGTTCTAATTCCACTTCTGAAGAGGGGAGGAGTATCTTAGAATAGTCCTATTACTTCGAACGATTCAATAGCAAGTTATTACATATTGATACAGAACTTGTGACACCGAAGGACACAATAAACTGCCATATCAGCCAACTTGCTTCAACTTTCTTCGCCCCATTCCATTTCTATTAAACATGCCACAAATAAACAAGAGCCGTTCAATAAATAATGCAGCATATTTTTTCCATCATGAAAAGTACCAATATTCTTTATTTAGTATTTAGTATTTATTTAGTTTTATTCTTCGCTATCTACCTCATGTAGTTTCATTCTCTAGGCGACGCTTTCAAAATGGAGTCTGTGATGTGCTTTATAAATAAAGAGCAGTAATTAAAATTCTCTTGTCGGAGGCATTTCAGAGGCGTTTAAGAAATGCGTATGGAAACAAGGTGGTCGTTAAGGGAACCTGGAACCGAAATATTCAATTTCTATTTTATCAGCTACAGAGGTAGAACTTATTAAAAATATGTAACATAATTACGTACTGAGAATTTTTTTTTTTAAAAAAGTGTTAATTTTTGTAGCAAGTAAATCCCCTTTTCTTCTCATTTCTAATTATTATAGTTATTTGACCACCTACTTGCTCTAGTGGTTAGCGTTTCTGACTGCCTGGGTTCGATTCCCGATATCTGCTTAGGACTTTACTAAGTTAGAGAAGTGTGAAACAGGGTACATTCAGCCTTGCAAGGATAATTGGAAAGCCGGGTGATAGGCGACCGGCCGGGTGCAATACCGCACTGTCATTAAGACGAGGTAGAGAGTTGTCGCAGCAGGCAAAGTCTCACTTCGGGCTGTAAAAATTGTAAAATAATTAGATATTCTTCACATTTTTTTTCAGAAAGTAATGAGTATAAACCAAAAATAATAACTAGATTTATTAGCACTTCTCTGCAGTGCATGCATGCAAATTTTCACTGATTAATGCACAAGTAAAATTTTTTTTATTGAAAAAAGTATTGCTGATAAAATTTGAATTTCCTGTAAACATGCATTTAACTACAATTTACCTCTGTCCTCAAAATTGTTGTTCTAAGATTGGGGTTATTAACTGAAAAATAAGTGAAAATAACACGAAAAATTCAGCAAATGACAATAAATACAGAAAAAGACATAACTGTACAGGGAAAATAATACGAGGACCGTTCAATAATGATTGATCACATATTCATACTCGTCCTCATAATTTTGATGATTTTTCTCAAAGTATTTCCCAAGGGTGCAACGCACCTGTTCCAGCGTTTCTGCCGGTCATCAAAGACATGCTGGATATAATTTTTTGATAGATTCTTCAGAATCGCCTCCGTAGTTCTGATGACGGAAAAGTCGCACAGGGCTAAATGTGGACTATAGGGAGGGTGAGGAATACAGTTCACGTTAATTTTATTTTAGATATTCACCAACAGCATTAGCGATGTGTGGTGCATTATCGTGGTGCAGCATTCTTTTGTTGCACGGGAATGTGGTCTTTTGCATGTGATATGGTCTTGCAGAGTTTTCAGGACATCTCTGTAGTATTACCCAGTTACAGTTATGTATGCTAGTAAACCATTGAATATCGAAACATGAGATGAAGCAAAAGCAATCACTGTTGCTTTGTGTGTGTGTGTGTGTGTGTGTGTGTGTGTGCGCGCGTGAGAGAGAGAGAGTGTTTACATTTATATCACTTAGTGAATCTTAAGAACGGTTTGAAGAGAAAATTATTAGTTCTCAAGGCAGAATAGAGACATTGTTTAAACAAGAATAATTAAAGAAACCAGATACTCCGTTTCGTGGCCAGCACCTTTGGCTGTGAGCCAAAGGCAATGGTTTCGATTCCCAGATGCGATAGGGAGTTCTCGTTACAGAAAAGTTCGCGTCTGTTAAGTTCCGTACTTAGTTACGCTAACTAGACCACCTTCTGTGGAACATAGTCCCCATAAGGTTGACATGCGATAGAGATAATTAAATTTCATCCATGCGGCTAATTATCTCTTTCCCGCGCCCTCTTTTGCCAAAGTGCGGATTGTTTATGGCCCACACACAGCTATCTGGTTGCAACGCTTAACTAAGTGGGTTTGAAAAGTATGTCAGGTATGTATAGGGCGACTGGTCAACATTATTGTTGCTACAACAAAAGTAATGGTTGTCTCTAAGGTTTTTTTTAATGTTTGATATAAACATATCAATGTTGCTTAGATTTTTACTCGGAAATGTTTTGCGGTCTACTAATAAAACAAGTCGCAGTTTTTTGGCCCTTACAAATTGGTCCATGTTGTGGTTTGTAATCAAAGCCTCTGTCATCCACCACAGTTGCCTCAAGATTTTTTTGGTCCGGTGCTAGCTCATTGTTCACCTGAACTTTGGGACATGTTTTAGGTAGTGACGCCCATACATAATACTAGTGGAGATGATGGTGGTCATATGGTATGGTGCACTAGGGGGTCCTTAAACATATGGGTACCTAAATGTAGTTTATAGGGATGAAATGATTAACAGCATTCATCCACTCAGGATAAGGCAACATTGGATAAAAAAATTTTACTCAGCTAAATCTGACCGGAAATCGAACCCAGGACCATCCCATTAGTAATCGCAAACGCTACCAATGGATTAATTATGGCTGTCAAGTTGCCTTAATATAAAATTCAACACTTTTCGAAACATTGTATGAGTAACAGTTTGCTATAAATTATTACCTGGAATAATTGACTACACCTTTTAATTGTTCCTTTTTTTTTTTTAACCTGAAACTGTGATAGAACTTTCATACCTTTTTAATTGACTAATTAAATGCTTTATTGAAGAACTTACATTAAACCTGATATCTTAATGTGGTTTATGCATAATGGGGCACCACCCCACTTTTCTCCTGCTGCTAGAGCGATTCTTGATTCAAATAATTGGATAGGACGTGGAGGATGAATTTCCTGACCTGATCATTCTCCGGCCTTCAGTTCATTGCATTTCTATATATGGGGTCGTTTAAAGGACTTTTATATAGACCTAGTGATTTAGAAAAAGTTCACATGTACTGAACTGGAATGTCAGCAGTTACGGTATATACCTGGAATAGGGAGAGAGTAAGATGTTACTGTGGAACTTGGAGATCCGAATTAGAGCTCATGGTGATCATTTTGAGCACTTGGCTCTAAGTAAGTGAGACTGAGAGGGTGGCTGAGGATGTAATCCTCGGGACTCTCATTTGGGACATCCTTGTATCTGGCCATCCTGCTCTTGAGTTTTTTCGTAGTTTCCTTTCGTCTCTTAGGGAAATGCTAGCATGGTTATTTCCTTTCCACGAATTTGTTGCTCTCCCTTTTTATATCATTTGGTTCAGTTGGTTCATTTACAGGGTCGAAAGTGACAAGACGAATTGGGCTGGTGCGGTGTTCACAGTGACTTGCGCTTTGGGAATGTTTCTGCAACGATGTCTGCTATATAAACAGTTCTTCCAAGGGACCGGAACGCCTTGGATTGGCTCCGCCGGCTTCAGGGTGTCGTTCGGCGTCTCTCTCACGTTCCTCTAGGGACCTTTTCGGACCCCTTCAGATGTTCCAGTGCGAGCCCTGCGGACCCTGAGCACTTCAGGGTTAACGGTGGGTCTGGATTGTTTTGTAGGTGCTGTTCAAATGGATAAGACTACCAAGTGCAAAGCTGTCATTTGGCTGAGCTTGCTGGACTCTGGGAGGGATCCCCAATCAAACTTGTTTCTTATACTCTCCCGAAGGTGCCCCAATTGGATCATAGACACAAACGGATAGCCCTTGAGCCAGGCTTAAATAGCGAAATTCCTCCTTGCATTCTTAACAATTTAATCGAACCCTAAATGAAAATGACCATTTGCATTCTATGAAGTCCCAGAACTTGGTCACATGCAAATATACTTGTACGAATAGAATTGTTTGCTACTTTAGATACAGTGAGTTTATTTGAGTTGTAGGCTGCATAGGCGCGACTGATTACAGCGGAAGTGCAGCCGCCATAACCGAAATGGGAATATATAGTCATTGCGCATTTTTATTTTAGTATTTATATTGGCTCTAGGAATGTAGTCAAAGACCTCCAGTTCACAGGTCTGTTTTTTCGAAACCTCAATCAGCCGTATCGGTACTAAAATCTAAG
This sequence comes from Metallyticus violacea, assembly GCA_030762175.1. Classification (NCBI taxonomy): domain Eukaryota; kingdom Metazoa; phylum Arthropoda; class Insecta; order Mantodea; family Metallyticidae; genus Metallyticus; species Metallyticus violacea. The sequence goes on from CM060841.1 coordinate 79,913,249, forward strand.
AATCCCGGTTAGGATGATTATGATTATAATTGTAGATGTAAAGTGATAGGCATTTGTGTAAAAATTACTAAAATATATCCTGAAGATACACCCAGTATTCAAACCAACACACACTAACCGTATTAGTATCCAAGTGTCAAATAACATTTAAAGCAGGTACACAAATTAGCCTGTCCTATATGTAGGCGTCAAGAAATCCGGTGAGCACATGTAGTTAAAAACCGAAACTGTGAAATGTATCAGTGTTTTGACATTTTCATTTCTGCGAATGCGGACAAACCAAACAGGTTCCGTTAGCTCTCAAGTTTATTGCGCACAACATTCGGGAATCGAAGTGAGGCGAGGGAGAGCATTCGTGTGCAGAGCAGATAAGCATCAAGTGCTCTTAGTCTCGTTCTGATTCTTCCTCTTGACATCCGTTTCCTTTTTATTTTCCAATTCTAAAAACCTGCTCACAATTACAGCAGCGGTGTTCACGTTTCCTCCCGTTAGAGCACGAACTGGAACACCGGGCCCATCTTGCTTTAAAATGGGTGGCCTCCCCTCTTTAAACATTTTAAACCATCTTCGAGCTATGCTGCAAGGAAGAACATAACTCTCCATACGGCTCAACTGAAGATTTGTTGAGACGAAAATTGTTCGTCACTTATCACCTCCATTTTACTGTAGGCAGAACTGAACACTTCTCACAGGCGGGAACCGGAAGTGACAACAGTGAAATTAATACCACGTGTTTATTACGAATTAAGCTAACAAAATATTGTAAAGTTAAATTATGCCTGTAAAAATTATGAACTTTCTTTATTGAACAACCCTCATATGTACACCCTTTGACAAATATATATATATATATATATATATATATATAATATCTTGAATGCAAAATTCCTCTTTAAGTTCTACTCGTTACAGCGCGCGGTTCACAAGGTAACCAGCAAGGTTGTGTTGTATGGCGTACAATAATTGACTAGTGTGTGTGTCCCGTTAGTCTGTGGCACGAAGCACCTTTTTTTTTAAAAAAAAAATAAATCTTTGTAACATTTGACAAATTAATATCGTAATATTGTTTCCCATACATATAAAACATGCTACACACGCATTCCTTGCACATGCACGAAGGACAAAAGATGGCTTATTGGCATAAATTCAAGAAACCTGAGATGTTGCAACCTCTCGTCCACACTACTGTAGAAATCTGACATCATCTATGCCCCGAAGTTTGAGGACAGCTATACATGCTAAGGGTTCATACACCCGATACTTGTGTTTATTTCTGTGTATTTTCACTTTAGAAGATAAATGTTTCTGTTCATGTATTTATTTAGTTATTAAAAAGAATTCGTTAATTTGTGTTTGCATAGGTAAGCCATAAAACATAAATGATACGTTAAAAATAATATATTAAGACAACATATAATTCAACATATAAACTTATAAAAACAATAATAAAAAAGTGTGGGATTTGAACGCAGGAGCTTATGCAAAAGAGCAATGCCTTCGAAATCGCTTGTTCACTACTACTCAACCTTTAGTTCATGAATGTGTCCATTACGTGTACAAGCAAGTTCATGTTGTGGCCATCACGTGTACAAGCAAAGCGCCTTGTGCCAGTCGCTGCGTTCAGGCTTTTACGAGCATCCCCGGATTTCTCCGAACGACCCCCCCCCTTCAAAGGGTGTGCATATCTGTGTAATATAGAATGTTCATCACACTAACTGAAATATAAACAAATACAGAAACTTATTTAAAGCACGTGCCGGTGTCAGATATTCCAATACTGAACAGCTGTAGGTACGTAGGTCATCATTAATATAAATACTAATGGCTCTCATTTAAATTTTTTAGTTAATTAGGTAGAGGTGATATAATTTTATTCTGGAAAATAGAATTTCTATATGTGAGTCGGTAGATTCAATCATATCATTAATATAAATACAAACCATATTTATTTAATTTTTAGATAAATATTTTATTCTGAAATAAAGAATAATTTATATCACTTATAAATAAAGTTAAATGTCTTAATATGCTTCAAATACTTTAAAAAATAAATTAGTGATTATTTTCTTCTATTAAAGGGAAAGGTAGTTATGCTCTTTTAAAAATATATGTGCATTTATATATCGTTCAAAACATGAAAAAACATATTTGGTTAAAACTTTTTTCAAACAGTGCAGGCATAGGTCAATCTGCGTTAAAAAGTGACTCCCACTTGAGAATTATTTGAGAATCGCTGGAGTGTAAACTATGTAAAGAGGAATAGCAGACTTTCCAAGTAACTTCTACACGAAGTTGATAGAAGAAATCCAAGTATGGAATATAATACAACTCTGGTTAACATTACAAGACAAATGTCTTGGGGAATATCCGACGAGTTCCCAGGGCAACATTTCGTATAGAAAATTAACTGTTAACTTCGTTATTTGAGCGCTTCCATCACTACCTGCTCGCAGCGTCTCGGGATTTTACAATCCCCTGCGCCATCTTTTGTTATTCCGTCTCCATGGGAACGTGGAAATATTGATCACAATCGATGCGCGTTCTTAAGGGATATCCCGTCATAGTCGCTGACGGAAGATAAACTGCTGAAATTTTTCTCTGTTAATAATTGGTAAGATGATATCGCTGTCCATTGCAGTAAAATTTGCTTCATAGAATCTCACACAAAAGTCAATAAAGCATGAATGAAAATGATACAAAACTGTGTTTTACTGTCAACGTAGTGGCTAAAAGAGACTACGTGCTGCGTAGTTTTTGATGTATGAAAATAATTGCACATCGTGATTGGATTATTGCTGTAAAAACTAAAGCAATTACTGTAGCAAAATTCGTCATCTTGCACAAAAAACAGCTAGCTGTGTGATAATGCTTCGCTTGGTAAAATACATTGCTCTTTGCTTTATGTATATAGGAAAAATGGCAAATATCGAACAGCGTGCGATCATCAAATTCTTTGACAGAATCAGAAATTCATAAAAACATGACAAATTCACCATTATTTTTAAGTGTTTACAAGTGGACCACTAAGTTCAAGCGCGGTTATGAAAACTTGGAAGATGAACCGTTCGTTATTGGACAGCCAGAATCTGCCACGACACCGGAAATTTCAGAAAAAAATTATTATATGTCATTTTAGGTGTCAAAAATTGCTGACGATATAGGCATGTCAGGCAAACGGGTTTTTCCACATTGACTGAGGAATTCTGCAATAAAAATTATCTCCAAGGAGGATGCCGCGGCGGTTCACACCCGATCAGAAGTCAATCAAAATGCAAATCTCTGAGCAAGTTTGGCGCGTTTTCAGTGAAATTCTAGTGCACTACTTAATACCAGCGACAAAACAATACAAGCACTACGATTCTCCACTACTAAAGAAGTCAGCGGGAAAGATCACAGCATCAGTTTTCTATGATACTAATGCTTCCTCCTAATGGACTGTTTTCATAGTGTACCTAACATCTATTACTGGAGCATTCTATGCTAATGTTTTGGACCAAAATAAAGGCAAAAATATGCCAGAAAAATAGGGATATATCAAAGAAGAAAGTGATCTTGCGTTAATACAATACTCGCCCTCATGATTTGCTGCCACATCCTCCTTATTCCCCAGATTTGGTTCTATTGGGATTGCATCTGCTCCCAAAGCAGAAAAAATTCTTTGGTGGAAAGGAATGTTCATCCAATGGGAGATTTAAAGTATCAGTTGAATATTTTGCAGGCCTAGACTTCCATGCCGGGATAAAGGCTTAACGACATAATTGGATCATTAGTGTCAATAGAGACCATGTTGAGAAATAAGAACAAATTCAAGAGAATTAGGATTTATTTTGTTCCTCATTCCGAGAAATGTTCAAATAACCCTCAAATTGAAGATTGACACCACTCTCACCTCAAAAGGTTAATCAGACGCAATAGTTTTGATAAATACAGTGATACTATCGGAATATAAATCATTTTTAAGAGCATTGCTGGTTTAAACACGTGTACTGAGTGTTGTGTAAATAGGAAATAAACAGATAAAAAACAGCAATTGTCTGGCACAGTGTACACTATTGTGATCAGCTTGATTACATTTTGAAATAATATCTCAGGTAAATTCTCTATAGTTTTTCCCGAATGCGGGTACAGAAATCTTATAACACACTTCTTCTGATTTATAGCACGTGTTTTATGGTGTCATTAAATTTAAAATAGCTAGGTTGAATGCCAAATTTTAAGATAAAAGGCAACTGGATAGTAAAATGAAGTGTAGGCTTAAAAAATGACCGAAGTTTCAAAGGTTTTAAGAGGAATCTGAAATGTATCTAAAAAGTGACGTTTTAAAATGATTTTTCTTTACTTCATTGCTTTAAACCGTGAAATATTTTACACGCTGGACTTTAATAACCCTTGAAATAACAAATGAAAATCTTGTGAAGCACGAAATTGAAAACACTTCCCATTTAGAAGTAAAAAACCACGACGTTATTTATGCACTTAAATGAAACGAAGATGTTAACAGCTTCTGTAGAGGAAATGCCAGGGACAATGAGGCCGCCGCACTTCGTTCGCTTTGCTGCCCATGTACAGGATATGGGCAGACAACACACGGCCGTTCTCCTGGTTGGACACGGTTTTGTTCCTCCGCATCTCTCATAGGAAAGCGATTCTTCTTTCTTTGTTGTTGCTCGTGCCTCACACTACGATTAAAAAACAACTGTTCCGCCCACAAGCAGCTTCTGAGTTTGAGCAACCGGCCTACCATTTAAGATCATGTGAGATACGAAATGTAGGCCTCGAAAGATCATCTCTTTCATACACTAAACGTCTACTTTTCTGAAATGAATGGATTTGTGGGATTTTAAGTGGAGCGTGTAGCATAAATCGTATATATTAATGTATAAAACAAACTGCATAAACTAAGCGAATTCCTCAGCAAGTTGAATTTGTGAAGGAAAGTAACGCTAACTGAAAATATAACATGCATTTAATAAAAATATAACTTTCAGGCTTAAAAGTGTATACTTTTCAGGTATCATTGTTTTATTTGTGCATTATATTGTGAGCTTAACGTTTCCAACTGTACTTAGGTGTATCACAACTAAAACGGAATGCGATTAACATTTAAGCTACATAGTTAATTTTAGGCGAACGTTTGCTTGTTTTTCTGCGATCCGAAACCGTTGTATTCTCTCCGCCTGCATTTATTCTACACTTTACACTACCATTGTTGATAGAGTACATACACTACATCGCTCCGTATCGCACCAGTTTTCCCTGGAATTCCGCTGCCGTTCGGTACCGAAGTCGCAGGACCGCGGTTGTCTGTAAGGGCAAGTTCGATTATTCGTCCTTACGCATGCGCAGACTAATTCCTCCATTCCTTTCACATGACACATCGAGTTTATCGCTTGGCGGAAATATCCAATCGCTAATACTAATAATAGCAATCCGGACCACCTTTATCGACGTCCTCGGTGATTACAAAAAATGTGTTTTCAGATTTACCCCCACTCTCAATGGTCCACTTTCTGTAATGTTCAGGAACTAATTTTCTTATTTTATTTCAATGGTATATACCGAGTTTCATTAAGAAAAAACAATAATTGCAGTCGCTAGAGCAATGCAGATACATATATTCATAGTCATTTTTGGTGCCCAAAAATAGGATCGATGGAGATTTGAAGAAAATGTTCAAAAATCTTTTCATGGGTACAATCGCAATAGCATTCCTTCGGAATCCGATAAAAGCACTGACCGAAAATAAGAGATCTCAAATAAATAGCGTTATTAGGCTATTAGTTAATTTGAAAGCAAAATTTGAACCTATTAATGAATCTTTGTCGTTGCAATGCTAATTTATATGGAAAGCTAATGTTTGTATGTAATGAAAATGGCTAAATGTGTATACACATAGGGAGTAAAATTATCAAAACAACTAAAATAATAGAGGGAGTAATGTGGGGACCACTGTAAACCAGACAATATCTTGTACAGTTTTAATTCATTACTTAAAATGATACTGATAGTGCACAGCTCACTATAATCTTGATTCATAGCCAGTATTGTGTTCATCTTCACTTCTGCGTCTTTCCCACCGCTACAGTTAGGCGTTCCGTCACTTCTGGCTAGACGGGCGTGTTGCAGAATGTTTAACACAATTATGATGCATAAAAAGTTGGCTTATAAAACAGAAAAAACCCTACCATAGGAGATGTAGCAATATATTTAATAGTACAATGCAACAGTGCATGACCTGATTAATTTAAAAATATTTTTGCTGGGTTTAGTGCCCTGACATTGCAAAGACTTGGAAATCAGAGGGAATTCTCAAGTTATGCTCTATAAAATGTTGAACGTTAACCAAAGCGTTCACGTTGGCTCTAGCCCATGGAAAAATCAAAGTTTAAAAGTTTAAAAAAAAAAAAAAAATTTAATAGATTTTTTTCAATGAGTTTACGTAGAGTAAAGGGGAACTTTAAAACATCTGGATAAAAAAAAAACTAAATGAAAAGCTTTTAACGTGTTTAAAAAAACTACTAAATTATGTTTAAGAACCTGAAATTCCGGCCCCAATTATCAGTTAGAAAAAAATTCATAAACTGTACGTAAATTAAGAGGAGATTGCATAGATTTTTAATATTTAAAAATTTTTTTTTTTTTAAATATTTTACCCTTTCAGGAGCGCCTTAAAATGAGGCCACGGTCTGTGAAATCATGGCTTTACTGTTTTACATTTGCTACTTATTTCCCGCACTTTGCCTTGCAATAAATTAAAACTACTTTTCCAATTTTTTTTACTAAATGTTTATCTAATCTCTATAAATAGTTGTCTGTCCTGTTGCTTTAGTAGTAACCATACATTCCTCGTAGACCCAAGATCGCGGGTTCAATCCTGGCCAGGGTCGGTGGATTTTTTTTTCGGGTGTAAAATCTTAAGTATGGCTTCCTTCGGAAGGGAAGTAAAGCTATGGCTCCCGTGTCAAATTTACGGCACGAAAAAGAACCTCAAGCCTGAAGGCAAAATCTATCGGTCATCTTACGCTATGAAATGAATAGGACGCTGATGACCTGAGATGTTAAAGAGCGTCCGTAAATAAACAAAATCTTTAAGTACGTGTACAATGCATAGTAGAAACTCTGCAATAATTAGCACAGCTGATGCTGTAGTAACATAACATTGTTTTTTTCTCATACTAATGTCCACGTTTCAGAAGAGCGGTAAAAAGGTGTAGATAGTGCATTGCAACTTACGCACATGGTGAATATATGTACTGTAGGTCTGTCAACTTCGCCGAATCGATCTAATACTGCTATTTATTGTCGCTTTGACTGCATTGATTATATGGTGACATTTATAGATATATACACAGTTAATATCTGTATTTTATACAGTATATAGTTGATATATTGTATTTTATTAATTCTATTGCTCACTTATGCTACAAATATAAGAGAAAAAATGTAGGGGGCAAGTTTTAAGTAGGAGACATAATCATTTATTGTGTTGCCTGTGTTTTCACCTTCAATTGAACAAAATTCAGTCATAAAATTATGAATAAATATATATTTGGTTGCATTTACAGTTTTATATGTAAATATGAATATTTTAAACATATTTATGTGTAGCTAAGAAATAGGCACTAACGTCAAAATATACATTTATGTGCACTATAAAAATAGAAATTTCAAGCTTTTCATGCGATTATACTTAAATATTCTCGTTTTCCTTATCATATCTTTTAAGGAAAAAATAGGCATTTGCCTGAAGTTCCGCTGTCTAACGATAACATATCGGCGTGAAGGCAGATATAACGGTATGACATTATTCTTTAGTCCTTTACTTTAGTGCACAAATCTCAAAACTATGTGTTTGTAGATAATTTAGGAATTATATTACTTTCATGTTTTGGTTGCCTTTCTGTGTAAATCCTTCAGGCAATATATGTACATGAAATATATATATTCCAATCTTGTAAAGTAATAATTTTTACAAATAATTTTATTCAGTTAGGTTCAGTAAAGATTTTAATTAAGATATTGTTTATATTTGTGTTTTAAAGGATTTGGTTAAATTTGTCTCTATAGACAATTTTAATGAAATGCTGTAATTGACTACATTTTGCATTAAAACTATTAGACCAAGGGATGTTTTATTTCACAAAAAACAGTTTTATTTGTATATTGTACAAGTATAAAAGTACGAGGATTGTTCAGTAAAGAGGGGACATACTTTTTTCACAGGCATCATTTTTCGCGTTAAAATTTGGTTTTATTATTTATTACTTCAATGCATAATGTACACATAATATTTGTTTCATTGCTGGCACTTCAGTTTCCTGTCTGTGAGAGGAGTGCAAGTTGAGATATGTTCAGTTCCGCCTATGGCAAAATAGCGGTGACACGCGAAAAATAATATACTACTATGAAATTCTTTCGTCTTAACAAATCTGCAGCTGAGGTCTTTTGAGAGTTTGTTCTCTCCTACAGCATAGCTCGAAGATGTTTTAAACTATTTAAAGAAGAAGCAATCAATTTCAAAGGAAAATGTACCCGACGCTGTAGTTTGTGCTCTAACGGAAGAAGACATTTACACCTCCGCTTTCATTATGAGAGAGGTTCGCCGAATAACATTCGCTACTCAAGTTGATAACTGAAAAGTTGCATATGAGACGTGTATGTGCACGGTGGGTTCTCCAGACGGATGATTCTCGAATAAATGAACATTCGCGTGCAGATTTGCATGCATTTGAAGATGATGTTACAGCAAAATGCGGATTTGTCTTTCAAAGGTTATCATTGATCCAGAGAAGAAACAGCAAAGATCTGTAGAAATGCACATCATCACGGTTTCACATTGCAAATTTTGTATATCTCTAAGAAATCGACGTGAAATGTGTTCCTCGCCCTACCTATAGTTGAACTTTAGCCCTATGTGGTTTTTCCCTATTCCGCAAATTGAAAAACAATTTCGTGGAAGGCATTTGCCATCTTCAAAAGCAGTGGTGAAGGCTGCAGAGGAGATTCTGAAGGATCTATTAAAAAATGGTTTCCATCACGTCTTTGAAGACTGAGAGAAACGCTGGGATGGATACATTGCCATCAAACGGTGAATACTTTGAGGAAGATGATCAATATTCTGAGAATGAATAACGGTATGTTGTCAAAAAAGATGATTGATCTTTACTCTACACGCTTCGTATATTAATCTGTAAAAGATGTGAGGATAATTTTTCTAATTTTCCATACGATTTCACGTGGCATTGCCCCGAGTCTGGAAAGGAAATAAACGCTTTTTCCGCTTTAGATTATTCTTTCCTTTTTATACTTTGAAGAACAAAATTCCGAAATTGCAATGGAAAACTCCTATAATGATTTCTTTTCTGTTCTCTACTTAACTTTTTTACAACATAGTTTTCCACAACTGTAACCATAATCTCTTTCGTAATAGAGAATAAATCAACATTTGTGAAGAAAAACTACTCAAGTTACAAAACCAGTAAGTTAGAGTAGACGGCTATGCTCTCCAGCTGCTTTACAGGACAACGTGACGGGTGCATTTGTTTTAGTGCTGCAGTTGAAATACGTACGCCCCCGCACAGAGGGCAATGCCTCGCAGTACGGTATTGGTATTGATCCGTCTGGACCAGGGATGCTGCACACCCGCCCCACCCAAACCAGGTATAGCAAGTTTCTACATTCACGACGCAACCCTCCCATGGGGCCGCTTTTTGTTACAGGATCCGTTTGGAGCAGTTAGCAATTTTATTATCTACATGAATATGTTCGTAGTAGCATAGTGTAGAGCAAACGTAATACTGTTTTCCATGATAAACGTATGTATGCAACCGCCTAATGTTACATATTTTGTATGGGTTGAAATATCCTTCGTTAAACAAAGGCTAACTATACGTTTATACGTTTAAGTTATTCAATATGCTTAATTTAAGAAATTATTTCTTCTAAGTCGAGAGTTTGTTTATGTTTAACGAAGGATAGTTCAACCCATACAAAATATGTTACATTGGGCGGTTGCATGCATACGTTTATCGTGGAAAACAGTTATGTTTTGTTAGCATTCGCTTTAAAATTCTAAGATGGGTGCCTAGAGTTCTTTCCTCAGTCCAAAAGCAGCATCTGTTGCCAGGCATTTTTGGAGCTCTACCGTGGCAACGAGTGAGAAGTTCTGCAAACCATTGTTACAGGAGATGAAACTATGGTCCTCTGCTATGATTCCTTGTCCAAAAGAGAATCAATGGAGTGACGTAAACCTGGGGAAGCACCGCCTCTAAAGGCCAAGGTTACTCAATCAACCAAGAAGATCACGGTCACAATCTTTTGGGACTGTGAAGGAATACTCTTCATTGACTTCAAGGAGAGAAACACCACAGTAAATGGGGAGTACTATGCTGGCCTACTGCACAGACTACGTGCTTCCATCAAAGAGAAAAGGCGAGGAAAGCTGAGTGGTGGTGTGGGCCTTCTTGACGACAACGCGCCTGTGCACACACTTCTTGTTGCAAAGGAAGCTGTGAAGAAATGTGGCTTCAAGGAGATCGACCATTCACTTTACAGCCCAGATCTAGCTCCCAGTGACTATTTCTTCTTCTTAAAACTCAAGGAGCACTTTCGAGGAAGGAAATTTAAGTGTGACGAAGAAGTGATGGAAGCTGTTTATGCGCACTTTGCAGAAAATACTTCTATTTGGTTGGAGGGGGGGGTATTAAAATGTAAATTTAAAGATGTGAGAAGTGTATTGCAATAAAGGGTAACTATATTGAAAAGTAAAATATAGTTTTTGTCTTTATGTTAGGCCGGAAACTTTTATGGGCCTACCCTCGAAGTATTTCTACTTGTTCTTGTCTGAATGACTATCTAATTAGTACTCGATTGAATATATATTAATAAGTCGAAATAGAGTACTGCCGTTAAAAAAGTGTATATTTCTCTTATAAAGTGTTCAATTTCTTACCAAACACGATTAGAAATTTACCTTCGTCTGCATTTAAAAGAAACCAGATCGACTGTGTTGTAAAATGCTTTCTATAGTGTTGAAGAACTTTTTAATATGAGATTTTAGTTTTTGCCTTAATATCTTCTCATTTAATTTTAATCTGGCTATTTTTGACTTTATACAAAATATTTGTGGTACTGTACTATTGCCTGGATATATACCGTTGGGTAAATGGTTATCACTTTCAACAATTTATAAATATTTTAATGTGCGAATAAAATAAACTTGGAGTTTTTTTATCGTTTGATACCTCAAGTTTTTCTATAGGTAAATAATTTATAATAAATAAGCACAGTATTCCGCTCATTTAGAATAAGCCTGTGTAATAACGACCATATGTTATTGTATGCATGGTAAATGTTTAAAGAATAGTGTAAAAATATTTCAAAATTTAATATAATGCGAATATTGATATACCGTGAGTCCCATTTGAGTATTGAGACAAACATTTCCTTTTTCAAGTTTTAAAGTTTCTTTATAAAGTACGCAACTGGCTCTTGTTTTGTTAATTGGAGAGTATTCATTTCCGAGACCTAGCGTTCGATTTAGCATTAAATAGAAAGATAGCAGCAGCTATTAGAAGACCGGTCACTCTTTGCTGCTTATGTTTGGAATAATTTGGAAAGAGGAAAAAGAAACCATAGAAGACCTTTGAGATCACTGTTTTTGCAGTAATCAAATTGAAAACCTAAGAATAAAGATTCCGGATCAAATCCTTTCAGATTAATGCAAATTAAACGGTAGCTCTTAGCTATTAAAGCTGACCTTATGAGTGTAAAATATATTATTTTTAAGATAGTAGTTTTAAAAATAATTAACAAAAAGAATTAAATGGGCCATTGGATTGTGTACAACTATGTGCAGACGCAAAATTCCTCAATGCATCGTAAGTCGGGATTGGAAACTGTTAAACACTGTTTAGAAGGGCGTTTAAATTGCTTGCCGATTTTATCCACATTATCTGTAAACGCTAGTAGTTCAACCATGCCTAACGCAATGCTGCTTCACACTGTATTTACACATTGCACTTTCGCCATCAATTGGGTCAACTGAAGCACTCATTAGAACTAATCGAAAATTATTAACCTTTGTTTTTTGTGCGCAATCGCAATTATGTATTTAGACGCGCAGTTTTTGTCATGATTATCAGCAGAGGAAGTCACGGTGGAGTTCTTCGCCATGTCGTGTCGAATCCGAGGTTTTGCTTACAAGGGTACACGACGGCGGAAGATTTCAGAACCGAAAACGTGCTTTTCTCCATTTTTCAGCTCAACTTGTTGCAAACACTTCTTATCAACCTATGCGGTTCCTATTACTGTTACAGACCCGTAGGTACAGTCAGTAGTTCACTTCTGTACAGCTGCAAGTACTCTCCCCTCTTCTCCTACATTTACAGCATTTATTTCATTTGGGACACACTTTTCTTAATTCCATATTGGTGCTTAAAACCACATGGGTTGACATTTCAGGCCTCAGATCAACGCAGGTCAGGATACTTTTGTTATTTGGAATAGGCACATTCCTTACGTTGTAGCATTAACTGGAAAGCGAAGAATCTGCATCTTCATGTTTATTTTATAACAGTTGAAAATCCTGTAACGTGGCTCTAGTTGCTTCTTTTTATATCCTCCATTTGTGGCTCACTAAGAAAAAACTGTCACTTGTCTTATGTTCATCTCTCATTGGATTGATAGCTTTATATAATTGCCTTACTTCACGTTTGAAGTGATGTCATTAAAGACATAAGAGTGTCACTTTTTTGTTCTCGCAAGTAATTCTCATCTTGCCCATGTTAGGTTATCTTAGGAAGATGACGTCGACGAGACCGCCCAGCGGTTGCGGTCACTCCTGCCGACAGCCTTCTTCATATCGGAAAGCGACAAAACAGTTTCCTGTTTCACGGCTGAGTTGATTAACTGGGTTCCTACAGAATGCTATAAGAGTTAAGAAAACGCCCAAGGGAGCAAAGCATTCCATTAGTATGAGCAGTGATTTTAATTGTTCCCGTTCTACTAAGAAGTTTTTACCAGCCCTGCTTTACAGAGCATTTCTCCAGAACCATTAATGCAGCATCCTGCCCTGCTTTTTGAGAGGTAACACTGGCGTTCTTATTATAGGACGTTACAGTCTTTGCGGACTCCCTAAGACTTTCCTAAGTTTTTGAAAACATGAGTAAGTCACAAAAAAGCTGAACTTATGGTTGATGTTTCACCAACCACGTTGCCACATCTTTTAGCAGTGGTATTTTTTTCTTGTAGTGTGTGCGCGCGCAGAGGCGTTATCAGTTTTCTTCAAGTACGGCCTGGGCTTTCTATGGTATACGAGGGTAATTAGAGTTTGGAATTAAGCACAAAGTAGGCTTACTCTTTTGAAATAGTTCATATTTCTTGACACTACTGGACTTTGACCAACGATATTCTAAATCATTCCTCCAGAGCTGACAATTTCTATCAATGAATTTTCTCAGCTTTGGGAAGAAATGGAAGTTTGATGGAGCGAAATCTGTGGAATAGGGTAGATATCGCAACATAATCATAATCATAACTCACTCCATTGATATGCCACTGTAAATATACGTGGGTAAGAACCAGCATTGTCTTGATGTAGAATTCCTTTTGCTGTAATAAACCCATGTTTTATGGCGTATTTTTGACTATAGCTAGTCCAAAATGCTTCAGTAATACATTGAGGTTATTCGATTTATGGGCCGCCTGAGAGCGGCTGCTTACCGAGGAAAATGCAGGCGCCGCAGCCTAAAAAGGGGAGTTAAGAGTTGCCAGGCGTTAATATTTTTATTACTACTGAATGCATAAAATGACAATGTAATTAAACCCGGTAATAATAAGCACTAAACTGTAAATAACGGATGTTGGAAATGTACCTCGACGGCAGTACATTGCCAACATCTGCGTTGAAAATTGCCGTATTTCATCTAACTGTTCTTCCTTAGGAACATGGCGGTTCGAAACGTAAAGTTTGTACGCATTTTCTCCATCTGGAACATGATTGTCAAGATTGTCTTACCAACTCTGCAAAAATCCGTTTTCACATATGAGTCGTACATAAAAGGTGGCATAACTAATTAAGAACAAATAACACACATTGTACCACCATTCGCTGATAAAACCTTCCTCAAACTGACTGCAAGTTTCTGCCTGCACATGCAGTATAGGCCTTGAAGAATTGCTTCTCCCACTGTACCAACCCGTAATTAAAATAATCTCAACTTAGGCACGTCGCAAGTTCCCATTAATAAACCCTTAACTGACACCATTTCACCGTAATTTTCTTTTCTTCTTCTGTGAGGTTATGAAGGTGATGGTTTCTCATATTAAAGGTATGCAGGTTTTCAAATATATGTCATCCTCTGTGACTACAGTTGCAAAACTTCCTGTGTGCTCGTCTTTCAAAGTTGTTCATCCTCATGTAAACTCTACAATACAGTCGTAAACTGTGGTACGTGAAGGCATATAATCTGGTCACCATCTCTGTAAAGTTCATAGTTATTTTGCTGCAATTTAGCAATTAATTAGCTAGTAATTAATTCAGGAGGAAATATATGGGGTGAAATTTTCTGTAGATTATTTATAACTTCATTGTTATTTATCCTCAATCGCGTTGCTAGTGGTCAAGATAATTGTGAAAGTAGTGTTAAAATCCTGTATGAGAGTAGATTACTTGCGACTGGTCGATACTTGTATCATTCACCCAGTATTAAAATGTTGCTATTGTAATATTTTGTGAATCCTGGGCATATTAATAATAATTAAAACTCGTACTGATAATAACTAAAAAGAGAAAGTACACGAACTTAGATTGCGCCATTGCTAGCTTTAAGGCCAAAGATTGGAGGTAGTGTTAAACTTTAACATCTTCCCAATGGAGATGTTAAAGTTAAATTCTCCACTAATGGCAATTCAGTGGCATCGTCTACGTAAGATATTCTTGTTCAGTGACATCATAGCATGTTCCTGTGCTGTTGGATGAGGTAAATGGCTTTCTGGAGGTGTGAACCACACAAATTAGCACTGTTAGCTAAAGGCAAATTTCTTGAGCATATTGCTTCAGTTGTAGAAGTAGACGTGTATCACCAATGACAACGGTATGCTTTTCTTGATTGCAGACATCTCAAGAGCAATGAACGGCAGTGTGAACGGCGTGAATGGCCATCATGGCGGCGAACTGAACGGAGGTGGGGAACTGATCAACTCTCAGTCCCACAAGGGCTGCTGGACCATCGGTCTCATCAATTCCAAGTTTCGCTATCTCACCGCAGAGACGTTCGGCTTCAAGATCAATGCTAACGGAGCCTCTCTCAAGAAGAAGCAGGTGTGGACTCTTGAGCCCGCCCCTGGAGACTCCGCCATCCTGCTCCGCTCGCATCTCGACAAGTACTTGGCTGTGGATTCTTTCGGCAACGTCACCTGCGAGACCGAGGATCGCGATGAACCTGGCACCAGATTCCAGATCTCCGTAGCTGACGATGGTGCCGGCCGCTGGGCGCTGCGTAACGTTACTCGGGGCTACTTCCTGGGGGCTTCGTCAGACAAGCTGACCTGCACTGCCAAGGTGCCTGGAGATGCCGAGCTCTGGCACGTTCATCTCGCGGCTCGTCCTCAGGTCAGTTGCATCAATGTCTTGATCAATTTAACATCTGTTGAAGCTGAAATAAGCGATATTTTGATTGGACATTGCATTCTCAGTCTTAAGTCGGTTGAGGCCAGCAGTATCTACATATACTTCTTGTCTTGGTCACATAAGAAGGGCACAGGGGAAAAGCCAATTTAGTCCAAAAAACGTAACTTTACAGGAGAGTAAAAAATAAACTTTCGAACTCTTAAACTCTGATACCTTGTACCTTTCCAAGTGACAATATTCTTTTAAAATTTTACTACAGTATGATTTATTATTTCAACCTGAAACTACAGATACATTACTTTATTTTACTTGCCAAATTAATTATTTATTTAACCTGTGGTTGGATTCCGTTGGTTCGTACTCGCGATTTTCTAAGACAAAATATACTTAGACCCATTAAACTAATTTTAATTGCATTATGTAATTACAAAAACAAAATATGGACTTGTGCTGTATTAATTCAAAGATGTGAGAAGTGTATTGCAATACAGGGTAACTATATTGAAAAGTGAAATATAGTTTTTGTTTTTATCATACCTAGAAAATGGTTAGGCCGGAAATTTATGGGTCTACCCTCACATCATGTGTTCAAATGGCAATAACTTCGGCTGATTGACAGCAGGTAGTCGCTGTAGTACTTCTTGGATCCCTCATCTCATAGAGCTTCATCAAGAACTTCTTTAGATTCCTTATTAAATGAGAAGAATGCTCTATTCTAAGTGTTCCTATGCTTTATGACTTTTTATTTTGACTGAAGGAATCTTAGCTGTTTTAGTGACCTTACACCAAAAGGTAGCAATTGGAAGGAAAAAATATACTGCAGCTTTTAATCATTGCTTGTTCACACGAGACCGCAAGAGACGGACCCCCGCCATCATTCCTTTCCCCATGAACCTATGCAGTAATGCAGATCAAAGTCATATTTTTGTCTGACTCCAGGAAAGCACGGATAAGTAACTGCCACGTTTACAAAGTTAAAGCTATTCAATTAAATTAATTCACAATGAAAACGCTATTACACGATCTGAAACAGGCAACAATCTTCATTACATTGTGATTACATGATCATAACGTTTACATTGCTTCATGAACTGCGTTGGTTTTTCCATTGCAGGCAGTTTCTTCAACTGGCTATAGCATGGACCGTATTGATTTTCCCCTTGTAATGATATAACATGATGAAACAGCTGACCGGAAAACACTCAGTATTACCAATATATCTTTTTAAATTATTTTTGGATTCTGTTGGTTTTTCCCCTGCACCCTTCATATCCAACAACTTTACAAGTTTCTTATTTCAAACCCCCTTGGCACGTAACGTTGTTTATACAATATGGGATCATAATGCATTATATCTTAAAAATGAACATATCTCGAACTATTTGTTAAAGATGGCTGTGGTTTTAGGCGTTTTGTAGTAAATTACTATTTCAAATTTCAGTAACAGTAATGGCTGCATGTGTGTTTAATTTTTGAAGCAATTGGAAAGTTGTGTGTTTATTTTCAGTTTTACCATCTAAACATCCCAGTTTTCTTTCTTAAATACATCTAACATCAAGCCTAAGTCCACCAAGGTTCATAAAAAAGTTCATACTTATTTATTGCTTCTGATAAGCCGGGTCGTAAGAATGGGTTGGACTCGGTATGACGGTGTATTACTGTTAAGAACATTAAGTATACTTTGACAAAATGCTGGATTAGACGCCCAAAGGAACTAAGTTTAGGGTACATCTTTGGCATTTGCCATTTATAAGGACTGAAGAAAATGTGGAAAAAGCCTAAACCTCAGTTAGGGAGAACGATCCTGTGAATCGAACCCCACACCTCTTGCTCATGAGTCCACGCCTTAACGACCTTGGCCACCCATGGCGGTCCTAGGGTGTTGTTTGATAGCAGTGCACGATAAACTAACCTAGAGCAAACCATGTTCCACCTCGACCAATAATGCAATCGAAAACATAGGCTATGAAGGAGCGTGCATTCAATTTGTGTCGAATCAGATCTCAGTCTTGTGTTTTCGTAAGAGTGCATAGTGAAAATTCCTCCTACCTTGCCGATTAAAAGTAAATCATGTCTAAGCCGATATGTACTATATGTCGTGACAATATGTTACCTCCTTTTTTAATCATCTTCTGTAGTGTCTAAAATTAAAAGTAAACGCTGAAAGATATTATAAAGTGTTTATATTTAATTAAATTTGAAAGTAATTTAAAATGTTTAGTTAGCGACATGGCATTGAAAGTAAATAAAAATGTGCTAAAGTATTTTGTTGAAGTTATTATTTCAGAAACTGTGTAATACGTATTTTGTTTAATCGACCAGTAAAATTGTGGTTACAAAATGGTAGTAATTTCAAATTGCTAAATATCACCACTTCTATATGTGAATCTGTGTCACGTCTGTTTCATGTGTGTGAGTAATGAAAGTGTTTCCTGTGCCGGATGGTCAATTTCCTGCAGCGCATGACATGAAAATTAATGGCCAGGAAAATATTTGGTAAATTGTGTGAAAGAAGTTGCATTGGAATGGTTTCTCATCATGCATGAATAGGTTTTTGCTGTTCCATTTCCCTCTAACCTAAGACGCGTGTTTCAGGTGAATTTACGCTCCGTGGGCAGAAAGCGGTTCGCTCACCTCTCTGAGAACCTGGACGAGATCCACGTGGACGCCAACATCCCTTGGGGCGAGGACACGCTCTTCACTCTCGAGTTCCGTGCAGACGATAATGGCAAATATGCCTTGCACACGTGCAACAACAAATACCTGAGCCGCGAGGGAAAGCTGGTGGATACGTGCACGCCAAACTGTCTCTTCTCTGCCGAGTATCATTCCGGACAGCTTGCCCTGAGAGACCGCTCAGGGGCATATCTAAGCCCTATCGGCTCCAAGGCCGTCCTCAAGTCCCGCTCCACCACCGTCACCAAGGATGAACTTTTCTCTCTCGAGGACTCCTTGCCCCAGGCTTCCTTTGTGGCTGCCCTCAACTCTCGCTATGTCTCCGTCAAGCAAGGTAAGTCACACATTCACTGTTAGTTCAGCATCACTAGCGTGATAAAAACCAATTCTATTTTAAGATTAGCTGCTAGAAAACGAAGCTTGGGGTGTATCGATAGACGTGCCTGTTACCGCTGTATCATTGTTAACTTCTAAGCCATGTTAACGCTGACTTTCAGCGAACGGCCGAAATCTGCAGCAATACCAGAGCATTACTAAAAAGTCCAGGGTATCCTACTTATCACAGGTGCTTGAAATTGTACATTGCGATCAGTGATGCTTTCCACTTAGGCGCGGTTTTTTTCCTTTGCGCGAGCTCCCACTCGTTTGCCGCGCCGTAGATGGGGTAGCAAGTGTGCTGGCTTACTTGTTGACTTTGCTGACTGTCGCAGTCGTAGCGCAGCTGTTCCCTGGTGTGTGTTGTGTTGTTCGTTTCTTAATTCGCCACTATATATAAAGCTATTATGTCTTGTGTGTTTATAACGGCACGGCATGTCTTTGTATACAATTCATATGTGTTAACTCAGTGATGAAAGAATCATGGAACCATTTTGTTAGCATAAGTTGATACTGTTGCATATGTAAATACGACTAGCCCCTTTTATCAGAGAATAAACCGACAGGGAGCATGATCATGCATTTTTTTTTCAATAGGACTGTGCCACTACTCGCACTGAGAACAGTTCTATGAGAGCAATTCACTATACTATGCATTTCCACAAGACAGGGTTATTAGTAGGAATTTGTGGCCCATTTGCTCCCCCGATTTAACAGGCTGCTACTATTATCTCTGGGGTAAATTAAAAAAAAAAATGCCGTGTACAAAACCAACTAACTCATCATACAAGAACTCAAAAGATAATATTCGTCAGGAAATTGTCCGGATTTCTCAACTACAGCGATTGATGAATAATTTCCTAGTGATGCCAAAAAGTAACGAGCCTCTCAAATTGGGTTGTGTATTGTTGTATGGTTGGTTTGTTTTATTCTCCCTCTAATCGCCAAGACTCTGCTAACAAGCGGAGCGCTCGCCCATAGGAAAAGCACTTCGGGGGAAACAAAACTGACTGCATGGTAGAAGCTATAGGCATAACAATGGAACAGATAATATTTGGACAGAGGAATTAAGTACGAATAATTTATTTTCATAATGCCACTGCGTTTGTTCTTACCTGGTTAAAATCAAATAGGATGCAACTTATTACGCAAAAAACACTTTTCAAGAGCAGTCGGGCCTACAGACTTTTATATCGATTTCCAGACACAACTGGTCAAAACAATAGAAGCAAGACAAAGAAAGCCAAGTTCGTGAGGGTGGCGAGAAAGATTGTGGTTTCAATTTTCTGAAGTGCTGAAGGAATCTTGTTCTTATTGGTGTAACCATTATTGGAGGGCACTAGGGGAATTCATGGGCCAACTGGAGGAGAAAAAGAAAAAGGAAGGGGAAAAATATGAAAAAGAAGAAAAGACAAGAAGCGTCAGTATACCCCAATTTTGTCAATGGTGAAAGTGATTTCGAGTTAAAGCTCGTCGGCACAAGTGTGACGTAGTGGAAATAATTAATAATTGAAATGTGATGTTCTACCTCGTTTGCATTATTCACAATGATTTCATTCCTTGCTTTTCTTTCCAAAGTTGAAAAAAATATCGCTTAGTGATGAGTAGGCATCGTAATCCTTAAACACTTCATATCAAATTAGATACACTCTAACTACTAGGTCAATATAAACAAGGCAAAAACACAAGCTATAAAGCCACCGCCTCTTCTGTATACAGAAACTTTCGTACCTCTCTCACCTCTTGTCTACAATCTAGTACCAATATTACTTCATTCCGCTTAATTCTGGTTTTAGTACTTAAAAATTTCGATGCCTACTTATGATAAATTTCAATTAATGAAGAGGTTGTTTTTTCTTTCATTCCAACCTTAAAAAAAAAAAGACTTCCATCACTTTAGAACATCATGAAAAAGAGTGCATTTATGTTGAGGGAGACGACGAGGAAAGGAAAGAAGAGCTTCTTTCACTACTTTTTTTAATTTACTCCCAATTTATTCCAATTATGCTGGTGTTAAAATCTTTGTTTTTTAAATATTAATAATTAACATAACAAATCTACGCGAATTCAAAATACTAACCAGTCACCTATACTTTTTAATTTATCAGTGTTTAAATCGGCAAGGATTTTATTTTATTTATTGCTATCTGCAATTTTACTATATCAATGGATAATTTGGTAAGGGATGTCTTTTCTTTTAAGAGTGCAGCTAGGACAAAAGAGCGAATCTTTTATTTATCGAAATCCTCTTGTGTGGTTGCCTATCTCAATTTATATAATTAATAATTTAACCAGCGTATGCAGCATTAATTCTCAAAAGGATGTTTGGAAGCTCCGAGGATGTGGTCGTGGTAAGGTCAGTGTACCCAACATAATGGGAGAGGAAACGAGAGTTTAAAAAAATGTCGTTAATCCTATTTAACAAGATTAAAGCAAATAACAGTCGAAAAATAATTCACTCTCATAAGAACTAACTTTGACGAAGAGTACATTAAAATAATTATGATTGGTAAAGAGCATTGAAGTGTTCATCTTAATTTTCCATTTACAACATAAAATAAACAAAATTGCTCAACGTGTTTCTGTAGAACCATAGGTAGATAAAATTGAAATTACGTAGAAATTTTACCTCGAAACGGAGAATGTACCACTACACAATATTCACGCAAAAGATATAATATAGTATGATAAATAGGTATTACAATAGTATATCATCCGCAGAAAGTATATCAAAGAAATTTATTCTGGTATTTTACCCAGAAGCACAAAAGGAACAGTTTCTAATTTACTTTCACCAAATCATTACCCAAAATGACGAACGAGCCAGGTTAAAATTCCCTGTATTCAACAGTTATAATAACAAGAACTCGTCATTTCAAGCCCATCAAACGATTCAAGAAATAGAAAACAATCACAAAAAATTTCAACAATTTAACACAAACTATTCAAAGCAAATTAACACGCACATATTAAAAATAATTTACATAAAAAGAATCCATATTTGGCAAAAGAACTACTCATTTACACAATTTAAAATATTTCTGCATCACTAAATACCTGGGTCACTGTGTCATAAATGCGGAGTTGGTCCAGCCCTAACAAATTTTGAAGTCAATCGTGTATGGAAGCGTCGCTCAAATGAGAAGATTACCTGAATATGAACCAAGAGATTTATTTACTTTTTCTATGTATTAGTATAAGAAATGCGTCCCGTTGTTTTTGGTTTTAAAATGTAACTGACTTGCATTGACGATCGGGTAGCTCAAGAGGTGACGCTTAGGACTCACATTTTAGAGGTCCCGAGTTCAAATCCGTGATCTAAGCTCATTCGGCACATCGACGTAAGGAAGTATGACGTCCCGAATTAGTACTGATCAATACTGACACTCACGTGCTCTGGTGGACTTCCAAAATGTCTTGAGGAAGAAAAAATAAAATTACGGATACCTTATTGTGATATCAACGGTAATCGAGAAATCCCTCTGCGGCCATTGTATAGCCGAGCTTTCACTAGGGTAGCGAATTCGAATGGCAGCACTGACAGCGCGGCCATCGTATTGTTGTTGTGTTCACTGAGCCACTAAGGCAAATACACTCCAAATTTCAAACCTAAGCAACGGTGGGCGAATTACCAGCTAAAAACCGCTTTCGAAGGAAGGAATATCAGAAGTGTAGGGGTGCGGTGCTCATTTCGAGTGCGGAGTAACTTATCGATGACCAGTTATAACGGCACAACTCTCAAAACTGCCAAAAAAATTAACTCTTGACCCAACAGCCCCGAAGAGGCCAAGCTCACCACAGGATCTTTGCGTCTTTTGTCTCCGTCTTGCGACATCGTGGACAGAGTGCAGTATTACAAGTGAGGATATGATCACTATAAGGCATAAGGCACCAGCCGCTGCCACTCGGCTTCACAGCTCAATTACTGAAACATAGTTAATTTTCAGAGATTAAATGCACGAGTATCTTTAATTTTCTTCTAATTTTCGATTTTGGTTAATACAATGTGGGAACTCATTTAATATCAAAGCCCCGCTACTCAGACTGTTTCGATCAGAGCCACTAATTAATATGCGAACTTTGTGTCAAATGACATACACTGCCATACAGAATCAAGGGTGTGTAACTATCTAAATGGAAACAAAATACTTTACTTTATTTTAATTTGTACATCAATTTTGAGAAAACCCATAAAAAAAACAGTAAGTTGGTTGATAATGCTGAGAATGAAACGAATACCAGTTCTAAACTTTCTTTGGGTGTCTCAAATGGATAGAAGGATCATATTTTTATGTAAAACTCTGTATTTGCTGCTCCTTCCCAAGAAGGAAGCTATCGTATTGACTGGTTTTGGTGCGAGGTACCTTCATGCAGCAGTGATCATGGAGTACGGTTTCCTTCAGCTGCACGCAAAGTAAAGCACACCCACACCCGATTATCCTTATCGTGTCGTCGCGCTGATGATTGAGGTGGTGTCGATTTCATAAAATTTGGCCTTCGCAAATGCCTGGGAAAGAAAAAACCGTGAGAGATGATTGCCTGTGAGATTTCAGCATGATAGGGCCACTACGCTTTCAAACAACAGTAATGGATTATAAAATTGATAGAAACAATTAGTTTAGGGCTCTCTCATAACGTTAATCTCACCATCAACGACAAGCATGCTTCGCATACCAGATATCTTCTGCAGGATCTGCCAAGTCTACTCATTGTGTCTGTAGAAAATCGTTTTATTTCGCTATTTATTTCGTTAGATTTTTTCTGTAATGGGTACAGACTTTGGGAGATTTTCGTATTTCAGCTCCATGCGTCGATTAGGGGGTGGTACTGAAAGTTTTTAGATATCGCAGACCCGCATTGTTGGTTAACGTCAGAAGTCTGTTTAATTTAGCAGATATATCAGGTGCCTAATAATTCTTGTGAGAATTACATTTTCTGTGGCTCAAAACATGGAATTAATACCAGAGGATTTCGGAGCGATGATTTAGTATCCTTTTCGTTCGGGCCGTTCACAACACAAAGTTACAAGGAATGTTTTAAAAGTTTTCGGCCTGACTCGGAGATGCCTTGAAGATGAACAAATTACTAAAATACTTAAGTATTATCTTTTAAATGACGCGCTGTAAAGTTTCAGACTCGTAAGTGTAGTCGTTTGTTGTGACGATCGTGTAAACAGCTAGTGTTAACATTTTATACAAAATGGATAAAAATTAAATACAAGTTGTGATGAGGTGTTGGTTTTGAAGGGTTAAACCTAACACAAATGCAAAAGGAGTAGAAACACAACAGTATTTTCTCCTTCGTTTTCGACAGTTAAAAAGTGGGCTGCTGAATTTAAGCGTAGTCGTACATCCATTCAAGGTGAGCGCTCAGGGTGTCCCAAAACTACTACGACCGGCGAGGTTGTGACAAACATTCAGAATACCGTACTCGATCGCCGATTGAAGGTACATTAGTTGGCTGACATTGTAAAGGCCCGGTAAGCAGTGTCCATTACATTTTATATGAAGTTTTGTGTATAAGAAAGATTTTCGCTTGATGGGTGCCGTGTTTGTCAACAATGGACCAAAACCCCATTCCAATAACATTGCTCAAGAGTGTTTATACTTGTTTAAACTCAACTCCAGTGTTTCTCCAACATTTCATAAAAGTAGATGAAACATACATTCATCATTTTATGTCAGAGACGAAGGAGCAGCCCAAGCAGTGAGTGGCAACAGGTGAATGTGCACCAAAGAAAGCAAAAACAGTTCCAGCTATAGAAAAAGTTATGACCGAATGAAGGATACTATTCAGGCTAAACGTCCACACCTTCCGAAAAAGAAAAGCATCTTTCATCACGATAATGCGCCTTCAGACACGTCTGGAATTGTTTGCCCCTACAAAATTGCCTGACCTTCGTTTTCAAGTGCTGCTATATCCACCATAATTGCCGGATTTGACTCCCAGCGATTACTTTTTGTTCCCAAACTCGAGAAAAGGCTGGGTGGACGAAATTTTATATCAAATGAAGCTGAGACAGACGCTTTTTTCACAGTTTGAGATCTTATTTTACTGAGGGTGTTAAAAAGTTGGAAAGTCGTTGAACTAAATGTATTGACTTACAAGGTGAATGTGTTGAAAATAACAAATTTTTTCTCTTAAATTTTGTGTTTTCTTGGTCAGGCCGAAAACCTTTACACGCCCTAAATTTGTGTAAATGACTTTCAGCTCCATCAGCCCCTATGGTAGTCAAAATGCCTTAGTTTGTGGGGCATGTTCTGCGCTACCTGACGCGGGAGCTGCAAAGCAGTTGGTCTCGTGTTCTGCCCTTGCTGATTCCCACTTCATCAGCAATTTCTCGAACGGTCAAACGGCTATCCTCTTCATAATCCAAGAACACATTTTGTGAACATTTGCATTTCGGCTTGTTGATGGCCTTCCGGAACTGTTGTCACTGCCCGCCGGGCCATCTTTGAACCGGTTAAACTACTATTTAATTTATATAACCCCTCACTGCATCGTCACTGAATGCCTGTTCAATTTTTCGAATAGTTTCTGCTTGGGATTACAAACTTACAGAAGAACTTAATGCAGCGTCAAGTGTTCGTCATCTTGGGCAAAACGAAAGTTAAATAACTTCATACAGCGTCTCACTGTGCGCGAATTATGCGCCCGGCATACAACAAAGAAACATGCACACGTGTGAAACGTCGAAGAAACTCACTGGAATTGCGTTTAAACAAGTCAGCACACAATTGCGAAAAGTTCATTCTAATGTGTTTTTGGTTCATTGTTAACAAATGCGGTACACGTCAAGCGAAAAGCTTTCTCATACCCAAAACTTAATGTAAAATGTAGTGAACACAGCCTATCGAGATCTTTGCAATGGCAGCCAACTCGCGTACCTTCAATCGGCGATCATTGAACACGGCATTGTGAATTTTTGTCACACTCTCATCGGTCGTAGCAGTTTTGGGGCGCACTGAGCGCTCATCATCTTGATGTACGTCTACGCTTAACTTTAGTCGCCCACTTTTTAACCTCGAAAGTGAAGAGGAAGAATTAATCCTTTAATGTGGAATCTTAACTCCTTTCTTATTTCAGTTGGGGTTAAACCTATAAAAACGAAGTACTTTATCACAGCTCGTATTTCAGTTTTTATACATTTTGTAGAAATGTTAACATTAGTCTGTTAAACGTTAGTCACAAATAGTGACTACAAATACCATTCTGCAACTTTACAGTGAGTCATTTAAGGATGATACTTAGAAACTACCATAGTAATTTGGCAATCTTTACAATAGGTAAAAAAAATTGTGACATTAATTGAATAGTAATTCATTTAAGGAAAAATCCTAGAACATTTCTGAGATATTAGTACATAATTGTCCAATTAAAAAAAAAAAATGCAGACGACAAATTAGCTGTTTGTGTTGGTTGTTTTTCCCCCCTCTCCTTTTTTTCCCTTTTTTTATGAAATGTCAGATAGAAGGTAAGGATGTAGTCAATATGAAAACAGCATCCAACTATTCAGGAGTTTAAATGCTGGAGATACTAGCTTTGAAGATAAGTCGCGCTCTGGACAATCTTATGACTTATTTTGCAGCTCGAGAATTTCTGAATCTCAATGCCGAGCGACAGCAGAAAGAGCCGAACTCCTCAGTCCCGAACGGAATATTGGGGATTCACATGTCGCTATTAATTCATACACACACTAACCTAACCTCGAGTAAATCCTAGAAACCAGTGAACCCAGTGGTTTCCTCGGCGAACTACGGCCTGACGGCCTACGCTCACCTGCTTTTCGAAAATATAAATTGTTAGGAGATTGTGTGCCAGTAAGTAGGTGGGTAAATAATTGTAATGTCGGTCCTTGTGATGTAGTGTTAACCATACTTGCCTTCTAAACCCAAATTCGCGGGTTCAATTCAGGCCAGTACCGATGAATTTTTTCGGGCGTAAAAATCCTAAGTATGGCTTCCTTCGGAAGGGAAGTAAAGCCGTGGGTCTCGTGTCGTACATTTACTGCGCGATAAAGAACCTCAAGCCTGAAAGACTATCGCACAGTATCACGCCGCTCTCAACTATCTTAGCCATTATGCCCTTGTGCTTGATAGCAATATTATCTACCTATATCTGTGGAAGTAACACTACTTTCGACTTTCTCCGCTACCGTTCGGGACTGGAGCCCCAGAATTTCTCTAGCTGTATGGATAAGTTAGAAAATGAAGTTCTGCGCACTGTGTTCAAAAAAGAACTATTTGCTAGTGGTCGTGAATGGAAAGCAAGTTTTGATATCTCCAACAGCAGTAGCTGACTCCTGCACCAATTCGATACAATGTATAAACGTCGAAGAGTAGATCCATATGAACTTACGCCAGCTCAGACCCAGCACGTGTTGATATTTGTAAACAACTTTTGAAAAATCTCTTAGACAGCCGATTCTGGACAAATCATTGGGACATGTGATGAAAAATGACTTGCTCCGCAGATTAGAGAAGAGAAAGCAATGGATATCCCGTGGGAAAAAAAAAAAAAAAAAAACTATTGGTCAATCTTTTGGTCAAGAGCCAGTGCTTTACGTTTAATAGCATTTCGAAGGTGGTCCATTTAGAGCTGGTCCTAAACGGCCGGAAGTTGATGGCGAGTTGTATTGTGAGAAGCTGCACAGAGTTTGCGAAGTTTTAAACTTGCGCTGTCCGGCTTTAATAAAGAGGACGAATGCTTTACTGCAACAAAACAATAATAAAAGTAGAGGTATTAGAAGGAATATAATTGCTGTCTCACCCAGTGTACAGTCTACATATTGCGGCTTCTGGCGGTATAGGGATCATCTATTAGCAAAACAAGAAAGTACGTGGTACAGGAAGGAACTAAAACCACCTGTCCAACAGTAGTGAACAGGCTTCAAGTGACCAGTAACCTGTAGAGATTCGTAGAGGGTTGATGCTTCATTTTAGTTAAGGACTGTGCCTACCTCTTCACAGCAATCTTCCGTAAGTGCATTACAAAGTAACACCTGCGGAAACCAGTCATACAAGCAGTTCTCCCCTAATTCTTCAGAGAAGATATCAACCACATGGACAGGATTGACCGAGATCATAAACGGGGGAGGTCTGCAGTTCGATCCTCGATAGAATCTGCTTTCCTGACTGAGTGTTTTTTTTCCCTTGGAAAATTCGAGACCGGTACCCTAAACTTTGACCTGGGAAACTTTTTTTCGTAGCACACAGCATAGTGTAAAGTAATGGCCCCTAAGCTGTCCCTTTACTTCTAATATGGAAGAGAACGATATTTGTACTGTACGGTGGATGGTAGTATTTCCGATTCTTGTAGGACTGACATTATATTCAATATGGTGTACATACAGAAATACTATCATGGTGAAGCAAAATTTATCAAAACCCGGACTGTGGTATTCTTTCTCTGATGTATATATGCACAAACACTGTGTTCCAGAATAGGCATATAGTTGTTTCATATAGGCAACCCATAGTGTGCGTAAGGGTTGGGAATAGCATCAGCTGATTAAACCACCACCAACGCCTGGGTACTGAGAACATGTTACAAATAATACTGCTCACGTATTTTTCTTTGAAAATGACTCTTTGCATAAATACTCTACCCGTTTGAACTGATAGTAAATTCAAGATTAAAATCACTAACAGCTAAAAGAATGTATATTTATGTAGATACACAAGTAGCGGAGGAAATGAACGTGTATTAATAACTTCGATTTGCAGCTTATTCGGCAAGGAAAAAATTATACAGAAAACTAAAGAAAATAAATATACATACGTCTAATTATGCTGATAACTGAAACCCCTGAAAGATGTACCATTATGGTATACATGGCACGAAAGTGTAGGAAAGTATAACTTGAAAGAAATGTGTTTATATTATGAGAGGGACAAGTCATAAGTCATGGCAATATTTTTTTTCCCGCGAACAGGAAACAACGCGGAAAATCTAAGATATACGATTGAAAGTGTATGACATTTACTGCTGAGTGGTGCCACCAACGGAAGGTTGGATGCAGATGGCTCTCAGAGGGAAGAAACAAAACCCAGGCAATCGGACATGTTTATTATGGCATTGGCAAAATTTATACTTGCACGGAGTTGCAAATCTGTCGCAGAACGGGGCTTATAGCATCCTTCGAAGTAGTCTGCAAGCACACATATAGACGGTTCGTTACCAACGACGGGGAAGGCGCTGAATACCATCTGCTGCATGTGAGTTGCTAACGTAAGTCGCCTCACGTCGAAATGTCCGCTTTGTTAGCAAAACTTTTAACACACAATGGCTGCTTCACTTTGGGGGTGAGATCACTATCATAGGAACTGAGATCGGGCGAATATGACGACAGTGAAATAACTTACCTTCCCCACCCTGTAAAAGATATTTGACACTGTCAGCTGTGTAAAAGTCGCGTTATCGTGGAGAATAATGACATTCTTAAGTACTGGCCGTTTGGTGCACATGGCACAGCTCAATTGAAACATCAAATAAAGAACTAATACTGGACATCCACAATGGTACACGTACACCTCAACGTACACCTTGATTGTCATACAACAAAATGTTGATAACCTTCCTTGGTAAAGGAATATAAAACTACCACACGAAAATACTCTCGAGACACCTGCATCTTAGAACATCACGATTAATATTTTGTAGTAGTTACAGCAATAAGTACTGCGCTGCGAATGCGAATTAGCTTCTGCAAATCCCAAAAGTTAGATGGCGACGCTTGTATTTTCATTAAAACACCCAAGTAGTTTTATGCAGCTTTTAAGTGAACTCATTGAACTGTAAAGATGATGACATGGTTATGCATTATGATTGTTTAGCAGCTGGAAATCTCAGCTTTCAAAACATCTCTTAATTAGTGTGGCATTGCCAGTTGGCCTTAAATATGCATCCCCCATGTGTTAATTAGAAGCCTGTTGTGCAACCTCCGTTCATTACCGCAGACAAGAAAATTGCAGCATGTTCATTATGGGAACTTGAGACGCCTACTACAGCAGTGCATAGTTGGGGGCTGCAGTCAGGAACAAGTTTCATACAACATCATACTTTATATAATATGCTTTTGTTTATTGATATGCCTCCTTCCTTCCTTCTTTTTGCTTTACGATTGCCCTTCTGCACATGTTTTCATTTTTATGGTGTTGCTCTCATTTCTTTCCCTTTACTGTGTATTTGCGTGCAACTAAAACGTTTGTTATATTTGCCTTTCTTACATAGTCACAGTTTTTTTTAACGATGATAATCTTGCACTTTTTATAATCACTTCCAAGTATATGCGTAGTGTCCTGGAATTTGTTCCTTTAGTTTTAGTGGAAAAGTGTAAATCGAATGATTAGAACCAAATTTAAGATATGTGGAGGATGAGGTAGACTTAAGATGCTGAAATTATTGTTCTTCCTTGGCCGAACTTAATTACATCTGAAAAATAAGTTTAGTTTGGTCCCTCTAATGTTTCTAATTCCATGGCTAATATTCCGAAACCCCAATTTGTGTTAATTTTTGGAATTATTTTACTGGCGAACATGCAAGATTTCTGTCAGTTACTTCTGGGTTTTACTCATGATATAAATGTAAGTCTTGTAGATTCAAATTTGTCCATAATATTGTCATTTGCGGTTCTGGATGGAGGCAGTGCCAGGAAAGTTATGAATAAATTTCGCACATAAACAAGGAGCTAATTCGTATTTAAAATAATCTTTATATACAAAAATGCATTGCTCTACAGTCAACTGCATAACCACTTTGCGAATGAAAGTATAATATCGCGAAACAAGTAGTAAACAGATACAGAAAGGGACGTAGGCTGTGATAATTTGATGACTGGAGGAAGCGGAGCTGAAGTACAGGCGCCGCCGGTTATGGCCGGGCGGACATACCTGGTTTTGCCATTAACAAACTTTTTAAATAACTGGACCAGGGTTTTATGTGCGCAGTGCCATACTCTCAGCGTGTTATAAGTACAGTTTGAGCAGAAAAGAGCCCTCAGTTAAACGCTCAGCCATGGTGTAAAGGGATTTACATAACTTTGCTGCTTTAATTGCCCACCGTAGGTTGAAAATCACTAATTAAGATTCTCCACGTCCTTAAAATCTGAAAATCAGCAGAATATTTGTGTACCCTAGTGTTGAAACTGGTACTTTGGCTGATCGTCCAAGATCGTCAACCATATGCTGATATCTTGTTTACGAAGGAATTGTTTCATCTCTAATTATCACATGTAAATACAAGGATGGCTTGATAAGTAATTTTCTTCGCCTATTAATAGAGGGCAACAGTAACAAAGCTCTCTATATGTAATCATAATGTTTGCTCTCTATGTATCAATGTGCTATGGTCACAAGTTATTCTGATGCTAATTATTGTCTGGCAGTTGTTTCGAGTGACGGTGAAAAATGAATAAAATTGAAATTCGTGTTGTGATTCGATTCTTATTTATGGAAAGAAAAACAGCAAAGGAAATGCGCAAATGTCGGTCCTGGTGGTGTAGTGGTTACAATACTTGCCTCCTACACCCTAAACGTGGGTTCGAACCCAGCCAGGATCGATGGATTTTTTCGGGCGTAAAAATCCTAAGTATGGCTTCCTTCGGAAGGGAAGTAAAGCCGTGGGTCCCGTGTCGTACATTTACGGCACGAAAAAGAACCTCAAGCCTGAAAGAGAGGCCTGAGCAAAATTTGTCGGCCGTTTCACGCCCTGAGTTGAATGGGACGCTGATGATCTGAGATGTTAAAGAGCGTCCATAAATAAATCAATCAAAAAAAAATGCGCAAGAGAACTTTGCACATATTGAGTGACGAATGTACTTCTTATGAAAACGCACGGCTCTGGATAGATATGTGATAGAACAAGCATCGAAAACGCACTGTGTTCTGCAGCTCCAAAATCAGCCATGAGGTCAGAAATCATTGATAAAGTCCATCTTAACTGAGTGGGTTCAATTTATTTTGCTTAATTAAGATATTCTTTAGGTAACTATGTGACTATGAACCAAAGGCGGATTCAGCGCTATACAGCGGGAACGAAACAGCAGACCACGCGAGGCGAACTGATTCCGAAAAGGGCGAAATGCGTCCATCCGCCGGAAAAGTGATGACCTCAGTTTTTTTGGTGCGCAAATTGGGCACTTGGAGACGGGGACAATCATCATAGCAGAATACAATCATTACTTTTGGAAAGGCTGAAGACAGCATTCACGAAAAACGCCCAGGAACAGACCCAAAGGTAGACGTTTTCGCCATGACTCTGCCGAGGCATTCAACGTGCATTATTCAGGACAAATTTGCGATTTGAAAAGCTTCCGCATCCACCCTATTCACTTGATCTCGGCTCCCTTAAATTGCCATCTGTTCCCAAAACTCAAAACTTTCCCTGCTGGACAAGAATGTAAGTCAAATGAAGAGTTCATACAAGACATAAACGATTATTTTGAAGACCTCGTAGAAACCTACTTCCACGAACCTGGAGGGGACCATGTCAAAACATATGCCAGACTGAACTTGTCTCTTTAATACCACACTACCATGGTAACCACTATTATTCAACAAGGAATATGTAATAGAAATGGCCAGACTAGATGTTTACAGATCTCACACACTACTTAATGCATCAAGCACACTGGATACCAAACATTCTGGAACAGATAGATAAGAGGTCGTAAATGCTCGTTAATATCTATAAAATATGTTTATTTTGAAGCACACCATTCATTTCGGTGAAGGAATAAAAATAGAAGGCAAAACTTTTTCAGAAACTTTCTATGTTATATTTAAATGAACCTAGAGCCCCCATTTTTTAACAGAGACATAAGCATTGTTATTTAATGTAAAACAATTTATTTGTGATACATTGAAACTGTGGGCGTAATTAATTCACACAGCAAGAGGAGAATATGCTGGATACTACAAATGTATTTAACCAAATGCAATATCTAATTAGAAGACAGAGTTTGTGTGGCTGATGTTAATTGTTAGCATTAGTCGTTATACACTTAATAGCACCGTACTTAATCCCCAAAGATGAAAACACATGAGAAAGGAAGCTCAGAACAACCACAAATGGAACCCATATTTGGTTCATTGAAGAGAAAACAGGACTAATGGGGTGGGGAGTGCAAGGAACTGGGAACACTTATTGCCGATTTAAAATTTTAGTGGCTAGTAATGATTCTCTAGAAGGGAAATGTGAGAAGCTGGCTGTCAGCAGCCCAAAGATTCTTCCCACAGTCGGAAACAATGCATTTAAAGATCTGTCAGATTAACTGGAAGATTCCCTAAATTCTCGAGACGGAGTGCCTACTAAACAGTCTTGAGAAAACTCCTGTTCCTTTCATCAGGAAAAGATATATTGAATTCTTAATAACCCTCATTTGTTTTCATTGCGTGTGTTAAGACAATGCTTACATTTCTTTCTCGTATACTGCTGATTTTCCAATTAGTCTCCAACTGGGAGATTCGCATCAAGATTTAAAGAACTTCTTGCGAGAAAACGGTGCGTTTTATCATTTGAAATGTTTAGTGAAAAAGGGGGGGGGATATTTTTTAAAGAAAAGAAAGATTATGTTTGATGTTTTAGTAACGTTTCAAGCTTTACTTCTTTCCAAGCAGAAATACGAGGATGTTTTTTGCACTTTCTCGCTATTGTATATTCCACGTGTTTCTAAACGGCATTAATGCATCTTTTAAAGAAATTTTCTTTTCTTGAATGAATGAACATTTGCGTGAGAATATTTGATACGAAAACAAGAGAAAAATAAACCGAAGTATTGCGTCAAAGAAAATGTTTTCAAAATTTCCCTTTTCCACTTTTCTTCGAAAGTCCTGAAATCAGTCACTTCAAACCGTAAACCATTTCATCATTACCTGAAAAAACATGTCACCCCTGGCATTGATTATACATTGTTTTTCAAAACATTACCAGCAGAGCTCCGAAGTTAAACCAAATGCCTTTTCTATCTGGGTGGATATACTCAAGTCAGATAGAAATGAACGTTTCCTGTGTGTGTGTGTGTGTGTGTGTGTGCGCGCGTGTGCATATTTTGACTTCTGCTGTCTATTTCAAGGGTTGAAACAGTTCCCCCTTTCTGTTTTGGATCGTTATGGATTTTTTTCTGCAATTATTTACGCATTTTAAAACTTTACAGTAGATTCTATCTGTTCATATGTTTGTGGTGCAATTAAATACATATCCTGGTCATAAAACACTTAGAAATTAAACACTTAACACTACTCTTGCAGTAGTTGCCTACTTAATAATACCTTTAATTTAAATAAAAAATCCTAAATAAAATCCTAATCCTAAATAAAAAAACAAAAAATTTAAAAATAATAAAACAAAAATTTTTAAATTTTTTGTTTTTTTTTTATTTAGGATTAAAGATTTTTTTTAAATTAAAGGTATTATTAAGTATGATAACATTTGATTTGCATTCAAAAATATTGAATAATCAATTATTCTTATAAATAGAACTATAATTATGATAAACCCAAAGCGGGAGTGATTTGCGTAGTGAATTGGGAGATAGGCCAGATGACTCCACGGTATACGAAGCTACAGTGAGGGGCCTGGTAAAGGCTTATATAATTCCGCAAACCCAAGACGTAGTGTCAGTATCTGCACATCAGTATTTGCAAACGATCACACGGCTATTGGTACTAACACTTTATGGCCAAGAGAAAAAGAGCGTGGCATCTAAACTGAATCGTCAATAGGAAATCGACCAAGTGTGACAAGGAACGTGTCTGTTGTCAGTTGAGTCATCAGCCGATCACGTATACCCATCTCTGTGACATGGCGTCATGTCCCGGCAATAAATCGCAAGGCTCGAGAAACATTACCTGCCTTTACAACCTTTGCACCAGCTAGTGAGAGAGAGGTCTGCAAATTGCTGTGGACCTGTAGTGAGTCCAAGTTAGCAATTTACTGCCGCGTGGCTGGGGTTTTTTCCTTCCATTTTTTTATCAGTTCTTGTCTTATGATTGTTATTTTCTTGTTCTTTCTGTACTTAACATAACTTTGCGTTTCACTTTCATTTTTTCTTTCCGTTTATACTATTCCTGTCTCCCACTTTCTTTTTACCGTCCTTCCACGTTTTTTTTTTCTGTTTCTTTCTCGTTCTTTTCGTCTCGCTTCATTTCATTTAATTTTATTTCAGTTATTTTTTTAACTTCTCCCTCTCTTTCATTCTATTTATTTCCCTCTTTTGATAGTTTTTCTTCTCTCTCTTCATCCTACTGTTATTTTTTATTATTTTTTTCCTTCGCCTTGTGCCTTTTATCTGTTCATTCCGTGTGATGGTCTCTCTTTCTCTTCTCTTTCGTTTCCCCCCCCCCTTTCTATCTGCCTTTTTTCCTTTTATATCGTATTCTCTTTTTCTTTTCATCTGGTTCTATTATTTTTCTTTATTTTTCCACTGTGCTTATTCTTGCTTCTCCATTTTCTCTTTATTCACATTTTCTTCCAAATGAATCATAGCAGGTACAATAGATTCAAGTTTTAGATACAAAAACACCTTGATTTTATTTTTATTTTCATTTTATCTCCCATACATATATAATATTTTGATCTATGCGTTTTTTCCCCCTCCACATTCCTCTCCTATGTATTTTCTGTGTATTTCTTGTTCTTTCGTTTTTGTCTTTTTCTTTCTTTTCTTTCTTTTCTTTTACCTCTTTCATTTTTAGTTTTCTTTATCAGTTTCTTGCGATAATTTTCCTTCTTTCTCTTCATCCTGCTCTTGTTATACCTGCTACTAAATTCTTTGTGTGTTGCGTTGCATCATCCGATCTCCCTCTCTTCTTCTCTTATACTTTCTAATTTTGTTCCTTTTTTATAATCTCTTTTTTTCTTTTCACCCGACTCCTTTATTATTTTTCTTCATGTCGTTTCTCTCTCTTTTTTTTCCTATTAGTTTTTTCCTTGCTATTCCATTTTCTCTTCATTTTTTTTTTCCAAATTAAAAATTACAGTCTCGTTAGGTTCAAGTTTTGGGCAAAATAACATATCTCTATTCTTTGCGTATTCTTTTGTTATCTTCAGTTTTGGTGAAGATTAATGCTCACTCTTAATTTGGTAGACTTCTCACAGCCAATGGGAGATTCTAGAGGGTTGAGACAAGATTGGTCACTTATCTATATTTTGAATACTTAGATAAATGCTTTGAAAGTATTTTCTTTGTTAATTTAGTGTTTCTCAAGGTCAACTCGATATAGAATGTGTGATCAAAAGAAGAAGAAAAAAGTTTTATTAGTATTGAGGCCTCATGTCAAATTATTCGAAGGAAAATTCACAAATAATGACATTTATTGTCTAGTGGTGCCACCAACAGAAGGCAGGTTGCAATAGGTAGCCCTCGTAGGGAATAAGCAAAACACGCAACCACTTATAAAATTCATCACAGGACGGATCTCCCAGGTAATCTCCGTCGACGATTTGTTGCTAGCGATGGGAAGGTCTCTGTCCACCTCGCTTCTGCTCGAGAGGGCAGGACACCCGCACCTAGTCGTTGCTCGATGGGCATTCTCGTGCATTTCTGCCGCCGAGAAATGCGATTTTCACGTATACACTTCACCTCCATTTTTGACCACTGTCGCTCGCAAACTGAACTTCGGGGCGTCTGAGACACGCAGCTCTGCCCACATACACCATTCAAAAGTACATTGCTTTACACTTTTAATCGTATATCTTAGAGTTTTCGTATTGTTTCTTTTTCGAGAGAAAAATGAAAGTTTCCACGACTTACAACTGATCCCTGGTATAAAAGGTAGAACATTGGCTATTATATGTAATAATTATAATATTGAATAAGGGATGAAAAACTAATTAGTAAATTGAACCAATTAAAACATAGACAATTGTAAATAGTGCAGAAGGTATTGGAGAGTAACATATTAAAAAATGAACAGAGTGTAGACATTGCATGCATGTTTAATTTATTCGAACAGAATACACATATTTGAACGGACGTTAAAATTCGTAGGAAAATTTTAGTTTGACCTGTCTTATGTTAAGGAAAGGACATTTGGGTAATGATTGTTACAGAAAAAAAATATTTATTGAAATTAATTACTTGAAGTGCAAAAATTACCAAGCTTGAAGACGCCGAGGTCTGTGTTGAAATGTTTTGGACGTCTGATATGAATACCAGATCTGTGTTGACCCAAACGGACACCTCTGGGAAGAGGAGAGATAGACGAAGAAGACAAGTAAATGATAAATGAATGAATATGTGTATGTTACTATCACATAAATACTGTTGTTTTCCTCAATTCTAACTAACGAATCGGCATTTATAAGCTCTATTGCCCTACATTATTAAAGATGTCAAGAACACTTCATTTGCGTTGAAGTATAAACGCTTGATTACTGTAGAAAGAGGTCATTATTTCTCTGCTGTCAAGCGGCACATGGACTGTTTCGGTATATGCGTCCAAATAAAGGACTTTCTGTCCTTCCTCTAGATACAAAACTGGCTCATGTTTCACTTTGTTAGGCTTAAGAGCGCCGTAAAAATTATAAACTCTTCTGAAGACTATTATTGCTTTAAGTTGTCATACTTCTGCCTTTACAAGTGTTGTAAAACACTTAAAGGAAACGCAGGTGTCTGAAAAGTACATTAATTTATATTTTATAAGGTTCTGCTACTGTGTTCAAGCAGTAAATTCATTTTATACATAGCAACACTTCATTGATCCCTTCATTTTTTTGCTGATCGATTGATACTTATTTTGCCGGTCCTGGTGGTGTAGTGGTAACCATACTTGCCTCCTAAACCCAAGATCGCGGGTTCATACCCGGCCAGGATCGATGGATTTTTTTCGGGCGTAAAAATCCTAAGTATGGCTTCCTTCGAAGGGAAGTAAAGCCGCTGGTCCCCGTGTTGTACATTTACGGCACGGAAAAGAACATCAAGCCTGAAACAAGAGACCTCTGAGCAAAATTTGTCGCCCATTTCACGCCCTGAATAGAATGGGACGCTGATGATCTCAGATGTTGAGCGTCCGTAAATAAACCAAAAAAAAAAAAAAAAAAAAAAAAAAAACTTATTTTTCCTGTTAGTTTGTAGGTGGATATGTAAAGAGAAACTTGTTATTTCCGGTTCATTCCATAATAATTTATTATTTCAGTTAGCACATGCATTCAAAATGGCAGCAAAAGAATTTAACATGCATTTCAGCGGAGAAATCAAAAGTGTTGACTTTTAAAGGTGCATATCCAGTCCGCTTAAAAACAGTTTTAAAAAATAAAATGATGAAACAGGTGTCAGAATTGAACTTTCCTGGATGTAAAATAATATATGAATAAATTTGATATAAATTATAAATTTAACAGATTTAACTATATAACAGCAACAATAAAATATAGCAAGAGTGGAACTCAAATAAAATTGTATAAGTCTATATCAATGTCGACAATTACGAATTTGAATGCTGCATGGACAATGACTAAACAGCTCTACAGTATGATTCAGGGCTTGCGAAATGAAATAGATATTCGAAAAACCTCGAAATTGTAGAGTTAAATTAATCATTAAACACTATAAAGAAAATTTGAAAGAACGATTGGACAGAATGCCAAATAAAAGTCGCGAAGGCACCTTTTCATTATAATCAAAATGGAAGGAGAAATCCAGGTAGATAAATGAAGATCGACTTCACTACTCGGATCACAATGAATAAAGAAAATGTCTGCCCCCATCCGTCGCTCAAGTACTGCCAATAACAAGCACGAAAAAGTTACCCGGTATTATGTTTACAAGATGACATTGTTTATCATCAGAAACTATTTTGATGATTTTTAAGAATCTGAAAATTTTACAAACAATATTTCCATATGTAAACGATGTATAGAATAATATAACTTTGGCTTTCATAAAGTAATCCACTTGTAAAAAAATTATTAATGAACTACTGCCCATTACCAGTGCAATAAGTAATGAAATAATAAGAACAATACTTATAACCCCAACTACTTACATAAATAAGAATAACTCAAGTGTTTCTCATTATTGTAACATACATAAAATTTTTAAGCAAATTTACTAAGTGCAAAACAATTCATCATTTGAATACACATGCATCTATATACATTTTTTACTTTTGGCTTATGCAAAGCAATATAAATGTAAAATAGTCATTTACATCTAACTACAATGCTCTCTACAAATAGTACAATTTTAACAAAGGTACTGAATAGAACATTAAATGCAAAATACAATTTACCTTGTAAATATGTAAGATAATGTTGCAACCCATATAAAGAGCTCTGCTGAATATGCAATTTGTTTTGCACAAAAAGCTTCAATTGTTCTAATGCAAAGTTTATTTTACCAGCTTTCTCTATATTCATATTATAATCCAGTGGCAAACTTCCTTGACAACTTTCATAAATGAAGCTACATTATCAATGAGTGAGAGATATTATAATTAGCTAGGCAACTTGCCAAATTATCAAATTTGCTCCATCTGTTACGCTTTAACCCGTTACTTCCACTGCAGTCCAAGATCGAACTGGACTTCTTCACAGGCAAGCACAAATCTTTAAAAAATGCACTAACTTCCAAATAATTGAATATCTTGAACCTAATCGACATAGAAGGGACGGCATCTTATTTATAATTTATTTTAATGAAAAGGCCATAGTCTTCCTTGGAAATAGCTATAAACGGGAGTACCTGTCCTCTACCAACCTCACTTGCAAAGGTAGAAACATATTATAACATCCTGCTCACACCATTCATTTAAACTCTCATCTCGCTACAAAACCCGCTTCCTACGTTCTTCCATTTTTCCTTTTATTTATGAGCCTCACTGTCACACATGATGGTAAATTAGGGAAAGTTACACAGTGAAAACGTACTCCTTAACCACAAAAGTTGGTAAGAAATGTTTAATACACATAACTAACTTCAAAATTTGCACGGTGCATATTCTTTATTTACTTCTCCTTTAGGTAATGACTGTTCTTTGGGAAATGTAAATATGTTAGTGTGCTGTGCACTGTCATAATTAAAGGTACAACCGGGCACACAATAGGAGCGATCCATATTGATCTAATACTTTTATTACCAAGCTCCACCTGTAATTTCATTAAATAAATATTAATATAATAAAAAACTAACACTCTACTGTTGATTTATTTCTAACTATAAACCACTGTAATAAACCATAAACCACGTAACTGCAACGAACCAAATAAAGAAATCCATGTGTTTAATAGCAGCAAACTGCTCAATCTCGATCGCTGCCATTTTGTGTACAATCGATACTCGCATAATGTTCTGAGGTTTAGAGTAGATCTTGGCCAAGAAGTGATGGATTCAGCAATTGGAGACGTATCGGGTTGAAGATTATCATTCCATTTAAAATGTACATACATGAGGACGATCTGAAAAGTTTTCGACATAACAATTGAATAAAAATTGAAAAAAATGAATTAAAAGTAAAAATAAGGTTCAAGCTAAATTTAAACAATTGGTAACGGTTTTAGCGCAAATGAGCCTTAATAATGCTAGTTAAGAAAAAGAGTTAAGGGGCCTGAATGAATTACGAGAGGGATGGGATCACCCCAACACGTACCTCAGCATTATTGATCCTCAGCCAACGCCCAGAATGGGTTTTCTCATTCCTAGCTTCAGACTTTAATATGACTCATGAGCAATGTGGTGTTCTGCTTGCAGTGGCGGCTCGTACGTTGCGAATTAAGGGAAGAAATTTGAGATGTCTTTATTTTATACTACAAGACTTACAATATTGGGTATAATAATTTTAATATTTTAGCATGTACTGCCAATAGTGTGCACCGTATTTAATACTATAGCTGCCTCAAAATAATAGTAGTGTTTTTTTTTACACAAAAACAGATACTTATTTACAGAGAGTAATGATAAAAATGAATAGATGGCATTAGCAGTTTTCTCAGAAAATTAGACACTTATGGGACCCTAGGATAAATTTTCAAAGGTCCACATTTTTTTTTTTGATTTTTTTTAAACTTTTACTGTGATTGTATTGCTGTTAAGTCAATATGTATACCAACTTTCGTTCATATTGGATAAATATATGTGACCTATAAATTATTTCATGCATTTTATTACGTAAATATGTCGCACGGTCAAAATGTTCCATGCAACTCATTAGTTGAGAAATTTAGTTGGCATTTTTGCAACTTGAGCATTGAAGCACATACAAAAATTGTATAGAAAGATATTTAAATAAATTTTTAAGTAAACTGTGATAATTTTTACAACCTTAAGAATTGTATCTTTAAAATTAATTATTTTTTCACAGAAAACATTTATTATTATTATTATTATTATTATTATTATTATTATTATTATTATTATTATTATTATTATTATTATTATTATTATTATTATTATTATTATTATTATTATTATTAACATGTATTTTGCCCTATGGAATATTTCAATGGGTACTTGTGCACATTCTGGAAATTTTTAATAGAATTTAAACAAACAAAAAAAAGTTACGATTGGGACATTGTGAATATATGAAAATGAAATTTTAAGAGAAACGCTGTTTTATAAAAAAGTTATGCTGGGAAACAGTGCAATTCTAAAGGGCACGCGGAGCTCTTTAAATGATTGTAGAGCCCGAAAGAATACGTGAATATACAAATGTTGACTCTCTGTGGATGCCCAAAGGTTCAAGAAACCATTTCAAGCAGGGGAAAAAAAAAAAAAAAAGATTTTGGATATTTTGGCCGATTTTGGCCAAAAACTCACTCCCAGTGTGCCTTAACATGGCGGAGACAAAGGGGGGGGGGTAGTAATAGAGAACTAAAGATAAACACCCTTGTCGTTGTAAACTCTGCTTCCCCACGTGAGGTAGTTTGTAGCAGTTCTTCCCGTTAACCTTCGTACAGGGTTGCAAGGTCAGGAAGACATTATTCAATGACTCCACAGGAAGATCTTTGAAGACCTTCATAACGACGATAACAAGTTCATCTACTTCGGGACCGCCACGGGTGGCCGAGGTCGTTAAGGCGCGAACTCGTGAGCAGGAGTCCTGGGCTTCTATTCCTGCCAGGACCGTCCTTCCTGACTGAGGTTTTTCTCAGTTCTCATAAGTGGCAAATGCCGGAGAGGTACCGTAAACTTAGGCCTGGAACGCTTCTTTCCTTAAAAAAAAATCGTTTCCCAATTTATAATTTCATCTCATGTATCATCAGTGCCCACCGCCTGTGATGCATTAGTACTTAAAACGAGCGTTAAACACTATTTAAAGAATCTGCTGTCGATGATACTTGTTGGAGAGATTGTGTGGCAAATATCTCTGCTTTTTCCTCTTTGTAAGAGACCATTTCTCTTGGCATGAAGCGGGTGATCAGAAATGGCTGGCCGCTGATCATCTTCAATATACTTCAAATCCTGGCATTGTTTGAATATCACGCTCCTTTGATCACATCAACGGCAGATTAATATTCCGAACTATGCCGACCAACCGAAATAGCCACTGCTCTTGTCTTATGCATGCTCTGAACCGAACACCAAATAGATAGAGCTCCTAACAGCACCTGACGTTTCAAGAACGCTTCATATGCTCTGTGCCCGTCTATAGTTCTATTGGTTCCACAGCAAACGGAATCTTTGGGAAAATGTTAACATTATTTTGCGATAGAGACGGTATTTTGTAACACATAGCATACTTTATATCCATTGAATATTAAACTGTCTGACCGGTCCCCCTCGCGACACTTGACTACACAGCAACACTCCGTTCTACATTTCGTAATAATTGTTGTTGATTGGTTTATTTACAGACGCTCCATAACATCTCAGCTTATAAGCATCCCATTCAATTCAAGATGTGGAAGGGTCGTAAATTTTGCTCAGAGGCCTCTTCCTTCAGGCTTGAGGTTCATTTACGTGCCGTAAATCTACAACTGCCCTTCCGAAGGAAGCCATTTGAATTTTTACACAAAAAAAAATCCATTGACCCGGGCCGGGATTGAACCAGCGATCTTGGGTCTACGAGGCAAGTATGATTACCACTAGACTACCAGAGCTCACATTTCGTAATAATGAAATTAGACATCCGGACTGAACTCCTGATAAAATATTAGCCTAACTACATCACAATAAGGGCTAGAAGGTGAATAACTTCGCTTTTCAATAACTAATTCTTGTTATAAAGTTTGAGGTTATATGTTGGTTCAGAAAACGTGCAAGCTTGTAACCTACCTGTACTGACGCTTTAATGCTGCTGCACAGTTTAAAATATATAGTCGAAGGTAGATTTCGTTCTAAATCTAGTTGTAACATGTTAAGGGACACTGGAGTGAGTTTTTGGCCAAAATCGATCTATTTTTTCCCCCTGCCTTTGGGCGTCCATAGAGTCAACATTTGCAGGCCCAGCCCCCACCTTTAGGGGTGTACAGTCATTTAAAGCACTCCGCGTTTCGTTTTAAATCGCATTATATCCCATCATACAGTTTTATAAAATATATTTTTTTTCCTTCAAAACTTCATTTTCACACATTCAGAATGTCCCACGCGTAACAGTTTTTGTTTAAAATTTATGAGACTTTGTCAGAATGTGCACAAGTACCCATTGTAATATTCTAAAGGGCAAAATACATGGTAATACAAAAATAATTTTAAAAATTTAAAAATATTTTCTATTTAAAAATGAATTATTTTAAAGATGAAATCATATAGATTTTTGATAGTGTTTAACTCCCTTTTTTACTGCTGAGGAATCACAGACGGTGATACTGGTGATACATGAATTTACAGATAAATTTGGATTTTTTTTAAGGAAGGAAGCGTTGTAGGTCTAAGCTTAAGGTACCTCCCCAGCATTTGCCATTTATGAGGACTGAGGAAAGCCTGGAAAAAACCTGTCCGGCAGGACGGTTCTGATGGGAATCGAACCCTAGACCTTCCGCTCACGAGTCCGCACCTTAACGACCTCGGTCACGCGTGCCGGTCCTATAGATTTAAAAAGGCTCATCAAACTACCACAGTTCTTTCTTCAAATTCAATATCTTTCTATACATTTTTTTTTGTATGTGGTTCAAAGCTCCAATTGAAAAAATGCCGACCAATTTTCTCAATTCATGATGCGCAAGGGTCATTTTGATTATGCGATATATTTACACAATAAAATATATGAAATAATATATAACTCGCAAAGTATTTATCCTGTTTGAATGAAATTTGGTATACATATTAACTAACAGCAATACAATCACAGTAAAAGTTTCAGAAAAATTCAGACAGAAAAGTGGAACTTTGAAAATCCACTCCCGTTGTACCTTAAGAGCTCGGTGGGCATTGTATGCGAAAACGCACCTTTTGAAAAGTATCGAGCTAAAGCAGCAGACATAGGAAGTTAATGGAACATTATACAGTAAAATTTGACTAGTAAATGCGGCGACGAACGTTGGGAGGGTCAATCTCACGTGTCAAGTTCATGAAAAATGTTCAATGTCCTCTACCTCAGGCGTGTTAGAATTGTTAATGTCGACATCTCGAGGCGGGTGATGAATGCAAGAGTGGAAATCATCGCGTCGTCTGTATTACACTCGTTATCATGATTTGTATCCTCTCCTCGCCCACCATCTCTTTCTTTCTGTACGTGATTTCTTTCAAGTGGGCGCATCGATTGGGGCGGGCGAGTGGAAATGTTTCAACAGAAACTTGTTTTAAATTTGAAGTTGACTTCAGCTCAAACTAGTTCGGAGCAAACCCCGTTTTTCAAGAGTGCCGTTATTCTGTCTATAAGGGCGGGTACCGAGAAAGTCTGCATTATTATTATTATTATTATTATTATTATTATTATTATTATTATTATTATTATTATTATTATTATTATTATTATTATTATTATTATTATTATTATTATTATTATGATTATTATTATTATAATATAATAATAATAATACAAATGTTTGAAATCTTCA
Organism: Metallyticus violacea; assembly: GCA_030762175.1. NCBI lineage: Eukaryota > Metazoa > Arthropoda > Insecta > Mantodea > Metallyticidae > Metallyticus > Metallyticus violacea. The sequence continues at coordinate 79,957,869 of CM060841.1, forward strand.
ATAAATGTCATTGAAATTGCTCAAAAATTCGTTAATTGCATCACTGCCTAGTTAATTAACAGCCTCTAAATCGATCTTTGGGTAATCTGCCATAAGAAAATTGTTCCGTAAAGTGATTGCTGATTAAACATTTTTGCATGAAAGGGTGCAAGATCGCAAAGCAGAATTTAAATTTGTGCGGACTTTGCACCACCATTTTACGTCATTTCCTACTAGATTAGTGACCTAAAACGTGGCTGTACATGCACGGTAAATGAGATAGCTGAGACCGTAGGCATCCCAATTGATCAACCATGCGAAAAAGCCTAGCGCGTTTGTTTATTAGGACCAAAAACGTATTTGAAAAAACATTTAAACGCAATATTTGGTGATATTTAATTGCAATCTACAGGACATTTTGCGTCGATTCATGGCATGAACAATAATTGGATTTATTTTTCTTTAAACACGAAAACAAAGCAGCGGTCGCAGTGAAAACGCACGGAAAAAGGCTGGCTTTCCTAGTAAAATAATAACAGGTTGTATTAAGCAACATTGTTGGATTTTAACGAGTTGCGGTTGTATCCCTGAAAAGATCATAGAACATTATCTTCATGTCTCCGTTGATTTATTTCAAAGAGTTAACGAATGATTCATGTAATTAACCAGTAAAATTAGACCATTGGGGATGGGCGTTGATAAGGCAAAAAATTTAAAATCGCCCTAGTCGTAATTTTTTCCCTTCAACGAAACTTGGTATGTACCCTTGAAATAAAACGAGAAAACTTGTTTCTGAAAACCAGCGAAATGAGACTATTAGGAATGGGGGTTTACCTAAACCCAACATTTAAAAATCACTAGAGCGACACCAATATTTGTTTTTTCGCAACGAAACTCGGTGTATTCCATTTAAATAAAACAGGAAAAATATTTTCTGAAACTCAGATTATTAGGAGTAGGGATATGCCTGGAAACAGAAATTTAAAGGGTGAGGTTAGCCTAAAACGATAGTTTAAAAACCGCTCTAGCGGCCGCACTTTTTGTTAATTCGCAGTGAAATGAGTATATACTAAAATAACATTTCTTTCTGAAATAAAACAAGAAAAATAGTTTAAAAGTTAATAGAATCAAACTATTATATTTAAAAATTACTCTAGTGGCCGCCCTTTTTGTCAATTCGCAGTGAAATGAGTATATACCATTAAAATAAAATGAGAACATTTCTTACTGAAAATCAGAGACATCGGACCATTAGGAGTGGGAGAGTATACCTGAAAACCGAAATTACATAGTTGGGGTTAACCTAAAATAACGATTTAAAACGCTCTAGCGGCCGCAATTTTTGTTTTTATTAGCGAAAATAAAACAAAAGAGTTTCTAAAAGTTGCGAAATCTGAATATTACTTTACCTGAAACCCAAAATTTAAAAATCGCTCTAACGGCCCCAATATTTGTTTTTTCACAACGAAACTCTGTATATGCCATTTAAATAAAATAATAAAAAATATTTTGTGAAAATTGGGTAATCGGAAACCGAAAAAGCTCTCTAGCGCCCTTAATACTTTTCTCAAATTCGACTTGCGAAGAAATTCGCTTAGTTTACGCAGCTTCTGCATATGATTTTTTTTTCGTAATATAAATTGAAGGAAAAACTGCTCTTTCATCTGGACAAACCCCCGTCTCCCTACACATCGTTAGTCGCAATGGCAAACGTGCACTAATTGGCGTGGCATTGATTTTTCATTCTCCCCATTTCAAAGAACTAAGCCTCTAGGAACTACTTGCGAAATATTTGTCTCGGTTGGATGTTATCGCGCCGTTAATAAGTATTTTATAGTTAATAATTATAAAACAGTGTGCTTTCTAATAATATTTTTCAAACGGCCCTCATAAGTTCTTGCTCTTCTCTTCTGTGTTTGTCCCCACTTTGTAATAAGGGATGAGTTTATATACAAAGCTAAAGGCAAATGGCTACTAAAAGCTTTCGGTACTGTCATAATAGTAATGGAACATTTTCTATCATGAACGTGAAGTTGCCTAGCATCAACCATATAGTGCAGCTGACCATGAACCCTGCCAATCGTTCCGATGTAAATAACATCTTGTTTGTTTCATCTCTAATCATTAAGCACATTTTATTACATACATTAAATATCTCGTAAAATGTACTCCAATGAAAAGTTTTAAATGGTGGTGTAGGGGTAATGAACTCTCTCCTACCCTTAAGGTTCGCGGATTCAAATTCTGCTGAAGTCTGTAGGCTTTTTCCGAGTCTTTCGGGAGGGAATTTAAACCTTGAGTACCATGTACTGCATTTACGGCACGTTAAAAACTCCATACCTAAAAGAAATGAGAGCCTGGATAAAATTGTCGAAAATTTCACATCCAACTAATACCTTAATATCATATTAGATGACCAAGTATTCATATGATTTGTCCGGACCCGGAACAGGCCTCAGGCCTAATATATGGAAATCGATGATGAAAATTACAAATAAGCTATCTCTTGTGTGAAGAATTTCTAGAATTGAGTCGTAAAAAGATGAAGATGTTAAGCACATTAATATTAGAATAACGTTTAGGAAAATTAGGTTATATTATTCTTGGAGGGGGGGGGGACTTAATGTGGGCATATAAGCTGGGTGAACAACTGCAAGAGTCGTTATACACACATACGCTGTTTATACAGAAACTCACACAAGTGCTTGCTGCCGGTGCTTCTAATGTTTACGTGGTCCTCCCTTTTCCCTTGCGGCGGGCGGCATAGAGTTTATTTGTAGTAGCTACTTTTTTCCCAGATGTTCGAAACATTGGGTTGGGTTGTCTTGTCTTTTCCTGACCTTACTGGGTAAATCTTTCGTGTCCCAATGTCAGAAGATCCTGTTTAGTATTCGTCATACTATACACAGACAGGCAGAGGCGTTGAGAATTCAGTAAGTTCTACTATCCATTCCCCGTGTTCAGAACGCAAATAAACAACGGCATAGTAATGTTTCTACAGCATTCATGCTCTCGCCTCATGGGTAATTACCAAAGTTTTCCATAAGTTGCACTACAGATTTCTAAGCCCGAGTTCTGCTTACGTGGTATCACGAATACACTGCATATTCATCATTGCGCTTTGAAGTATTGAATGTGTATATACTTCAAGTTTTCTCATTAAGAGGCAATTTTTGTTTCTGCTCCCATTCTGCGGTTTTAACCTATATGGTAGATGCTGTTTTACCGTCAATGTAAAAACCGTACAACGAACTTCAATCCTTCACATATTTAAGTAAAAAAGTTACTAATGTTTTATTTTGAAATAAACAAAAGAAAACCAATTGCATATTTCAACACAATAGGGAACTTCTTTTTACTTAATTTGTTGCATTTAAACAACCGATTTTTTTTTGATTGATTTATTTATGGACGCTCTTTAACATCTCAGGTCATCAGCGTCCCATTCAACTCAGGGCGTGAAACGGCCGACAAATTTTGCTCAGAGGCCTTTCTTTCAGGCTTGAGGTTCTTTTTCGTGCCGTAAATGTACGACACGGGACCCATGGCTTTACTTCCCTTCCGAAGGAAGCCATACTTAGGATACTGGCCGGGTTCGAACCCGCGTTTTTGGGTGTAGGAGGCAAGTATGGTAACCACTACACCACCAGGACCGACAGTAAACAACCGATTTTTCTTCCCAAGTTTAAGCAAATAAAGCAAAAGCGAGAAGTAAAAATACAAAAACTTAATTTTGATCATACATTTTGGGAAAATATACCTAAATTTTGGGGCTCTTATTACTAGAAGGAAATCCGAATTTAACTGTATATGGAGTATTGCTTGACGGTAACCCATTCTATTTATGCAGATCTCCTGCGGATAATAGAGGGTATGCAGCCTGTGGTAGATTGTACGGCTGACGAACATATAACATGTATCCAAGTATGGCTCTATTAACATTTCGCTGTTATTCTATCAATGTGTAGTATCTCTGGTGTTTCGTATTTTATACAGTAGTTTTTACTTTACCAGTCTTCTGTTATGTAATAAATAGTCTAAAACAGCGAATAGAATAAATGTGTATATGAGTATATTTTTATATACCCAAACTGTGTTGTAGATACTCAACATTATTTCTAATTAAATTCCTTATGTTGACTTTACTGTCTGTTTACGATTTCCTTAGTTAGCTATTACCTTTAGTAGTTTTAAAAACGAGAATTGTTAAATACTTGGCCATTGAAACTATTGGATCAGTTATATAAATTCACTTATACTCTTTTGCCCCTGAGCACTGAAGTTTTAAATTTTAATGGCGATTTTTGCAAACATTGCCCAAGTTTCGGCCTTCCACTACTTCTTGAATGTCGCGAGTTCGAACCTCTGGTATTCTCATAAATGCTCCTGGCCTCGGATGGAAAGCGTTTACTGCAACCGTTTTAGTGTTATTGCTCCCGAAGGCATGTCAGCACGTTTAAAATTGAGGAGAATAAGTGTGCAGCCTCTGTCTTTCTGCTGGTGTTATTTACGAACGTGTGTCATTGTAAATCACGGAGGGAAAGGCAGGGCGCTGAAGTACATATGCGGACGTCTCTCTTTCTCTATCGCTGAAAGATTTGCGTGTGGCAACAGCCGTACTTTGAGTCAACTTTATGGAACAGCAAAGAGGGGACGCGAACACGCACTGAGGGAGCTGCTGGAACGTCTGCGTTTCGGCCAGTAACTTCTTCCTTGTTATTCACAAACACCTTCCTGCCGACATAATCTGTATGGTTTGCATGTTCTCCGTATTAGTTGCAGAAAGGATATATTATAGTATCTTTCTGAATTCTACATGATCCACAAACAATGCCGAAAGTAAATTCTTCTATGTTAGCGAGTTTGGAAAGATTATGATCCTTGCTAAGAGCTCTCTTCCGATTTGATATCTGAATGATAAACAAGATCGCCTAGATAGCCATAAGCAGCATGTGGGTGAGCAGATCAATTTACTGAACCTCCTTTTGCTAGCCTTCTTCTTAGGCATTGTCAGCGGTTATCCCTTCTGGGTCCTGAGCCAATGGAGTTAAATTACACGTAGCACAAATAGTCAGCCAATCGCTTCAAGTGTGTGATGCCAAGGTATTATTAGACATGAAATGATCGGTAATTCTGTCCAGAGACATCATTTTTACGTATGGAGTTCTTTAACGTGCCGTAAATCTGCGCAAAAACTCCCTCTCCCTCCGGAGAGATCTTGCGCTCGAGATTTTTTACGTCCAGAGCAAACTGTCGACCCTTACTAGTAAACCACCGACTTGCGACTTTATTGGAAAACGCCGAATATATTGAGAAAAGTTTGCTGGGGCACCGGCATTACAACACCACATTATAAGGAATATCTTTTTAAAGGGCATGTACAATTATTGCTTTAAAATGAAAAGAATATGATTTGATAATATGTAATAGAAAACGTATGGTGTAGCGATAACCATACCTGCCTCCTAAATCCAAGATCGCGGGTTCAATCCCGACCAGGGTCGATGGATTTTTTCGGACGTAAAAATCCTTTGGAAGGAAAGTAAAGCCGTGGGTCTCATTTCATACCTTTATGACACAATAAAGAACCTCAAGCCTGAAAGAAGAGACCTCTGACCAAAATTTGTCGGGCGTTTCACGCCTTGGAATTGAATGGGACGCTGATGACCTGAGATGTTAAAGAAGCGTCCATTAATAAATCAAATCAATTAAAGATCTTTTCTGAACATGTTTCCTATTTGAAAGTTATTTCTTGTTTATTGCCCTTAAAAGCTTTTTGCATGGACACCGACAAGGATGTTCTCTTCTATTGCGAAACTGTTCTTACGGTTCATTTGCTGGGTGTTTTGGCGAGAGAAAATTGTGATGTGGAAGCAGCGGAAAGCGGTAGGGAGAACACCAGATGCATACGAAATGGGGCAAATTGCTCAACTTTGTCACTAGTTCATGCAGTTAGTTCATGGTTAAATGTTCAGTTGCTGCTTAAAAACAACATATCTTTAATTTGAAAGCAACTTCCTTTGAACTGAGGTTGTAATAAAAGAATTTGCGAATTTGGAGAATTGCAAAGTGTGAGCGAAATTTACAGATGGATGGCAACGAAAGGCAATACACATGTGGATTAGACCATTCGTTGAAGGCAGTCTCGCACAGTGATGCCAAATGCGTTGTGCAGTCAATGACGTGGTCATGTGTAACGTGGGGTTGTGGAAGACTTTTATTGCATGTGAGTAAAAAGAACGGGAAGGGTGGAAGCAATAATGGAGCGGAGGATGGATGGACTTTTCGAGTGGCAGTGAAGGAGTTGATGACGTATGAATCGTACTAGGAATGGTTGATAAGCTGGACAAACAATTTTTACTACAAAATAGTAAATCCATACTTTAGAATTTCTAAACCTTTTGTTTAGCAATTAGGAGGAATGGTTATAATAGTGCTGTAACTGGATTAGTACGCTGTACAGCTATAATTTAAAACAGACGGTTAGCGTACCGGCAGAATATTGCAGAATTGAAATTATTATTTCATCTTTATAAAAATTGAAGTATCCGTTAGCTGTTTGAAAGTTTTATAATTAGACTAGAGTTAACATAAGTTATTTTTATTTTAAAAATTGCATTTTATTATCTTTGTTGAAAGACTTGGCTTGTTCGTTGTTTGCTTTTCTTGAAAACTCTGGACAGCCGCCTTAAGAGTTGTGATTTCGCGGTTTTCTTGGAACTGGCAAATTTACACTACTACACTTACAGTGTGGTAGAAATGAGAGAGAGGGAATATTGAAGATCTAGCTATCGTAAATACAAAAACTGGCCGAATGAAATGGAGATAAGGTGTGGTAAAGCAACCTGTTCACTTTTAGAGTGATTCTAATCTCAACAAACATGGCGCAATTCCTTCCGCAATTCGCACCAAGGATACTGGACAGTTGTCAGAAACACGTGGCAAGTATAAGCGACGTAATGACAAGAGATCATGATCATTTTTCTCTTAAATTGCATATGTGTAAGTTAAGATAACATGTATTTATTTTGGAGCCACCTTTTTTCTTTCTAGCACTGTTTATACTCGTAGCGGCAACGCCAGTAAATTTTGAGGTTAGGTTTACTACCTGCTTTGTTGCGAACGCCAGATACTTTTCGCAGAACTTTGAAAACACGTTTAAAATAATTGTTTTCTCGCCACTAGTTAAACGCTTCCCCGGTTTATGCTTTACTTTATGTCTCCGTAGAAACAGCACGTGCTTCGTTAGCGTCAGCCATAATAACAAGCGCAAATTGCTTACGCCTTGCCTTGTTTAAACAGCCGCTGAATGAGGCGAAATGCATCTTGGGAGTTGGAGTGTATACATTTGTAACTTCGAAATTTAATTTCATTAAGACAGCGGTATTAAATTCAAGTCATAAGTGTTGTTTTTTGTTTAGTAGATGTCTCATATCGAATTTAGATGGAACATGGAACTACTTTCTTTGCATGCATTGCTTCTGTGTTGCACTTGACTGCACAGTCATACTAGTGACGTCACATCACGTGACATTGTTTTGATCGGAATCACTCTAAAGGCGAATAGAAAGTGGAACTCGTGTGAACATTTCCATCTTAATGACAACTAAGTGTGTTCAGACCTTCAGAGGATATATTAATATCAGTATGGAATCGCCAGCACCTTGTAGTTTGATTCAGATGATAGATTCTGTTTGGGTTTCTACTTCTGAACTAAGAAAAGTAATAAACTTCTGATAGAAAGAATTACTGAACTCTTGTTCCCAAAAATGTTAAACCATCAGTGTCAGTATTTAACTCTTGCCTTATGAGATCCTGTTTGCGATATGGAAGGATGTCTGCCGAGAAGAAAGGCCACAAAATGGCGCAGTCTATCTGGAGCCGGCTCTGACACATTATCAAGTAATTTTAGTAGTATTCGCTAAACTGTTTTCTAACTGCAACACTGGATCACAAATAACCATCTATCAAAGGTACAAGGGCAAGATCAATGCTAATTAGTTTATGGCGTCACTCAAGAGGACAACACTGCACTAAAATTATTTTCTGCCCAATATGACATGGTGAGCCATCGGAGAAAGCCGTGCAAAAACAAAGTACAGCGAAGGTAAGAGAATATGTGGGGACGTGTAGAACTTTATTATAACGCATGTTCAGTACACATAATAAAATTAGACAAGTAGTTTAAGTTGCAAATTGTGTAAAGATTATTACCATAAAAAGAGTTATACATAGCTAATTATCAAATAGCTATACATTTTGATGGAATATTAAATATTTTATTTGATATTTTATCTTTCTCTTTTAACTAGAGTTCTAAGTAGTGACCAGATGTTCAGGTATCAAAGAAGACAGCAATGTAAAGGCCCTTTAAATATTATCTCGAATCTTGTGCCTTCCACGAAGGATGTTCATTTACTCACTTGGATTTTGTTAAATTAAACACTTCTTATCCATTAGATCACACTATAAAGTTTATTGCAATATTTCAGATTATCAAAGAGTGAGATACAATTACTTTGTAATTTTATAGAGCAAGAGGAGATGCGGCACTCTCACGTCTGTCCTGTTTAATGGTTCATCTCCAGCTGACTTTTTCCCGTTTGCCACGCTTTCCTTAGACGGGATGACTTCAAACCAACAATCAGGATACAACAAATAACTGCGTCCTTCTAGAATTTTCACGTCAAAAATAACGAAATACTTCCCACAATAATGTTAAATCAACAAATCCACAACAAACTAAACAATATATATGCCACGTTCATATAATATAGACAGTAAAAATGTGTTACTATTATTGGTAACTTAAATTTTATTTAAACTTAATTAATATTAAATTTAATTGTTTGATATTCAATTTAATTCATTTTAAAAGAAGAAAATTTAAATAATGCTCCTTGTATTTTTTAAAGAGCAACATTATTTATAAAAATCGTAAAAAAATACACAAGACATTTACTAAACTAACTTTTCTCCTCAACATTTTTCTATCAACAATGTGAAGATTGTAAAAAAAGAACATATCCCATGTTGACTATAAATAAGGATGCTGCCGAAAATGCAAAGAATAATGTTATAAGTCGACATCTCAATGAAAATTTACGGTGACTATTTCACTTATGTGACATCATCTTAAAATCGACCAATAAAAGGAAACAAACTTTTGAATTTTGATCAATCACAGCCGGATTACGGAGTAAAATTATCATAAAAATTATCAAATCCGTTTTATCACGCGACGTGCAGTGGTCAGTGTGGCCAACTCTATATACTTCTTGAACACGCATCACTGACCACTTTTGCTATAGGCGGTGGGGAGCTATTGATAGCAACAAAAGCATGGACAATGGAGTCAAAGGTGCAAATTGATCTTATCAACAGGAATTCCAAACCACAGAATACAAAGAAAATGGAGACACTCTATAATGTCTATTTTTTTTTTCTCAGTTGGCATTAGAAAATCGAACGGTAGCGATTGTAATATTCGACTTTTGTCTATTTCTGATTTCACGGTTTCTGAATTGAATGGATATTCATAAGTATAACATTTTATATAAGTGTTAATATTCTGTGCGCGAATTTTAAATATATATATATATATATATATATATATATATATATATATATATTCACTTTTATTCTTATTCTATTCATGAAATAGTCCTGAATCTGTATTTGGCTCTTCTCTATTGATATTGCTGATAATCGGCTATTGCAAGATTACTTGAAAAGGTGAAGTACAAATATAAAATTATTACAATTTTGTAAGTCAAGTTTAGGGGAATTTGTTTAAATTCTCATTTTATTTGTAAAATATTGGTAATAAATATCACTCAATGATCTGAGCTTTCCACTCACTATGTTCGTGAATTTATCGGTAATCTCAGACCCTCTGCGGATGTTACTTGTGATAAATCAGGTATAGTAGGTCTAGTTTTCATTACGAACTAAGTCATCTAAAATATTTCTTATCGCGTCATTGTTGCTGTTTGGATTTTGTATTTATTTATTTTTTATTTTATAATATATTTAGTGGGGATGAACATATTGTTAGCTATAGAGCATTTATTATAAAATTAAATCCACCGCAAAACATTTTTACATCATTTGCGTGAACCTACTTCTTATTCCCGCCTTTGAAGCAATAAACTACAACTGCAAAACTATTAAAGTAAGTTCATAAATAGAACTACTAAATAGGCAACAAAGTATAAAAAGAAAAATTGTTATAAATCCGGGCTCTAAGTACTATTTTGCCACACCTATCGCCAAAATCAACAATATTCTGTTTTACACCATAGCAAATGCTACTTCTAAACCAAGTAACAAAAATTGGATCCATAGCCGTCAAAAACATTAATTTATTTTTGTAAATGTAGACACCTTTAATTACATAATCTATTTCCTGTCGCAGAGAAGTTCAAAACTTAGGAAAAATAATTACCGTTTCTCGTTATTCCCTGTAAGGTTGCAGCATTTTAGAAACCTCAAGATGTCTGTCGTTGCAGTGCTGGCTCCGCTATTCATAACGACTGTATGAATAGCGCACACAGAGGTGCACTTGCCATTAAAATGTTTTCCCCGGAGAATCGAACACTGTACTCGCAACAGGCCTTTGTATGCGGTGCTTGTTACAATAGAAGTAGCTTGTTTTATGCAGAAACCTGTTCATCACACAGCTGCATACCTCGCGTTGTGCAAGCTGCATAATATGAACAAAAGAGATTATCTTGGATGATAGAAAATAGTTTTCACAAATATTTTAACAACGAACTCTTTCATTGTACTGTTCTCTACAATACATTTCTCTCAAAATGGAGTCCATGGTTCTCGTTCACATCGTTTGAGCACCGATTCGCAGATGGTGCAATAGAAATGACTCATATCAAAAACCTGGAGTGATTGTTGGGTCAGCTGTTAAAAGTTAATTCAGATCTCTTGGTTTCTCAATCAGATGATAACTGTGGTGTGAGGTTGTATGCATGGGTTGTCATTTTATTCTACCACGACTACTTAGTCAAATAGTAGAATTGCTTTTCACTCCTAAACTACAATGAGGCGATGCTCCATTCTGCTGCGGGTAGAGGATACAATCATTGCAAGAACGAAATATTCTCAAAGACTACTTGGGGACGCAAGAAAATGGTAAATGGGTAGGTAGACTAAAGGAAATTGTAAGAGAAATTGGTTTGGAAGAGCTAGTTAGTTTACAGTCACAAATTGCCAAGGCGCGTGGGATAAAGTGAAAGTAAAGATTGATGTTATCAAGAAACAGGATATATTTGATAGCCAAAGAGATAAGAGTACTCTTGATACATTATAGGAGAGTGGAGCAGGGAAAAATATATTGACGTTTGTGACAAAATGGGGAGGAAGTATAGTTAAAGTGATGTAGGATCCATGTACATTGTAAAGCTGTAATTGTAAATGTGTAGAAATAATAATAAACATTCATTCATTTATACTAAACAAGTACTGTTCGTAGCAAAATCTCGTTAAATAACCTGATAACCTTTTTCTGAATAAGTGACCTGTCCACTTCAAATGCTACACTAAAAGTGTGTGGGAAGGCTTGATCATAATTATTTGTGACAACATACCTTTATTCATCCTCGTAAATCTGACGTTGTTACCAAATATACGGAAACATGCTCATTTCTATCTGATTCTTAAATATATCCACCCAATTAGAAAAGGCATTTTACCTAACTTTCAGACTCTGGCAATACACATCATCTTAAAATTTTGAACTGGGAAGTCGAAACTTTAGAATTTTTTTGTGGATTTTAGAACTCAAAGTAAAAAGTATGCAGTAAACGACAGTATAATTTCCAAAATAGATTTATTTTTACCACACGTACACTACAAGTCTTCGTCTTATAGGTTACTCAAGGCTTGTGAGAGAAATATGTTTCAGAAATCGGGCCTGAAGAGCAACGAAAAGGGAATACTGGAAGAGCTGGGAAGGAAATTTCACCAAAGTTTTGTAATTTCTTCCCGGGTGTGTGACGAGATGTCGTGTAGAAGAACTTTGATAGTCGTCTTTGGCTCTGGAACTACTTTTTCAACTTCTAAAGAGTTGTTTTCCTCCAAGGCAATACATCAAGAACAGAACAGCGTGACCATGACTTTACCAGCTGAGAGAACTATCTTGAACTTTCTCTTTCTACAAGCTTCGTTAATGTCACCTCAAGACTTGCCTTTCTGTCTTAGGCTCGAAGGGATCAAGTCATGTTTCACCACCCCCAACAACGCTGAACAATAAATTGCCAACTTCAGACTCGGAAGCAGATCTGAAATAATGAAGGTTCTGTGTTTATGATAGACTTAGCACACACTTTATCTATCCTGTAATTATAAGGCTAAAGATATCGGTCCGTTCCAGCTTTGCAGGTCTCTGCATTGTATGACAGTCCAGAGCGTATTTGTTGACAGGTTGCGTTCTTCTTCCCAGTATTTGACCCTGCTATTATCCATTGCCATTTTTTAAAGTTTAAGCGCCTTTGAAAATTTGCGATTTTTCTCGTTGTCTGCCAAAAGAAATAGTTCGTAGCTTTTTGTTTGTAACGCACACTTTTTATGGATCTAATTTTGAAAGTCAAGTGCATCACTGCCGTATAGCGGAGGGTTATACTTGCATGAAGTAGTATGGGAAGCTTCAATGATGCTAAATATACAGTAATTTACTTTTCCAACAAAAGAGAATATTGTGTGTTAGTATTAAACTTCTGCCTTACTTAAAAGTTATTGTTTACTTTTCAGATTTTCATTGTAAAGATCATTGTAGCCAAATGATTGTTAGCACTAAAGCCTTTTTCTAGCTTATGTTCTACTATTTACTAATGGGCCTGCGGGCTATCTTCATAAACAAACATTTTATCTGAATTGCGACTATTCTGTAAAAGTAAACAAATATCGTATTTACGCGGATCTAATCCTCCATTGGCATATTGTTGTACAGCGTCTTAGAGAATATCCCTTCCTAAAACGATAAAAATATAGAATTTAAAAGTGGACTATTGTTACATCTTGGAGCACGTAGGACAAAACCCATCACTTGTACTGTTGCCAGGACAGTTGGCGTAGGTCAAAGAAGAAAAAGTTATTTCTTGTGGTGTCACTAGTCACAGGTTGCCCGTTCTTCCTCCTCTCATGTACTAATTGCAACAATGTCAGGATGTCTTGCTTTGCGAGGATCAGTGAATTTCTTCATACTGACTAAGCGAAAGCTTGAAAGCAGCATCATAAGATGTTTTATTCTGTTTGTCCTCCATTTCGTGACTACCTAGTATTCAAACACTGTAAGCAATAATGGGCCAACAAATGTAACGAAGTGAGAAATGCAGCAATGCGTTATGATGTAATAAACAATACATTGGAATGACTGGCGAACAACGGAACGGATTTGCATTCGAATCTAATGCGCACTACAAATTTGAATACTACATCTGGACAAAAAGATGCTCATTAGATGTGCGTAAATACGGTATTAGAGAAAATTTTGCTGTTTTCCCACTAAGTTGTTTAAAAAAAAGGGACATTGTCACATACTAACACCCTCTCCAACTTATTAGGCCCATTACAACTTAAAAGTATTAACTTTCAACCACATTCACTGAATTAAAACATTTAACTCTAGTGCAATAATGCGAGCTGTTGCCTCGAAGACATATACATATATGCCAACACTCTTATAACTGCATTTGGATTGTTTTATCAAATCTGGCTATGGCAAAATCATACCCAGATTCCACATGTCTATCGGAGAACTTCGGATACACTCATAAATGCTCCACTCACAACGCGCATGCAGCGAGTGCACACTGCAGTGGGCCCTTTGCCTGTAAACTTCTTCTTTTTAAATGAATGGTGTTTAACATCCGTTTTACTTCTGAGGACCACAGGCGGTGGTCACTGGAAATACATGAGATGAAACGATAAACTGGGAAAGGATTTTATTTTTTTAAGAAAGGAAACGTTCCAGGCCTAAGTTTAGGGTACCTCTCCGCCATTTGCCATTTTTGAGGACTGAGGAAACCCCGCAAAAAAAAAAAAAAAAATAACAAGGAGGACGATCCTGGCGGGATTCGAACTCAAGACCTCCCGCTCAGAGTCCGCGTCTTAACGACCTCGGCCACCGTTACGGTCCTGTAAAGTAACGGTCACAATCATAAACACCTGGGAAACAGAACATTAAGGTAGAGTTGGTGAGAGCGGTTTAAAAGGCATTGCTCTTCTGCGTAAGTTCCTCATGCTGTGAAACGAATATTAGTGTTTTTGGGTCATGATGCCATGCTGAGGATCACTTCGGCCTGTCCTATACATTATTGAATTCTATCTAGAAGAAATTATTTCAATTCACTACTTCCTCTGTTATCTGCAGTTAATCATGCACATATTTGATCTGCTCGACTACTTCATAGGGCCTTGATTTGGACCTCGTTACTGAAACTTAATTCAGGCTTCACCGACTTCCAATTATATTCTTTTGCGTCAGCGGTTTTGTAACGCTTTTCCTTTCTTTAGCACGGAATAACATTGATCACCTGACCGAGCAGTTGTAGCTGGACCGGAATGTAAATTTGTATCCAAAGACATCTGTTGTCAGAGATAGAGAAACAGTAATTTTTCATCGGTATCTAATCTTTTGAGAGTGCTTTTCAAATGCCTTCTTCCATTCCTATCAAAGTTCAAATATAAGGTGATCAAAAAGTTCTGAAATTTTCAGATTAGTATTTCGAAGAATCGTATTCTGAATAAAATAACATCTTTAGTATTAAATACAGTTACCATCGCTATCAAGGACTTTTGCCAACGCGATGGAAGGCTATGAATTGTAATAGAACTTCCTAGGGCGGAGAGGGAAAAGTGCACGTAATTTAGTTAACCAAATATGAAAGGGTTCAGAATTGGTGTCCTCGTAGCTGATTATCCAAAGAAAGGAAGATTTTCTGATAATGCAATGACTGGAGAATATGGTGAGTGCACTAGAGATTTCCAAAGAAGAAGAATGACATCACCAGCTCACCTTAGCTCTATGTGATTTTTCATTATCATATGTACAGGCTCCTTAGTTTCCAGTATGGACGCATTCAAGCTGGCTAGATGGTTGATTGTTGGCCGTCTAGCAACAATTTACGATGCACAGTTTACAAAACAACGTAACCTACTTTTGGGATAGTAATGTTTTCGATTGTTTGAAGATTGGTTCATAGGCTGCCAACCATTGATAACTGCATCTTGGAGTATCTTAGAGGAACAAGCCAAAAAAGGGATCTTCTGATGACAACACAACGGGCTTTAGTTCGTGTCGCATTGTGAACTCTTGTGAAACCTAGCTACTGAGTTTATCTTTTGCTATATCCTGTCTACCGAAAGCTTATTTGCACTGTCAACAACATCCTTACACCTTTTTGAAACGGCGGGGAAGAGGAAGAGATAAGATACTATGATTGGATATGGACAGAGATGGAAGGAGCAAGAAGTGAACACTGAAGCAAACATCTTTGTACTACTCTCATATTGACCCCAATTTATTATCAGTGCAGCAGGCTTATACACAATTAAAATGATTATTGCTTTAATAACCTAAATAACAGACTGAATGAGGAGATTTTTGTGAACTATTTACAAGGGAGAAGTATGGCGTCTGTGCCATGGTGAAGAGACGGGTGCGTTTGTTGACATCGCATCAGAGATTTCGTTAAACAGAGAATGAAGATGGGACCGTATGGTTTCTGCATTGACATTGATTTGTTGTGCTACGTCTTCCCAAGTCTGGCTGTTGTTCTGCACATCCGTCGCTAAGAGAGTCTGAATCATTGTTGTCTTCCGTAAGTGGGTCATCCTCGAGGGTTTGGTTGCCTTCTTTGACTTCGTGAACCATGTTTCCTCCGCGCGTTCATTCATAGCAGCAGCAGCTGCTGCAGCAACGAATGCCTGGCGTATTTCCCGATCGTTTTCGGGTGCTCGAAATCTTGATTAACACTAGGAAAAGTTGCGCCTGTTAACTCTCGGTAATAATCGTTCTCGCCTTAATTTTGTGTGTGGCGCATTTAATGTTGCCAACGCTTGAGATTCGGGAGGGAAGGAAACAAACAAACAAAAAAAAAAAAACAAAAAAAACTTTTTGGTCAACTATATATTTATTGAGATTTCTTATTTAGGCTTGCGTAGTTAATATTATGACGTGTTGCTCAATGCGAGCAATAGAATAATGTTAATTCATAATTGTTTAGAATTTAATGGAAGAAAAGCGTCACCTATAAACCTGATAAAGGTTGCGAAATTTTTTTGAATGTTCAAAAACAAATAAATTAATAAAAATAAATTAATAGGGGGAAAGTAGAAGACCAATAAGTAAAGATACTCACTGCAACTCACACTGTTTAACCTATACTTTTATTACATCCAAAATGAAATGCAATTTTAATGCAGAAATTAAAATGGACGAATGTCATAAACTTTCCACGTGACGATGCAGAAACACAAAAAAGCAATAATAAAGAGCATAGGATGTAGATAATGAAGTCTTAAAACAATAATATAATTTAAGTATTTAAAAATAAATTAGTATAATAAATAAAAAGACATAAATAAAAAGTTGGCAAATTTGAAGTAATTTACAAAAATAAGCATAAAGTGCTGAGAAATTACCCAGACACGGAATAATAAATAAGGCAATGCAAAACCAATATTTTTGTAGCAGTAAAATTTGGATTCACATAAAAGATTTCTTTAGAATACAAAGTATAATGTTGAGATTCTCAAGAAAAGGGAATGTATGCACCATAGAAGAGAAAATTAGAAATGAACACTTAAGGCAAATATTGACTGTAGAAGAAATAAACAATGAAATATACAATAATTTGATTTTAGCACATAAATAGAAAGAAAAAGCAAAAGATACCTGATAATCCAAAAAAAAATAAATAAATAAATAAAGAGAGATAGATAGATAGAACAGTAAAAGATGGAGTACAATGAAGACGAATCAGGCAAATGCCTGTAGAAGAAGAAATTGAAAAATCATTACTTATACTCCAGCAGTTATTTTACATCTCGGTGCATATGTGAGACCCAAAAGTTATTGTAAATAATGAAATGCACTCAACATAATATCACCTTAAGCCTTTGGAACCTTCCACTCTTATTCCGGCACCCGGCCAGGATCGATGGATTTTTTCGGGCTTAAAAATCCTAAGTATGGCTTCCTTCGGAAGGGAAGTAAAGCCATGGGTCCCATGTCGTAGATTTACGGCACGATAAAGAACCTCAAGCCTGAAAGAAGAGGCCTCTGAGCAAAATTTGTCGGCCGTTTCACGCCCTGAATAGAATGGGACGCTGATGACCTGTGATGTGAAAGAGCGCCCGTAAATAAATCGAATCAAAAAAAAAAAAAAAAATTATTCCGACGTCCCTTTACTGTCCAAAGTATTTCTTTCGTGTTCGCCTTCAGACTATTCAACGCTTTCTTGGTAATTTCGTCAACAGTTTGAAATACCCCGACGAGGTAGTAATTGTATGGCATCAAATCTGGAAAGTAGCATGCGGTTTTTCGCTGTAAAACCTGCACGAAACGTGAAGGATGAACAAAGGTGGTCGTTGTGAACACAACAGCTGCACAGCATATAAGGTCACTCATAATCGTCCACTATAACAGGGTGACCCTGCAGGAAAGTTACAGTAAAGTCCCCTCTCACCAGCTGCCAAATAGGATTAAGGTCGCGTGATAGATTCTCGAGATAACCTTAATGGCTGGGTATTTTCCGGACTGGTATGAATGTCCTTTTGTAGGGTCTTTGGCAAACCAAAAACAATAAAAAAAAATCAAGAAATAGATAGAAACGCGTATTATAATCATACAAGAAGAGCAAGTGTAAATTTCTAGAATATTTGAATACCTGGTAAATTGACTGCTTTATCAACATAGAGTAATACCTTATAGCTCTGGTCTCAGAAATTTAAGCCTACAGTTAATGCAGTTAGTGTGCTGAAGGAGATTCTGCACTGGGCTGTTGGCTAAGATCCTGCTTGACCTCTTCGATATTATACTTTCTTAAGGGAAGAAACGCTATGGGCTCCCGTGTCGTAAGATTAACGGCATGTTAAAGAACGTCAACCTGAAAGAAAAGGCTTGTTAGTCGTTTCCCGGCGTGAATTTAATGGGGCGCTGATGACCTGAAATGTTAAAAGGGCGTGCGTAAATAAACCAAATCAACAAAAAGATATGCTAAAATGTTTGTTTGGGACGAGATATCGCTAGAAATACATGAAATGGTGTCAGTATTTCTAAGTTTAGAAAGATTTGTCATCTTTAAGAATGCAGATGTCTTAAAAACTGAATATAGAGTAGTGTTTAACGCCCGTTTTTACTACTGAGGCACCACAGGCGGTGGACACTGGTGATACATGAAATGAAATGGTAAATTGGGAAAGGATTTTTTTTTTTTTTTTTAAAGGAAGGAAGCGTTCCAGGCCTAAGTTTAGGTACCTCCCCGGCATTTGACAGTTATGAAGACTAAGGAAAACCTGGAAAAAACCCTAGTCAGGGAGGACGGTCCTGGCGGGATTCGAACCGCAGACCTCCCGCTCACGAGTCCGTGCCTTAACGACCTCGGCCACCCGTGGCGGTACTGAATATAGAGGACCGGTAGTATTTTAAATAGTTTCTTAGTGTATTCCTAAATTCATTTGTAAAACAGAAATGAAATTATAGACGATAGCTGGATTGTCACGACTATGGCAGCTAACTGGCATTTGTGGTGAACGTAGTGGGGATATTTAATTCTCGAGGTTCTCTCGTTTCTCTGGTTTCATTTCAACATTCTTCACTTCCTTTCCCTCTCTTCATCTCGTTCATTCTATCATTTCATTCAAAACCGTCTGGTTTGCGGCTACAAATGCATTCATGTGAATGACACACTGCCTCCCACCTTTCTCGACTGGTCTGAATCCATAGATGGTCCGAAGCCTCGGGCCTGGATATGATAGGATTGCCCAGGACTCAGAGCCACGGAGAGGCAGTAGCGATGGGGATATTGGAAAGCGAGGTCTGCGGTTTGTTCTGCCAGTGTAATGGCCCATTCACAAAGAAACGCAAATGCAACATAAATACAAAACCTTTACCTGTGTTACTTTACGGAAGCTTTCACAATGAATTACATAAGGGAAACGCTAATGTGAAAGTTCCAAACTTTGCCGCTTGCGTTTATGTGACAGAGCACCATCTCTAGGGCGGTGCCCTAGTTTACAATTTGATATGGATCCTCTTGTTGAAAAATTAATTACTTTGTACATAAAATATTAATTTGATATAATCTCGACAAACATAATAAGGTTGATATATGAAAGAGAAATGAGTGTGTGTGTGTGAGACAAAGATAGAGATATACATTAATTCTGAACACATTAGAAAATGTTGTTAAATGTTATATTATGTTGATCATCTGTTGATTTAGCACAATATAATCTTTGTATATTTTGTAAGATGTTTACATAAAGTTTCCATAATTAATGTCACTACTGCATAATGCATTTCTTTATGCGTTATTCCTTTAATTTGGGAAATATAAGCTTTTTATAGTAGTATATTCTAAAATAGAATAATTTCCTGAAGAAAGCACGGATCTATAATCACATATGTTAAACTACTAAGTTTAGGTTATGTTATCTTTGGTGTGTTGGGAAGTGAAATGATATGACTAGGTTGTTATAATTGAAGTTGAAGTTGAAATAATAATTAATTTCAATAATTATTCAGTAGGCCGTGTATGTGTACTTCAACTGCGACCTAGGAGGTAGTGGCTTAAGGAAAGTATGAAAGCTCTATCCTTGTAATGTTACATTTACCAACTTCAGTTCCCGTTTTCTCAAAGGCTATCAAAGCTAATGAAATGAAACTTTTACAGCATACAGATGTGTGTAACTGAAATTCTCTGATCTATTTTTTCAACTATGGCATGACTCTGAAGCAAATTATAAATTATTTAAATTTTTTTTGCTTTTTTTCCAAACTTTTTATTTTTTTATATTGTTACATTTTGTCCTAGCTCTACCACAATAGATCCATATCATCACAATAATATCATGAATAAGTGGTAAAAGTTTCAAAATGATAACATACAGATTCTTAAAAAATGTAGTTTCAATAATTGTGGCTAAAACTTTAACTTTTTGAGAGAAATGCCAGCTGAAACCCTCCAACGTTGTAAAACAGTAAAGGATGATATCATGGAAGCAAACGCTGCAAATTTATAAAATATAACTTTCCAAGACGAATCACAGCCTCCTAGAGCAAATATTTCTGAGATATAGAGTTTTAACTGAACAACTGGTCGCAAAATCAAAAATAAATAAATAAATAAAAAATAAAAAAATGGCTTCTGCAGTGACATAATTAAATTTTTATTCAAAATACTTATAACCAAGGAATATTAATGAAGTTCATTCCAAAATAAACAGAAAATTCGAAATATTAAAATGGTACAAAAAAACAACAATATGATGTTTGACCCCCTTTCCCATTAATATTTCTCTTAAGTTTATGTTTTTTCTCTGAATAGTGTCTCTAAGCAACATTTGCTCACGTTATGCGTTATTGTTGCGTTAATGCTTGCATTTTCTTTGTGGACGTGGCATAACGTTCTTTGGCTTATCTTAGATGTCCTAAAGCGCGCGCGCGCGTTTTTTTTTTTTTTTTTTTTTTACAAAGGGAGCGATCTTTTATTTTATTACTTAAAGTTGGCAAACTCTTAAGTTACGTTTTAATGGGAGTATGCACGTAATAAAAGGCATACAGGAAAAAGACCTTGGAGGATGCATCAGCGCTTTTTTCTACAAAGGTTAGCAAACTGTAAGGAGCTATAAACTCATATAACGCCCATCGTCATGCCAGATGTTACTTAGCATACGGCGAATCTCAGGAAAATTGATAGACACAAATACAAAAACGTTAAAATATGCGTACGAAAAAATTAGGCTTTTTATGTTATTTTTCTTGCCCACAGTTCTACAGAAAGGGCTCAAAATTGTCACCATGAACTCTTAATACAGGTCTCCAAGTGTCACATCACGGACTGTCTTAATTTTTTCCATATTCCAGGCGTCTATCGTATCTGTTGACATCCTGGTTCGAAATGCTGCCGAAGAATTTCCAGGTTGTCAGTTGGTCAGGAATAAATGCCCCCCCCCCCCATGTGTAAAACTTATTGGACTGAAAGCAGGAGGACGAGCAGGCCAAAATATTGGTCCACTGCAGCCTATCCATGTATTTCGGAATAGCTGACTTAAGAGTCTTGCTAGCAGCACGAGAAGAATGAGGCGGTAACCTATAATGCATGAACCACTTAACGGTGTAGTAACTGTCACCAAAACCTTTATACGATTTGATCAAACAAGTATTTCAGTTTTTGCGCGATTCTGAAGTTTCAGGCGTTAGCAATAATTAAATACGCAACAAATTGTTATCTAGAGCTAGACTGCTAAGCAGTAAGTTCAATTATTCGTAGTGTTAACCAGTATCCGAGGTCAAACATGAGCACCCCTACGATTATTCGAGCTTATCTGATGCTGTGAATGAACGGAAGGTACAAAAATGGCTTATGAAATTCTAGTAAGACACCGAAAATTCACCAATAATAATGGCTACGAGGATCCCGAGGATCCCGAAAGCGCCCCAAAGAAGGCAAATGAGGATTAGAACTCGGAAGTTAGCAAATGCTTTTTTATCAGGGTGAATATATTTAAGAGTCAGATAAAGATGAACATGTTTCCGTACATTTGGGGTCGGTAGAGTCAGGTTTTTTATTTATTTTTTTTTTGCCCCTTTTTAATACTTTAAAGTTTAAAACCGTATAATAATATTATTATTTCCTGCTATAGATCGTTAAGGGTTCTTTTTTCTAAGAGTTTTAAGGGGTTTCACAATAGACCAGTAATAAGTACTTAAGTTAATAACAGGGCATTTGAAGTAAATAATGAGAAAAGTTCGGACATGAAGTAATTACTGCGGAAGTTTAGCTGTTGCTCACGAAGACACTTCCGGGCCAATCCCCTTATTTTTCCTGAGGTTAAGGCCCTAAATGTTTTCATATGAAGTTTCGCAAGTTATCGTCAAGAGAGAAGTTGACAGCACTGCGAGACCGCTCCACATAGCCGCCCAACCATGGAGGTTGACTGACAACGGGATGAAATTTCACCGCGACAATCGCAAGGTCGTCGTCGTCATGGTGATGATGTCGGATGTCAATTGTTTTTGTAGAGCCTTTTTATTTTCCTGCATGTTGCTGCGCGCCTCGAGAGCTTGTTAAATATACCCCGGCTTCGTCTTTCTCTCTTTTCTTGGCTCTTGTTTACAACTCTCTTTTACGATCGTTTTACATTGTTCACATTTTTTTTTAAATCACGCTTCAACGGTCATTATCTTTAAGTTTCGCTGTTAAAATTGTTGAACGACTGTTTTGTATCATCGTTCAGAGGTTTTTGTTTACATCTCGCAAGATTTCTTGGTTGAACTCAATTTTTTTTTTTTTTTTGCCAAAGTTTGAGAAACTTTTTACACATTTATTTATACAGCTTAGCGTATGCTTCTTGCGGCTTTCTCAAATGCAATTAATATTTTTCAGATTTATTTCTTAAATTATGTTATATCTAAACCAAATGCAGATATCGCATTGGGAACTCTTCAATGTCGAGTTGTCAAGATGGGATTTTAATTCCATATTGTCTTCTTTGATAATTGCTGGGTAGATTTGACTCTGCATTAATATAATGGTGCGAAGTTTCTATCCTCATAGCCATAGAATGTAAAAAATTTAAAACAAAGCTATTTTTCAACACAGTACCCCTGTTCACCTGTGGATTTTATCTACTACTCGCCTACCCATTGTTGTTAGTACCTCTTGTTCCGTTCTAGAACACGAGGGAGGTGTCGATTACCAAGGAGAAATTTCAATTATGCTTATTTTCCTAAGGAGGGCGGAGGTACAGATGGTAAATCCGTCACCTCTAAGAGTCATGCGACAGAGAACTAAGATATTACTAGGACCGACTTATGATTTTGCCCAGAAATCTCTTTTCAGGTATGTTTATCATCGACACGGACTTAAGTTCCTCTCAGAGAACTGACATTTATATTTACATCCAGAAAAATCTATGGACCCTGGCTGGATTTCAATCCGCATACCTTGCGTTCATAGGAAAGCGCTTTACCTTTAGATATGAGGCCACTACACGAGTATTGAGACAACATAATGAACACTTACAGAAACGTTTTGTTTATTCAGTTTCTCAAAACATTCCATCCTCTAGAAACATCCAGGCACTCAGTTTCCGGCACTGCAGATCACTTCTCCTGGTATGCTGGAATCGCTTCTTCGGGGCTGGAAAATCGGTGACTTCGAAGTCGATTCTCAGAAGGGAACAGTAAGAAATCGCATGATGCCAGGTTGGGACTACAGAATGGATGTATCATTAGTTTTTCTTCAGTTCCTTGCAGAAACTGCATTGCTACATTAGCGATGTGAGCTGATGCATTGTCATGATGCAGCAAAATGTTCTTAATCCTGTCTTTGAATGCCGTTCTTGGATTTTCTGAAACACTTTTGCAAGGGAAACTTCTGTTTCCCATTTCCCATTTTGCGGTAACAGTTCTCTGATTTTCGAGCACAATGGTTGCCACGTGACCACTTGTGGAGAAGAAAGAGGTAACCATTTTCTTTCCTACACTTCTCGACCTCTTGACTTTGACGGGTGGTTGTCATCAGGGAAAACCCAAATGGAGGACTGGCGTTTTGTTTCTGGATCGTACTGATATATCCATGTGTTTCGTTATCCGTAACAGTATCTGAAAATGGGCTAGACCTTCCACAGTTAAATGCTGGAAGCTTTTTTGGCACCATTCCATCCTGTGGAGCTTCTCTGCTTTAGACAAATTATGAAAACCTATTTTGAAAATGTTTTACATGAAGGTGCTCATAAGGATATTTGAAACACTCTGCGAACTAATCACTAAGGCCAGCTCAATGTCCCTGCAGGTTAGTCTTGGATCTTTCCTGATTATTGTTTCCACAGAGATGGTGTTCTCAGTCACTAATATAGTGGATCTGCCACTCATCTCTTCATCTTTAAGAGATTGTCTCCTCTTAAATTATGAAATCAGTAGCACATGTAGGAGAAAAGTCCCGACAGCCCCCTTCAAACGCTCAAGTGACTGCGTTTCATTTAAGCCACATTTGAAATCGTACAAGATCTTCTCACGAAAGTGCTCTCTCTGAATCCCCATTGCACTTGCAACCCACTTTCCAGACTTAACATTAAAAATGCAGGAAAACGAATAATACAAAGGTTCTCTCTGCCTGCTACTATGGCAACACCAATGACTCAACAATTTCGACTCAGCAACAATACATTTTCCATGTCTAGAGACCCTCGTATAATCTTAGAATTTGGAGTCACACCACGTGTTAATGGCATCCGTCACATCACTGCCAAATTCTTTCCTTTCAGGTCTATGTTTGGAAACATGCGGCAGTGAATGTGGCTTATCAAAGATCAGTTCTGACCTGCCGTTCCGCAGAGTAACCAGCGTTTTGAGGGTTTATGCAGAACTTCGTGAGTGAATTTTCCATGTATAATTTTCTTCCGTTTCTGTTCCAATCGTAGCAGGTTTGAATAGTAAATTAGTTGCTGGTAAAGGGCGGGATAAATCTAAAAAAAAACTCGCCCCATCCTGCCTAGACAGAGGGTCTAGTGTTATCGCTTTTGTCTGTACAGTAACCTAGTAATTCTCCAACTTTGCCGCTGTTACTTCCGTATATCAACGCTTGATCAAGAACTACGAACTCTTTCTCATGTTATGAGTATCTAAAGGCTTGAATTAATTATTTACTCTCCCTTCCACCTCGATCTCTGTTAGTGCTAAACATGTACTGAAAGAGACTGCAGAAACGTGACAACGTTGTTTCTTGACCGAACTCTCGATACACCTCATACCTCACGTAGAGAATATATCAGGTAACACAAATAAGCACTTAGATAATTGTAATCGCAATTCATAGAAAAAAGGCCATCAAGATAGAACCCTTTTTCGTCACAGGACATCTGTATCCCGCAGACAGATGCCATGTACCCACACACATAATTTTTGAGAGTAAGGAAAGAGGTGTGCTTCCACCGCCTTGTTTGTTTCATTATTTCACGGTTATATCCACGTATGCATTGTTTCACACAGTGCGAGAAATCCACCTTCCCTCGCCACAAATTGCTGCACAACCTTCTGGCAACACAGCATAACCTCCAACTTTAAATCAGCATTGGGAGCTTCCGAAACCTCTGTGGCGGTTGTAAACAGAATACATAGCTAAAGGATGAATATATTTCTTCCAATTTACATGTAGATATCCTATTTTGAACATATGAATAAAACCAACATAATGCAGCCTTCAAAAACAAGTAACATGTTAAAATCAAAGTAAACAACTTATATTTCCGTATTCTCAATACATGTAAACAGACTACTATTAAAACATTTAAATTCCCCACTTAATCACGGAGTTGCATTCCTTCCGTACCCCATACAATTAACACCAGGTTATGTTATAGGGATACATATTCACTCCTAGATAGTGCAATTGTTTCCATTCGTTTTGTCACCTTTCGTAATAATTTTTTTTAACCTTGCCTGTATATTTTCCAATTTTCTTTTCCTCAGATTTTAGATTTAAAGTTCTTTACCCTCTTATTTCATTTGGTAAATTTTCCCACTTTAATAATGGGAACTGTTCCCTGCAAAATTTGGTTTGTTTACATTCTAAAATATTTTGCCAAGTACTATGAGGTTCTTCACATATTGGGAATATTCCCTTAATATGTTCATTTCTTGTCCCACTTTAATCCTGTTCTAAACCATGACAGTCCTTCCCTACCTGCCTTATCACAGGTTTCAATGTATCTTTCTTGTACACTTCAGTGTGCTATATAATTTCAGAGATATTTTGACATTAAGACTAGTCCATATTTCCTGCTTTTCAATATCATCAATTCTTATTATTATCTCTTTCCAAAATCCTTTTCTCTCGTATCATGTTGATTCCATGCCCTCTTCTTGTAGAATATTTTGGATTTTAGATGTCCAAGTTTCCCCTTAATTTTTTTCCTTACACTACCAAATACTGTTTGATGATTTTATCCTCTTCTATTCTCCCTATTATATAGCAATATTCCAGTTCACTTTCTATTACCTTACTTTAATAGCCCAATCTTCCTAGTTCCATTAGAACAACAACAGTTAGGTGAAGATCCAGGTAAGCCTAGGACAATTCTACAAATAATCTATTTATCACGTTTATCGCTTTCCACCTCCACCTGGCCCCCAAATTTCTATTCCATGTATTGTTCTGCTCGCTACTGTTGAACCATATACACTCTCTAACCATTTTACTTGCATATTTATCATCTTATTTGCACAAGATCTGAATACACTTGTAACCATTTTTCCTTCTGTTAATGCTTTTCTGTTTTGATCGCCCCATTTCACATTACTAGGCAATGTAACACCCAAGTAATTAATTTTTTTGACAACTTGAATTTATGTGCACTCCCACCACTATTTCTCTCCTCCCCTTTTAATCTGTTTTTCATCACCATATACTTCAATTAATTTTGTTTATTTTGAGACTCCATTCTCTACAAAATGTACCTATAACTTCAAGTGATCGTTTTAATCCTACACTTTTTGAAGAACCTGTTACCTGATCCGGTGTTAGCAAAAGGATAGTTTTCGTTTGTTGTAAGTACAGTGACATAGACATTGTGAATATTTTGGAAATGCCGAAGGTTGTAAGCAGAGTGTGCAGTATTGACTGGTGCTATTATAAAATAAAGTTCTTGTAATTTAAAAATTATGAAAAATTAACAAATAAATCGATAAAATATAATTTCGCAATTTTGTTTTAGATAAAGATGTCTTTATAATCCCAGACTTTATAAAGACTTTTATTATAAGTTATAAATGCCAGTAAGAAGAGGAAAAGCATGAACAAGATCCATGAGTTTTGGGCTGGACCTTGCATGTAAAATTGGAAATGTGTAAGAGTGCGAAAAATTCAAACTGGACAAACCGTGATAGAAATCTCTGAATAACGAATCACACAAAAGGAACCCAAAAAGCATTGTGAATACTCGTGCAACAC
Organism: Metallyticus violacea; assembly: GCA_030762175.1. Lineage (NCBI taxonomy): Eukaryota > Metazoa > Arthropoda > Insecta > Mantodea > Metallyticidae > Metallyticus > Metallyticus violacea. Next base: position 79,985,042 of record CM060841.1, read on the forward strand.
GATTTGCTGTTTTATTGCCAGTGTCGTGTGTGTAGCGACATTCCATTGTTCTGGATATTGTGCCAGAGAGTTAATACTCCAGTGCCTGACGTCATTTCCGTTATTATTAAAGCCCGTATATTGTTCCCCCCGCTTTTTTTACGTTACGCTGTTCATTGTTGGTGCTGGAAGCGCGGAGAATCGCTTGTGTTTTGTCACTGGCCAACGCTCACCCTTAAATTGAGTACTGCTTTTATGGCCTAGATATTATTGTATCTATCGGGCGTTAATGATTTCAGAGATTATAGAGGTGTCTAGGATAAACAATTTAAAATATATAGCATTAAAATAGCGTTATGTTGTGATAAAAGAAGTTTGTGTGACAGGCATTTCCTTGCATCTTTTGTAATGATCAAAGTATAGCACAGTCTCATCTAAATGTCGGTGTACTGAAGAAATGAGACAAACTGCTAGCTCCACTGTGTGCCGAAATAAACGCATTGCCACAGTGCTCTCATTTCCTGGTTCCCCGCTCTGGTAAACGAAAATAATACCTGCATATTAATGCACAATTTGCAATTCTTTGTTCACGGTTTTCTCTATTAATTAGCACGAACAGGAAAAGACATGTGTAGAGCGAGACTGTCTCTTTGCTTTTGATCGTGGGAAATGCAGAACTCTCACAACGGAATTGAAGAAACTGAAACCCATTTTGATAGTTTCATATGATTTCAAAGTAAATCCAAAAGTGCAATGTGACGCCTTGAAAACTCGGTTAGAGTTATGTGACCAATTTAATCCTTTGTTTCCTCGTCACTGTAGGAGTGATGGAATTAACTTTCACGAGAGGCTGAATGGTAATTGGTTAGCCTAACCGAGTTTAAGTTTTCAAAATGAAAACTTAAAATCAACCTTGTCTCCAGACAGTGCAATACATTTTGTCCAACGATTTTTCCAATGTTCTACTCCCTCACGAAAGTGGCTTTCCTCGAGGTAAATAAATATTTGCCTCAGCATTGACTTCCTCCTCTGTTCAAAGTTTCCTTCCTCTCAAGAAAATATTGAGCTCAGGAAATAAATGGCAGTCGGAGGAAACTTCATCCGGTTAATAAGGCGAGTGAGGAAGCAAGTGCATAAATAAATTTAAATTAGACAACCAGTGTAAGTAAAAATACCGAAAAAAAACTTTCCCCCAAAAAAGACCAGCCTTTAAGTTATTGATCACAGCCATTGCGGTTTCAGTATGCATTATCCTGGTGGATAATTAATTGCCTTTTGTTCGATATTCTAGTACAGCTGTTCCAGAAATTAAGCATAATATTGACATCTATAGTTTGCTATTTTGGAAGATAACACTGGTCTTAAAAAATCACAAGTACTAAATTAATTGAATCATGTGTCATTTCCATGCTGAGTTCAAATAAGATTTATAGATTTTATCCATCAAGCAGTTTTTCTGTTCATGTTTAAAGTTCTAAAAAAAAAATAGTAATTATGACACACTTAATGATAAATATACATTAAAATTTGGCCCCGGGACCTCTCTTCATGGTCTAGCAGTAGTCAACCAGCATACTAGGACTCCATTTGTCTTGGTATACCTATTTTCCGTAGCAGAAATTGGTGATAACGTCACCATGCTCATCAGAGACAGCCCCAAGATTTTCTGGAAAGAAGTTTAGGTTAGAGTCTAAGAAATGCATTTTTAAAGACACGTTGTATCCCATAGCTTTGTATGAACTCAAGCGATCACTCATTATTGCATTACAGTTTTATTCTTTATTATTGCCAAGAAAACCATGACAGATATTTTTGAATGAGATACACTCTGGTTTTTTCGATGGATGTAACAGTTGCTCAAAATGTTCATTCACTATTAGTAGTTTTATTTGTGTATAAGATCATCAAAATCTTTTTAAGGTAAAAAACAACTTTCTTCAAATGTAACATCACTTCTCTCATTTCTTTGGACTTCAGCATGAGTTGGGTTGGAGTGGTCACTTAAGCTCACAAAATCTGAGTTCTTTTGCACAGGATACTCTTCACAGTATGGCACAAGTACAATTGCAGATGTCAAATTTTGATCATTTACTACATATTTTGTTTTGGGTGTGATACCTTTAAGGCTAGTTGAGCAGAAATATCAATCATTTGAATAATCCTTCTGTTCCCTCCAAATCATGAGAACTGCAAATGACATATGACGTGTAACAATTTTTCCATCGAATGAGAAGCCTAACACATATACACAAAGTATATTTGGGGCCAAGTCTTTGTCAAAATCAGCAGCTTTAAACCCAAAATAAGTTGATAACACTTTTTCACAAGAAGTGTGAAATTTTGCCTTTGAGACTTGAAAGTTAGCAGAAATTGTTTGGATGAATTAAACACTTTATTGAAACATTTGTAAAACTAATAAAACATAACCATAATACAGCAGAAAACATTACATATGTTGACAGGCCCACTACATTTTCAATACTGGCTACTGGCTGCCTGTTTATTATAACAACACAATATTCAAACATGTTAGAATATGTTTGAACATGAATAAGTCTACAGTGTTAACAATATATTCTGAATAAAATTTCCAGTTCTATAGTTTACAAAAACTAACCAAGAAAGCCTAATATACCACAGTATATTATACAAAAATGGCAGTCACAAAAAACTATGCCTGATGGGAAAATTATTTTACATATTTGAATTCAGAAGAATAAAAAACTGCACTGGAGTAACACTCAGTTTTCTTGTGATAAAAATTATATTGACCAATGTAATGGATCATCAGAATCTCTTTTGTGTCACAGAAAACTGATGCCAGCTGATTTTACTGTCATCGCTCTCTTTGGGCTGAGCAATTCCTTCCCTCCACTGTTTCAATTGCCGATTTGTCTCTTGGGGTGTAGTAATAAACTCAGGTTAAATTGACGCAGGAAATCCTCCTCCTCCTCCTCCTCCTTCTTCTTCTCCTTCTTCTTTAATGTGTCTATCAACACACACTGGAAGCCATTTTTGATGATCAAGTGAAGGCGGCCGCAACTGAAAGCTCTTTCAAGTCTAATTCTGTACCTTTGAGAAGCTCACCATAGTAATTATTTCGCTCAATTTGAGTCTTCTGTTTGCCACCACAATGTCATGAATTTTCGTGAGCATTTCTTGAACGTCCAAAGCGGTGTTCGTATTGTGTGCTCGTCCGCACGCGTTTCAACTCAGCTACCCAAATTATTACAGTCCATATAATAAAGTGCTTTAATGCAGTACATTTTCCATTTGTTGAAACATTTCACACTTCAAGCCTTTAAAATAAAATGTTGATTACAAAGCAGTCTTCAATATCGTCCATTTTTAAACTTACAAGATACGTGTTAACAATACTGACACAATATTAGTTATAATGTGGCTTTTATTTTTAGTCATGTCAGTTAGAAGATGAACATTTCAATTTGTGGAAAGAAAAAAAATCTATCACTACCTTCTATAAGTAACTATCAACCGATGAAAAATATATTTCCTTTGATTTCCAATAATGTTATTTTATGTGAAGGCAATTACCTCATTATACCTCATCACGCAAGCTTGACCGCATTGTGTGAACCTTTGTATTTAAATCGCGAGAGTGACGCAAGTTCTGCATATCATCTGTCTGTGTTTTTCTTCATATGTGAAGGACGCTGTTGCAGCGGTTCATGATTGATGAATGCACTTGTAGTGCATAGCAACAGAAAAAACAAATGAGCTACGAAAAGCAAAACATGAGTCCGTCTGCAGCATAACATGCATAAACAACAGAAGTCCCATTTCTTTTCTTTTGTGCTAGTTACAGAAGCGTTTAATAACTTTTTTGTTATGTGCAGCCTTTGACCGAGTGATATTTGCAGTTTATGAGTTGGTCTTTATTCTCCATTCCGGGCACATTTATAGTTGATCTAAATATTTTATTTTATCTCACTTTTAATCTCTCCTTAAAGACTGTGCGACCTCTTCCGAACTTTCCACAATTTCCTACAAGTTTCGCAAACCTCTGCAAACCAAATACTTACGGCCTCCACGGCTTCATCATTTAAAACTTTCCCTATTTTCAGTCTTGGGAAGAGTGTGAAGTTCTAGGGTTGGTAGTAAGGGGCTGTTTCAGTAGTTCAAACTGCTATATCACAGCACAAGACTTGTGGATCGAAGCATTGTGTTGAAGAAAGACCACACTTCGCCTTGACTTTCTGCGACGTTTCTCCTTAATTGCATTAATTAGTGATCTGTCATTGTGACACCTATTACGAGGGACATTCAGAAAGCTTTGCAAGTGTCGCCTTAAAGTTCAAGTTAAGAACTGTATCCGAAATCTTATCCTCACAATCCTTCAAAGTACTCTCCATCTCTGCACACACAGTTGTAGACAGTGCAACCACTTGTCAAAAGCACTACGGTATTCGGACTGAGATATTGTCAAAGACTCTGCTAGCTGTTTTTGAGTAGGTGCCAACTTTCAAGATACCCGTATTCAGATAATGATTACATTTTTAATTCTACGATAAGCTATGCCCGCTCTTTCATTAGCTTCATTTTATTCCTTTAGTATTGTTATTGGGTCGAAAGTGTCTGGGCAAGATGGGATAGTGCGGCGTTCCAGTAGCTTGCACATATTGTAAAGGTATCTGGTATGGTGGAACATCTTCTAAGGTGCTCGAATTCCTTTTGGATCGGATTCTACCGGCTTCCGGGTGTTCTTTCTGGAAATAATGTTAGAGATCCGTCTATGCCTCCTATGCCTCACAGTCCGTGGATCCTTCCCCCGGGGTCTCCCTGACCGCATACTATCCAATGTACCGTATGTCTATTTCCTCTACTCTATACCTGATAATCAGCCTTCGCACTTGCAACACTAAATCATGCATTTTAACTGCACAGGTTCCCGGTTTATCCTCACAGGATTTAAACTCGCGATTATACACTTTTTTACTATATAATTCTTCAAAGAGACTCACGTTTCTCTAATGTTGCCGACATTTAGAATAGAAAGCATTTAATAATGACACAAAACCAGATAAATTACTATTTTCGTGCGGTCTTTTTAGCAGCCTTATCACTACATAGGACGAGGGGAATTGTGAAATGAGAACACGAGTTTTGTTTTAAAGCCATTAGTTATGATAAGAGTGTATGTCGCACAGGATGGAGTAAGTTGTGTTAAGTAACTAGCACGCCTTATAATGGCGGGCTGTTCATTCCACAGATAGTATGTAGATACGCACGCTGTTCGATAATGATCATAATTTTACGAGCTTATTTTCTGGCGTTAAATTTAACATTAATATATTTTATTAGCTTAACATAAGTGTATACATATAGTAGTTTTATTGTGTTTACTTCCGGTACTTGCCTGTGAAAGATGTGTCAATTGAGGCATGCTCAATTCTGACTACAGTAAAATGGAGATGAACAATGTGCAATGTTATAGGAGGCATATGAGAGTTTATTCTTCTCTATAGTACAGTTCGACATGGTTTAAAATGATTAAAGGTGGGAGGCAATTGGTGAACCTGTTGCTCCAGTTTGTGCTGTAACGGCAAAAAAACAACACTATTGCTGTCAATTATTATTTGATTTATTTACAGATACTCTTTAACATTCAGGTAATCAGCATCCCGTTCAATGAAGGGCGTGAAACTGCCGATAAATTTTGCTCAGAGATCTTTTCTTTCAGGCTTGAATTTATTTTACGTGCCGTAAATCTACGACATGGGACCCAACACATGATAACACAAGTTGGTTATTATTAGTTTTAAATAAATAACATTTTGCGCTTTTAATAAAAATAAAAATACTAAAATACTAACTCTCAAGAAAAGACGGCGCTATCTCTCTGTTTCTGGTTGCGGAAGCTGCATTTTTGTAGTAAAAGCTTCTAGAACAAAGAAACATTGCAGAGTCCATTCAGTTTGTTTATAGTTTCGAATATTTTCACTATAATGGCAAATTTTCATTACATAGAATACGACTCGTTCACTTTTGTAGTGATAAAAATATTTAAAGCAATGAATTTGCAAACATTTTCACAATAGCTTGAAAGTTTAAATTTTACAGTAATCATAGTTATCCAAGTAAAGCGATTCGTATCCAAATTTTCACGACATCAATGCGATTGTTTTCTGTAAATATTTTCCGAGTTTTAATATGTCTAAAATGTTTACAATTTAGAGTGCATTGTGTTTTTAAATTCCATCTTTTCGTTCATACAAAGAGCGACCTGCCCTGAATCCTTCAGCCCCTGTAAAGCTGGTGTTTTCGTTAATATACAGTGTATAGGAACTGTTTGCTTTCAAAGTCCCCACCGAAAAAAACGCCTTACGACATAAAACAGACAGTGTAGCAGCGGAAGTAGATACTTCCTGCCTTATGCGCTTGTAAAACACAGGCGCGAATATCATTCAGCCAACAGGCGGGGTTTCCCAGGTAGCTGTAATTTACAGCCCTTTTGTATTGGCACACTTGTCGTTAGATATGCCAGCCAGATGACTGTGACTCATACTAGTGGTCAATACTTCTAAACTTGTTCCACGTCGTGGTGTGTGATTGGAATATATATCGCGTAGTGAAGGAGAAACAATTATACGAACGTAAAAACGAAACTCGCAAGAAGACAAATGCAAAAGTAACAGTTTGTTCACAGAAAGCATTCGTACAAAGTTAAACTTTTTATGTTTTGCATATATTGTCAACTTTAGATGTAATATATCGTTTTTTGTCAACACCATGTCGTCACAGCACTGCCTTGGTTGCGTAATATTGAGAACGACCTCGCTAAAAACTTGAAGTTTCTTTTCCACACACCAAAAGTTTGGCAAAATTTGTCATATATACAAGGGGCATTGTAAAAGTTCTCGGCCTGACCAAGAAAACACAAGCTTTAACAAGTTTTGTTGCTTTTTTATTTTTAACATATTTGTAAATCAAGATATTTAGTCCAATGGCTTTCCAACTTTTTAATACTCTCAATAAAATAAGATTTGTCCAACTATGAAAAATAAGCGTAATCTCAACTTCAAACTAATCATTCGATTGATTCAACTGTCATTTATTCAGTTTTGGAAACAAAAAGTAATCGTCGGGAGCCAAATACGGCGAATATGGCGGATGTGGAAGCGCTTGAAAGCGAAGGTAATGTAGTTTTGCAGCAACAATCCCATACATGACGAAAGAGAATTTTCTTTTTCGCAAGGTGTGGACGTTTAGCCTGAATTGCATCCTTCAGTTGGTCCAGTAGTGAAGCGTAATACTCACCGGTGGTGGTTCTGCTTTTGGAGGTAGTCTAGGATCACCACACCACGAGAATCCCAGAAAACTTTAGCCATGACTTTTCCTACAGATGGAACCGATTTTGTTTTCTTTGGTGCACTTTCACCTGTTGTTACCCACTGTTTGGACTACTGCTTCGTCTCTGACGTGTAGTGATGAATCCATATTTCATATATTGTTATAAAACGTCGGAGAAATTCACTGGAATTGCGTTTAATGTTCAATCGAATACGTTTTTGGTTTAATGTTAACAAACGCACCGAGCGGAAAGCTCTCTCATACCCAAAACTTAGTATAAAATGTAGTGGATACTGCCTATCGATGTCTTTGCAGTCAGGCAGCTCACACACCACAATCGGCAATCATTGAGAAATTTTGTCACAATCTCGTCGGTACTAGCAGTTGTGAGACGCCCTTAGAGCTCATAATCTTGATTCTAAATACCGCGGAAAATGAAGCGGTAACACATAACTGCCTTTGTATTGTTGGAGTTAAATCCTTCAAAACGAAGTACATTATCACAGGTCGTATTTTAATTTTATTCATTTTGTAGAAAATGTTAACACTAATTTGTTTACACGATCATTCTCAATCAAATGACTCCACTTATGTGTCTGGAAATTTTACAGCGCGTCATCTAAAGGATGATACTTATCTACTATCATAGTAATTCGTCATGTTCACGACAATTCTGTGTCAGGGCGGGAACTTTTAGAACATCCCTAGTGTAAAACATAGACACGTTTTAAAACAATATTTCGAGTATCCAACTCTTCGAGTAGAAAACAATTTTTTTTTCTGGCATCTCGTTATTTATTACCAGAATGTTTTAATTTTTATATATGTTAATCATGTGACCAGGTTATCTGTATTATGTTTCGTTAATCATATGGCTTCTATACTCATCTGTGAATGCGGTGCGTGTGTTCATACTTTTCAAGGCTGTTCTTCCTCGTCTAAACTCTGCATACGAGCTGTAGTTTATCGTGCGTGGAGGAGCGGAACATGGAAAAGCTCTCTAATTTTTCCATGTATTTTTGTTTGGCCCAGCCCACACTTATAATCGTAAAAAAATCATCTTACGAAAATGCTCTCGAATCAACAGAAAGCAACGAATGCACGACCACAATTAACATCTTCCTGCAGCTGCAACAATTTCTGCTATGGTTATTAATCCAAACCCGCCCATTTCAGTGATGCCTTTTGAAAACTCACTTATATCATTGTTACTTCAGATACCCTATAATTAAATAGCGACTCTCGTAATCAAGTACATTGTTAAGCATTTCAGAGTGTCTCATTTGAAAAACACAAATTGGATTGAAGATTTTTTTATTAAAATTGCAGCTTGTTTTAAACATTTTGTGCCTTAAATTAAAAAATATAGAAAAGTTAGTGTAAACACTTCGCCATACAGTTATTTTAATTTCCCAAGTAGTAAGTCATGTTTTGTGTTGAGTGTCACGCGACGTCAACGTTTTAATTCCCAAGAGAAGTGTGTCGAGAACGACATGACCTCATCGTGGAAACGAGAGCGATAAAAGACAGGGTCGTGTTAATCTGAAAACTGTCGCTCTTTACAGAATCATGGCAGGAAGGTTAAGATATCATGGGAGTTCGTTTGTATCGAGCAATTTCATTTCTTCTGTAAGCTACTTGGTTCTTTAATGACGTTTTACTGCGTGTATTGCAGTTTGAGTTCCATTAGGCCATGACTTCTAGGCTTATTCTGAAATTTCGAATGTACAGAACATGTTTGCTGATTTTTCATGAATAACATGTACTTTTAAATATTGTTATATACGCAGAAAATAATTTACTAATAAACTTGGTATATATACTATGGCATGGAGACTTTGATTCTATATGTTTTAAAATTATACTAAGTTGTTAATATAGTAGGCATGCAATATGGCTCGGTTTTTGTTGTTGATTTGTTTTATTTACGGACGCTGTTTTAAAATCACAGGTTATCAGAGTCTTATTGTATTCAGGGCGTGAAATGACCGACAAATTTTGCTCAGAAACCTCTTCTTTCAGGCTTGAGGTTCTATTACTTGCCGTAAATCTACGACACGGGATCCACGCCTTTACTTCCCTTCCGAAGGAAGGCATATTGTAATATTTCGTTTGATTCCGGATGAATTAATTAATTAGTTCACCTCATATTTGGGTGTAACATCTGGGAAATGTAGATTCTGTGTATTTTTCATTTATTAATTGTTATAAATCAAATTATATTAATTTATTTTTGTAGTATTTTAATGTAATTAAGTAATTTGTGTGTATGTTAGTTGGTAACTGTTTCCACATCTCCCTTCTTTTCCTTTTCTAGTATATCTATACATACATATCTTTCTTTTTCTCCTTTTACCTTTTCTTATACACTTCCCTAATTTTTTTAGTAAATACTTATAGTATAATTACAAAATATATGTAATTGGGATGTATATTTGTATAGTGATTAGGTACAATTAAGTGTTTTTTTTGAAAGTATATAATTATTTTTTATTATACGAGGCCCTTTCGGTAATTATCGAATCTACCATGAGCATCTAACGGGGATAAATTTCTTTATAACAACACGAGGCATCTTTTGGTTGTTCATGAAAAAACTGGCGCGAGGAAACGACTTTACGTGCATAAAGACGCGCACAAGTTTTGGATAAGGATTATCGCGGACAGAGGTGAACCACTTGATTTCTGCGAAAAGAAGGTGAAAGGGCAATATGCGGCGATAAGACCCTGTCACGTGCAACTGCTTCCCATGGGTTTCCAGCTTTCTAGCAGCGAAGCAAATGCTAAAAGGGAACTAGCACCAGTCCGCCATCTTCTTTCATTATTATCGGGAGCAAGCCTGATAAACGAGAACAAACGAATAACATTTGTGTAGTTTTTATACTCTTTGAGCAATGGTGCCAACCACGCAACCAGAATGTTGCTGTATGTGTCGATCGTGGTAACCATAGCGGTAACCATAATTGCCTCATAGACCCAAAATCGCCGGCCCAATCCCGGCAAGGGTCGATGGATTTTTTTCAGGCGTAAAAATCCTAAGTATGGTTTCTTTCGGAGGGAAATAAAGCCATGGCTCCCGTGTCGTACATTTACGGTATGTAAAAGAACTTCAAACCTGAAAGAAGAGACCTCTGAGCAAAATTATCGGCTGTTTCAATTCACCATGAATTGAATGGGACGCTGATGACCTGAGACGTTAAAGAGCGTCTGTAAATAAACCAAATAAATATAGTCGCTCTGTGCCTGTAGAAATTGCATGCAGTGGTACATTTGTTAATAACAACGAACCGATTAGTACCAGGATAATGTGAAAATTTCTCATAATGGTGTGCAAAATGACAGCATAACTTTTTAAAAGTATTCTTATTTTTTAACATGGTCTCCTTTGATACTAATGCACTTTGTTCAGCGATGCTCCAAAGTATTCACCCCATCACGAATGTCGAATTTTTCCAGGCCTGCAAAATGCTCCTCGACTGATGAATTTGAAAAGGCTTTCCATCAAGAAATTTTCTCAGATTAGGGAACAGATGGAAATTCGATAGAGCCAAGTCGGGGGATACGGCGGATGTGGCTGCAAATCGTACCCCAATTCATTGATTTTCTTCATAGCAACGACACACGTGTAAGGATCAGCATGGTCTTAATGCTAGATGACTTTCTTCTTTTATAAACCCCACCCTTTCTCAAGTATTTTTGTATTCATTGGGCCCGAAAGATATTCCAGTGGGAAGGTAATCAATTAGCCGATGCCATGATCTTCCCGACCGATTTCAACACTTGGTCTTTTCGGTGCAGAATTGGGATGCTTCCATTGTTTATACACAAATCGACGCTAAAGTTCTGGGAATTTCTCAAAAAACGAGCCAACCTTTGCTGGGAGATTTCCATCCTGATTCGGTCTTGTTGCTGAGTCAGCAGTGGTGCCCTTTTTTCCGATTATTTTTCAAGCACAATTCTTCCGTCAATATATGAAGTACGCGTTTCCTCAAATGCCCAGAGTTTCAGCAATTTCGGATACCTTAATCGGCGATCCTCTAGAACCACGTCATGCACCTTATCGATAATTTCTGATGTGACGAATTTTGGTCGTCAGCTGTGTGGGTCATCTTTCAAGCTTTCAGAGCCTCCTTTAAACTCCGCAGTTCACTTGGAAACCGTTGAAAATGGTGGTGCAGTCTCCTAGAGTGTTTGCCATACCTGTATGAATTTCTGTTTCATTCATATCTTTGTTTATTAAAAACTAAATAACCGCATGATATTCGACGTTACCATTTTCCTGTACACCAAGTTTGCACTGCAATAAACAACTATAGCTATTGCGATTCTTTCTCAAATGTTTCTATGGAGGATGGCGGTTTTAATGTGAAAACTGCTCGTGAACCGCTGCTGCAATCTTTGGGTCATTCCAGTATCTTTTCAAATGACCCTTGTATTTAAAATAACGTTTGCACATAAATAATTGTCTATAAACTTAACGATTTTCATAAAAGAATGTATATTGCCGTAAGATTGGCAGGAAACAAGTTTGCATTTCATACGTACATCCATTTCTCCTATGACACGTGTATTGATCTTGAACAAATATAAATGTAGAAATTGAATCAAATTGAACTTTCATCACGAGTCAGAAAGGCACTACAAAAGAAGGGAAGGGGGGTTGAAGCAAGGAACTTGCAGCTGTATCGCATGGCAATTGAGGCATAACATACAGAGTGAGCTGATAAGGATCATAACTAAAGCCATATATCTCGAAATTTAAGTTTTATCTTTATTATGAACATTAAAATTAATGTTAGTGTTTTCATAGTATTAGTATGGGCATTACACTCTTAAATACTTTTGTAGGTAATTTGGCAGTTTGTTAAATTCTAAGTTCATGACAGCAAACGTTGCTGCGTGAGAGATTGCCAATAATGCCTTCTACGATAATAGTGTAGACAAGAAATTCAGAAGTTAATGCATATTTTGTTTGTTTGTTTCAGGTAAGGAGACAGTGTGTGGTGTTAGATTGGTAAGTCCAAATTATATTTAATAAGAAAGATTGAAATGAAGTGTCGCTAGGTTGCGTAGTAAACTTAAATACTGAAAAATTTAATGATGGGAATAAATAACTTTTGAAATATTGATTAAGAACAAGAACATAGTTAAACAGAAGCAAACACAAAATAAAAGGGGAAGAGGAAGTAGACTTGAAAACTGACACGGAGTACATGAGAGATTTTGAATTACCAATCTTCCTTTTTCATAGCCGAGAAACTATTATTTAAGTGAAAACATTTATTGACGAGTATAACAATAAAAGTAAAATACCTTCTTGAATGTAGAAATATGGCTAACAGAGAGACACAACTTAGAAAATAAATATTTCAAACCGTTAGATTCTTCTTCAGTAAGAGAAATGAAGTAAACATACAATTAATAATATGGCTAATTGGTAGAAATAGTGCGAACCTTCTTCTCACTCTCTCTTCATTAAGAACTACTCATTAGGTATCAGTTTGTCAAGTGAATTCGTTCAAACGTCTCACAAGCGCTGATCTCTTCGAAAAAACGATCTATGAACCATTTGGCTGAATATGAGAAAGGAAGGAAGGGTGTTCATATTTCAAAAGTGGGCTGAATTTGAGTAGGCAAGGGTTGACAAAGAGCGAGGATGTGCTCCTGATGTGCAGACCAAAAGAACTTCTATTTCAGCTGGCAGCAAAATGTAACAGCAGCGGTGACCAGACGAAATGTGCCAAACCTGCGAACAAGGGAAAAGTTCATTCCTTTCTGTAGGATAGAAAGTGTATATGCCTACAGATTAACAACTTTTAGGTTTGGAATCTGGGTGGGTGAGATGCAATCTTTGGCTATGGGTATTTTACGGCGGATTCTAGCGGACGGAACAGCTTCAAAGTGGATGTCGGATCAGGAGAAACGGCCGTACTGGGTACTTTGTGAGCGGGAGTCTGTATTACGATGAGGTTTAAACCAACTTTCGGATAGTTGATATGTAATCACTAATCACTCATCTGAGAGGTTGGTACTATGTTTACTTCATTACTCTCACAGAAAAAGAGTCTAACATGCTTGAAATATTACTTTTTTTAGTTGTGTCTGTTTAGTATTTGATATCTGCTTTGAACACCTTATTCACCATATTATGAACATACACACGTTATATTTATAAAAGGGTCATCAAGAAGTTGCTCCGTAGCAATGTAAACACTTAACCCACCAAGGCAAGCGCACACTCCAAATTCCAAAATTTAGCAATTACTTGGGATTACCTGCTAAAAACCGGTTTCGAAGGAATGAATGTTAAAAATTGTAGTAGTACCAACGTTCTCCTGTGCGGTGCACATCACCCGAGTGCGGAGGAACTTTTCGTTGGCAAGTTATATATAATTAATTGTAAGAGTCCGTATTTCTAATCCTTTAAGTGGGGATCAAACGTTGCTGCAGGAGAATTGTAGCAAGAGAAGGGGTTGGACAATGCAATGTAGAATAATATTAAATTTACAATAAGGGTTACTTTCTTGTTATGGTGCCGAACGGGATGTGTTACTTATCAAACTGTATTGCTTGTGACTTACAGAGTATGACTTGCACGAAGTTGTCAATTTCTATGAAAGTAACATTATTAAAAAAACTAGCTCTTCTTTATCTCAACACTTATCAAGAACCCTTCTTTGGTCCCTATGGATACACATTAAGTGTTCGTCATCTTAAAATCTTCGCTTTGAAAGCATTAAAACAGTCGAGACTACTTGCAAGGGAGCTTTGCAAATGAGGTGGGTGCTGCTCAGCAATACTCTATGCACAGTTACACTGTTGCGGATTGCTTGATGCTTCTGAGAGTCCAAATGCAGGGCTCTACTCTTAACTTATGGCAACAGTGAAGTGAAATATATAATTTCTACAATTTTTAAGATACTAATTTGAAATTTAGCGTATTCCAATTTAAGCAAGGTTAGTAAATGTCTGTGCAAAATTTCAAACTGTGTTTATTTACACTATTTGTCAAGGAAACAATTAAAGAATTATTAATGGCAAAAGAATGAACATATTTAGTCATAAGCGTGAAAATATACTACTTTTGTACAGTTTTAATTGTATAAAATTGTTTACGTTAAAGGTTAACGGCTTTGCTTTACTGCATTCAGTTATAGCTTTGGCAGCATTTGAAATTTAGATTATTTGTATTCTGTGGTTATCTCTATCATATAAGTTATTTTTAAAGGCGTGAAAGACTTAACATAGAAGAAAAAAATACAAAGCTTCATAAAAAATAACCGGTAGAATGAGAGGAAAAAGAAAAAAGTATACAAAAGTAAGTTGTTAGAATTCGTATATTACATTAGGTATACATAGATATTACATCCGCATTATGACACATGGGGGGGGGGGGAGAGAAATATATTTCAACTCATTCCGAACTGCACTGTCATCTTATCGAGAGTAACGGATTCCTGGTAAGTTGCTTTTGAAGATTTTGGGGCAATGTTAAATGTTCCGGCAGCCTCTGCCCTCGGGCAAATAATCTATTGACTTGGCTGTCTGCCCGAGGTGTGCAACTTTTGCGATTGGGCAGAGTGGGGAGGACAAGGTTCAGTGATTGTGTACTGCTGTTCAGCTTGTCGTCCAAGTTCAAGGACACAGTTGGTTTATTATCTGTGACATGAAGAAGCTTTCTGTTTGCGATGTTGTAGAGTCGGTCTCGTCTCTCTCTGGGTACCATTACCTCCTGAATGTTAGGCACCGTTATCCTGAGAGGCCTTGAGCACTCAACAAGCCTGCTTTCACCGGCTTAAAAGTTCGTGTTCGAGTTTAGAGTATATCCAAAGATTTTCTCTGTAAAAGCAGATGTGTTAAACTATTATTTAATTTGAAAGATGTTTTTAATTTCATAAAATGCAAATTTAACACAATGCAGAGTTCAACTTAAACGCTGCAACGAAATTCTCATCAATTTATGCAATAGAGTCATCTTAACATGTAATTATTGTCGATTTTAAAAAGGAATTCGGAAACCACACCGCCCAAAATTTCAGCACTCTGTTAAAACACTATAATTTTGTTAAGAAACGAAGCGAACCAGACAGGTTTAACATTAATTTCTTCCAAGAAATTATTTTGCATATCGTATTTTAGTTTATTCCAGAGATATCAGAGAGTACGGTGTTAGACTTTATAAATATTATCGCAAGTTAAAGTTTCTAACACCGAACTCGACTACAAGCATGATCGTTTTGTTAGCTGTTTTAGTTTTATGAATAAGACTCGATAAACCCTAAGGTGAGAACAAAATGTTTGACTAAGCGTCACATTTTATAAATGCCGCCGCTGCTGTTTGTAGCCACACGTTTTTATCTGATCGAGGAACAAAACCGGACTGATTCAGTTGTCTTTATCTGTCCAAGAACAGAACTACGTGAAACGTCTCTCGTTTCTGATAAATATTCCAAATATTAGCGTTTATTTCTCTTGCATGTTTTTTTGCGATTGGTTCAGAAACCCCCCAAATTTTAAAATAACTTTCTCCAAAGGAGAACCCTCTTTACAATAAACACGTACACTGCTACAAGATGCTCTAGCCATTCCATCGGCAATGGATTGTTCTTCCTAGTGATTGATGCATAAGACTTTCTAAGCACTAAAAACAGAATGAAGTTGTAACTGGACTTTAAATAATAGGTTAGAGGATTACAATAGATAACGAGCTACAAACTACCATCTTTCCTTAACGCCTGTTGCACATCAGTAATATAGTTTACCCCCTCGGGCGGTGGCTCATAACTTACTTTGTATTGATCTAGTTTGAGTGTACCTAGCATGACGTTAAATCCTTAAAAATTCCGATCCCCAGTGATAACGTACAAATGATAGGCACATTCCTTACAATATAATCAATATATACAGAATGTTTAAATTAAAAAATGCCCCATATTTTCACAGCAAATACAATGGTCAAAACAGACAAATTTTCTCTTTGAAATATATCCATAAACACTATTCAGATAAGGCCCATTCTTTGTGGCAACCAAACAAGAGTGTAAAGTTGACAGGGAGAAAAAGGAGAGAGAGAGAGAGAGAGGAGAGAGAGAAAGGAGTATGCTACCGATCATGTGTAAATGTGTAATCTCTATAGATTAAATAATTTCTTCTGTAACAAGATATCAGCGTAAGTCTGATGTGAGTTATGGTGAATGACGTCAGAGGGAGTTTGTGGCTGCATACTGAAAACCTGCTGCTGTTGACATCAAAACGCTAGGGAATTCAGGATCAGCTACACTGTATGGTTGATGCTAAGGCAACTTCATGTATATGCTAGTAAATATTCCATCAGTAATAATTTTCGCTCCGCTGTGTTGTCAATTATGGTACATGTAATCCTAAATCTCGATTGCGAAATTAAAATTATTACCCAATTCCGAAGCAATGTATTGCAGTTGTACCCATAAAACGATTTTTGAAAATTTTCTTCTAATCTGCAGATGTAAAAATGATATGGGCTCTGTTCATAAACATGGTTACATTTAAAAATGTTTAAAAACACCCACAGAGTATTACTTTGTATATAAGTGGTCATATATTTCATTTGATTAATAGTATACCATTAATTTTTGTAGTTTAATCTCAATAATACTTCTAAAAATGTGGTTTCTCTTGTGTGATTCTCATAGATTACAGGAATTCTAATTTTGTTCCCAAGTATATATACTCACACACACACACACACACACACACACACTCAGCCTCGTATTAATCACTCATTGTAATGAAAGTACTTGATAATGTTTAGCGTAACAAAACATTTTACAGTAACAACAGTATTGTTTTGGTGTGTTATATTCATGGAAATGTACGTACGTTTATTCCACACGGTGCACCCCTCACTTCAATTCTCTTGAGTCACTGCAACAGCAATATTCCTAGGTCACTCAAGCTGGTGAAGGAACTAGAAATGTGGGCTTCACCATTTTGAGTTGAATTTTTTTGGTGAGGGGGGGTTGGAATATATTATGACAGCTTGCAAATTTCTCTCAAGTCTCAAAATGTTTTAATATCTCACGACTACTGATAAACGTGTGCACAGTGAGGCCAAACTTGAACAATCTGCGAATAACGGCTGCATTTCACAGATGCTACTTGGCAAAACGGGACCCGCTATAATGTATATGCTTTTCATCCAGTTCGTTAACTGGACCATGGCGATGTAGCCTTTAGGAGTGGCCTCATCATTTCTTCCACTTCCTATTTGTAAATCTCTGGCGTGCTATTTTATCGCCTAACTTCTAACCAGTTTATACCATCTCCACAAACACAGAGAATTTAGGATTAAGTGTCATGTATGTCGAAACACCCAGTAAATATTCATTACTAGTAAATGTCGTCCACTCTACTCTCTCAACAGGTGTTAAATACGAACGATTATAGTGCTGATTTATTAACAGGAGGAAGCAGCATTGCTTCACTTAGAGGAAATGGGAGAGAGAGTGAAGAGGCGCGAAGAATTGATAAATAAATGCCTGCTTCTAATGCTACTTTGCTAAGACGATTTCAGGCATCTCAATGGATGGCAAAAGATTTGTAGTTATGATTACTACAGAATTATAGGGGGTATTGAAACGTTGAAGCACAAAATTAAGTTAATATTTGAAAGAATGTGTAAATCTCAACTTCTTTGGCTAATTACTCCGTGATCGAGCGTTGCAATTTGGACATATTTATGTCGATTGTTATTAATAACGTTTCTCTCTATGACAATATAAATATGCATTTGAAACTCGCTGTTCTACACCAGTTTGTAAGTAATTTAGTCATATTGCCCCTATTGCTAATTGTATACCTCTTTTTGAGATATTTTTTTAAAAATTAAAAATTGTATACAGGGTGCTCATTCTGCCCACACGATCCGAAATTGATTTTGTTGACTGGAAGCTACTACACAACGGCCTCGTCAATTATCGAGAGAAATCATGTCGCGTGGTCGAAACTCGCAGCGTATATTTAATGTTTCTTGTTTATTAGAAAATGTGGAACAATTTGATGAAAATAATGCTATCAACATGATAAACAGAGTTATGTATACTTCCTGAAATCCACCATTGCTGACATCATCCTGACGTCACAAACATTGCCGTTATGTCGAAGATGAAAGAAAATGTGGAAGATATTTCCTTCAAAAAGCAAATAAGATGACTGTTCAATAGTCGAATGTCATCTACTCATATAGGAGGACTGCTTGATAAAGAGTGATAGATACTTTTTACGAACATAATTTCACTCTCTAACCTTTAACTTTATAATGTTTTTTTTGTTCAATGCTAAACGTACACGTGGCAATAGTTTCATTGTTGTCACTTCCGGTTTCCATTTGCGAGAGGTGTGCAAGTTGAGGCATATTCAGTTCCGTCTATAGTAAAATTGAGGTGACGGCACGGCGAACAATATGCTCTTCTGAAATTCTGCGTTGTCTTAAAAAATCTTCAGCCGAGATCTGTGCTATGTAACATAAGTCTCATGAAGAGTTTGTTCTCTCCTAAGGCACAAGCTCGAAGGAGGTTAAAATGTTTAAGAGAGGAGGCAGCAATTTCAAAGGAAGGTGGATCCGTCGCTCCAGTCAGTGCGCGTAACGGAAGAAAATAAAGTATATTTAAGACATTCTGGAAAATTCACTGGATGCCACCCATACTTGGTAACCGAAAAGTTGCACGTGAGACGTGTTTGTGCACAGTGGGTTATAAAACTGCTGATTCCCGAACGAAAGGACATTGGCGTGCAGGTTTGCAAGAGGTTGAAGATGTTACAGGAAGTTGTGGTGTTTGTGTCAGAGATAATCAATCACTGCTGATGAATGGAAATCTTCATCTCTCTCTCACTCTCTCAGTCACTCACACACACACACACACACACACACACACACACACACACAAAGAAGTTATGATATAATTTTTGGATATTCAAGGAATGGTTTTCCAGGCTGTCGTACTTGCAAACACATCTGTAACTGGGGAATTCTACAGAAATGCTCTGAAAGCTCTGCAAGGCCATATTTACAACTTACTTGCAAAAGACCACGTTCCGCGCTCAGGCTGAATGCTGCACCACGATTATGCACAGCTGACCATTGCTATTGCTGTTGTTGAATATCTCACAAAAATCAATGTGAAGCATGTCCCACACCCTGCCTATAGTCCAGATTTACCCCTGTGTAACATTTTCCTTTTCCCCAAATTGAAGACAGGTTTGTAGGAGGCGTTTTCCATCACCAGAAGCAGCGATGAAGGCTGCGGAGGCAATTCTGAAAACCTGTCAAATGATTTCCAGTATGTCTTTGAAGACTGGCAGAAATACTGGGGGAGGTGTATTGCAGTCAACGAAGACTACTTTGAGAAAGTTTCAAAGTTACTCACCTCCGGCCTCATTTTGGGGATTTTTCCTATACGCAATAAAAATTTGTGATAAATAGCGCCTTATTTGGAACTATTTTTGTGATTGTCTTTGTAACAAGAACAATTTCAGTGATATAGATTATCAGAAGAATGAAGTACAATTTGTACACACGCACAATGTTATTTATTAATACGTGGTATGTCGGCTATTTGTGTCAATGCGTCCACTTGTGTGCACTTCTGTATTCAGAACAGCATATGGACTAAAACTTCACTTGGTTTAGTGTGTTGATCTAGGACATGGTTACTATGGAACTCAAAAACAACATTGCAAACGTTTGCTAAGAGAGCTAAAGTAAATTAATCGGATGGGAAGTTAGTAAGCGAGAAGTCAGCTGATCGCGACCTCGACTTCCGTGCCTGTTTGCTCGCCTGCAGGAATCTTGCTAGACCGGAAGCGTTGTATGGGAAACAAAAGCGAACAATGGACGGATTATTTATTTCTTTTTAGTGCCAATTTTCGTGATCCGTAGCTTGCCTGCAAGGAAGAGAAAAAAGTATATCATTGTTCGTGAGACGCCCAAAGTCTGAAATGTTTTGTTGCACGAGAAGTAAATCGTTTCTTTGGGGCCAGATTGCCTTATAGGATAGCGGTTAACGATGTGGATTCCAATCCAGACAGATTTAAAACGTTGCCGGGTCAGTTTCGAGAAAAAGCTTCGTATCTGGAGGAATGTGCCTCGCTTACTGTATGACCGAAATCGTGAATCAGAGTTGGTGAAAGAAACGTGTCTGTCCTCTCCACCGTAGATAAATAGGGATTGCTTTTGTACAATGACATCTTAAAGGCCTGTTCTTGGACCACCTGTTGCGTCTACGGTTTTCGTGAACATTCTTTTTAAAGGATAAGAGAAACAGTTTTGTGACGTGTCTTTTTATGTTCTGCGCAGAATAAGTTATTTGTTTGCTCTGCTTAAAAGTGTAACCACAGGTCTTTATCCCATTCCCTTAATATTGATAAGGAAAATTTCCAAAAATTGGTTTAAATTGTTCCGTTTATAACCTGGACACAAATATGGAATGCGTGCTAAGTAACGTTAAAGCTGTTTTTTCGCATGCTATATTATTACAAAAAGATGTTATATTGTATACGCTATATCATATCAGAAAATTAATCTTCATACACTCTGTGTAGCTCAGTTTAATGAACTATTGTAATATTTATGATAATATATTTTTTTTAAAGTTTTTATTTAAGAATATTAAGAATTTGTCTCTCTTCCTAAAAGCACGAGTCCATAAAAATAACTTTAGAATTATCATACAATGTTTCTTACGATAAATAAATATTTCAATATGGAGAGGTTTCATGACGTTTCATGGCCGTCTATACCGGACTTATCAACGAGGTAGTTAGGAAAAGTTGAATGCTACCTGCAAGAATGAGTACTAGATCGTAACTTAATAATAATAATAATAATAATAATAATAGGGTTAAATGTGTTAAATTTTTACTTGTTAGTGTTACGTGTAATATTTGTCATGAAAGATGGAGGTAAACCATTAATTTCTTACTGAATGAAGTTTGCACAGTAAAAAGGCAGAATAGCAGTGCATAATGAAACTGCCATATTTATGCGAATTTAATGTGCATCTTTTTGTCCACATGTACATTCAAAATTATGGTGCGCATTCGATTCGATTACGTGTTGGATTGGAGAATAAATCGATTCCGTAGTTCGCCGGTAACTTCATTCTTATTACGTTATAATGCATTGCTGCAATTCTCGATTTCGTTACATTTATTGATGGCCTATTATTGCATAGAGTGTATGAATAGTAGGTAGTCACGAAATGGAGAGCAAACAGAGAACATCTTATGAAGCTGTTTCAAGCGTAAAGTAATTCTTTATGCTGAAAAAAAAATGGTAACAGAAAGGCAGAAGAGAGTTCAATGTATCTGAGAGCAACGTTCGCTTGTCACGGCAAGGAAATTGGCATTATTTACAACTAAAGCTAGTAGGAAGAAATTCACGGATCCTCGCAAAGGAAGACATCCTGACATTGAAGAAAACGTTTTGGAACTCGTACATGAAAGGAGGAAGAACAAGCAACCTGTGACTAGTGACACTATAAGAAATAACTTTTTATTCTTGACCTACGTCAACTGTCCTGACAACAGCACAAGTGATGGATTTTGTCTACGTGCTCCAAGATGTAACCATAGTCCACTTATAAATTCTGTGTTCTGATTGTTTTATGAAGCAGGCCGAAATCTCTCTTAAGATGCCGTAAAACAATATGCCGTTTTTATGACTTTAAGTTTCAAATTTAGCATACACATTACATTCAATGGTGCATTATATTCACTTAAATACTGTAATTAAAATCTTTAGGCATTGAAACATTGCCAAAGTATTAACTGAAATGCAACCAGGCGCAACTTTGCGTACTGTCATCGAAAAAAAATTGGTATGCAGCACAAGCAGGAGTTTTAAACTCACCTAAAATAACAGGAGAGAGTGAATATAAACTTATTAGCAGATGGATGAGTTGAAAGTTATTAACATATTCATCACCCTAAAATATGCACAGTTTTTTTTTTTTTTTTTTTTTAAACAAGTTGAAATCCGACCAAGAAGGAGCAAATGGTGTGTTGATGCAATTGATGGCAGGTGCAGTAGGAGGGTTAAGGGGTAAAGCGGAATAAAAGCAAACGTCTTAAAGCATGTAGCGAAGGGAGTTAGTGAGAGAGTGGCTAGCAAGGAACCGCGCGCGTGATGGGAATAGAGTTTAAAATTATTGACGTGAGAACAATTGCACAGAAATACCAAAAGGAAAGGTGAGTAAAGTGTACAACAATCGGCAAAAAAATGGAATTCCTAACCAACGCGCACGCACGCACACACACAAATGTAAACCTCATGTGCATCGTAGAAACCGGAGGACCCTGTAGTTTACAGTGACTTGCTACGGCCTCACGGCCTCCGCTCACTTATTCGTTTTTCAATAAGAGTATCGCATTTTTAAAATGAAACAAATTATATAAATGAAAGATATTTATTTATTTAATTATAATTGTTTTGAAGCACATTTAATATCATTGCGTATGGAAGAGAACATCAGTTGAATGGCCGCCACGGTTTCGTTGGGTCTTTCAATGTTCAATGCCACACATTAATCAAACTTAATTTCACGAATAAAGCGCTAGATATTGTTCCTTATGTCATTAACTCTCTCTGGCTTGTTGGCATAAACCGGTGCTTTAACATAACCCATAAGTTATCGAGTGACATTAAATCGCATGATCTTGGGAGCTAGTTAACATTACCATCACGCGAAATGATGAAACCTCTGAGCTTCTCCTTCACAATGTCGACTGTTTCGTGAACAGCATGGCACCTGGTGCCATCTTGCTGGAATCAAGCTTTTCTGAAATTCATACCTTCCAATTGAGGCCAAAAATAATCCATTATAGTTCGATATCTTTCTGCATTGACGTCGGATCCTTTCCTCGTTCATCTTGGAAAAAATATGGACCAATAATTCCGCCGTATCAAAATCCGCACCAGACAGTAACATTTTGGGGATGAAATGGTCTTTCTTGAATCTCCATGAGATTCTCATTGTTCTAAAAGCAGCAACTTTGTTAACGAAACTATTCATCCAAAAAATGAGCCTCGTCGTTAAAGGTGACTTATCGGCTAAAAACAGGGTCAATTTTTAGTTGCTCCGTAGCCCAGCCAAAGAATACACAGAGCAATCTATGGTCTTCTGGCTTCAGTTCTTGAAGTAAAACAATTGTGTAAGGGTGTCACTTCAACTCCTGATGCAAAATATGCCAAGTTGTGGACGATGAAAGGCCCAATACTTGTGCTCGCTGAAAAACAACTAATTTACGGGTATTCTCACGTACAGGCGTTGTTTGATTTGTGACAGAACCAACTGCCTGAAACTTTTCGATCGAACGTGGAATTGTTCTCTCGCAGGGACAACGATGCACACCGTATACTTTACATAATGCAGAGAATGCTTGGCGAATGGATGACCCATTTTGATATACATTTTAACGATTTCTACGCGTTGTGGAATGGGTCCAACTTTCTACGTTATTTATAAACAACACTGTAACGACGTGAAAAATAGGACTGATAATAACTTCATACACACGGCAGCTAAAAGTAGGACACTCTTATTGGAAGACCCGCGAACTGGAAAAAAATTATCTCATAAACGAAGAATCGCTGAAAATGATGCCCGGAGCCGCCTTAGCGGGCAAAAATTGCAAGACACGAACGTGGTGGAATGGAGTTTTGCTATATTAATTTCGTAGCGTCTAGGGGTGGGTATATGGAACCACGGACTCCAAAATGCTCATATCGCACTGTAATAATAAAGTTTTCACTCCCTTCTGTTATTTTAGTTAAGTTTAAAAAATGTACTTTAGCTTCACACCTACGCGAAGGTATCAATAAATATTTTTGTTACTGGACTACCCAAACAAAGTGCAGGTAGAAAACAAGAAAATAAATATTTACTGAAACTGATAAAATACAATTTATATTTAATATAAAGAGAGTTTCTGAAAGTTTGCAGTTTCAGCGCTGCTGAAAGCTGTTCACTTGTCTGTGATAGACCCTGTTAAGGCGTTTAACTGTTCTGGAGATCGTAGGTTTGTTTGTCAAAAGAACAAGTGAAAAACGATGACGGGACTGGCGTAACTGTACGGGATTGTGTTAATTGGTACATCACGAAGCGCGGGTTGCAGCTGACGCCGGCCAGTTCGATAGCAAAAAGGGACATTCCAGCAGGCAGGCCGTTGCACTGGACACGATTCAGAGTCGCTGCATCAGAAACGTGATTCATTACTTGGTGACCGGCCCCATATTGCGCGGTGAACATGTCGGGACGGATGGTGACAAAGCAGAAAGTGAGTTGAGACAAGGTCTCGAACCCGGATACTGTTGATGAAGGTATCGAAGTCTGCATAGTGTCAGCTGCAATTTACAACAAGGATGTTCTCCATAATTTAACACGTTCTATGCTTTTGGACTCATAACAAGCACAATAAATAGCTAATTCCGAAGGAATGTAGTTATACCCTTGAGTGTTAACGCTCTAACGGTCGCAATTTTTTTAACGAAACTCAGCATATTACCATCAATTATCAAACGATTCGAGTTCGTTAATTAGAGAAATTGGAGTACGGGGGGTAGAGGTTAAACTAAAGCGAGATTTTTATTAAAAAGTTAAAAATCGCTGTAACAGCTGCAATTTTTTTCCTCAACGAAACCCGGTATATTTCTTTAAAAAAAAGTATTAAATTATTTTTCATACATTACGGCAATGACGCCATAGTGATTTACTAGGAAAGGAAGTATTCAGCCTTTGAAACAATTTACCATTATGAAGTTAACTTTATAGATTCCTTACATTATGAAATTAACTTTATAGATTCCTTCTCCTCCCCCAGTTGTACATAATTTCACGGTTGCATACATAAATGAACGAATATATAAAGCTGAAAACATTCCCGTGTAATTAAAAATACATCTATATTCCCTATCAAATTTTATTTTATAAATGAATTTGCGCTGAATCGTGTAAATTCTCATCTCTGGTTGTAAGTTTTAATTTGTCGTGCTGAAACACCTGTATCCTTAACCAATACTGACAGTGCCATTTTTTACTGTGATATCAGACAGCAAGGCAACTGGAAAGGTCATGTGGACCTGGCGTTTGACCGAAGTCAAAACCTGCTAGACTGGCCGCTTGTATCATCTATCCAATGGTACATGTAAAACTCTACAGGAATGCAAGTATCTTGCAGATAAATCACCCAGAATAGAGAAGTTGAAACCAAGAGAACGGTACTTGCTGGTTGAGACTTTTAATCCCACACCATTTACATGCGAGTGTATTCTCCAAGAGGCAGTAACTTCGGATTTTAATTGACTCTTTATGTAAATTTATTTAATACTTCGCAGAACCCTTCGTATAAAACATTTGTATTGTTATATATTGCTGAACCCGTCTCTTATTTCACACTCTATGGGAACAGATTATAAACAAACATCCGAATGACAACTACTACTACACTTTTGCACAATCGGCCCACGATTGCATTCTTATGAGGGTTACCTCATAGGAATTGTTATAAAAACTAGGAAAAAACTGTTTTATTGTTTTTCAAAATATTCGCCTTTAAAATTTATACTTTTGCATGCGTTCAAACCAACTCTGGAAATATTTTTTCCACTCTGAAATTGGTATCTCAAAAACATGGATTTTAAAGGCTTCAACAGCTTCTTGAGGCGATGAAAATCGCTGTCTACGCATTTTGTGCCATATTTGGGAACAAAAAAGAAGTATATGAGGTGTATACGGGCAATGAGACATTAATTTGCTGCTTTTCTCCTTCAAATAAATGTTTGACGTGTGGGACATTGTCGAGATGAAGAATGATGCGACGTTTGCGACGATTTCGTCGATGACTTCTGGCAAACAAATTGTTGTATATCGTTCAGGATTAACTTAATCCTTTAAAGGAATGGTTGCGACATGTCCATTACAAGTGAAGAAATAAAACGACCACTTTCTTGGAAGTGCTTCGTGAACAAACAACTTTTGTGGTGTTCGGTGCATCTTGGAACACCCAAACAGTGGATTGTTGCTTAGTTTCCGGTTCAAAAGAATTTCAAGTTTCGTCACCTGTTAACGATGTTGTATACGGATTTTTTCAGTTTCACGGTGGAATTTTTGAGCATTCATTACGGCCATTTACACGAGCGTTTTCTTGAGCTTCGATCAAATTATATGGAATTCATCGGAAACAGATCTTTTTCACAGTTAAATGTTCATGCAAAATCAAATTTACTGCAAGCTTGGATATACTTCATCAAAAGTTGAAGGAAGCGATACTATGCATTAAGTTATGCATTTACTAAAATCGTATAAAATCATCCAAAGATAACCTTCACGTGAAATTTACATTATTTTTTCCTTCGCACACTTGGTTTGTTTAAACGCTCACTGTAAACAAACTACTCAGTAAATTTCTAAGCTGCAAATGTTTTTTCACAATAACAAATGTCAATTGTGTATAAAATAATGATAGTACATTTCATAAACGCAAGCCTAGTGGTCGTATTTAGTCATACTACATAACTAGATATTTTATAGATAACGGTCATTTGGCGATAGACTTTAAATGCAAATTAAGTGAGAGAAGTCACTTCAGCGTTTGGCACAAGTATTTGGTAACTTTTCTTCGACTTTTCACTGGTTTGGGAAAGCTAAGAGAAGTTGAAGGTCACTTAAGATGAGCAGAAAATTGGTAGGCCAACAGCGGTAGTGATTGGATAAAAAAGCTGCTTTAAGTTACCGGATTTTGTTTATAAGCATTGTCCGCTCACGCGGTGTTTACGGCTCGGCTAATAAGAGTGTCGTAGTCGAAAAAGTTTGAGATCCTCTGCTCTATAATAACCATTTTCGCGAATGAATGTATAAGGCCGTGAGAGCGGCAGGAAAAGTTTCGGAAAGCTATATACAAGGAATTAAAGAGGAGGAAAGAAGAGCTGCAATATAAGAAACTAAAGCCTTATCAAATTTTAACTATTCTGTGTCGATGTTTAGCCATGGGAGTGTTTAATTTCGGATGGATACTGCACAATATCATCGAGAAATAAAAGTAGACCAAGGCGAAGATGTGCAGGGAAATGTTTGGATTGAAGACTTAGCATTGACAACACTCAGGGAATTTCAGGTAGCTGGTGGATAATTTAAACATAAACCCAAATCAGTTTGGATCTTCCCAATCGAGCATTTCTCGACCAAATTGAAGAAAACGATAAGGGTGGAGGTCGCATTCTGAACAAGCGGACATATGACCATTGTCGTGCTGAAAAAACATGCCATTTGCCCTAAAGTGGGGGTCTGTTCTCAGAAATTATTGCATCACGACTATTTCTGTGACTCACGCGCCCAATTTAGTCTATAATCTCGACTTGATACCGCGCGGTTTCTTCCTGTTCCGAAATATCCCCCACGTCGATACGGATTCTCCAGCCCGGAAGTTGTTGCTGTCTTTGAAGAATAGTTGGGTAACAAGTGACGTAGCTGTTTTCAGAATAAACAGCGGCGTTTTAGAACACGCTGCAGATTATTATAAAACTCAAAAGATATGATTATGTATTTATATTATATTTTATTTATGAGGCACTTTGATTGCAGTATTGTTGTCGCGACCTCTGTAGATTGTGGACTGAATACTTTGCATGCTGGTCTATAGAGATTAATGAAATGAATTAACGATGACACAAATGTTGGAGTCCTTGGCGCCTTAAAGTTATCCGGTATTTAACTTTTCAAGGTAAGGAAAAAACTGAAATAAACCTTATCTAGACAGTAGACTTAAACCGGGATTCGATCCCAGGACCCCCGGATTAGTAGTCCAAGGAGGCAGTCAAAATTGTTATTGTTCGTTGTTATGTCAAGACATAAACCTTGTGTAATGAGACTAAATAGTCGTTTACAAATGAATGAAGATGTGCCATGTATGTATTAACTTATGCAGTGCGATCAGTGATACCTTTCCCCGCGGCACGGGGTTTTTCCTATGAGCGATCCCCCACTGGATTGTCGCGTCTTGGAGAGGGTAGCAAACCTGCTTGCTTACTTGTTGACTTTGCTGATTGTCGCAGTCGTAGCGCTTCTGTGCAAGCCACGGGCACACTACACCAGTCCAACTCGCCCTGGCACTTTCGATCCCATAACAGAAACAATGAAACAAGAAGTGGGAGAGCTTTCGCCTAAGCGACAATTGGAAACCACGAAAATACTTAAGGTCAGCATTGACCGTTCCGAATCTGTGGCCTCCCGAATGCCACTCCCAAGCATTACTGCCTCGCCGCTCGGTTAGGTACCTGTTACTTAGAGAACGCAGATATTTCAAGATGACCGCGATTCTCGATACAACAGTGGGCATACTAAGACACACTGGGAGTGAATTTTCAAAGCTCCACATTTTTTTCTGGAACGTTTAGTGCGATCGCATTGCTGTTAAATTAGTAGGTGTACAAACTTTCATTCAAATTGGATAAATACTTTACGACCTATAAATTGTTTTATTACATTTTATCACCTAATATGTTGCATAATCAAATGTCGCACGTGACTCATGAGTTGAGAAAATTGGTTGGCATTTTTGCAATCGAAGCTTTGAATCCCCATACATAAACTGTATAGAAAATATTTAATAGTATCTGTGATAATTTTTAAATGTATTAAAAATGTTTAACCTTTAAAATAAATTATTTTTTCATATAAACTACTTTTTGAAATTGTTATTGGTGTTAGCATGCATTTTGTCTTATAAAATATTACAATGGATATTACTGTATATTTTGTTAACTTTTAATTGAATTTAAACAAAAAATGTTACGTGTGGGGCATTTTAAACGTGTAAAATGAAGTTCTTAGAAAAACGCTTGTTAAAAAAAAAAAGTGTGCTGGAAAACTGTGTGATTCAAAAGGACAGGTGTAGCTCTTTAAATGATTGTAGAGCCCGAACGGAGTGGTTGACTCTCTGTGAACAATTTTGGTCAAAAACTCACTCCTGGAGACCCTAACTAGAGAGCAATAGAATCAGCTGTTTAAAGACACTTTTTTTAATTTAAAATATTGTAGTAAAAGGTTAGGCTATTTTGACAAAGTGAATTACGACTTAGCTTGGCAACTAAGTAACCAAGTGCAAAAAGATAAATTGTTTGGCAAAAGAAAGAAAAAAGTTAACACGGCAAAGACAGCAAAACATGATGAAATTATTACATATAAACATAATCGTTAATTACCATAAAGATGTACAGTTAAGAAGCGGAAAAATATGGTTTTACTTATTCAAAACGTAGCGTGATGTTTATCCGATTGAAAGAACGGAACGGAATGAATTGTGGGTTTTTATCGCGTGGGGACTAATAAAACATTTCATAGCTGCAGCAAACCATGAAGTTCCTTGACCTTCACAACTACCAGGAGTGTCCAAAATTGCAGTCCGTCTGAATATTCACATCTAGTCATTCGGACCTATCGCCAGTGATATTTTATTTGAGACCTTGTAAGTATCAGACCATTAGTGAAACGGAGAGACGTTTTGGTACAGGCGTAAATCTACGATCTTTATTTTGCAGGAATAATTAATGAATGTAATTGAATTGTAATTGAAACGCTTTGAAGTGGTATTGTGTTGCGGTGTTGTTGGCGCAAGTGATAAGCTAATTTATGAAGAGGTTTTGGTATGGAGTCTCGTTGGTCGCCAGATTTTGAAATCGTTCGATGGGTGGCCCCACGTTGGGCGCCAGATTTTGAGATGGTTTAGCCGGCTCCGGTACGCGCCCCAGTTTGGGCACCAATCTTGAAGCGATCTGTTGTCTTATCGAGCGACCTCACGTTGTAATGCCAATTATGTAGCTTGGTTATTGGTCGCTTCAATGACAACAGTTTCTCTGAGCGAATTAGTCTATTCTGTTGAATCGTACTCAACAGGACCGGGGTAGGAGTTCGATAGTGTAAATAAGCACGCGATGCGAGCGACATGATTTGTATTGATGTTTTATTATGTCCAGTTCTTTGCGTAGATAAACTTGGCTACTTTGAATATAAACTTAGTTGCCACGTGTGAAACTTACAGATGAGTACTGCGAACTGCGTGTATATGTTACAACTGCGGTGAGCTGCAGGTATCTAGCTAGCCGCTTGTAAAACTTAGAACTGCCTGAACAATGAACAAATGCGAACCCAATGTCCCAGCGGAGCTACCCTTTCCTTATATATTAAATTCAAATCAAAAATTGTTGGCTAGGACACACCAAAAATTAAAACATTTATTTTCAGTTTGCTGGTATAATCTCATCAGTAGGTAATTTTTTCTGTTCATAATCAGGTATTTTCAAGCTATTTTTATCACTAAAGCAAACTAGCTTATTGTATAATGATTTCCTCGCCACACATATTATAAGAAAGCATTTTGGTTAATTCTGTAGAAAACAGAAAGTGAAATATCAAAAATGTTCTTCATGCTTTGCAGAGATTGCAAACATCAAAAAGCAACAAGTATATTTATAAACTGTACCCGCTGCAAGTCAGGCTTTACATGTCATGTCCAACCAAACGCACATGGAGGGATAGTTTTGTTCATTACTGTCAATGTTCCCATCTGCGTCATGTGCTGAGCATTTCATACTGTCCTGCAATAACTTTGGACGAAACAGCCAACGAACAAAGTCGCAATATCTGCTCTCTTCGTTGTCAAAACCATAGAGAGAGCGACAGAGAGAGAGAGAGAGAGAGAGAGAGAGAGGTCCTCCTCCCGTTAAGGTGATATATGTTAATCTGTAATATATTCAATGAAAATACCGCGATTCAAAAACTGTAAAAGCCTGTTAGTGTTCTGTTAAGTGAATTGTTAGTTATTGAGCTTCCTTGAACCTCTTGACTGTAAAGGCCACGCTGTAAGTACTTTAGATATAACCAGTTTTTATCATTTTCCACGTCCTTTGGCAAAGGAAGCGAAGTTGCACCCACTTCCTGGCGATTGAAAAGGGGTCTTCTATCATGAACCAGCATAAATATTAGATCCTTAGACTTTTAAGGTTTACTGTTATTCTATGGTCTTATAAAAAAATAATAACCAAGCGAGTTGGCTCTAGTAACGCAACACTTTTTCCTTCCAGCATTTCAGTGTTGCAAGACAGCGACGTGGGTTGGTGGTGTACGGCGTGAGGTGGTAGGATTTTGTTAAACTGGAAATGTTTCTGCCTTGTCATTTGGCGTGATTCTGAATGTGTGGGGGGGGGGGAGGGCGGGTCGAATTTCGGATGTACGGATGTGTAATGGGAAACATTAGAGACTGCCGTCTCAGTCCTGGCCGCTGTTCGTATGCGTTCCTTTCGAAGGTTCGTATGGACACAAAAGGCTCTCGTTGATCTTCTATGTCTGAAATCCTCCTCTGTCCAACTTGCTCCACTCTCCACTTATAAAAGAGAAGTGAAATTTACCCCTGTTTTCTAGTTTTTCCGTACTGTCTTTCCGAAGTCTACTTTCGGAATTCCATTCAGGTTGTTTAAGGGGATTCTAGCCCTGAAAGACAGTTCCCCGATGATAGGTACAAGTACGACTTGGAAAACCGGAACGTTCATGAACAATTAACTAACACATTCAGAAGGAATTTGTTTATTTTTATTAGCATTATAGCAACGTTGCTCTCTAAGATGCTTGGCCAAACTTCATCGAAAGTTTCTGTCGAAATTCCCAGCACGTGATGCAGCTGTGAAGTTTGGGGCGTGGAACCACACTATAAAGTTCATAGTGGTAGTTGTTTTTTGGTCACTTTTGCCCTATTTTTATTCTGGGAAGTTTGGAGAAAAAACTTTTCTGCAGCATTAACTAAAATGCTGCGAGTTGAGAAAATAATGCAATAAACCGTTTCGCTTAACCTGGAAAATATTTTCATGTTTTCATAGGTTATGACAGCACACGAATTTCTTATATATGCGAGGGTTTATCCCTAAGCTCCTCCTGATCATTTGTAGTTGATCTGAAATGTTTATTTCACTGCACAAGAATGACCAAAATGTTTAACCCCATCGTGAGCAGTTTAAAATTCATAAATTTATGCATTACGTCATAACATTCATTGAAATGATTAAAAAAAAAATGTTGATTCATTAGTAAAATGGAGCCAGCCAGGGAAAAAAAAGTTTGAAATTTTAAATTTGTTGAAGTGCCAAGAATAATATAAATACAAACTACAAAGGGATCTTCACCTTTCTACCCAGGCTATTTTAGGTGCAAACAATTACAATTATTAATACAATAAAAACATATGTCATTTTTCAAATACATACTATAATGCTACATTTATTCCCATTCTAGAACAATTTCCAATATTACAAGCTCAATGATTCAATAAATTTAATATAATTCCACTCCCAGCCCTTCTCTGGCCAATGATATTTTTCATAATCATACAGATATTCTTTATCATCTTCAATTTATTTAAATTACATGTTTTTCAACTTACCATTTTCCCTTAATTTTTATCTTAATAAAAACACTCCTATTATAGGTATCTGCTCATGATCTACAAACACCTTTCTCAATACAATTCCTTCATTCTTCAGTAACCATTTCTTACTTATTAAGCTTTCCCTTCACTCATTCGAGGGAAATGAATTTTATCTTCCTTCTCCCCACAGATAGGACACATTCCCCCATACCCTTTAATCGAAACAAACAAACTATACTTTCTCTTTCATTTGTCTTTCAAATTAAAATGTACTTCTCATTTTCTGGTCATCCTCTAATTCCTTGTAGCATGCTATTGAACTTTTCTCTCTAGTTTGGGCATTTGTCTGTCCATGTCTTCCATTCTGATCTCATCTCCCTGCAACAATCTCTACTAAAATCAACTGGGAAGTCTCCTAACCCGTTTCTAAATAACTATTATACTTGGAAACGAAGGGAATGTTTACCTCTAAAGTTCATGTGCGTGTATCAGCAACTTTTTGCCATGTCTTCTGATGTAGTAATGAGATAGTATCGCTGGTTTAAATGCAGTCAAGTGATTTTGAATAGTCCTAGAGAATGAGCAAAAGTGCGCAGTGGTTTCTGGTCGAGTTTATTTTCTGTTTATGCGTTTATAAGGGAATCATTTTAGCATCTCTCTTACTTCCGTGCTGAACACGTTGTAGGAACAGTTTATTGCACAGCTGTACTGCTCTCATCTTTCTCGCATGCAATTTTTTGTTACATTTATGCAGCTGAGAGGTTATTCTAATCACAAATTTCCTAGAATTGTCTCGCCCAGATTGATACAAGGCCATTCACCAGGACTATTCAAAACTACAATAAGTATTGGGTATTGAAGGCGTTGTTGTCGGGAGTGTCTCCACGCTAGTGATACATCCAGATTGCATGTAGGAGGATGGAATCTCTGAGATATCAGTGAAACGACAGTTTTATTTCAGGATTGTTTGCTTTATTGAAATGCGAGGAACGATTTGGAGACAATATGAATACGTAAAGAGCAGATAAGTAGGACTTGTGGTTTTAACTCCCGTTCGCGGAATTGGGCATTATTACTTCTGTTTGGTAACATTCGCGTCTTCTGACAATAATACCCAGTACAATAGCAATGATATATATTAATCAGTGTACGATTTGTACTTTACCACTGATCTTAGCGAGTTATCACTACACATAGTTGCTTTATACATGTGCGCGATATATAAAACAATTGAACATGCACTCCTTTCTTGTATAAATGCCTATATAATTTGTGATTACTCTTATCTTTTTGTCTACCATTAACCGTATTACAGAGTAAGCAAATTGGCAGAACCAGTTTATCGTTTTAACTTACAGAGTTTAGTTTAAGTTTATTTCAGTTTGGGCATAAAGAGTTAACTTGAATTTAGGGCATAAAATTAACCATCAGCTATACTTAACTTGGACATTTTGGTTGTATAAACATTAATCAAATATTATTGCGTGCTAACCTCAAAGTAAATCTAACTCGCAAAATTTCAAAGTTAAAGCACTAACCACAGTTTAATAATTTTTAAACAAAACATTTCCCAGAGTACAGAAGCGTAACGACCTCATTAATAAATTAAATGGTAAATCGCATTTATTTTAATTTCATGTAGATAGTTTATTCAATGTTTCCCTTTTCATTTCCGCGTAATAACAACAGGTTATGTTAGGTTAACCTTACAAGCGATATATTGATTATTCCTACATTTCATCCGATAATGAATTTCACCGTGCTCCTCGTGTATTTAATGAGAGAAATATTCCTTTCCTAGAACTGAACGACAAATAATTAAAAATGCGAATTCGCTTAGCAAAAGATGTCGAAGAAATGGAACAGATGTTACGCTCCCAATTACAATCACAAACTAAGCGAAGTCATGCTTTGAATTCAATGTTCATGATACTATTAACTTTAAGGTTCTATGCGACAGGGAGCTTGCAAATAGTTATTGCAGATATATTAAAGTGGAGAAAGGAATGACCAATAGAACGATTCATAAAGTTACTAGAGCAACTGCAGCTCTGAGACGTCATTTCATGAAAATACTAACCGGACAGTGACAGAAGTACAGTGATGCTAGGCTTCTATAACATTCGCAACTTTTCTGGAGTGTTAGGTGCTATAGACTGCACACACATACCCATTATATCGCCTGGGGGTTATAATGCAGAAGTCTTCAGAATGGAATTATAATCTTTGGCAATTTTCTACAATGTACCTTCTTTATCCATGTTTGAGATCGAATGTGTTTTTTTTTCAGTTATTCGCTGATATTTAACACAAAAGCAATAATAATAATAATAATAATAATATCCTCACATTTACTTAGGCCAGAATAATTCATATTTATTGTTTTTCCATAATTGTTGTTATTCTTAAACTGAACATCTACCAGCTAAAAACATGAAATTTTCATTATTTCGCGATGTTGTCATAGGTTTGTCAATTATTGTAAACTCGAGGTTGCACAGTGTGATTATGCAACAGAAATGATGACTAACCTCTAGCTACTTTTTAAATTACAGTTAAAAGTAATCTCGAGTTAGCAACTTTTATACAACTAGCCCTAGTGAAAGAAATAGTACATAGGCATTTATCATGATTATGTTATGTGACAAGCCATGCAGCACAACTCGAAATGTACATTGCACTGATATTTATATCCTAAAATAGAAGTTTACTGTGCCGGAAGCAGAGTCGCCTCCTGATAATACAGTGGCGGCAGTAACTTACGTTCCCCCACCCTTTCTGTTCTACTGAAGTGCGAGTTTGAAATATCTCTCTGTCAGACGCCGGCACATATTGCCACTTGAAGATTTTATTTCATGCATCTCTCTTCCCTATGAAAGGAAAACCTTGACAGTGGTGAAATATTGAGGCTGGTGTTGCCTTTTAGATGCATAGCAATAGTTTTACATTGACAGTGCTTTCAGCAGTTAAATTGTTACTTGTGTATGTGTATGAATGCGATAATTTGTGTTAGCTGACACAGTGAGGTTATTTGATGTATGGGCCGCAATAACTCGGCTGCCTATTGGGAAAGTTCACCCGCTGAAACCGGATAATCTGAGATCGAAACGCCGCACGTAATGTTAATATTTTTACTTTAGTGTTTATATTTTTTACTGAAAATGGTACTTTATTTAAAATTAATGATTAATTAATGCGTAATAAGAGATGTTATAAATGATGCTCCTCAGCAGCAATACATTGCGGAAATTCCTGTATTTCATCAAACTTTAGAACAGTGCAGTTTGGATCATGTTTCTTGTCATTAAGAGATTTTGTCTCGTTATTCTATCTGGAACACGATTGCCAGGATATTTTCTTGCGAATTTCTCTGCAAGAATTCCTTTTCACACTGCATTGTATAAAACCCGTTCTTCAAGACTATATGAAGTAGATAACTAACAAATAACAATCAGCACACATTTACATACAGTGAAAGTAACGAGCAACACACGAATGCACACCATAACTCAAATAATCTCACTGTACTTTTTCTATTAGTGAGTAGCAGAAAAGTTAATGTAAATAATGGAGCACTTTATTCCCCATTAGGTTCGAAATACACTGTATTTTCTTTAATTCTTTAGCTATACAATTGTATTTTTCCACATTTTTCTTGTAAATCTATGTGACTTTGTAGCGTAGCTGTCAAGAGTCTGTATGTCCTCTCTGTTTCACTTTCACATTTTGTAAATCTCTTCCTCTGGATTAATATTTTTACAGCACCCAACCGATGTAAGTTGTAAGCACAATATCCGGCTGTAGGGTGGATGAGGAAGTACGTCGTGGAATTTTATTGGTTTTTTCTCAGGTGCGCAGACGGGGGAAGCTTTCACATAGTTGTCGCCAAACTTTCTGGAGTTGCCAAGCATGAAACCTAAGTAATTGATGTGAAGTACGTCATTTTGCAATAGCCCGTCACCCTATAATATGGCTTGTGAATTTGGGCGCGCAACTGTAATATATGCAGGCACAATCGATCTGATACAATACCTATGAGATTTGAGGCGGGTAATTGACCAGAGATTTTATGAAGCTGCAAATATCATGTACATACCTCATGCAAGACTTCAAGCAAGGTTGAAATGCTCGCAAGAAAAAGATATCTGGCAATCATACGGAAGATATTGAAGGGAAAAAAATAATATAGTGATTGACTTGAATGTTTTAACTACAGTGTTGAGTGATAGTCTCCTGTAATATGTGTGGTGATAATATTACGTTGTGTGAAGATGTAAATTCAATTAGCTGTATTAACTTTAATGTTATTTTAATCGTAAGTGAAAATTCACAACATATGAACCTTTTTCTCATAAACTAAGCAGTTGATCTACATTGTTACATTCATTGCTGAGCTCTAGTTTCAGGTCATTTGCATAACACTTTTTTGCACACGAATATTAATTACAATTTTATTTTTATTGTTACAAAAATAACTTATTACTTTTATAAGTACATTCTCTAAACTTGAGCTCAGAACTTATGTAATGAAAAATAAGCAGTAAAAGGTTCACTGAGGTATTTGTAATACTTTCTGAGAAATAGATACTTAAAAATGAATAGCTTGGCATTAGTAATACAACATTAAATGCCAGTAGTGAATTGCGTAACCCACGTTATGCGCATCCCGGAATTTAATGGCTAACTTGAGCAGTTCTGTGTTACCTGCTAGGCATGCGTAGTTATCACATAAAGGGCATCTACTGCAGGTGCAGTTTATGGCTGCAAATATTACAGGCGCACGTTCCAATTATATAAGTCATGTTATTGGGTAATGGGCCATAACGAAATGCTGCACCTCAACTTCCAAAGAGTTTTCACTTATACTTCAAAAACATGAATCTAAAGGTTCCATCATTGTCGGAGCCAACTATAGTGTGCGATGATCAGAGATATTGTTTCGACCTTCCGATGATGGTTGTTTTGTGCAACAGATGACACTGCCATCCCTGCCATGTCTCCATATAAAAGTATTAACGACTTTGAAAAGAAACGCATTTAATTACTTTCTTCATGATGCATGCAGAGATCGACAGCACATTAGCAAATACAAGGTACATCACAGAGTACTTCTGCAACTGGTTTTAACGCGGATGGAATCAGGAAGGGGAAGAAAGAGGGGAAAAAAAAAAAAAAAAATCATCACCAACTTATGTAGCAAACCTATCCTTGACAAAAACAGGCTAGGAAATTGTACTTGGATCCAAGCAACACTCTTTCCTCCTTTCTCCTATAGTTGGACAGAAGAAGAATAAGGAAATTAGTTGTGCTAATTACTGAACATGGTCACTTCAGAAAACATCTGTATAAGGTGGGACTCTATAAAGATGAACCCATTTGCAGATTGTGCTAACAGAATGAGCAGACCGCCTCGCATATCCTGTTTAATTGCCCATACCTCGTAAAAAAGAAACCCACTCTTTCTATGAGCAAGGAAGAACTGGAAACGGACGCTGACATTAGAAACAAAACACTGCAGTTCAAGGAACAGATTATGGGAAACAGTGAAAGAGTTTCTTCCTATGGGCTGCACAATAAGCCTTTTAGGATGACCGAGGGAGGTCGATAAAACCATAACTAATCCTCCGTTATCTAATCGTCAATCATACATGACGGGTTGACCAGATGCTACGAATAGCATACCTTTTATTTATTTGTTTGTATTCAAGTAAAATAGCTTTTTGTTTGTCAGAATTATTAATAAATGCCACATAATGACCCTAGTGCATAAAAGTGTAATGTATTACACCATTAAATTTTTTTTATGGCCGAAATGCCGTCATCAACTGAACATTATGTTACGATAATATTAAGTGAAAATCTAATCTTCATTGAATATATAATTTACAAAATTAGCAAGAAATTAATAAGTTAATATTGGCTACTAAATGAATTAATAGAACTTTAAAACTTTCTGAAATATGCTTGATATTTTAACTGTGCATCAAATTAATGAATCTGTTATATTGCTTCTGATAAGAGTCGCAAGATGTTTTTCATATTAGTGACAATTCATCCTTTATCTTATCTTTTTAAGTTTTGATATACAAAAATAGCATATACATTTTATAAGATTCTATTACATTTATTATTTATTTATTGCGATCGCAAGGACTGCGACTGGGATGTTTTGTAATTTAATAAACGTCCTAAAAGAGATACATTAAATGGTGAATGAAATGAACACAGAAGAGAAAGAAATAGCGATTAAAAAACAAAACATAAATGTAAAAACTCTCGTGTTTTCTACTCTTGTCTCAGCTGAGGCGGTTTTAACGTGGAACATGCGGTGTTTTCTGTGTGAAAGTGGTTGCTGAGAGGCTCCTCTCTAAAGGCGAGAAGTGTGATGTAAGTAGTATATATCCCTCCTCGCGTGATTTTAATATAAAAGTGATATCAAAAGTGGTGGGGGGGTGATATCAAAAGTGGTGGGAGGTGGGGGTGGGATGTGGTGGTGGTGGGAGGTGGGGGTGGGATGTGGTGGTGGTGGGAGGTGGTGGTGGTGGTGGGGGTGGTGGTGGTGGTGTGGGTGTTGTGGGGGTGGGGTGTTG
Organism: Metallyticus violacea; assembly: GCA_030762175.1. NCBI lineage: Eukaryota > Metazoa > Arthropoda > Insecta > Mantodea > Metallyticidae > Metallyticus > Metallyticus violacea. The sequence goes on from CM060841.1 coordinate 80,024,368, forward strand.
ATATCAAAATCTCAATTTGAATTGATATCAAAATTTCTGTTTGATTAAGCGATAGGAAAATCTCTGTTTGATCGAGTGTTGGATTTAAATCTCCGAAAAAAGTGTGTGTGATCAATTAATTACGTTGTAAAAAAATGGAGAGCCCTTCCGCCACTGCGTTGGCAGTTCGCCACTGCTCGCTCCCCCCACCGCTCGCTCTCGCCGCTCGAGCGCACAATACTTTTTGTCCCCTCGCTTTGTTCGCCCCCGCACAATGCTTTTTTGCGTGAATTCGGGGGCATCTTTTATTCTTCAATGTGTGGTTTCTTATTCGTTTGTATATATTCTTTTTAACAAAAACTCTGTATTTTCTCACACAGGGTTAGAAAAGTCAAAAACAATATGTGTGGGTTTTTCTTTACAGAGCCAACTAAAAGTTTCTTCTTTGTTCATGCGTGTTTATATTCGGGGGGCATCTTTTCTTCTTCAATGTGTGGTTTCTTATTCGTTTGTATGTATTCTTTTTAACAAAAACTCTGTATTTTTCTCAAACAGGGTTAGAAAGTCAAAAACAATATGTGGGTATTTTAAAAGTTCTTTTTTCTTACTAACACGTTGGCTCTCTCTGTATTTCTAAAAATCTATTATTTTCACAAGGAAACAAAACCTGTATACGTTTGCTTTTGTTCTTTTTCATGCGTGTTTTTAAAAAAGAATTCGGGGCATCTTTTCTTCTAGCAAAAACTCCCTCCGCACACATTTCTAAAACCGACCCAATGGGTGATTTCTTTTCTTATAAATTCGATTGTATATATTCTTTTTAACAAAACTCTGTATTTTCTCACACAGTGACAGAAAAAAAGTCAAAAACAAGGGGATTCTTTTTTCTTCTTCTAGCAAACTCCCACCGCGTACCCGAGCCCGATGGAAGATTAAAAAATGAATATACCTTCCCCCACCATTTGTACGACGATTGGCTGTAGGGTTATGCATGCGCCGTAGAAACCTCACATTCCACCTCAGTTCATTCCGTTGATTCTGTTACAGAGTCGAAAGTGCCACACAACCAATGAGAACGGGGTGGTGTGTGAAACCTGTGACGACGTTGATGTTCCTCTGTTCACTTCTGCACCAAAGGCAAGCTGTATGCGTTCAGCGCCGGTTTCTCATGTATGCAGCAATGAAATTCCGGACACATTCCGCAACGATGTGTTTATGAGCGGTACATAAATAGCACACGTACTTCATAGCTTCTCACAGCTTTGCTACTTCGATATCTCTCCAACGAGAAAATTTACAGAATTACCCGAGCATTTGGTCTGAGAAAAGATTATGTGTGTTACTGGCCTTTTTATTCTAATTCAGACCAGTAAGAAGGTTCTGAAAACCCCATATTCCCTTGGGTCACTCTGTATTTACAACGATTAATAGTCTCACAAAGTCAATCCGGTAACTTCCCAAAATTTTATCCACCTAGCAACGCATTCTTTTAAAATGCCGTAATTGATATTTTTGACCAAATGCTGTAGCCTTTTTTTTTGTTCTTTTACAACAACCATTACAAATCTTTTAACATTGAGCAATTTTTCAACTGAACGACTCGATCTTAGATTTCGGTATACCTGTGGCCTTGCGAAGTTTGTCTGCAGTGCCAAAACCAGCATAGTGTTCAGGATTGAAATAGATTTTCTTCAGTGCGTTCATAGTTGTTCCCTGATATTTTGTAAGCAGCAACGCATTCTTTTAAAATGCCGTAATTGATATTTTTGACCAAATGATGTAGCTTTTTTTTTTGTTCTTTACAACTACCATTACAAATCTTTAAACATTGGAGCAGCAACGCGTTCTTTTAAAATGCCGTAATTGATATTTTTTACCAAATGCTGTAGCCTTTTTTTTTGTTCTTTACAACAACCGTTACAAATCTTTTAACATTGGAGCAGCAACGCATTCTTTTAAAATGCCGTAATTGATATTTTTGACCAAATGCTGTAGCTTTTTTTTTTTTTTTTTTTTTTTTTTTTGTTCTTTACAACAACCATTACAAATCTTTTAACATTGAGCAATTTTTCAACTGAACGACTCGATCTTAGATTTCGGTATACCTGTGGCCTTGCGAAGTTTGTCTGCAGTGCCAAAACCAGCATAGTGTTCAGGATTGAAATAGATTTTCTTCAGTGCTCACTTAGCGGCTTGACTGATTGCTGAACTGGCACAGAATCATCCAGTGTGTAGGCGATGTGACCCTTTCTCAACAATACAGTAATCTTGGACTTTTGCTACCGGATCTATTAGCTAGACAATTTCCATGTGGTAATTGGTTCCTATGGTTCCTACTGAAGACTTCATCCACTATTGGTATCTTGTGGTTCGATGAGAATAAGTGATACCTACCCACTCAGCAACAAGCCAAGCCACTGCGATGTCTTTGTATGTTGTCCATGCTGTCGCTAATTGCAATTCTTGCACCATTGCATGAATAATGTTCGCTTTGTATCGCGTTTTGACGCGGATGTTCTGAGTCAAGAAAATCCGTCAAGCCATCTGTGTGTTTTGAAGTATATTGTTTGCACATATATTCTGTGCTTGACTCACTGTGTTGCAACTTTAAAAATCGTTTATGAATTACAGTAACTCCCCTAACAAAGCAATTTGTAATATGCCAACATCACATCCAAGGCCAGGTCTCCCTAGGACTATTATAGTTTATTATTATCACATCACATCATATTTGTGACAAAAAACTGTGTTGTTTTCTTAATTTTTATCGCAAAAGTCACTCTATTTTGAGTTTAGGAGGCAAGTAGGTTACTACTACACCACTAGCACCAATTTACAGTTTTTGTAATCAGTGATGATATTATTATTTTCAATACTACAAAAACTTCACTTTAGACACAGAAAATAGTTTGTATAAATATATTTTTTATTTAAATTAAATAAAATGTGACGAGAGTATACATTTTTACCGTTATATCTTATCTTTATTAGCCTGCTGATAATGTTTTTGAGAAATTAACAACAAAACTGCAAACATTGTAATTTAATATATTTTCTTGAACAAACTGAATTACAATAATCCTTTAGAATGTTTAATGTGTCAGGTAGTAATTAACAATTCGTGACATTAGATTTCGGAGTCAAAGCTGATTTAAAACAAACTAAAAACTATTAATATCAAAATATTTTAAACAAAAACATACCTTCCGAAGGAAGCCATACTTAGGATTTTTACGCCCGAAAAAAAAAAGAAATCCATTCATCATGGCCGGGATCGAACCCTCTATTTTGAGTTTAGGAGGCAAGTAGGTTACTACTACACCACTAGCACCAATTTACAGTTTTTTTGTAATCAGTGATGATATTATTATTTTCAATACTACAAAACTTTTTTCCTGCTTGTTTAAATGACAACGTATTAAAGAAAAATAAAACTAATTAAATGTAAAGGCATTGTGCATACACGCTAAAGCAGTGGATTTTATACTTTAGCATTCGTTTTTCTCTGAAGTTTGTTATTTGAACTCTCATCGTTCTCCCCGCCAACTCTTCGTATGTGTCTTTTTAAAAATAATATTTTATTGTTCAAAGTAAATATTAACAACAGTTTCATTGCACACATTTAAATGGGAGTAAGTTTTCTGAAATATGTATGTTTTATGTTGTTTTCAGAAAAATCCACATTGCTTTAACTGTTTATTAATAGTCCGCATGACTGAACATTTTATATACAGAGGGTGTCAAAAATGTATGCACACTTTCACAGTAGATATCTATTTAATATATTTCAAAGTTGGACCGAAAAACAACAGTAATGTATAGTATGATGTTCTGTAAATAGAATGAAGCCAAGATTATTTCGTATGATATTCTGTAAACAGATGTGACTCGCATTACGTTGTTACAACAAAATGGAACCAAGATTATCGTTTGAACAGCGGAAAGTGGTTTTGGAAAACCGAGAATGTTGAAGTTCCAAGCCAATGGAGACGTGTGTACAGAACGGAACCGTCAACGCGATAACAATTGCACACATTCAAGACAAATTTGAGATTCATGGTACCGTATGCGATGTTCACTAGGGCAGATCTGGAGACCTCGCACAGCAACAACCCCCGCGTCCTCGGCTATGATTTTGAACACCCACCGCAGAAATCTACAAAGCAATGTGTACGTGAGACTGTTGCCTAACGGAACAGCGCCCAATGCAGCTAGCCAGCGTATAAAAATAAAACGAAGCTCAAGCTCAATGAGGATCGCTGCAGGATGAGTCGACATCGTATCGTATTTCTACCTTAGTATGACACTTGTAAAATATATATCGCGTATATATGTGATCTTAGGGTAAGATTTTTTCATCAAATCTAGAGAAATTTTCCCGCAGAAGTGTCATTATTTTAATGTTTCTTTTGAGATTTACTTTCTTGTCTACTACCATTTTTTCACAAAACTTTCTGGTGTTCTACGTGAACCTGCACTAAGTGTAAATTGTCATCTCAGAGTGAATATTTTTTGTGTTTTTATTAACTTTTCGAGTAATTTTTCTTCTATATTATTCCAAAGTATTTCGGGGGCCAAGTTTATATATATACATACACATTATGTTCCAGAATCGCCGTATAATTTTCCGGAATTGGCCATACAATAGCGCCATAAAAGGCTAGTTCAACAACCTTCAATACCTGACTACTGAGAACGTGTTAGATACTTTGTACATACACTCGTGTTTTCTTTGCAAAGTGTTGCCTTTGTTTCACTAACTAACGTTAAATTTAGAAATTCAGAATCACTAATAGATCAAATATATCGTAATTAATTTAGGTACCAAAGTAGAGAGTAAAATAAACGTACATTAATAACTGTGTAACATTGAATACTAGTTTTGTAATTTATTCGGTAATAGGAAAGTTAAAGAAAATTTTAAAAATACACCTAACGTGTAACTTTGTTCATCCCCAAAACCCCTGCATGTGCAACCAATATGTTATGCATGCCATGAAAGTTCATGAGGGTATAACAAAAGGCACGTCAATTCTGGAACACAGTGTATATGTAGGTGTGTTTATATAACTTTTTCTCTCTCCTAATTCCATATCCCTAAATTTCTCTGTTTCTTAGTTTGTGTTTTTTTTTTTCAATCGTTTTGCCTTTATTATGGTTTAATTTGATTTCTCATTCTAAATTAACATCTGTTGGTGTTTTAAGTTTTTCATGCTGCTGCTGCTGCTACTTTAAGTTCATATATTTTCACGTGTGTTGTTGTTTATGTATGTTTTATAATTTTATGTTTCCATCTTCTGCAACTAAATAGCATTTTAAATCACTATCACTGCATATATTTTATTGTGCAGTTTGATCTGTGACCGCCACGGGTGGCCGAGGTCGTTAAGGCATGGACTCGTGAGCGGGAGGTCTGCGGTTCGAATCCCGCCAGGACCGTCCTCCCTGACTGGGGTTTTTTCCAGGTTTTCCTCAGTCTTCATAACTGGCAAATGCCGGGGAGGTACCTAAACTTAGGCCTGGAGCGCTTCCTTCCTTAAAAAAAATATCCTTTCCCAATTTATCATTTCATCTCATGTATCATCAGTGTCCACCGCCTGTGGTGCCTCAGTAGTAAAAACGGGCGTTAAACACTACTCAAAAAAAAAAAAAAGTTTGATCTGTGATTAATTACCTTGCAAACCAAATAAATTAAAATTATTGACATCTCTTTTCATTAAACTCAGTAGTCAGGTATTGAAGGTTGTTGAACTAGCCTTTATGAAACATTAAAATAATGACACTTCTGCGGGAAAATTTCTCTAGATTTGATGAAAAAATCTTACCCTAAGATCACATATATACGCGATATATATTTTACAAGTGTCATACTAAGGTAGAAATACGATACGATGTCGACTCATCCTGCAGCGATCCTCATTGAGCTTGAGCTTCGTTTTATTTTTATACGCTGGCTAGCTGCATTGGGCGCTGTTCCGTTAGGCAACAGTCTCACGTACACATTGCTTTGTAGATTTCTGCGGTGGGTGTTCAAAATCATAGCCGAGGACGCGGGGGTTGTTGCTGTGCGAGGTCTCCAGATCTGCCCTAGTGAACATCGCATACGGTACCATGAATCTCAAATTTGTCTTGAATGTGTGCAATTGTTATCGCGTTGACGGTTCCGTTCTGTACACACGTCTCCATTGGCTTGGAACTTCAACATTCTCGGTTTTCCAAAACCACTTTCCGCTGTTCAAACGATAATCTTGGTTCCATTTTGTTGTAACAACGTAATGCGAGTCACATCTGTTTACAGAATATCATACGAAATAATCTTGGCTTCATTCTATTTACAGAACATCATACTATACATTACTGTTGTTTTTCGGTCCAACTTTGAAATATATTAAATAGATATCTACTGTGAAAGTGTGCATACATTTTTGACACCCTCTGTATATAAAATGTTCAGTCATGCGGACTATTAATAAACAGTTAAAGCAATGTGGATTTTTCTGAAAACAACATAAAACATACATATTTCAGAAAACTTACTCCCATTTAAATGTGTGCAATGAAACTGTTGTTAATATTTACTTTGAACAATAAAATATTATTTTTAAAAAGACACATACGAAGAGTTGGCGGGGAGAACGATGAGAGTTCAAATAACAAACTTCAGAGAAAAACGAATGCTAAAGTATAAAATCCACTGCTTTAGCGTGTATGCACAATGCCTTTACATTTAATTAGTTTTATTTTTCTTTAATACGTTGTCATTTAAACAAGCAGGAAAAAAGTTTTGTAGTATTGAAAATAATAATATCATCACTGATTACAAAAAAACTGTAAATTGGTGCTAGTGGTGTAGTAGTAACCTACTTGCCTCCTAAACTCAAAATAGAGGGTTCGATCCCGGCCATGATGAATGGATTTCTTTTTTTTTTCGGGCGTAAAAATCCTAAGTATGGCTTCCTTCGGAAGGTATGTTTTTGTTTAAAATATTTTGATATTAATAGTTTTTAGTTTGTTTTAAATCAGCTTTGACTCCGAAATCTAATGTCACGAATTGTTAATTACTACCTGACACATTAAACATTCTAAAGGATTATTGTAATTCAGTTTGTTCAAGAAAATATATTAAATTACAATGTTTGCAGTTTTGTTGTTAATTTCTCAAAAACATTATCAGCAGGCTAATAAAGATAAGATATAACGGTAAAAATGTATACTCTCGTCACATTTTATTTAATTTAAATAAAAAATATATTTATACAAACTATTTTCTGTGTCTAAAGTGAAGTTTTTGTAGTATTGAAAATAATAATATCATCACTGATTACAAAAACTGTAAATTGGGGCTAGTGGTGTAGTAGTAACCTACTTGCCTCCTAAACTCAAAATAGAGTGACTTTTGCGATAAAAATTAAGAAAACAACACAGTTTTTTGTCACAAATATGATGTGATGTGATAATAATAAACTATAATAGTCCTAGGGAGACCTGGCCTTGGATGTGATGTTGGCATATTACAAATTGCTTTGTTAGGGGAGTTACTGTAATTCATAAACGATTTTTAAAGTTGCAACACAGTGAGTCAAGCACAGAATATATGTGCAAACAATATACTTCAAAACACACAGATGGCTTGACGGATTTTCTTGACTCAGAACATCCGCGTCAAAACGCGATACAAAGCGAACATTATTCATGCAATGGTGCAAGAATTGCAATTAGCGACAGCATGGACAACATACAAAGACATCGCAGTGGCTTGGCTTGTTGCTGAGTGGGTAGGTATCACTTATTCTCATCGAACCACAAGATACCAATAGTGGATGAAGTCTTCAGTAGGAACCATAGGAACCAATTACCACATGATTCATCAGAGTAGAGCTTACAAAATATAAAAAGAAGGTAGACTTACTAATGCTGATAGGTTTATTTGGGCTATGAGCTATGCCTGGTGAAGATTATAAGTGCAAGAAACAATGATTCAAGATCACTGAAAAAGTAGATATGATAATTTATGATTCACGGTCCCTTTATCGGATGTATTTGAGATGCATAATTATATAAATTTACATAAATTCAGTTGAAAAATTGCTCAATGTTAAAAGATTTGTAATGGTTGTTGTAAAGAACAAAAAAAAGGCTACAGCATTTGGTCAAAAATATCAATTACGGCATTTTAAAAGAATGCGTTGCTGCTCCAATGTTAAAAGATTTGTAATGATTGTTGTAAAGAACAAAAAAAAAAAAGGCTACAGCATTTGGTCAAAAATATCAATTACGGCATTTTAAAAGAATGCGTTGCTAGGTGGATAAAATTTTGGGAAGTTACCGGATTGACTTTGTGAGACTATTAATCGTTGTAAATACAGAGTGACCCAAGGGAATATGGGGTTTTTCAGAACCTTCTTACTGGTCTGAATTAGAATAAAAAGGCCAGTAACACACATAATCTTTTCTCAGACCAAATGCTCGGGTAATTCTGTAAATTTTCTCGTTGGAGAGATATCGAAGTAGCAAAGCTGTGAGAAGCTATGAAGTACGTGTGCTATTTATGTACCGCTCATAAGCACATCGTTGCGGAATGTGTCCGGAATTTCATTGCTGCATACATGAAACCGGCGCTGAACGCATACAGCTTGCCTTTGGTGCAGAAGTGAACAGAGGAACATCAACGTCGTCACAGGTTTCACACACCACCCGTTCTCATTGGTTGTGTGGCACTTTCGACTCTGTAACAGAATCAACGGAATGAACTGAGGTGGAATGGGAGGTTTCTACGGCGCATGCATAACCCTACAGCCAATCGTCGTACAAATGGTGGGGGAAGGTATATTCATTTTTTTAATCTTCCATCGGGTACGCGGTGGGAGTTTGCTAGAAGAAGAAAAAAGAATCCCCTTGTTTTTGACTTTTTTTCTGTCACTGTGTGAGAAAATACAGAGTTTTGTTAAAAAGAATATATACAATCGAATTTATAAGAAAAGAAATCACCCATTGGGTCGGTTTTAGAAATGTGTGCGGAGGGAGTTTTTGCTAGAAGAAAAGATGCCCCGAATTCTTTTTTAAAAACACGCATGAAAAAGAACAAAAGCAAACGTATACAGGTTTTGTTTCCTTGTGAAAATAATAGATTTTTAGAAATACAGAGAGAGCCAACGTGTTAGTAAGAAAAAAGAACTTTTAAAATACCCACATATTGTTTTTGACTTTCTAACCCTGTGTGAGAAAAATACAGAGTTTTTGTTAAAAAGAATACATACAAACGAATAAGAAACCACACATTGAAGAAGAAAAGATGCCCCCCGAATATAAACACGCATGAACAAAGAAGAAACTTTTAGTTGGCTCTGTAAAGAAAAACCCACACATATTGTTTTTGACTTTTCTAACCCTGTGTGAGAAAATACAGAGTTTTTGTTAAAAAGAATATATACAAACGAATAAGAAACCACCCATTGAAGACCGAATTCACGCAAAAGCATTGTGCGGGCGGCGAACAAAGCGAGGGACACAAGGCGGGCGGCGAACAAAGCGAGGCGGGCGGCGAAAGCGAGCGGTGGGGGGAGCGAGCAGTGGCGAACTGCCAACGCAGTGGCGGAAGGGCTCTCCATTTTTTTACAACGTAATTAATTGATCACACACACTTTTTTCGGGAGATTTAAATCCAACACTCGATCAAACAGAGATTTTCCTATCGCTTAATCAAACAGAAATTTTGATATCAATTCAAATTGAGATTTTGATATCAACACCCCACCCCCACAACACCCACACCACCACCACCACCCCCACCACCACCACCCCCACCAACACCACCACCACCACCACCTCCCACCACCACCACCTCCCACCACCACCACCCCCACCTCCCACCCCCACCTCCCACCACTTTTGATATCACCCCCCACCCCTTTTGATATCAATTTGATATAAAAATCACGCGAGGAGGGATATATACTACTGATGTACTTCCTTTGTTTTAGTGTAATTTCCTACGTCAGCACTAGAGCGCTTCTTACCGACCTACCAGAGCTTAAAGCGTGTTTGAAAAAAAGGTGATGATAAAAACAGATATTTCCAATTATAATGGAAACTAAGAGCTCAAGAGTGCAGGCAAATTTCTATCACAGCACTGGATGTTACATGCGTTAAGCTGATAAAAGGGATGATGCTGTTCTGATTGAGTTACTGTTCCTCATCACGCAATGTTCCTGAGCTTGTGTGTTTTACAGAGAAATAAGCGGTGCCCTGAGAGTAATAGACGTTTACTATCAATGTTCACATAAACGTTTATCCACTGTTTCGTCTGGAATCTAAGTGTAAGGAGTGTAAAAATAAAGCAACAGTTGCCAACAACTCTTAAGCATGATAACCCATATGGAAACTTATGTCATCAGGCGTAACAGTGCACGAGCCTTACGGCGCCACAAGCCCCACCATCTAGACTTCAGCAACTTAACAGCCATCTCTAAAATAAGTTTCTTTTAACTTTACTACGCGTATAAATAAAGAGAACTAGTTTTCTGCTTGATTCAGAGATGTGAAGACGAAATTACTATAATAGGTGTTAAGTATCTATATTTACATGCCGCGCTGTAAAGTTTCAGACGCATAAGAGTAGTCCCTTGTTTTTGACAGTCGTACAGACAAACTAGTATTAATGTTTTCTACAAAATGAATAAAACTAAAATAGGAACCGTGATAAAGTACAATAGAAATATGTACAAACGGGATTAGATTTCGCATTAAAGGATTCTCCCCCTTCGTTTTCGGCGATAAAAAGTGAACTGCTGAATTTAAGCGTGCCGTACATCCATTCAAGATGATGAGCTCTCAGAGCATCCCAAAACTTCTACAACCGATGAGATTGTGGCAAAGTTTACAATGCTGCTGTACTCATTGATGGCCAGTTAAAGGTATGCGAGGTGGCTGACATTGCAAAGACCTCGATAGGCTGTGTCCACTGCATTTTACATGAAGTTTTGGATATGAGAAAGCTTTCGATGAGTGCCGCGTTTGTTAACATTGAACCAAAAATACATTCGAAAGAACATTTTGCAAAAGTGTTTAGACTGGTTTAAAACGCAATTCCAGTGAGTTTCTCGGACGTTTCATAACAGAGGATGAAACATGGATTCACAGTACAGTTGGTGGCAACAGGTGAAAGTGCACCAAAAAAAAAAAAAAAAGAAGCAAAAATTGTTTCATCTGCAGGAAAGGACATGACTACGGTTTTCTGGGATCCTCACGGTTTACTGCTCGTAGACTACCCTCCAGAAGGGTAGAATCATCACAGGGGAACATTACGCTTCATTACAGGACCAACTGAAGGATGATATTCCGACTAAACGTCCACACCTTGAAAAAGAAAGTTCTCTTTAATCACGATAATGCACCTTCACACACGTCTGAATTGTTGCTGCAAAACTGCATGACATTCGCTTCCAAATGCTTCTGAAATAGACAAATCTTATTTTACTAACAATAAGGGCATTAATAAGTTGAAAAGTAGTAACTTACAAGTGATTATTTTGAAAAATAGAAACAAAACCTTTCTCTTAAGTCTTGTGTTTTTTTGGGGGGGGGGGGGGGCAGGCCGAGAACTTTCAGAACGCCCTTCATCATTCGCACTTGCTCATGTCATGATGAAGCAGGTTTAACGGTTAACTTGAGGAGCAACCTCCCACTTAGTTAACGATAATGTGTGGTATCACCTCCAGATTTTTCACGCTATCACGCATCGTACTTCGTATGCTAATGAAAACAGAAAATTCCCGAGATTCTTCAAGTGTGTAGGGATAAATTATTTCATTAAAAACGAACCAATTATTTCGAAAAATGCTATTCTGTGCCCACCAGCCAATGAGGGATGACAAAGAGCACCTGGAACTGTTGACGTCCGGAATAAAGTAAAGAAATCCTAGTGCTTTGGAAATCACAGAGTGTGGGAACAGGGATTTATATCAAAGCTCCCCCAGGTACCTACCACTCCCCGATTTCGGAGAACTGCAGTCTCCAAGGTATAAGGGGAAGTCAGAACTTATAAGCTAAGAATTACACAGGAGATGAGCTAGAAACGACAGATGTCGCGTCTTCGCCGGAAGGACGTCCACCTTTTAAGATGAAATGAACATGAAGAGGGGAAAAGGGAGAGGAAAATGGTAGGGAGCGACGGTTGGCTGGGGGAACTCGACTTCCTACATTATCTCGTCGACGTGGAATTATTGATTATTCATTACAGTGAATAAAAATGTATTTTAATCATTTTTGTGTTAAATACGTTGCCATAGTTACAACTAGTTTGTCAACCATTTGTTTGGGCCTCGGTTTAAGCAGCAGAATATCAACAGCCGCTGTGAACCTGTGTAAAACATTTTCAATGAAAATTCTAGAAATACTCACGTTTTCTCTGAGACAGACGGGCTGAAATGGCATGCTCTAGGCTCCCGGTTAACTTAGTCTCAGGAGGCCCAAACAAATGGATGATGTGATAGTGTAGCTTATAACATAGTAACCATGCAATAAAAATATTTTACAAAAAAAAATATGTAAACTAAAATGTACGTGTTTGTTGTGAATTAAGAAAAGACATCCTCTCATGCAGTGTTACATTATTTCACAAGTAGTGCGAACACAAAGTTATGTGCGGACACTATTAATACCCTTACCGACCAGTAAACTTGTACTCGCAGGCTTGCACAAAGATAAAAAATACTTTAGCGAGCAAAAGTGACATACCATATATTTATGTTATCTTAAAAAAATGTTCGAAAAAAATACTACACGGTAGTGTGCTATTCTAGATATTTTAAAACAAAAGATCAAGGGCGTAGCAACATCCTGTACTCTTTCAAGGCATTTTTTCTTTCTTTTTTAATTTACTTTTTAAATTGAATATGTAACATTTTGCATGATTGATATGTGAATTGGGTAACACTGTTAAATAACATAGGATAACATTTCTTATCTGTAGTAATTATAAAATTTGACATTTAAAATATATTTTATTTACTGAAATGTCAAAATATTTCAATATATAAACACTAGTCTTGGATCCTGTGTTTCCAATATTTAACTACCGATTTTATTAAATTAATAAGGCACATAGCATTTTTATGTATATTAATACTTTTTTATTCCCAAGTCATTTCAAATGTAAAACTGGATGCCTCCCCCTCGTGAGAAATGTGTTGCTGCGGCATTGCAATAAATTCCATGAAGTCCGAATTAATTTGCTAAATTTTGGATTAAGACGGGATTTATATAATAATTTTTTCCAATATAATTTTAACAAATATTAAAATTAGAAATATTAACTGTTGTTTTAGATAAATGCTCGCCCGGTGTACAATTTCCAGCTAAGTTTGTTTCACTATAATATTTCAATATTATCTCGTTATGTAGAGTAACTTGCTTAAACAGGTTTTCATAAAATCATTCTGCGCCCTTGTGTCAGAATGTTAAATTCAGACTTAATGCTGAGAGATGTAAATAATTTGTTTTTAGTTAATGAAAGCCTGCATAACAAGAACAGTTGAAGGTACAATATGTAATTTACACCTGCGGCATCAAATTTTTGTTTTAGTATACTTTTGCTCATTGCGATGCTATTTATAAGGGAAGGCACATGCACAGGAAGTGACGTCAATTCGGGGTCACGTGACCTGCCTGAGGAAGCGGCTCCTTTCCTCTCAGGTGTGCTGCTGCTAACAACACCATGATTCTCAAATGAGATGCCATCCCTTCGTGACGTATGCCTTTGGTCTGGTCCTCATGTTTCTTGGAAGTTGCATCGAAATTCCTGAAAAAAAAAAGCGTGGAAAATATTTTTGGCCAGAGTACCGTATATGAACAGTTAAGCTTTCAGCTTGAATCCGTCCGGCATTAAAATAAATTCTATCGTTTTATTTTGTTGAGCTTATACTAAATCTTGAAGCTTTTTTAAACACTCGTCAAGGTATAGCGGGTGTTTAAGGGCAGTATAAGCCTATCCTTGTAATGTGAAATTTACCAACTTCAGTTCCCGTTTTCTCAAGACTATTAAAGCTAATGAATTGAAAATTTTACAGCATTCAGACGCATATAATTAAATTTTGCTGATCTACTTTCATACTATACTGTAAGCAATGTATAAATTATTTGTTTTTTCATGTTTCCCCCCGATTTTTTTTTTACATTATCACATTTTGTCCTAGCTCTAACATAATAGATCCACATAATCACAATATAGCATTAATAAGTGGCAAAAGTTTCAAAGTGATAGCTTCGATGTACAGATTCTTAAAAAAAGTGTACTTTTTCAATAATTGCAGCTAAAATATTTTACAGAAAAACTTAACTTTTTGAGGGAAACACCAGCTAAAACCCTTCAACATTGTAAAACAACAAGTAATTATGTCCTGAAAACAAACGCTGCCAATTTATGAAATACAGCTTTATCATTCAAGACAAACCACAGCCTTCTGGGGCAAATAGTTCCTGAAATATAGAATTTTAACTGAACAAGTGCTCGAAAAAAATGGTTTCTGCAGTGACACAATAAATAAATTATTAAAACTACTTATAACCAAGAAACATTAATAAAATCATATCAAAATATATAGAAAATTCCCAAAATCAAAATGGTACGAAAATACACAATGTGATTTTGGACCCTCCTTTCCCTTAAATACTTCCCATAACCAAGTATTAATGCGCTACTAAACGAAATTGTGTAGAACAGAAGTGAGTTTCTGGACGAGTCTATTAAGTAATCTTGCCATAACACATTTTTGTTTTCTTCTGTTACGTCATAATTACTCGAAATCATATTTAACCGATAGGAAATGTTATTCACTCAACATAACAAAGAAATGTACATTCTAGAGGCTTGGGATAGACGTGGAATTTTAATCAACTTTTTACTAGATAATTTTGGAATGTTTTTCACGACTACCGGAGACAGCTAAATTAAAGGACATGTCCAGAAAAATGTAGACTGCCTTATCACAGTTCCATTAATTGTTCATATGAATGTACAGTTAAGCACAGCTAAGCGTTTAAATAAGTACCAGATGTTGTAACGGCTGACCTCAGTAAGTTATTTAAATTCTAGTGGAGTCATCTTGTACTCAGGCTCAAGAGGTCGCTAGCTCGAGTTTCATGTGCGGATTATATGTCGTACTAAGGTGCCATAAACGTTCCCAAGGTGGTTCTTAACGCTAGACTCATCATACAGCATACCGGAAGAGCATATAAACTGAAAACTCTTTCGCCGGCACGTATGTGGCGAAGATGTAGGCAAACGAAAATAAACAATTTACCGGCAGTGGTTAGTTGTTAATTTTCGTAAGATACGGGGTCCAAATTTTGTCTCCACCCCAGATTCCGTCCCCTGTGAGATTTTCATCTTCCAATTTGGTACATATCTTCCGCAAAACATAGAGACATAAACATTTCTGAAACGACAAAAGTGTGATTTAACAGAAAGCTGTTTACTAAAATATGACATCTGCCGTTCATAATATAATATTATTACAATATAAGTCATTGTTTGAATTACGCCCATTTTCTATGGTGTATTGCAGATTAAGATCTACAGCACTAGAAGAAACGAAAAACGAAGCTATATCTTATTTAAACTTGACTGTAGGGTCGGAAGATAATATTTCATTATATGAGCGGCATTCAAAAAGTTTTGCAGGTGTCACCTTAAAGTCCAAGCTAATGGACTGAATCCGAGATCCTCACAATCCTTCAAAGTACTCTCCATCTCTCTCCACACACACATATAGTTGTAGATGGTGCAACCACTTGTCAAAAGCACTGCGGTACTCGGACTGAGATATTGTCAACATGAAGTTAGAACTTGAGCAAAGCCCTGCACTCGTTTAAAAAGTTTTCCAACAATGCAAGATTTCACTTGAGGGAACAACCAGAAGTTGCATGGTGGAAGGTCAGGGCTGCAGGGTGGGTAATCAAGTAACTGGACTCCGGCGACAACCAGTTTCCTCAAATTTGCAGCTGTTCTGTGAGGAGATGCCATGCCGTGCAAAAGCAACAGCCTTGAAGTTCTTGTCTTTGGACGTCGCCGCCACAGCTCTTCAAACAAAGGATCCAAAATATAAGTGTAATATTATTCTCCATTTGTTGCCATTCCTTCTGGCATTCAGTCAACCACTAATGGACCTTCATAGTTGAAGGGGAAAAAACAGTAAACATTCGCTTACGAGAACGAAAATCTTGTTGAAAAACAACTGGTCTTGGGGTCATTCTCATTTACCCACACTCAATTCTGAGCCTTATTTGGGTAGAGTAATAAAACCAACTTTCATCACCAGTACATGTATCTATCAAACATTTATCATCATTTAGGACATGCTAGCAATGTCCTTGCATATTCCTTTCCCCTCTTCTTTTCTTCATTAGCTAGGAAATGTTAAACACATTTTTCGCAGCTTTAAATGTTAATGGAGTATCCTGTCAATCTGAAAACAGTGATACCCACTTCCATGCTTATTGTTTCAACAATAATATGTCGATTTTTCCCCATCCAGTTCCTTACTCTCGAATTGTTGTCTCTCCACAGCATCGCGAGATCGGGTATAGTGATCGTTGTCTTTCAAAGTGTCTCGCTCTTCTTCAAATGACCACACTTGATCACCATGTACAGCTACCAAGTCCTGGTGGACTTTTTTCTCTCTTTCACCAGCTTATAGCGTGTATAAATGTGAAATCTAACGTTTTCTTAAGAAATGTTCATGGTGTTTCAAGAGGTATTGACACAGGACTAATCTCAACAGACTGTACGACAGTGCCTATGTAAGTTTTTACTTACATTAAAGCATATTTTGATAGCTCAAGGTTCATTGTTGCCAGATGCGTTAGTTACATTTTACAGGCATTGTTATCCAACGATGAATAGGCTGGTTGCAAAAATGTTTGACATCGGTAAGCTTGGGCATTGTAGGAGGAAATGTGCTGTAGTGCTACCGAGAATCCTTTATCGGTCGGAAGAATAATTGCATTAGAATTATTGAATTATCTTTTTTAGTGTCTTCCGACGTGATCTTATCTAGAAATTTAGAATCAGTAATCAAACTTAAAAACCGGTTAACATTTCTAAAGAATGGTTAGAAGGTGAAGGAGGAGAGAGGATGAAATTTGAGAGGGCAAGGAGTAACATGACGTAGGGTGAGTAGATTTAGTTTGCCAGTAGCAACACCATTTTAAATTCCGGTAAATTTTACCCCATCGGAAACAAATTTAAGACGATTACATTTAGGAGTCAGGCAAATGATAGTGCTTTTTGCATTAGTACAAGGGGTGCATTTGCTCTTGGACTGGTATGCAGTACCTAAGTAGAATTTAAGGTGACTTGCTGTTATGTTTTGATTAGCTTTATGACTGCATCAAAAGTATATGACATATAATTTGTGTCGAGTTAATGTATTTTATATATTAATTTTAAATGAAAACCTATAAGTTGTAAGTCCCTGTGCAACTCTAACATTATTTATTACATATTTGGTGTAATATCTTATAGTATTTTAAGATATTTGGTTACATATTTATGTATTTCTTTTTAGAATAATACTACATAAAAATAATGTGTATAACATAAATTAGCACGTATTTTAATTAATTATTTAAATGTAAATATTCATAACTCATTAAAAATGCACAAAATATAACTAAGGAGTGAGTCAAAAATAAAAAGCCCAGCTCTTGTACAAAGTTTGATAGCAGCGCACAATTAGGTCTAGTGGTTCTTAAGCTGTGGGATGAATCATTTAGGCAAGCACTTTGTGGTATATCTCACGAAGCCATCTCCTGCCACGACACAATGGCCCGCATACAATAAGGAGACGGACCTGGCAAGGTCACGGCTTTGAAAAACCTTCTCACAGACTTTCCTCTTGAATATTGTCATTTCCGTTCCAAGCGTCTATGCAGCTCTAAGACATTGCGTGTTTGCATTAGAATTATTACTTCTTGATTGCGCTCGTGGAAGCGTGAGAGCCAGTTGAAAATAAATGACGGTCCATATCCCCAGTGCTTCTGCTTAATTCCGAAAGAGGGCACTGTAATTGTGTTTGTGAAAACTGCATGAAATTGGTTCTATTTATACTACGATAGGTCCTTAAGTTTCCGGTCACGCCTATAAGGATTATCACCTTCATAAAAGCTTATCTAGTGTCATGCCTTATCTGTCAAGTAAATAATTACAGCTGTAACTTCCGCTCCGCTGTGTTCAGTTGATCGGGTATAGTTGTGTAGAAGATTGTAGCATGTTCAGAATGGAGTATCGAGCTGTTAATAAGTTCTCAAAAGGACTTACTCCAAATGAAATTAAACAGAGATTGGACGGTATATATATAAGGAAGCAATCTCCCTCATATTGTAAAAGAAACTTTTCGAATGGGCCGAGAAAGTATTGAAGACGAAGAGCGTGCAGGTCGGCCCTTGGATATTCTCACTTCTGAAAACTTCGCTCTTGCGGAGTTATGGGAGATCGGCCACTCAAAGTTACAGAAATAGCAGCAAGATTGGGCCTTTCTAAAATAATAGTCCTTCGAATTATTCATGATCATTTAAACATGAATAAGGTTAGTGCAAGATGGGTACCTAGACTTCTTTCCTCAGTCCAAAAGCAGCAACGAGTCATCTGTTATCAGGCAGTTTGGAGCTCTATCGTTGCAACGAGAGAGAAGTTCTGCAAACCATTGTTACAGGAGATGAAACTATGGTTCTGTACTATGTTCCCTTGTCCAAAAGAGAGAATCGATGGAGAGGCGGAAACCTGGCGAAGCGCCGCCTCTAAAGGCCAAGGTCACAAGAAGATCATGGCCACAATCTTTTTGGACTGTGAAGGAATACTCTTCATTGGCTTCAAGGAGAGGAACACCACAGTAATTGGGGAGTACTCTGCTGACCTACTGCATAAACTACGTGCTTCCATCAAAGAGAAAAGATGAGGAAAGCTGAATGGTGGTGTGCGCCTTCTTCACGACAACGCGCCTGTGCACACAGTTCTTGTTGCAAAGGAAGCTGTGAAGAAATGTGACTTCAAGGAGATGGATCATCACCCTACAGCCCAGATCTAGCACCCAGTGACTATTTCCTCTTCTCAATACTCAAGAAGGACCTTCTGGAAGGAAATTTAAGTGTAACGAAGAAATGAAAGATGCTGTTTATGCCCATTTTGCAGACAAAATTTCTGACTATTTGGGGGGTGGGATCAAATGTTGATTCAAAGATGTGAGAAGTGTATTGAAATAAAGGGTAACTATATTGAAAAGTGAAATATAGTTTTTGCCTTTATCGTACCTAGAAAATAGTTAGGCCGGAAACTTATGGACCTACCCTCATATGTTAAAATTATTATATCTGCATGTAAATTGGGAATTGGAAGAAATTCATTCATTCATACTTACTGTATGAACTTTCGAGTAACGTGAAGTAATCCTTTACAGAAAAAAGTAACACTACTTTAGATGATCTATTATTGTATGTATAAAGTATGGAAATAAACGGAAAAATTAAGATTGAATGCAGTGGTGCGCTGGGAGAAAAAAAATGCTTTGTTTTGAAATCATTAATGTTAAAACACGATTCTTATAAAATTTTATATTAAATTTTAGATTGTATATTTGACATGTTAGTGGAAATAAATCGCTATAAGTCTCTGGTAATTAATTAATTTACCTGCGCACCTCTGCCTAGAGGCTCAGTTGTTACTTCAAATCGCGGAATTCATTTAAGGGAGACAGATGTTGGATAACGTTACCGGCTAAGCGTTCTTCTAATAATAGAAAGTGAATCTTGTTTAGCATTTGTGAATTAGAGACCACTTTACTGTAACACAAGCCAAGATTATTTGTAAATATATACAGGAGAAAAGCTAATATTTGAACACCTTAGCTCCCTGGTTGAACATGCCCTCCAAAAGATTCGTCTAGTGTAATTGGGACTGGGTATGTCAAGAACGGATAGGGCGTCTCTTAGAAGCAGACACGCTTTCATTACAAAACACACTTCGTTCCTTTCTTGTACTCCAACGGTATTATATCTGTGGAAGACATGAGGGTTGAAATGAAACCTTTCTACCAGATCTTGATTCTTGTTATTATTGTAGGCTTTGGATGAACTATGCCGCATTATCTGGACATAGGGATATCGTTTGGCGGACGGTTGTACTTGAAATGCTCGGAAGTAGAATAGAAGATGGTTGCCTAGTTCTTGGTCTGACCTGAAAACACAAGACTTAAGAGAAATGTCTTCTTTTATTTTTAAACGTAGCCACCTTGTAAATCAATTCATTTAGTTCAACGACTTTCCAACTTTTTAATACCATCAATATTATAAGATTTGCCTAACTGTGAAAAATGATCGTCTGTTTCAGTTCCAACCTCATTGTTTGATGTGAACCGTTGTCCACCCAGCCATTACTTCAGGTTTGGGAACAAAAAGTATTCGTTGGGAGACAAATCAGGCGAATATGGCGGATGTGGAAACACTTGGAAGCGAAGATCATGCAGTTTTGTAGCAACAACCCCAAACGTGTTTGAAGGCGCATTATCGTGATGAAAGAGATTTTTTTTTCGCAAGGTGTGGACGTTTAGCCTGAATAGCATCCTTCAGTTGGTCCAATAGTGAAGCATAACACTCCCCGATGATGGTTCTGCCCTTCCGGAGAAAGTCTACGAAAACCACACCATGAGAATCCCAGAAAACATAGCCATGACTTTTCCTGCAGATGGAGCCGTTTTTGCTTTCTTTGGTACACTTTCACCTGTTGCTGGCCTCTGTTTGCACTGCTCCTTCGTCTCTGGCGTGTAGTGATGAATCTTCTGTTATGAAACGTCGGAAAAACTCACTGCAGTTACGTTTAAACAAGTCTAAACATTCTTGCAAAATGTAAACTCGAACGCGTTTTTGGCCCATTGTTAACAAACGCGGCACTCATCGAGCGGAAAGCTTTCTCATATCCAAAACCTCATATAAAATGTAGTGGGCAAGGCCTATGCAGGTATTTACAATGTCAGCCATCATATTTCTCAGGTGCCCCGAACTGGCATCTGGCATCTGGCATCTGGCGCATCGTCAGCATGGACTACGGCAATGTGAATTTTTGTCTCAATCTCGTCGGGCGTAAGAGTTTTGGGACGCCCTGAGTGCTCATTTTGAATGGATGGATATACGACCAGGATTAAATTCAATAGCTCACTATTTAACTATCGAAAACGAAGGGTAAGAACCTTTTAATGAGGAATCTAACTCCTGTTGTACTTCTGTTGGAATTAAACTCTTCAAAGCGAAGTACTTTATCACAGCTCTTATTTCAGTTTTATTCATTTTGTAGAAAATGTTAACACTAGTTTGTTTACACGATCGTCACAAACAAATGACTACACTACGCTTCTGAAACTTTACAGTGCGCCATCTAAAGTATGATATTTAAATATCATAGTAATTTGGTCATCTTAACGACATCTCTGAGTCAGCCCGAGAACTTTTAGAACACCCCTAAAACACAACATATTTCCTCCACAAGGTCTGTGGAACAATAACAGAAAGAAGACCGAGGTGTGGGTTTGGAGGATTTTTGCTTCACCACGACAGTGCTTCTGCGCACAGCATTTTGAAAACAAGGACATATCTGCAAGAATTGGGAGAGACACTGGTAAATCGCTTACTTTTTGGGAGTACGGAAGAGGCTGTTGCGACTAACGGTGCCATCTGGCTTTGCTGCTATTTTCATAATTAGTTTAGAGGATGCAGCTTTGTATTGGGGCGGGGGAGGCCACTAGGAAGAGTTGATGAGTCGTTACCTTACGTTTAATAGAATCCAAAAATTAAAAAGCTAACGCAAACTAACCTAAAAAATTTGTGTTTTGTTGAAAGTTAAAATATAACACGTTTAATCATACACTAACCAGTCGCTAAATTGTTGATTATAATTAAATTGTGACGGTGTTTTCCCACGCCAGAGTTATAATAGACAAGGCAGATAACATAAATGTTTCTGTATTTAAAAGAAGAACTACAATAATCAGTACACAAAGACAAAAGAACGTGGGAATACAGAAATACTTAGTGACTGAATCGCACAGAAGACGCTGGCATATTTGTATTGTTTTCTTAATGTTAGTGGTGCGTCATGTGCAAAGTTTGTGCAAAACATACAAGGCGGTCATAACCTAACCTGTCCTGTTATAACTTCCGCTTGGGCTAACCATCTGCTGCGAATAAACCATATCGAATTTCCAAACCGTCACTCAAACTGCAACATATTGTGAACGTGACAATTGACTATCAGGCTGTATCAAACATGAAAACTGTGTCTGATGTCTGAGCACCAAGTGACGTGAAAACAAAAGAGTGCCTTAACAATGTTTTGGCTAAAACAACTTGGCGGCATCAGTTTATATTTAAAGAGTGAAAGGAAAATTGTGTTCAGGCGAAATTTGAACTGCTTACACATGAACACTCCAAAAGCAATTCAGAAAGTGCTTTTAAAGCGCTCTGCAAAATGAAAATAAAATAAAACGGGCAATTGAATGTATGCGAAAAAGGAAGTAGATTATTGTTTTGCTAGTGGTGAATATTGTAAATGAATTCATATAAATTGGGAAATATGGAATATTTGATAACGAAAAATAAGAAATGGCATAGCTCAGGGTGAAAAACATTTCGGAAACTAACTTTAAAGTAATTTGCTACTTACCCAATTTAAATACGATGCGAAGTGCTACCAGGCTTCTTCTGTTTGAGCACAAAATGTGCAGTTTTAGGACCTAAAATTGGCATTAAAACAATTTAACTGTACTTAACTGGATATTCAATGCTCAAAATACACACTAAAACCGGAATAAAAGCACACAATACGTTTCAGACATCAAATAATTCAAGTTATTTTATTTATTTGCTATGTACTGATTTATATTCGCTTAGCTATTAATAGTATTATAGCTGCACAATATATTCCTAAAGATTTGAATTGAGCCAGGTCAAAAATTTAGGAGTCAGCAAAGATTGCATCAATCTTCGAGTTATTTAATGTTGACATCAATATGTCTTTTTCTATGCAAATATCTAAACCATGAAAATATATGCTAAAGAAATATAGCAATCAAAAAGTTGTACTGTAAACTATGGTGTCAACTGTTGGTTACATTTAAAAAGGTAACAAAAATGCTGAAAATAAACATATCCTTAGATCTAATTCCTGTGTGGTGGTGAAGAATTGAGTCAACTTAACCTTTGACTGGCCATTTCTCTCATTTTTTTATTGTGTTTCATGGTACAACAGAATTAAGTACACACAGAAACATAAGTAATAATTAGAGGTTAGGCAAAATGTCGTTTTTATCTGGGTGGATATATTTAAGAGTCAGACAGAAATGAACACAATTCCGTACGTTTGAGGTCGGTAGGGCCAGTAAAAAATGTTTTGCCTATTTTGTATAGTTATAGACTTTTTTTCCATTATTTCGCATTTAAAAAAACACAAAGCATTTCAATATATCGAAGTGAAAAAAGTTATAAAATTGAATGGCATTTAATAAAAATGTCTATTGAAAATCTTGTTATGCATTTATTTATTTTCAAGCAGTCAAAAACTCTCTCCTCAATCCTTTCACATAATCACCATAGCCTTTATTGCCTATCGGAGAACCAGAAGTTCGCTTTCAGGATCATAATGGTGAAGCTCATCACTTGTAATGCCTCGCCTTGCTCCGCTACCAAATGCTGAAGCCCCCGACAAACGTTAACTCGCACAGTCTTCTGTTCAGATATCGGCAGTCTCGGCACCCATCTAAACACAGACGCGTTTCATGTGTAAATCTGTAACATGTCTGTCAGTTTATCGTAGTTATTCGTCGAATCTTCCTGAACAATGATGGCCGCTTTATTAATCATAGTGTGGTTCACTGCAGTGGTTGGAACACGATCCTCCTTAAACGGTTCGAACCACTATAGATTGTGATAACATCGCGTACCCTTCTATAACGGATTTCTGCAGACGGAAGCAAAATTCCAGCTTTTTCTACCAGTTACACGAGATCTGTTCTTCTCATGCCTCCGGTATTCTGCTTAGTATTGACTCCAAATTCTCACTTTTTCTCTGAGGTGGAAGGATAATTTCTGGAAAAATTTCCCTGAATTCAGGGATCCTTGATCGAGATTCTCAAACAACTTTCTCCATTGTCATTGTGACGAATGAACTCTATAATTATCTGAAATCTTGTTAGGAAGAGGTGTGTCAAGGGATGATGTAAATGAGGTTTGGGTAAAGGTTTTAAGACGAGGAACTGCAGCAATAAATAAAAGGTAACACATATACAAAGTGCGGATGGAAGTTTATTAGATTTTCTGCAAGATTTATTCGGTAGAACATAAACAGAAACCTTAGTCAACATCCCCTAAAGTTTATTTGAAAGGGATAATGTGCTAGCAACGTTTCTGAAGAAACGTGCTTAAAATTGGAATCTCTTATCCGTTGCACATTCAAAGTACCCTTATTTTTATATCTAAGACATTGAAAATTCAGCAAACGTTTATTCTGGATATCCATTATCATTCATAATGCTCATTTGTTTGCATGTTAAAACAATAGAATCTTATCTGATGTAAAATACCAGGATTATTTTCATTAATTCTTCCAGTCAGGGTTTTAAAGTCGTTATATTGTTGCCTACCATTTTTGATTTCCTACACTTTTACACATCTGGACTTTAGTCTTAAAGGTGTTCATGCACCTTGCAGAAACGAGGTTAATCCTTTAAAACTTGCCAAAGTGCTGACGAAACCTGGAATCAGCTTTGCTGAAACCCTCCAACTCGGTTTTTATATAGTAGCACGAACTAGTTGATTTCGTGTATAGAGCGTTTACGGGCACAAACAACAAAAAATTTACCCAGTGCAAACACACTCGCTCAAAGAACTGATTCTCCAAATGTTCTGTTCGGTTCAGCGCTCGATTAACGGTATGTTCTAGGCCCGAATCTTAAACCTTTAATCTCGTTTCGTCATCGCCAGGCACATTAAGTTCTTCATTCAGACATACGCTGCCTATCGAGCGGAGTGGTGAGAGAAGAGAGAAAAAATAAGTGGCCATCAGATGACACATATACTTAGAAATAAGGACCTATATAAATACCTTGAGCAGGCTGCATTCCAAAATAAGTAATCTAGCACTGGAAGAGGTGATACTACAAGAGGAAGACAATAACAATTAAGAAAAAGAAGAAAAATAATGAAAGAACAGAATGCATACGTATGCAAAGATAATCCCAAAACACAATTAAATTAACAAGAATAGATAATATACAAGACAACTTTTATTAAATCAACAGGAAGAGAAGTGTAAAGGAGAAGATGAAAGCAAGGAGGAAGAGAATGATGAAGGAGAGGAAGGTACCTAAACTTATAATGGACGGGAATAATATTGAACTATAACCTGAAGTAGAGAATGGGGAGGAAGAAGAAGATTTTTACCTATAAGAGGTGGAAATGAAAAATTATGCAAATTGCATTTGGACGAGTATATAAGGAGAAGAGAAACAGAAGAGTCAAATTAACAGACAGGAAATAAGTTAGAAAGAAATTAGAAAAGAAAACAGCGATGATGATGAACAAGAAGAAGAAGAAGAAGAAGACATGGATTAATAAAAGTATAGAAAAAGAGGGCGAGGAAGGTGATGGTTATAATCTGTAAAATTATTATTACTGTGGGTAAAATAAAATTTAATAAATGATAAAAATTGGAAATGGTAACAAGATTCTGGGAGAGTGTTGCAGATTTTGTTTTATTTTATTTAGTCGAGCGGTTAAAAGCAGGTGTAAAGCAATGAGAGCTACCTTGCTGAGGTTTGAATTCTACCTATGAGTGATTTTATTTTTCCAAGTAAAACTTTTTAGTATACACTTGAGTGGATGATTTGATAAGTAACTTGATTCTCATATTAACAACATCTGTATACATAGTCTAAAGTTTGCTTAAATATTCTATAATCGCAAGTCTTTCTGTTGTTAATTTGTTGTTTGGTAATGGCTTAAACACAAATGATTCGATTGACAGTGAAACGTAGATAAGAGTGGAATTCGGGGCGACACAATTCTTTTTCCTCGAAGAGAGAGAAAACAGCAAAGATCATTCAAGAAATGATTTTGCCTACATTGACTGCAGCATCCCCTTCCTATGAAACCGTTCGATTTTGGGTCGAAGACGCTCTGAGCTGTGAGGCCAGAAATCAACGAAAAGTCCATGCTATTGTTTTGGCTGACAAACGTGTAAACTTGCACGAATTACTGGTGGCCATGAGAGTTTCTACTCTGCGTGTTAGATGCCACGTCTGCTCACCTCGGAGTAAAAGCGAAATCGCATGACTATTTGGAAATTTTTAAGAAGAATACAATCCATAATTTTTACGCTTTTTGTGACTATGGACAAAACGTGGATTCATTACTATGTACCGGAAACGAAACAGCAATATAAAACGTGCACCGCACGAGGCGAACGTGCTCCGAAAAGGGCCAAATATTTTCCATCAGCTGGAAAGACGATAGCTTCAGTTTTCTGGGACGCAAAAGGAATTCTCTTGATTGACAGCTTGGAGAAGGGGAAAACCATTACTTGAGAATACTATGCATCACTTTTCGAGAGGTTTGAAGACAGCGATTGCGGAAAAATGTCTGGGATGACTGAAAAAAGCGTTGTTTCACCATGTAAGCGCTGATGCATTCAAGTTGCTTCGCTCAGGATAAATTGACCGAATTGCGATTTTAAATATTTCCGCATCCTCCCTATTTACTGCATTTATTCCCTCAGATGTTCCCGAAACTCAGTACTTTTCTGGATAGTAATAAATTTAAGTCAAATAAAGAAGTCATACAAGAGTAATTTGAGGGTCTCGAAGAAACCCAGTTCCACGAAGACATCATGAACCTGGAGAAACCTGTAGCATGTGCGTTTGAGCTTGGAGAGGACAAAGTCGAAATATAAAGTGCGTTGTAAGACTAAGCTACACACTCGTAACATAACTTATTTTTTCATTTAGAATGTGTATAATGTCGCTATGACATTTATTTTGAAATCTAAATGAATTAATTACGTTTTTGTGTTTGAAATTAAAAAAATATACATACTATTGCAGTATATTAAACATTAAATATTAATTTTACTTGCTAAAAGTAACAAATAAAAATTCAAGCATAACGAGGATTCGAACTTACGTAATTTTATTACTAAACACGTGTTTTTATCCGTTCAGCCATCAGAGCACACAGTACGAGCAAATACACTTCCTGTTTATGGCATAACTTGAACGTGAACTAAATGATGCATTGTGAACCCAGCGTTATTGAATGCTTTCAATGTTTTTCGAATCGAAATGGTTTCTACCTCTTGCCCCTTTTTTTCGTCGCGTGTAATTTCCTAGGCTGGGTACCCAAAATTCCCAAATAATAATAATAAAATATATATATATATATATATATATATATAAAACTTCCAAGCCTGCTAGAAAAAATAATGTTTTTCTCATGCTCGTTTGCTATTACAAGATGCCTATTCTGTCACATTTTATTGATAACACTATTGCATTTAAACGCCGCACATGGCAGATGAATAATTCAGCATTGGTTGATGATGGAATTCTGGGTGTAGATACTTTCTTCCATGCGTATACGAAAGAAGTTTTATTTGCCTATAATTAGCTAACTAATGTAATTAATATGAGGTATTATCTATTCGCTTTAACATCAGCAAGTCACGATACTATGTGCGAAGGCCGAACTAAAAATTAATGCTGTAAATCTGCTGGGTTCTCATTCCTCTACGCAATTCCTCTGTTGACGGGAGGTTACTGCTTAACGGTCTGCCCAACTGCCAATGAAAAGCATATCGCGCTTTCGAATCGTAGTTCAAAGTGCCTGCCCTCCGCTCTGAGATTTGTCTGACATTCGCCGTTATTATTTATTAAACTGGATCCCGGATATTTTGTTTCAGCGCTTTCACGAGTTTTATTTGAGGTATAGCAGTCATTTTATATGGACGAAGATTCAGCAGCTGAGTGGCTTTATACGTACTGCCGACAGGATACACTAATTTGCTGGGCTAATCGTATTGAAAACTTTCTTGGAGCTATGTCTAATATATCATTTATCTTCTTTTGTGTTAAAACCAGTTTTCTTTTTGTCTCTGCGTCGTGAGTTTGAATTTTGTTCATCAATATGAAAATTATTTTTCTCGATGGAGATAATTACTCCTGGAATTTAGCACGAAATTCTGTAGTACTTGTGGGGTTTCTTTTGCACATAATCATAAAATAATATTCTTTGTTCTAGAGTATATCTCACTCTCAGCATACACCAAAATTCCCAAATGCACAGTGGGAAGACACGCACTTCCTATAGAAATGCGGCTGAAACAGTTGGCATGTTAAACACGACTGAGCAAGCTCAGTTGCCTGCATCAGCGGAATTCTAACTCCAGTCTTACCGGAAATCGCGCTTCCACTGAAAGTCAACCGGCACTTCAGTGGTCATGAAAATGCCATTTTATGCTCCTGTGCCCTTTTTTGGTTGTGGTAAGAATCGGGTTGTTGTGGTGATGGGCAAACACACGCCCCGATATCGGACCCAAGGATCAAAGATATGCCGAAGCCAAACTATAAAATGGGGTAGTAAGCCATGAGTATATCCTCTACATTGGTATTTAGCCCATGACAATGTGATAATTTAACACTTAGAAATTCAACAAGTGTAAACTACGTTTGTTAATTTGTAGATTGTCTACATTGTGTACTTGTTTATAACAGGTGTGGAAAGGAACCTCAAAAGAAAAGCCAGAAATGAATTCGAATGAAGAGTTGGTAACATAATAAGAAAAAGGAATTTAGAAAATAAGGACTGGAAATATCGGGAAGCTTTGGGGGGAGTAATTTAAAAATTCCTAAACCTGTCTATTATTGTCGAAGGAAAGGAAAGCTACATGTTAACACATTTTAGCATTCATTACATAACTTTTGTGAAAGCCGTATTTTTATAACTCCTTGTTCTTCCATCTTCAGTTGAACACTTGGAAGTTTCTTCGTCTAGGGTAAACATGCCTCTGCCCCCTGGCCCAGACAGGAGCCAGACACCCCCGAACCGCTCGACTCTTGCTACTCTCCCACAGCTGCCGTAAACATAATCCCTACTGTTACCTCCTGCTAATAGCACTGTTCAAACATGTTCATGAATTACTATACCATAATGACTTCCAGAGCTGAATACAGCTTTGTCAAACAGACTTCCAGCGTCGGGTTCCGCTATTAAAATTCATTGCTTCCTTAGTGACGTGCTTTAGATGGTACAAGACAACTGCATCACCTATATTTACAATTTCCGACAGTTTTTTGACTGAAATATGCGCTCTAAATTATCTCAGAATATGGTGAGGAAATGAAGACGGGAATGTAGTGATTCTGAAAGTGTTTTAGAGATAATTAATTCTCGTAATATAATAAGTTTTATGATTGTAGTTAAGAAAAACAAAAACATTACAAAAGCTCTCTCTCAAAAGCTTAAAAGGCAATGAATTTGTACATAAAGAAGCGGGACTTGAAGCAGTGAAAAAAAATATGACATGTCTTTTTAAGATGCTTAAAGAAAAGTATGATGTATATTATATCCGAAAATAATTATTACTTATTAATTAAAAAATAAGAAATTATGTACCCTTTGTTTACGTATTTGAACTTTTGTTTTTATTAACTTTACATTAATTTGGTTATAACGGTTTATTTAAGAAAGAAAATTAAGTTCCATTCTTTAAGAATAGACGAGGCATTGGTTACAGTAGGTTTACGTTTTTATTGTGCAGGAAATACGAAAATTGTCCAATAAAAAATGTGATAAAAATGTTAGTAACACATACCTTTACTGAACCTCATATTTTGATATTTCTCAAAGTAGCCCCCGTCGGATGCAATGCATCTGTCCCAGCGTTTCTGCCAGTCTTCAAAGACATGCTGACAGCTTTATTTATTTATTTTTTGAAGGATCGTTCGGAATCGCATCCGCAGCCTTCACCACTGCTTCTGAAATGGAAAATTACTCCAACGAAGGTGTTTCTTCTATTTGGGAATTAAAAAAAAAAAAGGTCACACGGGGCTAAATTTGGACTATAGGGAGGATGAGAAAAACACTTCATATTAATTTTTGCAGAATATTCAGCAACAGATTTTGTGATTTGCGGCCGTGCATTAACGTGGTACAGTATCCACATTATTGCACATGAAAATCTGGCCTTGCAGAGTTTCCAGGGCATCTCTGTGGTATTGTGCAGTTACAGTTGTGTGTGCAGATACGACATGCCGATTGACCAATACTTAAATATCAAAAATGAGATTTTTCTTTCCCGTTCTCTCTCTCAGGATCGAAATGATGTAGTCATTGAAACATTTGAGTACTTTTGAAAGGCATTGACTTATTAATTATAGAAGTTAATGGGATTATATTGTGACCGTTAATTTATTTGAGTTACCTCAAAATATGAATCATACCAGACACTTTTGGAACTTCTCCATAATTGTAAAAATTGGATTTCGTTCCATTTCCGAGAACTGCACTTTAAAATTCGTCAACATTCTAAGCAAGAATCCCTGACGATCTGATGTTAGATTCCTGTATAGTAGACGGCGCCAAGGAGAATGAACTGCTCTTTTAGTGGCATTTGTTTAATGAAAGGATTCTCCAGAGCCATCCATTTACTCGTAGCAAGGAATGGGCATGGGTCAACAAATTGCCTTCTGTGAGGTTAACTGAATTTAGCTGGTTCATATTACAAGTCAGTGTTTGGCCCTAGTCTTACAGTTAACCTCTGGATCTTTGTCGGAGCGCAGCAAAGACCTTGTAGCAATAAACTTCAGTTCTTTTAGGATCATTATAACTAAGCATCTGGACTGGCATCTCTTTGCATTCCATCCTATTTGTCTCGGCGCTTTATTACTTCCTTCAGTCGTTCATTAGTTACTTCTTATAATGAGGAAAAGAAATGTAGGGAGATATTTTTGGATATCTCTGCCACTTCACAAAATTTCTGTGCCCTATAGTCAAGCGAGGAAATGTATAAGTGACAAAACATGGAACTGTTGGAATATTCTTCTTTCAGGAGACGTTTGTCGACTTTATAGTGCTGTAAGATTAAGTGAAGTTTTTATTTGAGATTTTAACGGTTCTCTCTCTTCTTTATTCTGCTTCTGCTCTCTTCGTTTTGGCTCCTAATGCGTTAGAAAGCTTTCTTGCAGTGTGTTCCTTGACTGAAATTTGAAGTTTTTGTTTCTGTATAGCAAAGCAATGTCTACTAAGAAAGAGTAACAGGAGTAAAAGATAAAATTAAATAATAATAAAAAAAATTAGCAAAGCTCTACCATTTCCCCCGAATTTAGTAAAGTATTACAAAATGAGCAGTTAAACGGACTCGGTCATTGTGTGAACTGTACCGCTGCTAAATACACACCTAAGCAGGACATTATTTAACAAGCAACTTGCAAGACAGTTATGCATATGCATCATATATCACTGGAATTTTTAGGAATGTATTTTATTGAGTATGAAAAGAAGAAAACAGGGTAATATTTCAAACTTTCTGCAGCGAAGTAAACTTCTACAAGAGGTAAGCGTTTCATTGTTATCTGTATGAGTCGCCGTAAATGCGCCGCTAGGTGTTTGGCGACGTAACGACGGGTCTGCGTTGTTAAACTGTTTACAACTCACTGGGATTTCTAGGGAAGCGAAGTGAGTCATTTTCCGTGGAAGAGACTTTAAAGCGTTTTCCAGAATTCCCAAAATACACTTGAGAGATGCGTTAAACGGACCGCCCATTTTCTCAGAAAGAACGAGTAACATTCGTCGAAAATACGACAACAATACTTGAATTTGATCAAGGGAGAATTATGGGCGGGGGGGGATGCCATTCTGAGTAATTGCTGCTCATGTTGAACGAAATGAATATGAGATCAGTGTGGATGTAACGTGAAGGATCTCAACGGTCCCGTCAAACGAGAAGAGCCACATCATTTCCGCATGCTATTAGGACGCGCAAATGTGTTGCAGTTTTAATGACCAGCTAGTAGTGGGTTCAATTCCTTCATCCTGATCTTGCGTTTTTCGTGAGTTTTTGGTCGCTTAGGCGAAGCCTGGGGTGAGTTTTAATTCCGTAGGTTCTGTTACTGGGTCTTTTTTTTAATTGTTTATTTAAGGGAGCTCTTTAACATCTCAGGTCATCAGCGTCCCATTCAATTCAGGGCGTAAAACAGCCGACAAATTTTGCTCAGAAGTCTCTTCTTTCAGGCTTGAGGTTCTTTATCGTGCCGTAAATGTGCGACACGGGACCCACGGCTTTACTTCCCTTCCGAAGGAAGGTTACTGGATCGGAAGTGCCAGAGCAAGTTGTACTGGTGCCGAGTGATGACGTGACTGCCTCGGCGTCTGCAATGGAAGCTCGACCTCCTTGAAGGGTTACACCGCCGGCTTTGGGGTGTTCTATCTGAAACACGTTAGGCTTCGTCTAGGTTCATACCT
This sequence comes from Metallyticus violacea, assembly GCA_030762175.1. NCBI lineage: Eukaryota > Metazoa > Arthropoda > Insecta > Mantodea > Metallyticidae > Metallyticus > Metallyticus violacea. The sequence continues at coordinate 80,056,897 of CM060841.1, forward strand.
TACCTTTCCTGAGTCCTGGTCGCCCAGTATCTCCCTCACATCGCTGCGTCGTGGCGGGTTGGTGAGACACCTAAACAAGCTCCAGTTACTTGCAGAGCTGAGCAGTGGTGTTGGATTAGGCCGCTCTACCAGTGTGGCTAGGAGGTGGATTGAATGATTTGCCGCGGGTTAGCATTCGTCCAGGAATCGGGGTGATTAATTGCGATCGGTCCGCAACGGTTCCCAAAGAGAAGTCGTGGGGAATTTGAGCAGAATGCGCTACTATGTTTCCCCTTACTTCATTCTGAGGTGCCTTATTGTATGATCGTAGGCACAAACGGCTAGCACTAAGGAAATACTGAAGTAATTCACCTCTTTCAATCCAATCCATTAGTAAAGAATGACTTGCGATAACTCTTTAGCAAACCAAAAGAGGTGTCAACCGCAAGATTGAAATTGCAGTCATTTAAATTATATATGTTTTAAATAAGCATATCCATAAGTTAAATATGTGTTACACACTATTCTTCAGATGACAAAACATACTCCAAAACTGGTGAGGATAAATAATCAAGCATGTTTGCATATATGAAAAACAGCGTAAAACTAATGCACATTTATTGCTTAATTGAGAAGAAATATAATTATACCTATTAGCAGACCCAATAGGCCTGCTTAAATGATGAATAGTTGTATTATATTTACTTACAGTAAGCAATTTTGGAAAGCATATATCTCCGTATTTGTTCGTCAGTCAGTTACAATACTTTTATAAACGTTTTATATCAAAATAATCAATAATGATGGAAAGAAGGAAGCAGGAATCTCTGTAAAACCGTTACAGTCTAACTTTAGTGAACATTTTATTAATATTTTTAAAGAAAAATGATCGTAATAAACGGACATTTTTGGTCCTATTTTTCAGTGTCATGATGAATGCAATAAAGAAGTTTTATGAAAAAAATAGTGTGTTTTAGACTTGTGTGTGGGGGGACCCAGTAGTCTTTGTTGCCAAATATTGTAACTGACTTGAACTTAGCTAAATGACGGCCAAATTTTGTCGATCCTGGTGGTTTAATGGCAAGCATAGCTTAGCATAGTAAGTATAGCTTCCTTCGGAAAGGAAGTAAAGCCGTGGGTCCCGTATCGTAGATTTACGGCACGTAAAAGAATCTCAAGCCTGAAAGAAGAAGCCTCTGAGCAAAATTTATCGGCCGTTTCTCGCCCTGATTTGAATGGGACGCTGATGACTTGAGCTGTTAAAGAACGTCCATAAATAAAACAGATCAACAAATGACCACCAAATTATGGGGAAAATCCGTCGCGCAGGAGCTGCATAAACTAAAGAAATTCCTCAGCAAATCGAATTTGTAAAGGAAATTACAGAGCAGAGAAATTAGTGCCGCAGAAGCACTTTTAAAATTTCGGTTTTCAGGTATACCCTCACTCCTAATGCTCCAATTTCCCTTATTTTCAGAAAATATTTTTATTTTATTTAATGGTATATACCGAGTTCCGTTGCTAATAAGCAAACATTGGTGCAGCTAGAGTAATTTTTAAATGTTAGGTGTTAGTTAAAAAACCCGCTGATAATCTGATTTCGGTGTTTCTAGAAACTATTTTTCTTATTTTATTTAAATGGCATATACCGAGCTTCGCGGAGAAAAAATAGAAATTGCTGCCGCTAAAGGAATTTTAAAAATTTCGCCTTAGGTTAAATGTATGTTTTCGGATAAACTCCCGATCCATATAGTCCGATTTCCCTGATTTTTAGAAACGTTTCTTTTTATTTCATTTAAATTATATATATAAGTTTTGTTGCAAAAAAACGGGCCTGAAGTGAATAAAATAAACTGAATTATATAAAACGTGCATGTATCAACTCCGCAGCGCATGTCTCTCCAATCCTTGCTAGCTGGCCGAGTAAAGTGGAAGGTTTTGCTCACGTGGCGTATTTTAATGGATAGTGCGAAATAGTTTTTATGTGCATTAGTTTAGTTACTTAGGTTAAGTGCACGCCACTGCTTGTGCTAATGGTTAGCAAGCACCACTTTGCTGCCGGAGTGGTCTTGATGTGAGTACGTTTATGTTCTGCACGCGATAACAATGAATAATCCATGCCGCAAGGTCGCGACCTTCGTGAAAGCACTGCCGATTGCTACAGAAACTTTCATCTCACTGCCTGTCAGTAAAATAATTGTGAAAAAGAGCCGCCTCGCTTCGCTCATGTCGCATTTTTATGGTGCTGTATTCCAGAGTTTATAACCACTTTGGTTTTTAGTTGTGTCAATAAACTGGACAATAGACATAAAGTTAATTATGGTTCTTTTAGAGCGTAATAAATTTAAGGTGCTATTCAACTTTGCAATTAAAATTATGCAACTTTTGCTCCAGACTCTTCTGCTATTACCAATAAATCAAATCTTTTGCATTTTTTAAAATTTATTGATGTTTAAAGAAGGGATTTATTCTGACTGTTTCACGTATGTGACGTAATAATAAAATCGACAAATGAAAAAAAAAAAAAAAAAAATCATTTAAAGCTCGATATCGCAATGAAATTATTTTAAAAATTTATCAAACTTCTTTACTATGCAAAGTGTATTTGTTTTCTGATCAGTGTAGCCAACACTCCACTATAATTCCTGACGTTCAGACATCATGGCGTATTTAGGAGATTACTTACATTGATGATTTTGGACAGCGATTGTCATAATTAATGAAAATTTTAAATTTATATTTTCAATCATTTTTTCTTCTTCGAATATTACTACTTACTCAATATTAGTTTCAAACCTTTGATTATTTGTTTTGCCGTCTTCTGTTATCAAGCACTGAATTATGAAATACTTGATATATCACTTATAAAGTGTCATCACTGTGAAACCAATATGGATGATCGAAGTCGTAAGGCAGAAGGTCTGGGTTCGATTTCCGTCAAAACCATCTTCACTGACTGAAGTTTTTCACGTTTACTTCAGTCCTTATAAATGGTACTCTTAACTTAGGCTTGGAACGCTTCCTCCCTTAAAAAAAAAAAAAAAAAAAAAAAAAAAAAAAAAAAAAAAAAAAAAAATCTTTCCTAATGTATCGTTTCATCTCGTGTATCCCCTGCGTCCACCTCCTGTGATGTCTCGGCAGTAAAAACGGTTAGCAATGTATACTTTTAAAACAACTGCTGTGAAGTCTTTCTCGTCGCTCTGTTGACCTGTCACGAGAAAGTGATTCTGTACAACAATCCAAATTAGCCACACTATTGGCTGATGCTTGGGAAAACACAACCACAACGCCCGCTGCGGATTTTGCTAAGCTTCTGGTAGACTTCAGCAGGAATTATAGATAGAAACTATCACCGCTCGGATTTATTAAGGCTAGCAAAATCCAGTCAACGAAATTCTTCGTTAGAAGCAACCTGGGTTACTGAATCGTAAAGGTTTCTTGTTGTTACAGGAACATGCTTAACTAATGCGGGAGACAATAGACTAGGATTGAAAACTCTAGTGCATCTTCCATTCTTTCCAGGCCTCAAACTAATTATTGTAATACTTTCTGTTCCCTGCAAAACTACCATGTCAGAAATAATGATACAGACTTTTAAGAAGTTTCGTTGCATTTTTCAAATGTGACATTTATAAGTGTTATATATCGTTAACACTTTGTAATAAAATTAATTATGCAAAATTAAAAGCCTCTGACAAAGTTATACAAGGAGTTAACAAGAACAACTTGCTTAAATACAATAAAAAAGAAAAATAAAAAACCGGTACTATCAATCTGTGTGAACATGAAAGCTACGCAGAAATATTGGGCGATGGCCAAAGAAATCTTCGTTGTGTTTTTGTGCACATATACCAGTCAGCCAGCAGGTCCTAACAGTTGATTTTAGAAGTGATTTTAATTAGATTTGTATGTTTTTCTTTATATATTTCGCACATTACGAGGTAAATTCCAAAAAGGTTCGCCCTTATTAACATTGTCAGGTAACAGAAATAAATAACGGCAGCATTTGCAGCAATAGCCATATGGACAAGAGCAGCATCATCAAACAAGTGATATAATGACTTCACATTTCTCGTCTCTTCTTCATAGCTCACGTAATTTGTGCAGGAGTGAAGTTAATATTGTCCAGTCCAAATAGGAGCATTTGCTTTACTACATTATAATTATCACTAAAACCTAACTGGACATGAGCATATCAAAGTATATCTTGAACATCCTAAATAAAATCAGCAAATAACAGAACTAGAACTGGAACCAAGTTATTATTCATTTTCCAAATTCCAAATAGAACATCAAGTTTGTTACTTTGCAAATACTTTATTTCCGGGGCACCTTTTTATCTGTCAACGAGATAGCCAATCGAAGCGTATGATGACATGTTTCCTCTCTCTACAGAACTCTGAGGCGTTAACAGGACAGTATTCCCAAAATGCGCATGCGCAGAACTAGTCCTCCATACTCTTTGACGCATCTACGACTTTACCATTTGGCGTGTGTATATCTCATTAATCCCAATAATAGTTTTAAAAATTAACTCCGCATATACCTAATCATTCTGTGTACATGGTGATATTTCTTCCCTAGAAGTTAACAAAATTTTCCAGCAATTCCAAAATATCGTTATATTCTTGATGAACTTAATTATCTTGAATTTCCTCGGTAATGCTTTCCACCATTCCATGGTTTCCGTTTTAGAAAGAGTATCATAACAGAATCATGGTTTCTTTAGCTATGACAGTGGATTTCAACGTCTTTCTGATTACCTTGACAAAGCTTTTAATACTAGCGGGAAGAAGTCATATTAGCCTCTTATGAACTGCAGAAAGAAATTGGGATTGATATTAAAAGTTTACTCATTGTTTTTCAATTTAAAGTTTTCTTTCTCCTTACTTACAAATACAATTCAAAAAGGGGCGGGGAGTCATTGGAAAATAACTTCTCAGAAATATCTATCATCGAAATTAACAGGATGGCTAAAGTCATGGGCATCATCATTGCATATTCTCGTTTCTTTTAAAGAGGTGAACAGCGCTTCACGGATGCAATATAATCCCAAGCAAGGAGTTTCCACAATAATCTCCTCAGCGCCTCAGTTAGTTCCACAATAATCTCCTCAGCGCCTCAGTTAGTAGTTAACGCCGCGTTGCACTACTGTTCCATTTCATAGGATTTCGTTTGCGGCTCTTGATGTGCACTTAAAGTAATGTTTTATTTGTTATGATTATTGTTTTATTTTGTTACGTTATGATGGTGTACTAGGGTCGTCCAGATGCCCATACATTCCCACCAACATCGCCGTCGTAGCTGATATTCACACCTACCCTACTCATCGAAATCGACATACGATCCGATGCTTGACTTGGGACCAAACATTTCGGTTCTCGTCCTGAAGTGTGATTTTATAAAAGATTTTCATTTGATAATCTGGTCTCTTGCATTTTGTAAACTGCAAAACGATCGGTTCGTTAATCTTCAGACAGAATACATAAAGACTGCTCTCCACACTGTGTTGGCAAAGTGGAGTCTTCCAAGGTTTATTCTGGCCTAGAACGCTCTGTCAATAAAAGAACTTCCTAAGGTCTTCATTTTGAACACTTTTAGTCGAAGCCTATAGCACCCCCTTCCGATTTTCGCTGTACTTTGACATCCTTTATTGAAATAATAATGCTCGAACCGACTCTTTTTCTACACTTCGTAAAGAGGGGGTATGTATAAATAGGACAAACATACCTTCTTAAATCATAAAGTATAAGGTGAAAAGCTTATTAATAATAGAGATATGACATCAAATCCTTGATTAACACAAATCTTAATCAATATTCTACATTCGAGAGAATGTTTCGAGTCCTAACCTAAAAAATTTAAACTTTGGAAAGATTATTATTATGAATTCCATTGAGCTCAAATAGAACAAATCCCTTTAAAAGAGCGATTGTTGCAATTTCGTTGTTATTTGTGAAAATCTGAGTGTTCCACTGTTTTCAATCTGGTAGAATCTTTCCGAACTTTCTAGTAATGAGACTTCCGTGCGCTGCGCTCCCTCAAACATTCTCAAAACTAACTCTCAATAGTCCCGAAGGTTTCTAGCAAACTGTGCCGATGTATATAAACACTACTTCGCGCACATGACTTAGTACTTTCGATATTTATTATTAGTAAATAGCAATTAAATGCACTCCTTCTATTGTGAAACATGCCTGGGTCGTTTTGAAAATATTATGAGACATACGCCACAATTCATCCTCCCAAATATTGTAAACTGTCTGCCGGATATTTTGTTTTAGTGCCTTATCAGGTTTTATTTCTAGCACAGTAGTAATTTTATATTGGTGAAGATGCAACAGCTGAGTGACTTTATACGCACTGTTGACAGATATACCAACTTGCAGGGCTAATCCTTTTAATAATTCTTTCAAATAAAAGTGTCAAATCAATAAGCTATTTAATCAAGCTGTGCTCTGTTAAAACCGGTTTTTGAGTCTCGGCTTCTTTTCAATGAAAACGCCTTGGATTCGAACTTTGTTCAACAGTCTGTAAACCTCACTTACCAACGGAGATGTTACTCCCGGAAATTTAGCACGAAATTCTCTCGCGCGGCACTTGTAACGATTTTGTTTGCACTTAACAATCATAATGAAATATTCTTTGTTTCGGCGTATGTCTCACTCTCGACATACTTCACAATGTGCAAATACACAGCAGAAAATCTAACACGCCCATCCTATAAGAGCAACTGAAAAATCTGGTGTGATAAACACGACCGAGCGAGCTCAATTGCCGGCATCAACTGATCTTTAACTTCAATCGTGGAACCACGCATCTACTGAAGGTCAACTGGTTTCCATTAGTGTATACAAACTGTTTTTTTTTTAAAGACAAATTACCTGTTCACTCTTGTTGTCCTATGCCCATTTCCGTTTCCTCTAGATGGTTCACTGTCAAGCCTGATTACACAAATAGCCGTTGATTTATGTTTTATAATGCTTCTTGGCAGTACTCTGTAGTTATTGCAGTTTTCCATAAATAAAGGGTATATATGAATTACTTTAAACGAGGGGGAAAGCCGTACGCAGAAAAGAGAGAGTGTTTTGTTTCCCTGGAGCGAAGGAAATTGATCGTTGTGGCGAGGGGGTCATGGCTCTGCCCGGTGTAAGGTTACACGCAGCAATACGCCCGGGTCACGGTCAATGCGTGTTTACATACCCTGCAATTTACTGAAGGCACGACTTTGCCCGTGGTGCTTTTTAAAACTATGGAAACCCTTGCATTTGCAGCCATATCAAAGTAAGCTGAATTTTAGTAAAGTGAATTTTTATCACTCTGTCAAAGTTTTCGAGTCTAAGATGAGCAATTTTTAAGGTGAAGACCGCAGCGTTAATTTCGTGTGAACAGCGTAAAGGTAGCCATGCAGTTGTGTTACGATAGGACTGTATGAACATGATGTATTAATTCCCACAAACTATTCAAGAAATTAATTTCTTAGTGATTTCTTTTATAATTCAGACGATGAAAAATTTGAATACAAACTAGACTGTTCTAGTTTCATGCTATGCCATCCAAATTATATTTGGGAAATTTCCCAACAAAACTCGAATTAACTTTACACTACCAAACCTACCTACCAGAGGCAAAACATTTTATGCATTTCATATTTTCATCAAATACGGAAGAACTGTATGTGGTCAAAATGGCAGCACTGTCTTAAATTTTTAATACGAGTGTTAACTTTAGGACGCAAAGAAACTGACATGTAATTTTCATGTTGGCAGCATTGGAAAGAGCGTGTCTTGAGTTTTAGTTAGCGCAAGGCATTTATTGTTGCAGCTGCTACAAAATGTTAATTGTAGTCGTGCGCTCGCTGTTGTTCTAAAATGAGAGTGACGTTTTCCGTGCAGTGATTTTTTATAATTATAATTGCTGCCTGAGCCAACGATATTGACTGGAAAAATTTTAGAGGCTTTCAAGACTCTACTCCTTCAAATTCAAAAGTCTATAACTAGTTTGGAGATAGACGAGATAAAGCTGTCTGAAAGACGAGGAGCACACGAGGCGTCTGTAATTTAGCTCATGTGGAAGCCATAGTGAAGAATGATGGGCGAGTGACTTAACAGAGAAGCAGAGGAATCTTCAAACTTACATTCGCTGCAGTGTCAGAAGTGCTGCGCAAATATCTTCGCGTGAGGAAGCTATGTCATTGCGTAATCCCATAACCTTATAAAAGAACCAAAGGCAGCAACAGTGGAATGGTGGTGGAATTGGCAGCTACCGACGATGTTTTCATACGAGGGTCTCTCTTAATGTTTTATGATGGACAACAATGAGTTGTGATAAGCCAGTGAAATATTCGTAGCCTTAGATTGAAGTAGCAATATATTCAAGTCTGAGATCGCTTCAACAATATGTGTTGTCAACACTTCCATGTATGTGTACACGGCTGTTGTTGCGCCAGATGCTAGGATGTATCTCAAGAAATAGCTTTTCCGCGCTTTAATTTACTAGGTTTTTAAAGTTAGTTTAGAGAAGAGTGAATGCATTGAAAGATTGCATCGTGCATTTGGGAATCTTCCCTTTGCAATGCACTGTTTATCGATGGTTTGCAAATAAAAAAAAAGTGTGGATTAGTGACAGAAAATGTTGAAAAAAAATCATGGAGAAAGAACAGAAACATATTTAGTAGGTGATGAAAGCTGGATGTATTAGTAGACAATGTCCCTGCGCACACCGCTTTGAAAGCATTGTGATTTCTACAAGAATCGGGAGTAGCACTGGTGAGTCATCCACCTTACAGTTCAGATGTGGCTCCCTGTAACTTTTTTGTGTTTCCAACTATTAAGAATAAACGGAGTATGATAGTCCGGAAGAATGGGATATAGGTGAGGCCTCTACTCTAAAAAGAATTAGGCCAAGTTGGTGGGTTATGGCCTTCTTACTTAGTAGAATACTGAAAGTTAAATAGCTAAAGCTGAATCATATACCTACAAAAAACAAAGTCATGTTTTTGCAATATTTCGCCTAACAGTATACCTCAAAATTCGTGTGATTTTTTTAAGAATATGAGATGGGTTCCACTTTTAAGTCAGCTTGGGTGAGAGACAGCAAATCTCTACTCTAGAGGCACTCCTTTGATCAACGCGTATAGCTGTTTAAGTTGCTGTAACATTTAAACATGATAAAAGTTCTTTCCCAAAGAAGGGCGTTTTCCATTTCAAGTTTGTAGAGATTTGCCACTAAAATAGTCACAAAGAAGTATCTAAATACGTTGTCAAAAGCAGTGAAACCGTGATCCTCTTTCCAAAAAGGAGCCCACGAAGTGGTTCATACCAGGAAAACCACCGTCGAGAAAATTCAAAAATCAATCAGTCGATTAAGAAGATTATGGCAAAAATATTTTTGAGATTACCCGGAAATCTCTGGATTGACATTAAAGAAAGAAATAACAGAAAATTGTAGATTTACTTGTGCACAAACCATGACATTATTAAGAAGAAGAGACTTTAAATGCTGCGCAAGTTGTTCGCCTACTTAATGACAATTCTCCAGTCCATGTGGCTGTTGACGTGAATGATGTTGCTTCCAGAAGATGAACCTAATCCCACAGCCTATTGACTGTTGCCAATGAAAGTTCACAAGATTGATCTTGCTGCAATTTTTGAGGAAACGTTTTAACTATGAGCTTGATTTTCTGACAATTAAGCATGTGCACTGTTTTCATTTTACAATTACTCTGCGTGATTTTATACACAATTGGCTGGAAAGTTGTACAGCGGTATCATAAATAGCAGAATGAATTATATTATTATCTTAATTGTTGTGTAACTATAAATCTTTGAGATTGTATTTGCCTAAAATATTTTAAAATAAGTTATATGTACCGTAAAAACAATACACTTTTCATAAGTATGCGTAGTTTTCATTGTCATACAGAAGATCATCAAAGAAACTCTTCTCTCTCTTTCGAGCGATTGCAGCTAGAAACGGAAACTTTTATCATATGTTTGCATGCACATGTTATACATTTCCGTTAATGTTCGGAACAATATTATGAACATTTTTCATTTTAGAACTAGGAAATAAAAGTAGTTCTTTCTTTTTTCTCCAGGTGTGGATGTTACTGCCAACCAGGACGAAATCTCTAATCATGAGACCTTCCAGCTGGAGTTCGATTCTTCCACCAAACGCTGGTACATCAGGACCATGCAAGATCGTTATTGGACTCTTGAGACAGGTGGCGGCATCCAGGCTTGTGGGGACAAGCGGTGAGTCAGCATCAGCTGCTTAGCATAATAATTCACCAAACCATTTCCCCTTTTTATTGCCATGTTTTCTCTGGTTCATTGTTTACACTTTTATTTTGGTAATATGAAGAATTGCATTTCACAGATGTGCACACAAGACGCAATGTACTTTTAGAAGATTTTATTTAAATAACTACAATTAAATTTTTAATCTGCTTTTGATATATTGTTCTCTCGTGTATTCCAAGCGTTTAGCACCAATCAGTTCTCAAAAGCACCTGCATTTGACTTCACATGTGACTCAAGCCTATTTGACCACTCGTCTACAGAAGCACGCAGCACCTCCAGTGGACATTCATCACTGCCCATTCCAAAGCCCGCTTGAGACTTTAATCTGCTTTTGATAAATTGTTCTCTCGTGTATTCAAAACGTTTAGCACCAATCAATTCTCAAAAGCACCTACCTTTTACCTCACATGTGACTCAAGCCTGTTTGACCACTCGTCTACAGAAGCACGCAGCACCCCCAGTGGAAATTCGCCACTGCCCATTCCAAAGCCCGCTTGAGACTAAGTATTAGATGCTTTTTCTGCACATCATGCCCTCAAGCACTGAGAGTAGTCCAGATGGCATAGGTCAGGTTCTCCAGGAGGCCAATCTTGATCACTAAAAATCTGCATATTTTTCTCAACAGGGTCTGGATGGACCTTGCCTTGTGGACTGAAGTTGGGATCTTGCTGGAAGCTATGGTGTCTCTTCTTGAACAAAATCGTGTTTTGGTTCTTTATCTCAGTTTCAAGCAGACTGGCTTCCTACACTTAGGCGGATTTGTTTCAATCCCTTTTGACAGAAAAGGAACTTGTAGTTCACTCTCCACCAAACCATTACTTAGACAGGATGTTGGATTTTCTAAACCTTCCGGACCCTCTCACAAGCTTCTCGTGAAGTCCAGATATACCCCATCATTTTGGCGATTGTAGTTTTGTTCAGTGTTGAATACTTTTTCGTTAAATTGATTTTTTTTCTTCTTAGAGTAACGCTATGGCAATTGTTTGAACCTCAGCACTCTCTCCAGTTAAAAAATACAAAGTATTTTGACGAAAAGCTCTCAGTTTAAGGTCTTGTCTCAACACTCTGGATATGTCTCGGGGATAACCACTGTCTACCTCAGAATAGAATTTGATTGAATGGCTCCACTGCTTTAGCAATTGCGCGTATTCTTGAACGGTCATCGACTGAATCAGGCTCAGTGAAGTGCTGGATGGTGCGGTACACAAATAGCATACTGACTTCAAGCACTTTAAGGATTTGGAAAATCTTGCTTGGTGATTTTCCAACTCAATGAAGGCCTATGATAACGATATGGTTTTCATAATCTCTCGTTACTCGAATCTCAAGTAATGCATTCATTTTGCTGCACCTGAACTCAAACAGCTACAGTGATACTTTCTGGCAGCAAAACTGTTATCTGGTCACCAAAACACTAGAACAATTCCTTTAAAAAATGTTAAGTAGTATTTATGCCAAGAATAAATACATACAGCAGGATTTTTTATTCTATACTTCTTGTCACTCTTTCATTTGAACACCCTTTACACAATTTCGTAGTTTGATACTATTTTCAGCCTCTTATCTCAAACGATGTATACATTTGACTCACTCCTTATATTATGTTTTAAAATTGACAAAATTTTTCAGGTCTTCCAATGCACTGTATGATCTGGTGTGGCAGGGTGATGGTTCTGTTGGTTTCCGTGCCAACAATGGCAAGTTTATATCAACCAAGCGCTCTGGGCACCTGTATGCTAACTGTGACAGTGTTGAGGATAATGCTAAGTACTTCTTCTACCTCATTAACAGGTAAACTAATACTGTCTGAAATATGTACATTAATAAATACGAGTTGTATAATTTTATAATTGTAATTTGAATTTATTGAATGCTAAGAAAAATACATGATATAAATAAACTTATTTCCACTTCCAGTCATTCCCAGGTCCATGACATTTTTCCAATACAAGGTAACACGACTAAAGATTAAATCCAAGATCTTTGCTTACCTTAATCATAGTCCAAAATTTCCTTATTATCTAAACATATAGCTATTGACCACCCTTTAAGTTATTTGATTTACGTCTCTTTTAGTACCCAAAGCCATTTATTTTTAACTTTACTGAGAAACTCCCCTACATTCCTGCTATCTTTGCTGAAAATTTTCATTAAGGCTATTTTTCTATCTAATTGAAACCATTTCTCGTTTATAAACTCTTGCCTCCAGAGTCCCATCCCTTTGCACTCAAATATTCCATATCTTCCTTTCCCCCACATATTGAACACTGGTTTTGAGGAAACCCTGTTCTTATTCCTTTCAATCTTCATACACCTACTCTTTCCCATCGAATGCTCTTATTTGATTTATAAATATACTTCTCTTTCCCGTTTATTTTTTATAAATGGGAATTTTTTATTTTACAATATATATTTACCGCTATCTGACTAAACAATTTTTATATTTCTCTATCTTCCAATTTCTTTTTTATAGCTTTCCAAAAACCATATTGTTCTCCCTCCTCCTCCAAATATCCCTCATTCCATTGTTCTCCAAAATAATCTAAAACCATTACTCCTGCCATTGCTCTTTAGACTCTTTTCTTGAAATTCTAAGCATTTTCTTAATACATTTCTTTCATTTAGATTTAGACTCCAAACCAATATTTAAGAGCTCTCTCCATAATCCCATCTTTCCTTGGCTCTAATCCCATTTCAATTCGTGCAAATTCCTTTGCTGTTGTGCATGATAGGCCTAACATCCCCTACAAAACATACTATGCACAACATCTACAATTTCCCATCATCCTTCTAGTCCCCATATTTCAATACCATACAACATTTTTACCGCAACCACCACAAATTCTATAACACAGCTCTAATCTTAACCAGTAATGATAGCATATATAGGATATTGGGATCATGTATAGTATATGTCCAAAAGAGATCAGAGCAAGCATAATTATAAAAGGTAATTAACCTCTAATCTCCACTTTTAACCCCAAATGGAGAAGATGACATAGCATATAATTAGACAAGTTCCTTTGATATTACATACACCAAAATAAAGCATTTTCATATTCACAAAGAACTTTCTGCTTGTTGAAAGTTTGCATGTGTTAATAATGGACCAGAAGTTAGGACATTTGATGATCAGTTGTTTAGTAGGAACTGCTACAGCAGGAGGTAAACAAAACTCAACTTGCAGCATGATAGTGCACTATCTCACACTGAAGCTTAGCAGAAATCATATCAATAATATCCAAAGTATTGGACAAGTGCAGAGGGTCTGTATCTAGGCCACCAAGACTATCAGACCTGAATCCATGGAACTTATTCCTAATCAGCTATAGGGTTAACTGGGAGTGAAGATCTCTTCACCCTTCTACAAGGAAATGTTAGTACTGTTACAGAAGATCATCTATGTTAGCAGCTTAGTGTGTTGATGTAAAATGAGAGCATTCTTGAGATAGTTAGTGGGGGGGGGGGGGAAACTGCATTCATATGAATGTTACTGTCAGACAGTGCACACTGTTGATAAATGCCATCTCACTACCAATTGAGCTGTCCTAAAGGAAAGATGGTGCATGTGTGTGAAAATTTTTCTTTCTGGATGTTAAAGTCACAAGGCAATATAATCTCCAGATAGACCTTTTTATCAGTGGCAGTTTACATTTAAAAGAATGAGAATTTGCATGAAACAACCAAAACACTAATATTTCTGAACATAATATTACATAATATTTCTGAACATAATGATATGAAAGAGTGTATGCAAGATTTTTGTTCTTTGTTGCAGGCCCATCTTGGTGCTGAAGTGTGAACAAGGTTTTGTTGGCTACAAGAGTGCTTCATCTCCCAAGCTGGAATGCAATAAAGCAACTTATGAAACAATTCAAGTAGAGCGCAGTGAGAAAGGAGTAGTGTTTTTCAAAGGTATGTATATTCAATATAAATACTGCTGTAATACTAAAATTAGTTTGGTTATATATATAAAATGTTGCACTCCCCAGGTTCATTAACACCTAATCTCTTTAATCTAGCTAAAGAACCTGAGGAGGGGACATATGTACAATGCGACTTCAATCCCCTGACTGCCTAAACAAAGCTTTATAACGTAATAATAAAGGGAAAAGTCTAACTACAGGATCACAGAACTCGACACAAATAACACACAGTTCAGAACTACTCCTTAAAGGATTTATTAATCAAAAGAAACAACTTACTTTGCATACATGTTGATGCCACAAGGTTGGGGCGGGCTATCTTCCTGATGTGTTGCTACTTCCCTGTTCCAGTAGTGAGAGAGCAGGATTTCAACAGGAAAGTAGCAACATGATATGAAGGTAGGCCACCCCATCAATATGTTGCATCAATATGATAAGTTGTTTCTTTTGATTAATAAATCTTTTAAGGAGTTGCTCTGAACTTATGTGTTATTTGTGTTGAGTTCTGTGATCCTGTAATTGGACTTTATTAATTATGTTATGAAGCTTTGTTTAGGGCAGTCAGGGATTGAAGTTGCATTGCTCATGGGCTCCTTCCTCAGGTTCTTTAGCTAGGATAAAGTAGGTTTAGGTGTTAACAAGCCTGGGGAGTGTAACAATGTATGTGACAGATATTTAATATGATCATGTAAATGCATGGCAGACCAACCAAGAGTCTACATTTGTTTTTGTGGCAGAATGAAGGGTGCACTAGTACTGAATGTACAAGGACTGTTCAGTAAAGAATGATATAATTCTTTTTCAATCTTTACTCATTCTCATAATTTTGATGATCTTTCTCAAAGTAGTCCCTGTTAGATGCAATGCACCTGTTCCTTCAAAGACATGCTGGAAACCATTATTTGACAGGTCCTGCAGAATCACTGCTTTAGTCTTAATGTCTCCCATTAAGTTATTTATTCAATGTAGCAAAAGGAAAAAATCATGTGGGGCTAAATATAAATTATAGGGAGTGTGAGGGACAACTGCACATAGATTTTTATGAGATGTTTCACTAATAACATTTGTGATATGCAACTGTGCATTATCATGGTGTAGCTTTTAGCTAGTTGCATGGAAATGTGGTCTTTTAAGTGTGATATGGCTTTGCAGAATTTTCAGTTCTTTGTAGTATTCCCAGTTACAGTTGCATGAGCAGATAAACTATTCCTTGATATCAAAAAATGAGATGCCCATAAATTTTGCAGCAGAAGCAACCACATTGTGTGTGGGTGTGTGTGTGCGTGCAGTTTTTTTTCTCTTTTCTTTTTTCTTTTCTTTCGACACATACAGCTTTGATGTTTGTTCTCAGGATTGAAATAATGTAGCTAAGTTTTATCAGCAGTGATAACCTTTTAAAGCAATATGCATCTTCTTGTAACATCACCTTCAACTGCTGCAAATGTTTGTTTGAGAATCAGCAACTGTGTACAAACATGTATCATGTGCAGCTTTTCAGTTACTGACATGTGGGTGGCAACCAATGAAATGTTCAGAATTTCTGAAAGTGTTCTTAGTGTTATTTGGCTATTCCCTCTCACAATACAGCTTATTAATGTATTCTTCCATAAAAGCACCAACTGGGCAGCCAGGTCCATCTTCCTTTGAAATTGATTTCCTCCATTTTTTAAACATTTTGAACAATCTTCAAGCTGCACTACATGAAAGAACAAACTCTTCATAGACCTCCTGTGCCAATGCTTAGGCCTGAGCTGAAGACTGTTGAGAAGAAAGCAGAATTTCAGAGTAGCTTATTTTTTGTTGCATGTCACCTCCATTTTGATGTAGGAAGAACTGAACATGTTTCAGCTTACACTTTCTCACAGGCAGGAGGTGGAAGTGGCAACAATGTACATTATGCATTAAGCTAACAAAATAAGAAAAGTAAAAGAAAAGCAAGAAATTATGCCTGTAACAAATTATCCATCTTTATGGAACGGCTCTCATACCAACTGTCTTTCATGCACATGTTCCCTGTTGATGGAGTGGCATACGTCAATGTAATTAATTAAATGAAATGTTTAGATAAGAATAATTAGATAGTAATTACTTATTAATTTTTATCTATTAAACGTGAATTTCAAAGCTCAATCCCTGCAACTGTAAATAGGATTTTTGGCAGACAAAGCAGCATCTGGGCAGATTTTCTCTGGGTTGTCTTGGCAAGAAGTGAGCAATCAAACCACTTGGCCATGGTGCTGCTATAATTGAAATGTTATCAAATGAAGCAATTCATGCCATTATTAGTAAAATTCATGGAGAAATTATTTTTCAATTCTGTTGGATGAAATTTCCTACTTATGTGCTAGTGAGCAAAATTATTTATGCATATGATTGTTAACAAGACATACTTTTGATGTAAAGTATTTTATGGGATTTTAATTAATTAAAAGAAGTGATTCTGACATCCTTTTAAAAACTGTTAAAAATATTATTCACATATTGACCTTACTGATACCACATTTAAAAGTATATGTAATGACCTTTTAAAGAGTAATATTTATGTTAAATATCTTTTGAGCAAGTGCAAACATAAATACGAGAGGAAACAGATTTAAAAAACATTGAAAGATGAGTGCGGTTATGAATATGAAATGAGCATAGGAATAGGCCTTAGTATAGTTCTGAAACTGTAATTTATTGCTGATAAAAGATCAGTATAGGCACCTTGATCAAATTTTATGTATGGGTTGTATTACTGATAGTCTGAAATATGAGGGTAAGTCATTATGTAAGTTACAAATTAATGTTTGATGAGGTATCTAAGACTATTGCCACTAAATGGCAGCATTAGTTCAGTAGCAATTGGTGCCATTTAACACAAGACAATCAATGTTTACAATAGCAAAACAACATTTGCCAAATGGCGGCAGCTCTAGTGTACAACCCTCAAGCAGTGCTCGGTTGTGCACTTGGGGTGGGCAAAAAGTATGGATGCAAATAATATTCATAAATTAATGCTTCCCATTCTACGGTGAGAAGTGTCTGTCATGTCAATTGGGTGCAGAAGTTCTCTGAAGGGCAGATATATATTGAAGACAAACACTGCATCTGCTGGACAAATGAAATTGCTATAAAGGCAAATTTATGAGTTGAAGAATTAATTTGAGCAGACAGAAGAGCAACTATAGACACTATAGCCATTGTTGGTTCACAATAGCATGACTACCTCATAATGCATGACAGATTAGGTTTTCACAAAGTCTGTGCATGATGAATGCCATGCATGCTGACCCCACAAAACAAAATGTTAAGAACAACGTTTCATTCCCTACCATGATGAACACAATATGCTAAACTGAATTTTAATAGGTGATGAGTTTTGGGTTTTTACCATTACACACACACACACGCGCACGCACACACACACACACACGAGTTTAAAGTGATATCTGTCAGGAAAATGATCCTCACAGTTTTTTGGGATCATGAAAGCATAACTGCTCACCATATTTCACCTTCAAGGATAAATTGTAAAAGCCAATACCTATTGTAGGCCATTCAACGTTAGCAACCAGGACATATCATCAAAGGCATGTTGCTCTTGCCTGATAATGCACATCCTCATACTACCAACAAGACAAATGAAACATTGCAAAATTTCAAGTGGGAAGTCTTAGAATGTCCTCCTTATAGTCCCAACCTTACTCCAAGTGACTTCCATTTGTTCAGCCCTCTTAGACATCATCTTTCCAGCGAACATTTTTCCAAATGAAGCTGTAGAAAGGGAAGTTTCAACAGTAGCTCAAAGAATGTAATGCTATTGAATTTCAGGGGCTTGTGAGATAAGTGTCTGAATGTAACAGGAGATTATGTTGAGAAATGAAAATGTGTTTCAAAACAAGAATCTTATTTAAGTTTTATATTCATTTGAAACTTACTTAATGAAGTACCCTCAAAGGTTATTAAAGTCCTTACAGCTTATTTTATAGAAAGACTAAGAGAGGTGTAGGTGTGCTAGTGACTTCCTTATCTTTGGGATGTAAAAACAGTGCTTTATATTTTATAGGTCAGAACGGCAAGTATTGGCATGTGGATGGGGAGTCTGTTACAGCTGACTCTGATGTCCCTGAAGGATTCTTTTTGGAACTGCGGGATCCAACCCATATCTGCATTAAGAGCACTTCAGGGGAGTATCTAGTGGCAAACAAGAATGGATCATTCAGGCTAGGAGATTCTGACTATGAGAATGCCACCAAATGGGAATATTAAGACCATTATCTTAAGTGTCCTTTAATTTCAAATCTCATTTCTTATGCTTTATTGGTATGGAATGAAATTGATTGTAAGCAGTTATCGCTCACTTCCATTAAAGAATCAATATAATGTGAGATTTTATTCCCCAATTTACAGATAGTGCTAATTTCCTGTTCATGTTTTTAAATCAATAAATTTACTTTAAAGAACAAAAATATGTACATTAAGTGTAAGGGCATGTAATGAAAAAAAAATCTAGTATCAGCTACTGAATACCAAAAGCATAATATTTATACTTTCAGCAGAAATTGGGTTTTTAATGATATTTTTGTTATATTCACAATGCATATAAGGATGATAGCTGGTGGGAGTTAAAGGGCACAACATATTTATTTCACCAAAGTATGGAAAGATGGCACAAAATAAATAATTACTACTGACCATCTGAAAATATTCTATGTTACAAGATGCTTTGAAGCAGTGCTGCATAAATTATTATAATGAATTTTGGGGTAGTTTAAGATTTTGTTTCCATTTCTTTGTAAAAGATAATAGAATAATAGCAGTTTAAACCACATATTACATAGAAAAGGCAAAGTGAAATACCTGTACACTGTGGTGCTTGAAATGTTATAATAGCCATGTTAGTACGGGCAATCAGGTTTACTGCAAGTGATACCAACTCCTTTCCTGTCCTATGCTTGCTCATGATAACTATTGTGAACCCTTAAATAGAAGCGCGTGTTAGGGGAATGGTTCTTAAGATTAAAAAAAGAAGAGTAAGAGGAGAAATTACTGCCAAAAATATTGTAAATTGGTATTGCACGTATTTTTTTTCCCAAGAAATACATTTTGCAGTGGTTCAGATTAATTTGAAATGAACTGCCTGGACCAACCTAAGAAAACAAACAAGAGACTGTATCCATGCCACCCAAAAGCTATTCTTTGCTATCAGAACTGATTTTTTAAAGGCAAAACAAGTCTCTACAAACTAAAACATTCAGACTTATTGAGCTAAAAAGTGCACATCACATATTTATTCAGTAAAATTTTAATGAAAGAATTTATTCCCCACAGAAAAACTACTGCCATTCCAACGGCCTTTTTAGTTAATCATAGTTGAAAAAAAAAGAAAGAGAGAGAAAAAATAGGCAGATTAACTATTAGACTTTAGGTAGAATGTTTTTATATACATATATTGAAGTAAATTTGTGTGAATGGAGTCATTTTTATACTTTTTCCATATGTTTTTTATAAAATGTGTATGATGAACTGCACAGGTTTTATCTCAGCAATTGAAATTTGTATTGTAAACCATGTTTAAAAGACAAACTGTTCTATTTTCTTTTTCTTTTTTTATGTATTTCCTCCTTAATTGTTTTATTATTGCTGTAAATATGGTAGATAGAGACTGTAACTAAAAATGTTAAAATAAATAAAAAAAAAAAGTAATGCAATGTCTACACACTAATTGCACAAATTCTGTGTCAGTTTTTGCTGGCCAGGATGAATCGCAAGAAAATGATACCAGAATCTGCATTTATGATATTCCATAGGGGCCGATGGCTAAATTCCTGTCTTAAGGTAAAGCCAGGTCCCTTCTATCCTTAATGGACATTTTTTTTATTACTACCTGTTCTTGTGCATTTCTATGTCTAGGTGTTTTTAATAAAAATAAAAACTTTACTATTGTTATCATTCCATCTCTATTGGTTTTCTTCTTTTCTTTTGTAAAGTATATATGTTTGAAGATGTTAACTTTAAACGCTCAAAAGAAATAAATGTGTGAAGATGCAGTGACATGTTAACAAACTGTGTAAACATGTGCTACTCACATAATAAACATGGTAACTTTTAGTGATTTCCCCCATAACAGGTTTAAGGGAGATCTTTTGTACTGTATGTGAAGGGTAATACTTTTTTATATATAACATGCCAATTATTGATATTCTACTGTTACATGTACTGTAAATGTAATTTCTTGTCCAAGATCCCCCACCCCTTTATTGACTTGAAAGCCTGTCAGTGAGCAGTGATTTATTCTGCATATTTTGCAATATGGAATGATGATGTATAAGTCTTTGCCAGCTTGGCCTATGGTTACTATATTATCACCATTATTTTTACTATGTCGTATGTGCTTGTCACCACTGGTATGATTGTGTTAGATAGGCATTATATCATAATCTAGTAATTATTATTATTATTAATATTATTCTTATGGTTTTGCCATTGTAAAGAAAATTTTATTTATCACAGATGTATTATACTGTAGCAAATATTTGGATATTTAGAATTATAAATAATTATTGTCATATCTTGTTTTATTTCTTAATTGTTCCATATACATACTCATCCTGTGCTTACATCATTATTTATATAAATGTAATATGAAAAGTTCTCAGAATGCAATATGGGGAGAAAAAAAAAAAAGAAGAAGAAGAAGAAGAAGGAATTCAAGTTGAAGTGCTAATTGGAACTTGTATAGTGAAGCTAATCATATATTGTATGACTGAGTTGAACTGTACACTCTTATTGGTTCCACTTGTTTAAATGTAGAACACTTTTTCAGACCATCGTCTGCATCCTCAGTAACTGTAGACTTCTGGATAATTTGTTATGCTCTGATGGAGGTGTAATGAATTTTAATTTTGTTTTCATCGTTCATTAATCTGCCTCTGTATTTATAAATGTATATTTTCTCCCTTGTTGCTAGCCCTGTAGGTCCCTGTACTGATTTTAATAATTTTTCTTTATTGATTATGTTGTGGTTTTCTGTTCAGAAATGATGTTACTATCGATTTCTCCATTTGTGTGTGTTTTATTTTCCTAAAGTATTGTTTTCTATGTTTCTCTTTGTTTTTCTGATATAGACTTTTATACATTCTGTGCATCTTATTTGGTAAATACCTACTTTTTTCTCAGTGGAATACTTTTATTAATATTGTCATTCAGGAGATTTTAACATTAAATCTGTTTGTAGATGCTAATCTGTTATTAAAATCTTTTAGAATATTTTGAAATTTTTGCTTACCCCGTGGATGATATGAGAATTATTTAAAAATTATTTAATCTTTTTCTGCTGAAAGTTTTGTGGCTTCTTTAATAAGTTTCTCCCTCTTGAAATTCTGTACTTTTTTGTGAACTAGTTCTTTGTTAAATCCATTCATGAATGAAACTAGTTCACAAAAAAGTACAGAATTTC
The DNA here is from genome assembly GCA_030762175.1 of Metallyticus violacea. Taxonomy (NCBI): domain Eukaryota; kingdom Metazoa; phylum Arthropoda; class Insecta; order Mantodea; family Metallyticidae; genus Metallyticus; species Metallyticus violacea. The sequence continues at coordinate 80,078,547 of CM060841.1, forward strand.
AAGAGGCAGAAACTTATTAAAGAAACCACAATACTTTCAGCTGGAAAAGATAAGATAATATTTAAAAAATTCACATATCCATGTGCTACACAAAATTTTTAAAATATTCTAAGAGAGTTTAATAACAGAGTAGTATCTACAAACAGATTTAATGTTAAAATCTCCTGAATGACAATATTAATGGCAATATTCTAAATAAAAAAAAGAAGAAGAAGTAGTTATTTACCAAATTAAGTAATCCAAGAAAAAAAAAGTCTATATTGGGAATGCAAAGAGAAACATAGGCAAAGGTTGGAACATTTCAATAACATAAAATACAAACAATGAAGAAATCACCAATAGCATCTCACTTCTGGACAGAAAACCAGGGCATGGTGAATAAAACATTTGTTAAAATCAATACAAGGGCCTACAGAGTTAGCAACATGGGAGAAAATCTACATTTATAAATACAGAGACAGATTAATAAACATCGACATTTCTAGGGATGAAAATATAAACTTAAAGTTTATTATCTCTCCACATCCCTAAAACTTAACAAATCATCCAGCAGTTGATTGATAGCTGAAGATGTGGACAACAATCTATAGATTATGTACTAAATTTAAACAGGTAAGTAGAATCATTTAATTGGAACTTGCACAGTGAAGTCAATCATACAATTGATATTGTATGATTTAGTTGAACTACACATTCTTAATGCTTCACTTACTTGTCATAATATATAGAACGGATTTCGAGAACACTCATTTAGCCTAGCTGATGATGAGAACGAAATGTTCTTGAAACCTGTTCTATATATTATGACAAGTAAATGAAGCATTAAGCGTATGTAGTTCTAAATTATACAATAATATCAATTATATGATTAGCTTCACTGTGCAAGTTCCAATAAACATTTTAAACTTAATGCATGTCTAATTTCTTAGAACTGAAAACTTTGTCTTAATCCATGATGGCCAGAGTTGAATATTCCAGATGTTAATAATAATATAAAAATGTAAAATGTGCCATTGGAAAAAAAGTTTGCAAAACACTTTCCAATATTTCAGGAATTACCGGGGGTTTCCAAACCACGGTTTGGGAAACACTGAGCTACTTTATATTGATTGTAATGGTAGCCATTTAATTGTCAGGATTCTATCAAGTACAAGGTTGGCCATAAGAAATAGTATGGAAGAAAAGTACTACTGTTAAAACATATGTACAACTATAACATTTAATTTTGTATCGGAACCACTACATTGAAGCTACTATTATGTTCTTAATTACCTAGTGAGTTGATTTGAGCCTGCAAAACCAGTTTTGCATAATTCAACAGTAAGTGGAGCATAAGAGTAGCAAATCGACTCGCTAGGTAATTAAGAACATATGTGCAACTACCTAATTTTTATTTTTGGTTTTCATATGTATATAAATTTCCATTACACATTCACATTTTTTTTTATGGACTCTATTGGCATTGATAGTATTTTGCAAGTGCTTGTGGAACTTCTTATGGCTGAATCATTCATTTGGAATAACCTGAATTTCTTTTCTGAATGTGAATTTCAGTTCTTCAGTAGTAGAAGGAAAAATGTATTCAGGTGATGAGCACTTATCAGATATTGCATGAAAAACTTTTCATTAGCCTCACAATATCACTTAGCATTGACAGAACATGTTTCAGGAGCATTCACTCTCATCCTCAGCTGGGGACAGATTACAATGAAGATTTTATTTATTAATAAACTCATTAAAGTGAAAAGTTGCTTTGTCTAACATTACTAGAGAAGATAGAATTGTCTCATTCTGTCCTTATTCCAAGGAAAGTTGTGCAGAGTTGTAGCCTACTTTGTATATCTGTTGTGAGACACTGTTTTTATGGAGGAAACCTTGTGAAATCTATCTTCACAATCCTGCACATGGAAGCATATCCATTGGAAAAGTTCTATCAAACAAACTTTAATGTGAAAAAATTTGTGTAACAAGGATACCACATTTGCTCACTGTTGTTCACAAGCAATAATGAATTTGACATTTTCGTATCAGAGGGAGGTAACCTGGTCAATAAATTCAATGTTTTTGGTATAAATGCAACAATTTGAGTATGAAGTAAAATTTAGAGTGAAAGTGTGATTGTCTGACCTAAAGCATAAGTGTATTTTTGTGTTTAAAGTTTTTAAATGAATACTATCCTAAACAAAGAACATCTATTGAAATGCAGCCAGCTCAGTAGCAACAAACAAATGAAAAATAATTTGGAAGCTCTTTATTGGGAAACTAGGGAAAAAGATTATAAACATTAGCAGCTCCAATGGCCACTAGCAACCAACTGACTGACTTTTAAAATGAACTTAATATAAATTATTTATAAGGAATTCGCTCAAATTTCACTAGTTTTGTTCCACTTACTTGGATATGTTTTGCAGGCTGTTGCCTCATAATCAGCAGCACGGTTCCACTCTAAGGTGATGATTATGAAAACAGCCTTCGAAACATATCTAATAAGTGGAATAAAACTAGTGAAATTTGAGTGGATTCCTCATAAATAATTTGTTATATTGTACTATATTTCACTGTGAAAATCCTGGCTATTTAAATCTATATGAAATAAACTTTTTTGAAGTTATAGGCTTCCACCTTCAATTTTCATTTTATGCAGTTTAGCTTCCACTCTGTTGTTGCACCATAATGATGTAAAGAATAAAAAATAATGATTTGACAGCAGCTATTCCTCTTCTGAAGTTTTTATGACTTTGAGACTATAAGACTATGAAATAACTGAAGTAGACATTTTTACATATAACAATGATGGAAATTCCAGAAACCGAGAGGCACACAATGTGAAATATTACATGCCTGTGCAACAAACCAATTTTTTCTGCTCAATTGATTCCATATTGTAAAAAATATGTAAAGGATGAATTCTAAATTTATTATGATTACATTTTTATTTAGGCCCAAGAGCTTCTTCTGTTTCAGCATCTCATGAGAGGCAATGGTATTGGAGATAAAGCTCAGAATGACTCAATGCTAGTGCTTATTAAGCTTTCACTCTCAATGCAAAACGTGTGGAAACTTCTTATGCATTTTCCCATATAGGTTTTCATTCCATGTTATAATAATTCTTACCATTCATTAAAGAAGGCATTTTAGATTTAAATAATGTGTACTAAGAATTATGAAATTATTCAATTACCTAGAAAGGACATATCTAACCTCAACCAACTGATGATATGAATTGATTAACCACAATCATAAGTGGTTAAATGCCAGATACTTATAATACATCATAGCTAAAAGGTGTTGCTGCTCAGGTATGAATGTCAAATTTGTTTGTAGTTCCTGCATTTGCAGGTCAAAATATTCTAAAGAGGATATTTCTTCCAAAAAGCGAGAATATGCAGAAACTGAAAATATTTCAATTTATAGTGGTATGAAACATAACATCAATGTAAATGAAGAGAGAAATGCTGATGACATGCATTCTGGGAAAGTAAGAGTTTCTGTTTTACTGATTTAATATGTACAGCGAATGTAGTACAAGAGTAGCTATTCAATTTTTAGGATATGAAGAAACTATGAGAGATATTAGTTTTTTGTTAGCAGCACTGGAAAGAGCGTGCCTAATCATAGCAGAAGTAAGTAAATGGCATCCACGTTGCAGCTGCAGCAGAATTTTAATTGCGTGCTTGCTGTATGACATTCTGAGATGGAGGTGTCTTGAGAGAGTATTTTTGTACATTTATTGTGTTTTTTATAATTATAAGAGCAGTTTGAGCTAACAAGAATGCCTGAAAAAATTACATATTTTCAAGAAACAAAGTTCATAACTGGTTTGCAGAGTCTAGACAGAATAAGAGCTTTGAAAAACGAAAAAGAGCACATGAGGCATTCAGTCACAGATGAAAATATAGCTTGTGTAGAAGCTATAGTGAAGAACAATCCACATGTGACATACAGAAAGGTAAGTCCGTAAACATTTATTGGCTGCAAGCATCGGAAATCCTGTACAAATGTTGTTTAAGGAAACTATTGTTGCTGGGTATCCCAGAACCTCACAAGAAAAAAGGCAGTAAGAGTGGAATGGTGCCAGGAAATTGTAATTGTTTTGACAACGGTAGCTCCCAATTTGTTGCTAAAATCTTCACAAATGAACAAAAACTAAACTTACCAATACAACCCAAATTCAAGGAGGGAGTAGTGATCTAGATCTTTCAAAATGTTGACCACCCAGAAAAGATAAAGCAATGTCTATGGTTGCTAACTTCCTCTCAGCAAGTGTCCATATTGCAACCATTTAAGTCCAGGAACAAAAGCATTTGCTGCCAGGTGGTATACCACAGTTTGCTTTGCTTCCTCATTATCTTCAGAACACTAACAGAAAGAACACCAAAGTATTAGTTGCAAGGATTGTTGTTTCACCGCGATAATGTCTCTGCACACACCACTTTGAAAATAATTAAATTTTGCAAGAATTGGATGTGATATTGGTAAATCACTCATCACCATAGAGTTCAGATCTGGCTCTCTGTGACTTTTTCCTATTTTCAACTGTCAAGGAAACACTAGGGGAAGGAAATTATTTGTTTGGGAGTATGAAAAAAGCTATTACATTCTACAAAGTGGATATTGGTGCCATATAAAAGAAGCATGACATGGCTTCCATGACAAGTTCCAAGGAATGGAACTTATATTGGGATTGAGGAAGACTACTTTTAAATGAAATAGGCAGCATTGGTGAGTTACGGACCTCTGTTTAGTAGAATTCTGAAAATTATCCCTCCTCTCTGTGGAAATTATACTAAAATGTTTGTATTCCTAAAGATGAGAAAAATAGAAAAAATATTGGCTGCAATCATTTAAAAGGTTAGTGAAAATGAAATAAATGCATTTCTTAACATTAGTATAATTATGATTTCAAACATTCATTTAGAAAACAAGCTATTGCCTAGTCAATAAGCAAGCTACACAGTGATAAGATGTGGTAATTGCAACATTTATTTAATAATGGAACAGTAGCATTGCTATTTGAGTATTTTGAACTATGTGATTATACTTCGGGATAAATCATAAAGCTTAATCTGCATTAACATGTAAAATTAAATGACTGACTTTTATTTTATTTGATTTATTTAAGGATGCTCTTTAACATCTCAGATCATCAGCGCTCCATTCAAATCAGGGCGTGAAATGGCCAACAAATTTTTCCGATAACATAATGATGTACTTCTTCCTAACAAGGAAGAAAATAGAATGTATAAAAAATTCACATACAATCCATTAGCCTATTATAAATTCCAAAAAAATTTCAAAAACATAACATTATTTTAGCTCCAAAAACAGTTACTCCATAAAAAATATACTAAATTCTAAACTAAAAGAGGATATTCCACAAGAGAACAAATCAGGAAAATATCAGATGAATTGTAATGATTGTGAAGAAATGTATATTGGAAAGACTAAAAGAAACATAAAAACATGAGCAAAGAAACCCATCAGGAACATAAATCAAAGACAGGAAGAAAAATCAGCAGTAGCTTGACATTTTTGGAAGGAACAACAAAATATTACAGGAAAAACAGAACTTACAGTCCGGGTAAACATTTATATCTGGATGAACAAAAATCACGTTTTCAATTTTGAAATCCCGCCAAATGACATCTTAGTACAGAAGTTCATCCAACCACCACCAGAGACAAACCAAACCACCAGGAAGAACAAGGCCGGCAGTCGATCTGGAATTGAAGATGGCAGCAATTAGCTCCAGAAACTTAGTTTTCCTTTTTTAAAATATTAGTGATGTAAGTGTTAAAAATTTGACTCAAATCATTTTAAATTTATAACTATTTAGGCTTTTGCGGCTGGCGTTAATCCAATCATTTTAAATTCTTATGTTCCCACTAACTCCACTTACTTACATAACACTAGGACATGTTTTTGAAGCATTTACTTCTATCATCAGCTTTTGACTTATCCTCGTTATGTAAATAAGTGGAGTTAGTGTGAACATGTTGAATACAATAGTATAGGATATGTTCTATTGGGTTTAAATTTTGCAAGTGAGCAGCCAAACCCATATCAGCAATATCTTCTCCCTCCAAGAAGTTATTAACTAGCCCTGCTCTGTCAGGGAGGAAGAGAAAACCTTGGCCTACAGTACTTTCAAATAAGTAAAGAAAAGGTAGTAAAATCTTGTCTAGGTACCTGATAGGAGTAGAACCTTGCTGGTTCTAATTTTTTGCAAATCAGTTTGGAGACTGAATTTTGACCTATATGTTAATAGAACAAAACCTCACAGTTTGTCATTTTAATTTAATATATCTTCCTTTAAGAAGTCAGCCAAAGGGACACATATAGCTTATCACCTGGAATAAAGGCTACTATTGTGAATCTTGGATACAACAGTTCCAATAGATTCTGTGAGGCCATGCAATACTTGGGGGTACCATCACGCTCTGAAGACCACATAATGGTCTTCATTCATTGACTTGCTCTTTGTGTTCCTTGTTCAGGTGTTTGGGAAGCATTTTTAGTTTCTACATACAAATTGCTGCCATATCTGGGATACAGCAGAACAATATTGACACAGTAGCCAACATTGATATGGTGTACGCTGATGAAAGGTCGTCTCTGAGTTAAATCTTACCAGGACTATCTCTGACAGATATTTCTTAGATATTCCTCAGTCCTCATTAATGGCAAAAGATAGGGAGGTATCCTAAACTTGGACCTGGAATATTTCTTTCCAAAAATTCCTTTCTCAATTTATCAATTCATCTCATGCATCATGAAAGTCTATTGCTCGTGATGCTAATGTAGTACAGGGTGGGCCATATTGATGGAATACTTTCCAAATGAATATTTCAAGGCATGAAAAAAGTAAATTTATTCATAAAGAATTCAGAAATGGCTCTTAAAAAATAAAACATTAAGGCAAGACCAGAAGTTCCAAATTTACCAGGGGATCTGAAGAAATTAATTTTGAATATTTTGGAGATAAGAATATAGGTCATACACAGACCTTGGCACTCAAGGGAAGAACAATAAATTAGAGAAGCATAAAAATTGCAGATTTTTCCTGTAAAAAAAACAAACAAACTGCATGACTACATACAAATGTGTGAAGTGCAAAAAGCCAAATTGTTTGGAGTGCTCAAAAAATCAGCAATGTCTATGTGGGAATACTATGAAACATTGGAAAACTCAGTGCCTATTGATTGTATAATTTTATTTTTTCTTTACTCAAAGTAGGCTATATTAAGAAGAGACTAGAGTATTCAAATGAAAGAGAAAATGTTTTTAAACATAGTGCTTACATAATATTTGTTTGCATTCTCTCTTTTTTTCCTCAAAGGATGATGAGTAAAACTGGATTATTCACCTTAAAAGAAATCTATATATTAATTTCAATGATCAAATATTACAGATAATATTATTAATTTGAATATCAATATACGTATATTGAAAATTTCATTATATGGAGAAAAAAAGAAAATTTTTCTATCTGAATATAATTGGATATGATATATAATCAGACTATAATATATTATGGATTAATTAATTTGTTACACTTATCATAGTATCGTAAAATTTACAAAAAGAAAAAGTATTTTACTTCTACTTCTCTTAGTTGGATGTGAATATTAATAGCTAAAAAGTAGAGTGATAAAGTGAGAGTTAATAAACTATTGTCATTCATAGGTACACTGGAACATATTAAGTTAATGAGAGTAGAACTAAATGTCTGTTGCATTTCATTTAATGAAGAAAGAGAAGATTCTTCCAGAAATGTTTGGGGAAAAAAAATTCCCCCAATCTAAAATACTCCAAATTCAAACAGTAAACATTTTCTCTTGGATTTCAATAGGCATGCATTTTATATTCAAAATATTAAGTTAAAGATTTACTTATTTAGCAATATTGACAAGACTCATAGGATTTGGCGCAAAATTCTTAAAATTTAGTCCAAATATGTCTCTAATACTTTTATAATTGCTAGTAGCTACATAAGTTAGCATCAGGCTATTTGAGGTATACAAATTGCATACATTTATAACCAGGCAATAGACTGAGGTGGAATAATCGCAATTATTTTTATCTTTTTATTTTTTTGCTATTTTGGCGCGCGGTTTTTCAAATTCCGCACTGCAGTCATTGTAATTGCGCAATTCTGCTGTTTATGCTATGGTAATTGGCGACACTGGCTTACGCAAGAAACATGTGGAATTACCGATGTGTTAACGAATTGTAATTATTGACAATGATTATGTATGCATACACCTGCAAAAGGACTAGCTAATGTTATGATTTCAATCATTTTCAAACAAACTGTTTTTAAGTCAAGATCGAGCTTTACATATGTTTCAAAACTCTTGTACTCGAAGAACCATAACCTCAACGAAATATTGTTAACCATGCCCAAGAGCATGGAACACACAGTGGAACTCCAAAAACAACGTAAAAAGCTGAAAGAAAAAGGTCAGAAATATGTTCCTGGTACAGTGTCATTGCAGGTTCTTGGAAGTGGAGCAAAAGGAGCACCTCGATCATTATATATGTTCACTGATCAGTCAAGGTAATAAGCTAATTATAAGGACTTTTTAATATCTTTAAAGGACTGTTCATATTTTAATTAACACTAATAATCTTAAAATGCTATTTGTGCAAAATTCGTCATTTATATAAAAGTTAGCAAAAGTACGTGAAATTAATGTTTATGGTGTGAATATGGTGAACTTTTGTGGATAAAAAGCTAATGGGATTACCGTATGAGTTAGATATTTTTTATCATAACTTGTATTAGCCTTTAACCGAGCCGCATCATCTCCTAATACTGCTTTTATCAACTCTTTTGTTATTCTAGGTAATTTTATTTAATTTCTCCTGTATTTCACCCTTCCAATAAGATAACTGTACAAATTGCACGTCAATTAGCATCTTCATTTTAAGCAAAAGCTCTTGGCACATTA